>JAWNNT010000127.1:1200000-1922500 GCA_035044645.1 Scaptomyza parva
AAACAGATATGCTAGAAAATGGAAAATATAATACCATCATAATTTAATTAATTATATAATCTTTTTTACTCACATTACACTCCAACAGTTTGGCAAACAATACTTCTCGAGCTGTTTGTAGTCGTTGAAGTGATTTTTGACAGTGTAACCATTGAATATGCTGAATTTTGTTGACTTAAACTTTGAGTTAAAATCTTAACGCGCATATTGCACATGGCCAAAAGTAATATTCGTGCCAGCGGTTGCCAGAATGTTGCCAATTTTGAGTTCGATAAAGTAATGCCATTTCTCCAGGGGATTCAATCTTTCGTAGATAAAGGTAAATAGCTGTTCTGACTGATCATTCGCTGACTGATCATTCGCTAACTGATCATTCAGCTATGGCTAGCCAAAGATTTGTGATTCGAGCATGTAGTTTACAAATGCGAAAGAAGAATCGATAGAAGCGCAGAAGCTGGCGTCACCTTGGAATGAAACCCAACTCCAGATGCCCTATATGTGCCATGATATAAATATTAACTGATACAAAATGTAGGCCCAGTAGAAGAGTTCGCAGAGAAGTAGCTGATAGATAAATACCCAAAGATTAGGGAGTGTATTAAGGTTGTTGAACCTTAAGTATGAACTCCAAGATAAAAAAGTTGAAAATATGTGTATCAATGGTAAAACAAGCGTCGCCTTTAAACGTCGATATCATTTTTCGGTGTATAGACATTAGTTTATTGACAACTGCCACATAGGCTGCACTAATTTTCCAACTATGAAGTATATAAACCAATCTCCACTGCTGATAATCAACACTGCCTATTGAAGTTACATACAGATACCAATTAAAGCCAACATTGCTATCGATCATTTTGCCAACATTGCTATCGTTCACTTTGCTTACATTGAAAGTGAAGTTTAGATATATGTGATAACTAGGTAGTTGGCGTAATCCAAGAGTCAGCAACAGTATCTTTACAATCCGCACAACAATTTTATGTCCAGTTCTATGTCGGCAAATAATCAATTTTCCCGATTTCCGATTTCTCATCGTATCGAAAATATCCAAAAAGACACAGACGACAAATCCAAATCCAAGGCATTAAACCGTTTTCTTAAACAAAAACTCGTCCAATTCCGTATTGTAGTTATCTTCACGGCGCATTTTGATCAACTAAAATATATATGTAGATATGAGCTTTTCAGACTCATCAAAATAATACATTAACAAATGCCAACATAATCATAGTTATTAGAATTATGTTTAGGCTTAACTAAAGTTGAGTTGAATAATAATCATTATTATGTAAGTATTTTATTAAGTTGATATTTAGCTGTTGCCCAACAAGAAATAACTAAGAAATATTTTAATGACTATTCAATTATGAATTTTACAATTTTGTTTATATTAAGAATCTTTAATTGATTGTTTAATGGAGCAAACTTGAATACTTTAACGCATTTCTCAACTTGTCCACAACTTTGTAGCATTAAGCCCTTTCACATTCCTCGAATTTACCGCAATCGATTCACATGCTGCTGTTGGTTTGAGTCCTCTACAGAGCACCTGGCAACAACGTCATCAATTTCCGTTGCTTCAAATGAAAGCTCGTCGTAGTCAGTGTTAAGCTTTCTTCCGTTCCTGCCAATTTGCATGCATGACAGGGCAATTACCACACCATAGACTAAAAACCCCCAAAAAAAAACAACAAGTAAAAATCTCTAAAAAAAAAAGCTCGACAAGAAGATACCGTGAATTGTTGACATTTGTTTTTCAACTAATTTTAATGATAAACTCCACAGACTTTCATTATTTGGTCTAAAGATAAGAAACATTTTTCTATTTATCAAAATTCCGGACTATGTTGTTATCGATTACATGTGTGATTCGGAAACCCAATAAAATACCGATATTTTGAAACTTGTTCTATTTATGTTTCAGGAGAAGAGATGTTTCTAGATGATATTCTTACAGATTGATAGATGTTTCCTTTAACCTGTTACAAACTTTTGCACAAAACCATCATACCCCCTTTTTACCCATTTCAAACGTTCAGGGTATACAAAAATATAACTTCCGAAATGATGATGGGGTTGACTCCAGCCCCTACTTAGTTAGTAATTGTGTTGCATTGATGTAATGACAGAATGTTACACAACTCGAAACTCAACGTTTGCTATTTACGCTGTGCGTTGACAAATTAGCTGTCGCTGCCGCAGTTGTTATTGTTGGTATACCCAAGCTGTTTGTTGTTGTTGTTCTTATTATGTTGTGTTTGTCGGAGTTTGGGTGTGTCTCTAGGCAATGTTGGGCGCTGCAAAGTTTCATGTTTCATGTTGTTTACGTTGGTGTTTTGGTCCTTTCGCAATTTGAATAGCTTGAGCGTGAGCTTTGATTTATGTGGCATTAAATAATTTACAATCTAGCCACAGACGAATAAGTAAGGTTGTCAGCTTAGTGTAAATTATGGATATATGCATATAAATGCTGCAGCTTAGACTTGGCGGAACTACATTTGGGCAGCTCAGATCAAATTTATTACATATGCTATTCGTTTAATTGAGTAACGGATCTAAAAGCAGGCTCACTGTAAATAAATCTATTGAATGTATCTATAAGATTATTAACCTAATCCGCCTTTCTTTGCATTAAATTGTGTATCTTTGGTAATCTGAATGAACATATATCAAATTCTTATTCTAATACTTTCAACTTAAAACTTCACTTGATTAATTATCATAATCAAGCCTAATGATCATGTTTTCCACTTATCAACTCAATAAGCACATCACAATTCGAATCATTGCACACTTCTTCGTATGCATTGTTTGCAGCTTATTAACATAATAAAGTGGCAGCAGCAGGAGGAGCAGCAAAGTGTTGCCAAATGAGACATTTCTATACTAAGTTGCGACATTACGTGTTGCCAACACGCCGTATGCGCAATATTAATTATTCAACCAGCTATGGCGAGGGGTGTCGCTGGGGGGTTAGTTAAAAGTCACGGAGAGACAAGGGCGCCGTCTGATTTTCGTTTACGTTGAAACAAACACACAAACACACACAACACACACACTCACAGATATACACACGATGCGGCAATAAACGTGCAATTTTCTCAAAATTACAAAAATGTGAGCAAACATTTTATTTGCGCTTTTAACTTTGTTGCCAGTTGCCAGTCTCCCAGTTGCCAGTTTGCCGGATTGCCTGGCTCTGCACACGAGAGAAAGAGAGAAATTGCATAAATCTTTTGGCAATTCTTACCGCCAGCTGTCTCTTCTTTTTATTTTCATTTCATTTCGCCTGTCGTATACGTATATATATATATATATGTAGTATATATCGTTTTTTTTCAGCTGGCTGTGCGTGCTGCAGTGACAAGAATTTGAATAATTCGCCAAATGTGCCAAGTTGAAATGTTAAAATTCCCAACGACTTTAGCCGCCGTCGGTCGGATGTTGGCAAGCGTCTGGCTGTTTCCGGTTTGGCATAACTGAAGTCACGACTGCCAAATGATTGCAAATGAACGACACAGAATGCTTCCCCCGGGGGCGGCAACTTGAAAACTTTCGCGCCTAAGTTTCCCTTAGCCTTCGCCTTAATGCATCGTTAAATTTATAGCTGCGACAAAAATTATTTAACGCTAAATACGTTAAATATGTGTGTGTGTGTGTGTGTGTGTGTGTGTGTGTGTTGGTGTCGCAACCCAAAAAGTAAACAAAAGTTTCGTCTTCATTATGAAAACGAAGCCAACGGCTGCAGCTTCTTTGTCTTCTTCTTCTTGATTGGCAGCTCCTTCATGTCGATTAATTTAATACCATTTTATCTTTAACATTTTCTCGCGTTGCATTTTCGCTAACGAGAAACGTCTTGAGCACAATTGACATGTTTTCCAACAACAACACCAACCGATTGTTGTTGTAGCGCATCAGAATTTTTTAATAATCGAACCAAGGCACAAATACATCACCATTGTTATCGTCATTTTCCGCTTTCTAACTCCTGCAGGCGGCTCTTGCTTCTGTGCTATTGAAAGAATTAATAAGCAGTAGCAGCAACAGCAGCAACAACTGGAACAACAACAACAGCAGTAACGTCAGCTCCGTCAGCAACTGTCAAGTTGGCAGCTAGGGAGGCGAAGAGACTTGAGGCGTGGCTGCTGCCACAGTGATGCCAACTTTTGACGAGGACAATAACGACATAATAAATAGGATTAACAACTTCTTTGACGATAAAGCCGCGTAAAATATTTGTAAAATTTGTCAATGCTTAGATCAATGTGTATTTAAAATATTAAGATACTCATTTTTTAAACAAGTACCAGCAGTTAGGATTTTATAGAGTCACCAAAATGTATATATATATATTATAAATATATTTTTATAGTTTTTCTCAATATTTGTTGAATATAATGATAACCGGAAAACTGGCAGCACTGCGTATGTTTGACATTTAAACTGCACATTGGAATTTAAAAATTGTTGAAGCATTCGATGCGTGGCATTCATTCAGGAACACAACTATTCACAGCACAGGCAAAGAATGAAGAAACCCAAAGGGACAGGCAGCCCTAGATAGCAATAAAAGGCTTGGCATAATGCTCGCATACTTGTGGATAAGTAATTAGTGAAGTAGTTGGTGAGATATGTACAACTAACGAATGTCTGATGATACGCACAAACTTGTCTAGGTAAGAACGAATAAGGGCAATGACATTTGGCATTTGAGATTTGACATTGTGCAAATGGCAGTCAACAAATAAATAAAGACAAATACTGCAATACCTTTGTTTTCCTATTATAACATTAATATATTATTTATAAATTTCACCACTTAAAATATTCTCTAAATCAATTTTATGTCCCACAACACTTAAGGCTTACCTTAACATTATTTTTTCCATTTCATTTGCAATACCATTATCATAAAAGGAACATTAACAAGGTCAACCAACAGTTTTTTTTTATTTCGTTGTGTTTAGCTCAAAACACCCCAAAACAACAACAAACAATCCGAAACGAAATCAATTTGCTGGTACAAATATTTGATCCATAATATGGCCCCAAAAATGGTCTAATTATGCGTGGTCATATGCGGGTCAGTTGCCCAATTCAAATGTAAAACCTTTCTGGGTCCATACGCACAAATAAAATAAGTAAGATGGCTCTAGTCGAGTAAGCTCGACTAGAAGATACCCTTAACCCTTGACCACCTTGACGGATAGACGCCCGACCACCTGTCTGACAGATATCTACGTGTACCACAGTACCAATGCTTAATGGTTTCATATCCCCGGTGTTCCGATTTAATAAGAATTTCAAAGATTTTCATTATTTTGTTAATAATTCCCAATTTTTGAAATTCAAGATTTTTGTGTTATCGATTACATGTGTATATTGTAAACATAAAAAGTTATCGAAAATTTTAAACAATCTTGCTATGCCTAGATATTAGAAGAGCTCATTTCCAAAATCTGGAGTCTCTAGTTTTTGTAGTTCCTGAGATCGACAGACAGATGGCCTAAAGCGACTCGGCTGTTGATGATGATCAAGAATATATATAGTTAATGGGGTCTGAGAATCTTCCTTTTGCCTGTTACATACTTTTGCACAAAAACATTATACCCTTTTTTTTACCCATTTCATGGGTTAAGGATATAAAAAGGGTACACACGTGTGCACAGTGAATTTAAGGGAAAAGTGGAGTCTGTGTTTGTGGGTGTGGGTGTGTGTTTTTAGAAGTGAGTGCTGTTTGTATAAACGAAACACAACAGAAACAAGCTAATCGCCAGTCCAGATTTTTCTTCTCTTCTCCTTCTCCTTCTATGCAGTGTTTCGTATTCAGTTGTCATGCATATGTAAAATTTTGTTGCCAATTTTTTTCACTTAAATTTTGCAGAAAATCTACTAAGTCCAACACTGCACAGAGTTAAGTCATTTAAGTGCTAGAATATTGTTATCAATTCAAGGATTTAATCACTTGAAACTTGAAAAAAATATAATACTGTACATGGAAATGTATATTATAATGTAAAAATAAATATTATATACAAAATTTAATACAATTCAACTTAAATAAAAATGTATATCCGATTATCTGTTATTAAATATAATGAAACAATTCTTTAAATAATTTAAACTGAAAACAAAATAACACAAACCTGCCAAGGGGTTTAACAGTATTTAGTTCATTTTATATCAAGAAGCTTTACGATTACAATAAAAGAGCAAAAGTCTGGCAATCAGTTAATCCGTAAAAGGCAGAAAAGGGTTTATTCACGACTTAAAGCAACACACTCACACACACATACACACAGCTGCGCCCACGTGGTCCACTGGCAAGGAGAATAGTGTAAGCTTCTTTCTCTTCCTGCCCCTTTGCCCAGCTGCCCGAATTGTTTGGGACATGACCCCAGCCGTGCCGTGTTTAATTGAGTTTGAAATAGGTGCACTCTAGCTCTGTCTTCTTTTTTGAAGGGGTGGGGATGGGGATGGGGATGCTGGGCGGCCGACCTTTTGTATACGACGACGCATGAAATTGGCTTAGTTTTAAGTGCTGTCCATGTGAATCGGGTGTATGGGTCTCTGTCTGTGTGTGCGTGTGTGTGTGCGTTGATAATCTCACTAACACTAAGTGGGTTGTCCCTGGTGCTAGATACGCACCGATTTCCCGGAAAAGTTAATTAAGTCAACGCGTTCAGAGACTATTTGTGGTTTGTTTTGTTGACTTTCAAATGAATTTGCATTCAAATTTTTAGAAAAATTTGATTTGGTTGTGATTCTGATTCCGGGAATGCCACGGAATGAATATCAAAACAAAATTTAAAAATTGTATTCTTTTTTCGTTTTTATATAGATATTTGCTCCACCTACTCTGTATTGTAATATGCCAATTTATGTGCGCTGGTCCCGCAATCCGCAATTCGCAATCCTTTCGGCAAATTCATTTATTTCAATTGTTGTTCAAGCCCTGGCAGCCTTCGACATTGGGGAGGGGCACACACTTACACACACCCACACACACAGACATACACAAAAATCCGTATCCTACTATGTACGGCGTAATAAGCAGTTTTTTATGCAAAGCGCATTGTGCGACCGGCGTTTTTATTGTTTCCGGCCGCATTCGAATCGTCAGGCGCCAACGTTTAGAAGACAATGGATCGAATTTTGAATATTTGAAAATTAACTTTTTAAAATATGTGCTGATAAACGACAAGATTTACAATAAGACATTTATCGATTATAGTGGATTATGTTTTTTTTTTAACCTTAAAATTGATTTATATACGTCATAAACGTAAACATAAACGATTAACGTAAGCGATTATGATAAATAAGCGAAAATTATGTTTTTAACGTAAAAACGTTTTAACGAATATTCATTTATAATTTGTATACTTATTAATGAAAGCACTTAACGATAAAAAATATTAAATTATTTTACATTAATTACTAAATATACTTTACAAAACTATTTTATTTAAGTTAAGTATGAATTTTCGATTTTTCCCCACTGTTATCTATCTGTCTGTTACCATCCACCCCCACCCCCAAGCCCCTTTAGCCCTGCTCAGCCCCAACGACCGACTACCAAAGTTGACGAGGGGCGACGTCAATGGGCGTATCGGACGTACGCCGGGTATTTGCCGACTTTTCAAACGGCACACAAAAACTTTTGTCTACATTCGTTTCATTTTATAACCCTCGAAACCGAATAAAACAAAACAAAAGTTTTTCAACTTTTTGCATTGTGCTCGCCTTTTGCTGCTGCTCTCATTTTGTTTAGCATTTGAATGGCATCGTTTCGAGGCCTGTCTCTTGACTTATTTTTATGAGTGTCTGCCGATGGGCGGTAAGTTAGTAACGCCCCTAAATGTACTCCACAGCACCTCTCCCTGCCCACTCAACAGCTGGCGCCCAAATTACTTACAAAGTACTTATTTGCCTATTTTAAAAGCCATTCGTATAAATGGCAGGCAACAATACAAGAATTGGGCATTAGCTTAAAGCCGACAATGAAGGCGATAAGAGGCGGGCGGAAAATCTAAGACTAAGAGACTCAAGAGTTTCTAAAGAAATGTAATAAAATTAGTTCAAAAGTGCAGCTGTATAAGCAACTACCTAAAAACATAATATACGAAAGGGGGTGAAGAGAGAAAGAGAGCAGATCTGAAAAATATTTACACACAGCCCTTTTACACATAATCTGGGCAGTTTTCTGGAGGCTTCTTCCGCCTACAAAAGTGGGCTAAACTCGAAAAATGCGGACACGAGAATTTGCATAAAATTTAGCAAGCTGTCCCGCATTCACATTGGGACAATCAACGCAACGCAACGCAACGCAACGCAACGTTGCCCTCCCTCCCCTCTGAAGGCTCTTCACTTGGCATTTTTATTAAATTTTATTATTATGTCTTGCATAATTTTTCCAAAAAAACACTTTTTATTTTGCCTCGTTTCCTTTTTTTCCCATTTCTTTTTCCCGTTTTTCGCTGACTCGCAAGAAAAGTGGCGAAAAACATAAACAACAGAGAATTTTAATAATAGGCGCTTTTCGCATTTAGTTGGCCGAAATGACTTTAACTTTTGTAAAAATTTATTCAATATTTTAAAACAATTTAAATAATAATAATAAGAAACATCTGCTGACATGACAAAGTACTTGAATCTGTAGTAAATTACATGACAAAGCACTTAAATTTGTAATAAATAAACTTCCTAGAAAATCAAGTTTAAATGACTTGCCAAAATTGATTAAAGTATGAAGAAATCAGTTAGCTATAATTTGTGTACATTTCAACCCTTTCGCTTCGTGATTAAGGACACAAATTGTGAACAATCGTAAACTGTAGCTAACTAATTGTATAAGCACATTGCCAACTTACTTTGTTTTAACAACTTTTTTTGTAAACTTTAAGTTTAGTTTAGTTTAGTTAACAATGGCAACAACTTGGCCATGTGCCTAAGCGCTCAACCATTGCCAAAACTCATTTGGCAAACAAACTTGAGATATTGCTCAATGTTCAGCGCAGTGGAAAACGCCGATGACATGTTGGCATTCATTTATGCCTCAATGCATCGCTCAGGTTTGTTTTTGTTTCAAGATTACGACGCGAGTGATTGGGCCCAAAATCGTATTAAACTTTTTGATCCAAAAGTTTTTTTGCTCGATATTAAAGCAGGAAATAACAGCAGTCATGCCATAAATTACTTTTTGCTTAGCCAACAAAGAAAGAAAGAAAACTATTGAAGCTGGCCTTGCCATCAATAATAGTGCGAGTAAACAGCACCCCGGAGATATATATGTGTATGAACACAAAACCCGCTGAAAACATATGGACAACTTTATTTTTTTTGTTTTGATATAAGGCCGCGAAAACTTGAATGCGACAATTAATTTTAGTGAATTATGACCACAGAGTGCAAAATGGTGCTAATGTGATGCTAGCCATTGGCAGAAAACAGAAAACGAACAGCTGTCAGCACACACACTAACACACACTTACTCCGTTTGTAACTGTATAGCATGTCCAAAATGTGGTTAGAAAGTTGTTGGCTAACAGCCTTTTCGGTCAGCCTTTTGGCTTAATGCAGCGTAATGCGACCGCAGTTCTAAAATGGACAACTCCCCAATGTGTCATTTGCCATATTCTCTATGAATATGACAATTTTTGGCCAACTATGAGTGTACTATTCAGCGTATACGTGATATTTTCTATTTATATATATATATATATATATATATATATATGTATGCAAATGCAAAACAGAGCTTTAAAGCCAAACTGCAAAAATTCGATTGTGTTTGTGTGTGTTTTTATGTTCGTGTGTTTGTATGTGTGAGACAATTTCTGAGGGCCAACTGTCGCCACATTCGCGATGACATTGCCCATTATTTATGAGCAAACAATTGAGGCAAGCCGGGGTTCAAGCTATTGTTCAATGCACGTGCAACGCACAAAAAAGAAAATCACACACACACACACACACACTCATACAATCATACACACAAATAAAGAAAGAAAGTCTGTTGACAAAAAATCTAACAAAATGGCGGCAAAACAACGCGGAAGTCGCGAGCTCAGTCGGGCTAAAAATGCTCGTAAAGTACAATGAACCGCAAGAGTTGCATTCAATGCGAATGTGCGCGAGTGTGTGTGTGAGTGTTTTAGTGTCTGTGTGTGTGCGTGTGCGTGTGAAGTTGAGTGGATTTCTGTGAAAGAAATGTTGTGAGAAATGTGCAGGCACAAAAAAACAAAAAAAAAAAAAAATTCGTGTTGTTATTGTTTTGCAGCATTTGGCATCATTTATTTTGTGGCCCAAACAATGCGATAAGTGGGTTGATATGTGAGCCAAAGCGAATAGAGAGCATAAAACACATACATACACACACACACATATACTCATACATACATTCAAAGATAGAACTGTCTGTGGCTGCTCTTTGTATGTGGAACAGCTGTTGTCTGTGCAAAAGAAATAAAGTTATTGCTAATGGGTCAAGAGATTTTTTCTGTTAGAAAATCTGATTTCAAAAATCTATTGTAAGAAATTTGTACAATTTGAACATTTTCCAGTTAGCTAACCCAATACTAAAAATGTTTGAAAGTTATTTATCAAAAGTTAAAAGCAAAATCTACAAAACTGAACTCGAATTAAAAAAAAAAAAACATCTCTTAAATCGTATCTTGGATTAAAAGTAGTTTTTCATTGTACTCTCTCTCTCTCTACTCTCTCTCTCTCTCTCTCTCTCTCTCTCTCTCTCTATCTATCTCTCGCTCAACCACAATCATCGGATTATCGTTGCAAAACTTTTAATTAATTTTCCAGTTGCACTTGTCGTATACGTGATACGCTTTGATATTTGAACACATTTAACCAACTGAACAACGACGATTTCGCTTTTATTTTATTTTTTGCTATTTGGTGCGTTTGAAACCTTTTGTTAAAATGGATTATTCGCTTTAAGCCGTTGTTTAAATATGTATGGAAAATGCACCGAATCAACACCACAATTGAAGTCTGCGTTTCGTATGTTAATTAAATTGATACTATTTTTGTTTTTTTTTTTTGGTATACACTTTAATAGGTGTATATTGATTTTGTCATGAAGTAAGTCCTGTCGACCTCGTAAGTAATATGTAGATAGAGGCATTTCTGTCCGTCCGCCCGTCTATATGTTTCTATGTAATCTGGTCAAGGTCGGGATTTGTTGCACTTAGAGTATTTGTCAAAAACAGCGAAATCTAATCATTGTCTTTTTTAACCCTTTAGGGAATTTCTGGAGTGAAACTCGTCACTGAAATGAATAACCAAAGTGACGAATTATTTTGGTTTTTTTCAGAAAATAAATGTTTTCATCATGATCGGGACTCAAAGGTTTAAGGTTTTACTATGAAAAGTGCATATAATATTCGGTTCGCCTAGGTAAACTTTCTTGTTTGTTTTTTAAATAGTATTACAGTTAATATGGCTTAATACATACGTGTATTAAGTTGCAAAAATTTTAACAGCTTTTAATACTTAATCATATCGCATTAACATAAATAAAATACAAAGGAAATAAAAAAAAAAAACAAATAAACTGTCAAGCTGCTTTTAATAAATCTCTTGTTTAAAAATTATTTTATTATTAATAATAATGTTATTAGATTGTTTTTATCTAACTAAAGCTATAAATGTATTCATAATATTCATAATTTTTTCAGGACAAAAAAATTCTTTCCTTTTGCATGTCAGTTTAATATAATCAAGTTAAAAGTGTACCGCAAGCAGAATTGGCAAACAACCTGTGAACCATAAGCAAATTACGCAATCTACTTAAACACGACCTCAGTTAAGTTGCAAGCAAGCAGTTGTGTGTTGCATGGTGCCTTGATTCAGGTATCGCCTTATGAACCGCATTCAGTTTATGGCACCCGCAGTTCAACCAAAACTTTTTCATTCAATTCACTTAAGTTTCTCTGTTTGCATTTTTGTTACCAAGGTGCTTGGCTTCTTCGTTCTTTTTTGCTGGCTTGCTTGCTTACCTTGTGGCCTCGATTTTTGTGCTACTGCGAAACTTTCGTTTCAAAAGTAAAACATGAAAACAAGTCCAGAGCCAGTCCCGAGTTGCGGGTACCCCAGGTCCTAGGTCCAGGTCCCTTTGCTGTTTTGTCGTTGCAGCTAATGGTGTTTATTGCATTTACTATATCTCTCTCTCTCACTCTCTGTCTCTCTCTCTCTCTCCCTCTCTTTTTGTGCTGACACTTAAATCGGCATCAGCAGGACAGAAGCGGCATTCCACTGTGATACTCTCAACTTGTGACGGAGATGGTGGTGGTCGCAAAGCCAACGAACGGATGGACAGGGGCAACAACACCTGCAGCAACACGCAAATATTTAGAGCTGCGGAGGCGACTCATACTCTGAGTCAACAACAGCTGGCTGTGTGCAAGAAAGTGCTAAGTAAATTCACAACAGAAAGTATACAAGTTTGGTCAGAGAGGTCCTGCGGTTCACCCAACCCACCCACTTTCCCACTTCCCCCACTTTGCTACGAACAAAATGCACAGTCATGTCGTTTCTCCCCCGAGCCCCCACCTCAAATGGGCGACTATTACGGGCGAGATTTGGCTGCAGCAAACTTTGATTAAATCACATGACAAACTCATCGCCAGCAGCAAAAGCAACAAAATATTGAGCCACTGACTCAAGGCTTGCGATGCTGGCTATGGACAGACTCAAGTGGTTTGCCACGGAGCCAATTCAATGGCTGAAGGAGAGGTTTAAGAGAGTTGGGGGTAAATAAATTCATTAAGCGATTAGATGCGCTCTGCAGGTGATGCACCATGGCAAAATCTGAGAATCTTCCTTTTCATTTTTTATTTTATTTTTAGTTAAGTTTAGTTTCGTTTCGTTGTGTATGTCCTTTGTGTGCTATGGTAAAATATTCAGCTGCTCGGATTAAATGGATTTACTGTCAGCTATTATTGCCATTGTTTTTTTCCATCCAGCGGAGAATAACCACTTTAAACTGCACAAAGACAATGCAGCTGTGCACAAAACTGGGCACAACAATAAAAATATAAATGGCAAAAATATTTAAAGTTAAACCGAAGTGCTGCAACGTTATGTGGAATGTGGATAAGGGTAAAAATCTAAACCGCTTTAACAATTCTATGCTTAAAGTTAAACTAAATTTAATGCAATTCTGCTATTAATCCACTTTAATGTTTTTGGCCAGGCAATTGCCTCTTGATTAGAGATGGTTTTGTCGCATTATCCCAAACCAATGTGTTTATTAGCCATTAAGCCTAATCAAAACTTCACATGAAGCTTAATGTACATGGTCCATCTGTCCATCTAAGCGGATTCAAGCACTTTGATAACTGTACGTAATTTATCTCAATTAAAGTTGTATTACAAATTATGAATATTGATTTATGTAGCCCAATCTTAATGCCGTCTGGCGACTGCCAGCTTGCTAATTTGATTTAAGCACAAAGGTATGTGAGATTTCCAAACCCCTTTGCCAAAGCAAACTCTCTATATACATATAAGTTTATATACATATATGTATGTCGTATCAGTTATCAACTGTGGAAAGTTTTTGCGCTTTGTTTGCTGCAAATTCATTAGCAAAAGTTTCCCAGTCAAGCGAAACAGCGATGAAAAGGATGGAAGCGACATGAAAATTGCACTAGAAAATGTGGGTTGATGACAGGCTATATAAACACAAAAAAAAAAAGGAAAAACATAACAGAGCGGGGGAGGGGAGCTCGAAGCTCGAGTTCAAGTCAAATTCCGCACCGCTGCACTTTTATCTTATCGTGTCTTTTTTCCAATTATAGACAAGCGTCAAACTTTTTGTGCTATAGACAATTTTCGCTTTCTTGATTTTTGTTATGGAGCAGTCGTTGATGAAGTTTCACATAGGATACCTAGGATACCTAGGATACCTAAGTCATATCAGCCCTCCTATATATATATATGTATATAGCCTTTCAACTGAATGTAGTCAAGTTGATTTTTGAATTTTGTCGCAATTCCGAGAAGAAAATAAACGAAACGTCTTCATAAGTACACACTTTATGATTTAGCTGTGCAATCTGGAATGGACACAGGACACGCAGGACACTTCTTTAACGGCAACGAACAATAAAAAGAAACAGTAACAGAAACACTCAACGTTGACCTAATGAGCAGCAAGCCACCCAGCGACATTTCATTTAATTGTCCAAACTGTGTGGTAGACAGTGTGTGTGGGAGAGGAAAAATCCTGTTGACTGGCGTCCTCCTAATGAAGCCGCATGTTGTCACTGCGATAATGTCGATAAGGTCATACTAGGGGGCGTGGCTCATAAACCGAGAGGCGCCATAAAAGCAGAACGACACTTGGCAAATTAAGAGCACAGGCCATGTTTGAGGGGTCAACGCGGTTATTCTTTTCGCTTGTCAGTGGAACTTACTCTTTATATAAATATGTCCTTTGCTGTTAATGTTCATCTATTTTTGGCAAGAATGCTTCTGTTTCTGATTCATCTTCTTTTCTCCTTGTGTGTGTGTGTAGGGTTAATGTGGTTGGTTGCTCATTAGTAAAATAATTGCCAACTAATTGGCTGGAGAGCCAGCAGCCACAGTATTGTGGATTAGTTTCAGCCAGATTGCAACACTTGAATTTGCAACAAAAGTTTCAGCTCAAAAAAGGTAATTTGTGATGTTTGAAGAACTTGAGATTATTAAAGACGCATAAGATGAATAATTTATTATAATATAATAATAAAAAAAAAACATCTTTTTATGATGGTATAGTTTTAAAAAGCCCTCAACTACATTGTGAAAATTAGCCAATTTTTAATCAAGCAAAAATTTTAACATTTTTATATCTTTTCTCTTATCAGCCATTATATAAATTCTGCTTTCTTCAAGTTTACGAGTATTACTTTTGTGTTTCACCAGCTTGAAAAAAAAAAATAAAAGACGAATATTAATGCATAATTTGCTCTTGCGAGAAACTATTAACAGCCCTTACCTCAACGTTCCGCTGTTGAGCATAAGTTGCCATAAAAAAGAGAACGTAATCAAACTTTACTGATTAAAGTGAAAATGTGCAAAATTATGAATCAATTTTTCACTCAACGAGCAAAAGTGCAAAGTCATCAGCTTAATGCAAAAGTGGGGGGTGGTGGGGGGTGGTGGGGCAGTGTGCAATTTACTTATCGCTGTGGCACCTTTGTAGCCAATCTATTCAAAATTAGCATAATAACAAAATGCAATGAAAGTGTTTAATCTGGCTATAAGATTATAAGGAAAAAAGAGAAAATCTTAAGCAAATGTTATTATATTTTTTCAAATATCAAAGTAGTCTGTGAGACATTTTGTATTTTGCTATATCGAGTTGTGTATGCTAGCGGCATATCATATTCAGTAGGTTTTAATATTTTTAGGGAACGGTTCGTGTTTCGTTCGGTAGTAAAAAATCATTTTACTTTAACAGTTTTTTTTAACACAATGGACTTTGCGACAGTTGATTCGGTGTGTGAAAATTTATTTTCAGCTCAAAATTTCTTTGCACTGCACGAGCGGCAATTGAACAAACAAAATTATATTGACATGGTCAGCACGGCGATCGATGATCTCGAGAAGTATCGCTTGGAGAATGGTGGCGGAGATGCGCGCGGTGCCATGCTCATTGGTGAAGGCTACAATTTGAACGATGTCGCAACAGCCACAGATGCTGCAACAACAACATCGGCAGAGGCAGCAGCAGCAGCAGCTGTTGCAGCTGCCACAGATGCAAATGGAAATGCAACGTCAGCCACTGGAACAGATATAACAGGACAATCATCATCGGTAGCAACAGGAGCAGGAATAGCAACAGTGACAACCAATAACAGGGACAAGGAAGAGACGACGACGACCCGAAATGCCTTAGATTTTGATCTATTGACAATGATGGGCTATTGTCCCCCAAATGATTGGACCGAACGTTTCCGTGTACCACGTCCGGCACCGTCCATCCAGATTGGCGAGGAGATTTATGCACTACGATTGGACACAATATTTGTGTTGAACATGCGCCAGAATGTGACTAAGAACGATATCATTGTGTTCTTTGGCAAAATGGGACGCATCAAGATTGATGAGCTGACCATGAAGCCAAAGATCTTTGTGTACAAGAACAAGCTGACGGGGCGCTCGAAGGGTGAGGCGACCATTACATATACGAACGCCTATGCCGCCCAAGCGGCCATACAATATTTGAATGGGTCGAAATTTTTGGGCCAGGTGCTAAATGTGGTGCCCGCCTACCTTTCCACACGTCCGGGCAAGAGCGTACGCTTTAGTTACGCCCAGGAATCGGGCATTGAGCAACAGCGCCGTCAGCGACAGAAGAAATGGAAGCCCGCATACGATAATTGGGTGTGTGAACTGTGCCGAAATAGCAACTTTGTGTGGCGCATGACCTGCAATCGTTGCAGAGTGAGCAAAACGGATGCCGCTGCCATGTCCAATGTGGGACGGTCGGCGGCGGTTGTCGGCTCCTGGTGTCCAAGGAAGCACGATTGGAATTGCAGCTTTTGTTTTAATGTCAACTTTTGGTATCGTCAGAAATGCAATCGCTGCTGTGCCCCAAAGGCGGCTGAGTTGCACTCCAACTCGGAATCATCAGATAGGGATAAGTGGGAGCTGGACGTTAGCCAGACTTCAGCTTAAGTTTAGTTATTGTTTTCGGAAGCAACTTAATCATCATCATCTCTTAAATTGAAAGTGACTCACTTGTACGGTTATACGTTTTTAGGGCTGCCAGGTTTTTTTTATTTTCTCACGTCTTGCTCATGGCTGCATTAAATGGAAAAGTGGCGTCTCTTACATGTAAACCTATTAAAAAGCTTAGGGTTATAACAAAATAAAATATAATTGTTTATTTCCTACATTAAAACTCTCGTGCTCTTTTGCAAAAGCATTTTTTCCAAATATATCAAATATTGTTAAGCTTATTTAAGATATTATTCGTATTCCTGGAAAATTGTTAGGTGAATTTTTTCGAAAGATATTAATCATTTATAGTTTTTATCATATTCTCTTTTTCATTTCAGTGAAATTTTTGATTCCATTCATATTCCTGATTTATTCTGCAATATTCGCAACGCTTAAGGCGAAAACACTATTATTGAGAGTTGTAGCATGTACGCTTACGAGTACAGCTGGCGGGCACTGTGTCGCAAAAGCAATTTTCCATTAGCAGATGGCGTATGGCAAAGCAACAAAGGATTTGAATTTAGCAACAAACAGCAGCCGTGGACAATAACAACAACAACAACAACAACAGCAAACAGGGCCAAAAGCAACGACAGTGACAATGCCAACTGGCAATGCCAACCAACAATATTAACCAGTACTTGGGTTTTGTTGTTGTTTCACTCATTGTTGTGTTCGGTTTGTGAAGGAGGGTGAGGATGGGGGGGTTGTTTCGGTTGATGTGGTTCTGGTTTTGGTTTTGGTTGTTCTTGTTCCTTCTTCTGATTGTAGTTGTTGTGTCTTGTATGCTGCACTAGATTCTATTCTGTTACGCAGTCCGTGTTTTGGCTTCTCTCTGTCTCTGTGATTGTGTGAATGATAAGGGGTGTTAGGGGGAGATGTATCTGATACACCCACAGTGTTGAAATACATGCAATAAAATATGTACGTGTCTAAATTTTAATATGCCTGCGTGTCTATTTAGCATTTGCTTCCATTTACCACAGCTTGCATTCCTGCCTTCCTTCCGCTTCCTTCTCACTTTCATCCCAATCTCGTCTGGGTTTATTTGACTTGCTACTTATTTATTAGACAGCATAATGAAATTTTACGTTATCCTCATTAGGACCAAAACATGCAAAAAAAAAACAAAAGACAACGACCTAAACGGCTCATTGACACGCGGTTGACTTTGAAGTTGTGCTTTGTTTTTGATGATTGTGCAACAAGAGATGCCCCGGATCTTGTTTATTTGTGTGTTTGAAAAGGGTTAAAGGTTAACTGTTAGAAATCACTGAAGAAATTCTTGATGGAAATTTAACATTTTTAAAGCGAGTATCGAGTTTCCTTGATTTGGGTCAAACAACTAAACTGAATTATAACATTTTTAATCATTCGCTTAAAGAGAAATTTGCCAGTGCATTGAGGAAACCAAATAAGAAAATATTGCCTTAAATACTTACCTAATTCTTTTTCTCCTTTTGCCTTTGTGCGCCAGACATGCTTTCAGGTATTCTCAAATTTTAGACGCAAGACACAGGCAAGGACGGCAAAGCCCAGACAGATGAGGGTTGAATAAAACGTCTCGTCATCCTCTCGTCTGCCACGTGTGCAGTGCAGTTTAGAGCTCAATGTATGCTCCTATCGTATCGTATCGTATCGTGTCGTTGTTATTTCATTCCACTCAAGTGTTTGAAGCTGCTTTTCGCTCTGTATCAAAATTTTAAAATGAATTCAACGTAAGAGATAGAGAAAGAGAGAGAGAGAGATGGAGGGAGGAAGGCGCGGAGATGGTCTGGGAGTGTTGTCGGTTCAATTGGCTGCCACGTTGATTTCGCAACGATTTTGACTCCATTCACTCCATTCAGCGCTCTTGTGCTTAAATCCTCTTGTCAGTTACAAACATTGCGCACTCTATTCAAAGGATTGCGGTCTTCAGAAATGTATTGTGTGTGTGTGTGTGTGTGTGTGTGTGTGTGTGTGTGTGTGTGAGTGGCACAACATGCTCGACAGAATACGTTGTCATTTAAATGCACAAATATCAATATGTTTTCGTGCAACATCTGCAACACACACAAGTGTTTATTTGGAAATGCACGTCTAACAGCAATCATAGGAACACAGCTGGATACTTATTTTTAGTCAAAGCAAACACATTTAATATGAACTACAAATATTCTTATAAGTTTCCGCTTTATAGTTATTGTATTAAGCCAATGCGCTTACTAAGAAGAAGGTCATTTTTTCGTCTTTATTGTTACTTTAAATTCATTTAACTGATTTCGTTAAAATATTTTTTCTTCACCAATCTGTGCATCTTTTGGTAAAATCCACAACAAGTTCTACAAACTGCTCGGGCTGATCCGAATGTATGTTATGTCCAGCATCTAAAAACTCTACCTTTAGTTTGGGAAAATAATGCCGCATGGTCTGAATATTTGCTGGAGTTACAAATTGTTCCCGGTTGGACGCAATAAGCAATGTTTCGCCCTGATAGGGTTGTAGATCACGGAGCGTCCGCTCATAGTCGATCATTGATTCATCCCAACCATTAAGAATGGCCTGAGTACTCGCATTCCAAGCGAAATCCCCACAATCCAGTTTTTTCACACTTTTTATGATTTGCATTAGATCGAGATCACTTTCCACGAGTTCACTTAATTCGGATATTATGTATTTTTCAGCCTCATCGAGAGATAAATGCTTGGGAATCTTGGCGATCAAACGCTTCAGTGTCTCCGAACCTTGTTGAACACTTTTAGGCAGTGGCCCTGGCGTTATGTCCACAGCTACAAGACGTTCGACAAGCTCCGGCTTGCTAAGAGCCAGAGTCATCAAACCTCTTCCCCCAATGCTATGTCCCACAGCAACAATGCGCCTCAACCGTTGCCGCTCTATAAAAGCCTCCACATCGTTAGCTATACTTTGGGGAGTGATTACTGCAGCTTGCGGACTTTGGCCATGATTGCGTGTATCCACCACGATCAGCCAACGCGATCCCGACTTGGCCATGTGTCGTGCCGTGCGACGCCACTCAGATCTGTCTGTATTTATACCGTGCAATAAAAAGATGGGTGGCGACTTTAGTTGGCTATGCGGCTTCTGATACACTTCATAAGTCATTTTAATAGTCTCTCCACTGGTGTAAAATGTGTGCCTTGGGGTTAGCCCAAAACTGGTGAACAAGTGTTTCGCACCCTTAGTCTTGACGGAAAATTTGCATATCGAAAAAGAAGTTGCATTCAAACGAGCCAGCATATCTCACTGATTGCAATCGTTAACCCAAATATCCATTGAGGAGATATTCAAACCTTATTTTGAATTTCGAAAACCGATGAAACTAAAAACAGAGCCAGCTAGTTATTAATACAACTTTTAATTATTTTTTATCATTATTAATTTTCAGCTTATTTGACTTTCTTCGTTCACGGCAAATATATCGTAATAATCCTTTGTGTAAGTAAATATAAAGCTTAACATCTTGCAACAGCAGCAGTAGCAATATGGCAGACATAATAATCCTTTTGGAATGTTTTCTTTTTACGCATACAAATCCCCAAATTACGTCATAAATAAAATGCATTTGTGTGGAAAATTAGATGGTAGCAAATGGCTGCTGCAACAAAATGCACACAAATACAAATACAAAACTCTTACATATTTTTACATTTTATTATATGTTTTTATGTGTATGTGTATGTGTATGTGTATGTGTATATGTCTGAATGAACATAAATCGTATGCAGTGGCTCTGCTGCTGCTGCAGACACAAACAAATCGTCTTGGGAATTTTCCTTATTTTCACTTGAACTCTACATTGCGAGAATTATTGGGAAGTTGTGCGTGCAATTTTTTCTTTTCAGTTTTGTAGATAGGTGTCAAATGCATTAAACTTATACATACAAATTTAACATGCTTTTTATGCATTTAATGAGCGGTGACTTTGAATTCAACAAATCTAAAAATGGTTTTGAACATTAAAGTAGAAAAAAAATTGACAACGGCTAAGGGAGAAAAAGAATGTTGATAAAAGCAATTCATTCAGCCCTTGAATATAACTTATTTTAACAAGCGAACACAAATACGGCAAACAATAAAAAAATAAAACATAATTTCATTTTTAAAAAAAGTGAGATATCTTTAAAATAACATTAAAGATGTCAATGAAACTTTTAAACTTCTGGCAATAATAATAAATTTGTTTAGCTTTTTTCTGCTATTTACTCTAATACAAGTAATAACATGTCACATAAATCCGAATATTTTCTCTTCTTACCTTTTTAAGAGCACAAATGCCGGCAAATTTATCCGCACTGGCGCTTTGACTAGTGAAATGTCTCCGTGAGAGCTTAAGATAGCTTTTAAAATATTTGGAGAGAGTTATTCCTGGCAGACTTATACAAACATAAACATAAACAAAACAAGCAACAGTTAGATCAAACCATAAAAGTTGTAATTATGTTAAAAATAGAAAAATAAAAGTCATTATACAATCTATGCTCTATCTATTTTAATATCTATTGAGCTTTTAATCCAAAGCAAAAATCCTAATACGATTTCTTATATCATAGTAAAAGAAAATATTTAAATTAAAAAAAACAATAATCACTTAACAATATAACAATATGAATAGAATAATAATAGCTGTGTTTCTTTTTAGTAGCTTATTTTGTCTAACGGTTTTTTGTTTGAGAACTGGCAACTCGTACATTTATAGCGCCATCTATGTGCGAACACAAATTCACCAAATACACAATAGCGAGTGCCCAAACCTATTAGCTCAGGGATGCAAAAGCTTGAACTTAATAAATTTTAATAAATAATAATCTTATGTATTTGTCAAATCTTTTAGATGAAGAATTTAGCTCCCAGGCCTTTAAATATTCAGAACAGTCATTGTGCATTCAATTTTGCTTGAAATTATATTTAAAAAAAATTATATATTTTAACAAATGTGGTACTAAAATATATCTTTGTCCTCTCTTAAAGTTAAGCTGAAAGGTTTAAAAAAGTAACATAAAGTTCCTCAAATCTATTTACACCAACTGACAAGTACAGCAATTGCTTTCGCATTACGCTCAACCCCCAAGCAGCAACAGCCAATCAGAACACCTTAAACTGTTGCCAATCCAAAATGGCCGCCTTGATGGCCTGCAACAGATGCTGCACACCAAAAGGGTGGCAAAAAACCAATAAGCAGAATCAGGCGAACTCATTTCAAATCAGACAACACAATCTGAATTTATTCCAATTCGGTCTTCCAAGCAGAACAGAATCATAGAACTGACCCAAGGTCTTATAAGAATATATAAATTTAATATTATTCCAAAAGCAATATGCAACATCCAAGTGATCAACCCACCTATATGCCAGAGGTGCCATTTCAACCATTGTGGGGCCAGGAGGCACCACCACCACCGCCTATAGTGCCATATCAGGAACTAATAGCTGGATTTCCTTGCAGTGATTTATGTAGGTTTTAAAGTCGATCTAATTTCTTGGAATATCTGCTAACAATAAAGTAATTTACAGCGCTCTGGCAACGTTCGCAAGTGGCACCGTTGGTTAATCAACGTCCTTCTGCCAATGGAAGAAGTTCCTCCTCCTCCACTTCAAAGAAAACCCGTCGGCGTATCGCCTCCATGGCCCAGAGACGTGCTGCAAACATTCGTGAACGCCGTCGCATGTTTAATCTGAACGAGGCTTTCGATAAGCTTAGACGAAAGGTTCCCACCTTCGCCTACGAGAAGCGCCTCTCGCGCATTGAGACCCTACGTCTGGCCATCACTTACATTGGCTTTATGGCCGAACTGTTGAGTGGCACTCCCTCGAATAGCCACAAGTCCCGTTCGGATATGTACGGTGGCATGAATGGACATCATCATCCAGCCTCGGTGGCAGCAGCACCTCCAATGCATCCACATCCACATCTGCATCCGGCTGCCTATCAGCGTGAGTTTGCCTCGCCCTACAATCACAGTCTAACCTAAAGTATAACTGAACAATATTGTTTGTGTTTCTGTTGCCATATTATATGTTTACGCTTAAAACAATAATTACATAAATGTGATAGATATATTAATGTGTGGTGTGTGTTTAATAATATATATGCTAAAAAATACGGTTTGTCTAAGATTAAAATCTTTTTCAGATATGATTAATCAAATATTCTAATCTGATACGAACGAAATGCTATTAGAAAAAAGAAATATATAATAATAAACAAAACTATAAAAAAATATTTGCATTAAATTTCTAAATATTTCTTTATTTTACCTTTATAATAATACAAATAAACACACCTAATTAAATCGGTTATTCCCCCCACTTTGCACTTGATAAGCGCATAACAACATTTTAACTAGTGCACAATTCATTTTGCAATATCGCTGTACCCAAACAATGTGTAGAACATATTATAAGCAGATAACAATGAAATAGTTGATAAGAATTTTGTTGATTAGCCGCATAGTTCCATACTTCTTGTTAGTATTGAATTGAAAGGCAAAGAAATATGTCGAGACCTGAACTATTAATGCAAATCTCAACTGATTATGGCACAGTGCCCGAATGGCTCGATCAAAAGGAACTGGAAAGCCTCCTGGTACAGGATGTACCCTCATTCCAAAGTATTGAAACTATTCGCAGTAGAACCGAGCAGAATACATTACGTGTGCAAATCCAAGTTAAATTGGCGGGTAAGCAACATACGAGTTTATTACTTGATAAGCTATTAAATAATAATGATAACGATAATCAATTAGGGAATGCCTTACGTACAATCAATTACCTGGTGAAGTCTGAGGCATTAAATAAATCCGCTACTTTAAGGTTTGCCCAATCAAACAACTTTCAGCTGGAGCAGCATATGTATAATGTGGTAATCCCAGCTCTTGAGGCTCTCTACAAGGATGTGAATAAAACTATATCTTTCGCTCCTGCCAACTACAAACTTAAGTCGCTTTCAACAGCAAATGAGTCAAACTGTCTATATCTGGAAGATCTGCATGCCAACGGTTTTCGTGTGGCCAATCAGCTAAAGGGTCTCGATCAACCTGCCATGGAGGTGATCCTATCCAAACTGGCGGCTTATCATGCAGCTACAGCGTGTTATCTACAATTGAATCCACACCAATTGAAAGAGCTTTCAAAACTGAATTCCAATAAGGAATCAGCTGAGGATATTAAAAATCTTAAGAGCTGGCTGCAACGACGATTTCATGAAAGTTTACGTGCAAACGATTTAAGGCATTATGAGGATAAGGTGGTAAGTGGATTCAATATTATTTATTTATCTATAAAATAATAATATTTTTATTACAGAAACTTTATCAAAAATATTTCACTGAAGCTGTAGAAACAACTGATTTTAAGAAATCGCTAAATGTTATTTTAATTGGTGCTTGTTGGCCCAACAATTTACTTGGCCAATTCGATGCCTTTGGTCAGCTGAAGGATGTGATTTTCAATAATTTTAGTGGCGCTTCCTACGGACCTGCTGTACATGATCTATTTCAACTACTCCTCACGGCACCTGCACAGAAAATTGAACACTTTGATGCAAATTTAAGATATTACCTGGATGAATTAACGGCAAATCTACAATTGCTTAGGTTTAAAGCAAAGACGCCAACTTTAACAGACATTCAGCTGGACTTACTTAACTATGATCATTGGGGTGAGCTTTAGAAAATCATTGAAAATATAAAGATTTAAAAATAATACCAATTTACCTTTACAGCCTTTGAAGCTATAACGGAAATCCTACCCATTGTCTTAACCGATTTTGGTTGTGAGGACATCGATGAAGTGTTTAAGCTATCAAAATTCTCTGGGGAACTACAAAAGCTGCTGCCTTGGTTGGAGAATCGTGGTTATTTTGAAATTTAAAATCAAAATACCACCAACAACCACCTGATAATCCTGTAAAAATAGTTTTGTCTATCCATCTACCACCTTACAACATTATTATGACTTGATTTGCGTGCGATTTCTTGCAGCTGCTGCTGCTGCTGTTGCACAACACATGTTGATGCCACAATCAAGTCACATTAGATACTAGAACACCGAGGAACCCAAAAACACAAAAACGATTATACAAAATTTGACAACGTAAACAAAGCGTAAAATTATTATTAATAAATAAATGGGCAAGGCGAAGCCAATACGTCGAAATACAATGACAATTGTAGAAAGTAACCCTCGGAATAGCAACAAACAAGTGTAACACTCAAAAAGGCGCGATTGTTTTGATACCCTTTTAAATATAGAGTGGGGTAGCTTGAAGCTATGAGAAATTCTGTGCATCTTAATCACAAATCATATATATTTACGGTGTTTCTTAACCGATTTTATTAAAAATTTCACAGACTTTGATTTTATGTCTATAGTTTAAAAATTCAAGATTTTAATGTTATCGATTACATGTGTATTCCGTAAGCCGGAAAAGTTATTTTATGGAATTTGAAATACCATATTCTACAGCCACAAGTTATACAATTTTTAACCTATTTCATGTGTTTGTGGTATAAAAAACAGAAGGGAATCATTTTGTTTTTTAAATCGTTTTTAAAATGTTTTAAGTTGAGGTAAAACAAAACCAAACACAACTTTTCACTGAAGACCAACTTCTTTTTAATGTATAAGCACGGTATCTTAAAGTCAATCACTGTATATTCCTATTCCAATTTCTTCCTACCCAGCCTAAATACCGAGGAATTTTTGCGTTCAACGCCCATTTTGGACAGATTAGCGGCCCTTTATTTTTTTGTGTGCCACAGCAAATTAATTTTGAGCATATCTGTATTTATAGAGGGGTGAAAGAGAATATACCGTGCCCTAACTAGATCTACCGGAGGGTTTGCATGTTGCACTGCTCAACGCAACAAACTGTAACATTTTGCGACCCTTTTTTGCTACTGCTCTTGTTTTGGGTTTTATAGTACAATGAAGTTTGGTAACTAACTGGCAATATGTTTTGATGAATTTCTGACACTTCATGCCGCATTAGTTTGGTCATCTACAACACCCTACTCCCCGAATATATAAGGGTGGGATTAACTTTGGCTTATGAAGTGCCCTCACGTGTCTGTGATTAGCGACTTATTTCTATAAGTCAGATGCAATCTTTATTATTGTCTTTAGTCTTAAGTTGCTTTTAACAAATAACAACAAACAAACATAGAGGATCACCCGCTGTGTTGGAAATTTTCATTCAAAATTTCAATCTTGTAAATTCCAAAAAAATATTTAAGATTTGTCAGTTTTGTCATTGCCACGTGCCACTCATTAAATGTTACCCATACTAAATCAGCGCGTACAAAATTAACAAGTCAATGAACAATTTCTAACTGAGATTTACGTAATTCTAATACACTTTCCGTGCATCCCCTAGGAATCTATTGTCCGCATGTCAAATCGCTGTGACAAATTAATTGAATTTTCGTTACAATTTTCGGCATATTTTACACAAAAAATATCGACACTTCCGGAGATTATTAGAGTGAAATGCAATATATATTTGACGGCATGATAAATGATTAGAACAAAAAAAAAAACAGATGTTTACAAACTCTATACAATGGAAATTAATACCTTGGATATATTATTAGGAAAAACAATTATTATTCTTTAACCTCATTATGAGATTGAAACAAATATTAAGTACATTTATTTTTAAGACATTACTTAAGACCTGATTTCTGTGCATGCTCAAAAAGAACAACACATTTTTAACTAGATTCAAAAGAGTTTAGAATTGCCGGAATCGTATACATTGTGACCTTTGAATTAAAAATAAAATTGATTATGATAGTATTTTTTAAATATCTTGAATTCATATTAGAATTTTACACACGGCATACGAGAGTCGCATACACAAAAACATTTTTGTGATTTGTTATAATGGCGTAATAATTCAAAGCTCTTCAACACAAAAGCTCTTTTATTTATATACGCAACGCCCGACACGCTTATTGCTGAGTAAACTCGTGAGAGTGCCAGTATAAACACATCTCTTGAGTAGAAACAACATGAGAAAGCCCAGTGATAATGAAGAGAAGCAAGAGCTGCCAGAATTGCCAAACTGGTTAAATGAGGATTTGTTTGTAGAGTTCTTGCAAAGCGACTTTAAAAACTACAAAGCCATCAAGAACTTTAAGGTAGAACCAACCTGCGCAAAGGGCGAAAATTTTACTTGTTTGGTGGTGCGCGTAAAAATTCTTATAGAACTCAATGGTAAAATAATTTAAGATCTGGTAATTAAATAGCCAAAAAAACATACAATATTCTACTTTTCAGATGGCAGTGAAACATCTACCTCGTATATTGTTAAATTGTTACCCACAACTTTAAGCACACGCCATATGATAAGCAGCTGGAAGGTGTTTGATAAGGAAAAGCTTACCTATAGCAGCTATGTGCCCGAGTTTGAGCAAATGTTTGGCAACAAAGGCAAAGAGGTGACATTTGGCGCCAAATACTATCAGCCTGCAAAGGGGCTACCAAGTGAGGAAGTGATCATTTTGGAAGATCTGGGCAATCGAAGCTTTAAGAATGTCAAGCGACAACTGGGTTTTGATATGCCACACACCAAAGCAGTTTTGGATAAATTGGCGCAGTTTCATGCTGCATCTGCAGTGCGTTATGAAGTGAAAGGCACTTATCCAGATCTGTACGATAGAAATCTTTGCAGTGAAGAGGATAAATTTCAAGAGTTTCGGGATACTCAAGCGAAATCTTTAATAAAAGCTTTGCCGCTTCATGATGCTGCCTATATGGAAAGTACTTTGGTAAGTAATTCTACTCTAGAAAATTTTAAATCCGGTCTTTGATTAATATAAGATTTTCATATTAGAAAACCTACACCTCCATAGCACCGGATATGTTTCAAGCTCATGCACTTAAGTTTGAGGGCGAGTTTCGTTGTTTGAACCACGGCGATTTTTACTGCAATAACATAATGTTTCAATACGATGAACAAGGAGCAATTAAGGACATCTACTTCGTAGATCTGCAAATGAGTCGGTATTGTTCACCAGCACAGGATTTGATCTACATACTACTCTCCTCAGTTGCGCTTGAACTCAAGCTCCCAAAATTCGATTATTTTGTTGCATACTATCACAGCAGGCTTATTGAATATCTGAAGCTGCTGGATTATCCTCGGGCTATGCCTAGCTTAAAAGGTCTACACACAGCGATCCTAAATCATGGTGATTGGGGTATGTTTTTTTTTGCTCAAATCACTTGAGTTTATTCATTAAGCATTTGTTATTACAGTTTATCCAGTCTTATCGTTATTAATGCCACTTACATTAATCGATCCTAATGAAAAGAGCAACATGGATACCTTAATGGATCAAGATACTGATGGCGAACAACTAAGACAAGTAATGTTTGGACATCCACGAGTTGTTGACCACTTTAAACAGCTGTTACCTTGGGCTTATAATCGCGGTTTGTTTGTATATACGCCAAAAAATAACTAAAAATCTTTTGGATATTGAAAAGTCTAAATAAAAATAAAATACAATGTTTGAGCTAATTAACATTCATTTTTATTAATTAACTTAAGAACAATTACATTGCAGGCGGATGCAATCGACTGCGGAAAAAATGGGTCTAGTTGCAAAAGTACCTGGGGAGTACCTGGGGCGTTAAGGGTGGGAGTGTTATTTGAGTTAAGGGGAAAGTGACCAGCTATATTCCTACCAAATTTGGAAGCTCTTGCTGTATCGATGTAAGAATTATGTGAATTTATCGATTTTGAGTTATATAGCTTATCGATATCCCAGCCTCCAATAAGCGAAGCTCCCAATCTTGACACCTCAGATAAAGTAATTTACAAAGTTTCAAGTTGCTAGCGTTTGAATAGACGGACAATTCACAAATACCGATATTAATTCCGAAGTCAAAGTAAAAAAAACCTTATATATCGCAGTATTAGTAGTAGTAATATTATTTTTAGATTTGTACCTATAAGTTTTATTAAACATTTAATTTGTTTTAAGATCATAAACCATCATATCATGTTCAACGTCACATCATGAATTCAGCAAATTGCAAACAATTGTGAATCGTAACTAAAACTGATAGCTCAAAAAAAAAACTCGAACATAGTCATTGTGAGTTGTTTTGGTTTGTTTCTTATCAGTAACTAATGTCAACTTCGGGTCCAAAATATCAGTTAACTACTATCAGCTGACCATTTTTGTATTGACTATTTTAGCCTATCACTTGAAAATTGTATAAGCATGGCTAAATCATGTTTTGGGCGACAAAGTTACACAAGAACACCTAGAAGTGGCGATAAATAGCTGTCCATTATTAAAGAGATAACTATCCCTTTTCGTTAACGAATTAATTCCACCTTTTTGTTTTATAACTATTATGAATTGCTTTTTATACCCTTAACCCATGAAATGGTAAAAAAAAGGGTATAATGTTTTTGTGCAAATGTATGTAACAGGCAGAAGGAAGCTTCTTCGACCCCATAAAGTATATATATTCTTGATCAGCATCAATAGTCGAGTCGATTTAGCCATGTCCGTCTGTCTGTCTGTCTGTCTGTCTGTATGTATGAACGCGTCGATCTCAGAAACTACAAAAGCTAGAGACTCCCGATTTTGGAAATGAGCTCTCTTAATCCCTAGGCATAACAAGTTTGTTTCAAATTTTCGATAACTTTTCAGGTTTACGATATACACATGTAATCGATAACAAAAAAGTCTTGAATTTCAAAAAACTGAAAATGAGGATTGAAACTATAGGCAAAATAATGAACTTCTGTGAAAGTTTCATTAAAATCAATTAAGACACACCGGAGATATGAAACCATCAAGCATTGGTACAGCGGTATATGAGTGTGTCTGTCAGCCCGACCGTCTGTCCGTCTGTATGATCAAGGGTATCTTCTAGTCGAGTTTACTCGACTAGAGCCTTCTTACCTGTTTAATAACAGTCTTTATACATTTTGTAATGAAAAATCTCTTCGAATTTTCCTCAGCCATTTCATCATTTAAGGCAAACAAAATCTATAAATATATAATTTGATAAGAAATCGTTAATGTTTAGAATTTCGTGTTATGGAGAAACTTTATTAATTGTTGATAAGATTAAGAATATTCCAGTTAAAGTTAAAGCTTTTTTACTCTTATATCGGCACGACCTATGTCAATATAATTGGTATAAATACCAACGTTTATTTATGAACAATTATACAGTTTAGCGGCATTATCACAGCGATGAGGTTAATAATAGCGCTTTTCCCTTCTAATACGATGTCTGCGATGGACCCAAAACTTTTCATACCCATCAAAAAGGATCCACCTGAAAGGCTTAAGGAATCTAAATTGAACGCAAAAGATTCCAGGAAACATAAAACGCCGGAACAGTTTATTTATGATATATCACCAGCTGAAGAAATGCTAATCGTTTATAAGTGAAATATAATATTGTTTATAAACTTAAGACGAGAAATCCAAACCAAATGCATTCTTGAGAAGCATAGAACTCATTCTCATAAATTTATTTTATATTGAATAGTAGGCTACAACATGAACAAATAAATTATTATTTTATTAAATACGTATACAAATTAAAATTCGTTGTTAAAAAAAAAAACAAAAAAATACAAAAATTAACAAAATGCCAAATATGCAAGGCAGATGTGCATGCTGAGCCCAAAGTCCACTTATAAAATTATAATGACAAATAAAAGGTACATACAGATATCTGAATGATAGTATGGATGTAAGTATAATCGCAAATGCATGAAGCACAAACAAATTTATTGAGGACATTATTTTTAAGTTCACAATGGGTCAAACAAGCTGTAAAAATGTGTTTAAAAGTGATGAGAGTAACAGCTCCATGAACAACTTTATGAGAGATAAAGTCCAAGAGCGAAAAGAGTCAGAAACCGTTAGCCCCATGCAGATGGACGAAACATTAGTGCCTCAATGGATAAAGAAAACGCAGTTTAAAGAAATTCTTACGGAAAATGTGCCAGAGTTTCAAGCAATTGAACATTTTTGCATCGAGCCTGCTTTAAATACTGGCGACAACTATTCCTCGCTAATCCTGAGAATAAGCATCGATGTTAAGCTAATAGGTAATGACTTTAATACCTTTCAAATCAATTACAATACCTTATTTCCTGAGTAGATAAATCTGTTAAGCCAATGAGCTTTATGATGAAAGTGCCACATGAATCGGCTAAAATGCAACAGATGCTGAAAACCGTTAACTTCTTTACGGTCGAGAATGCTACCTATACGCAACTCATCTATAAATTCGAAGACCTCTATAAATCTAAAGGTTTCCATATCAATTTTGCCCCGCGTACCTATAAATTCAAGGAGAGTCTCAAAACGGAACCTAAACTGGCCAATACAGTGCTGATGAATGATCTAAGTCAGGATGGTTATAAGAATATAAGTCGCCTCGACTGCCTGAACGTGGAACAGACAATGTTTGTGCTGCGCAAACTGGCACAGTATCATGCAGCGGGTGCGCACTGTAGAGTTGTGCATGGACCCTATCCGGAACTATTTACGCAGCCGATGTTTGGACCCAATCGGGAACGAGCTCTATCTATACTAGATGGCATAATGGGTCCGTTTAAGAAAATGTTCTTGGAACATCTATGTAGCTATAAAGATGGAGATAAATACTATGATAAGTTTGTAAGTAATTTTATAAATTTCATTATTTATAAATTATTATCATTAAATTTTAGGCTACACTTTTCTCGAATATGAGCAAACGTTTTCTTAGTCTTAGCAAATTTGATCCGAATGAATTTAATGTGATCAATCATGGTGATTGTTGGATCAACAATTTACTCTTCAAATACAATCCGAATGGCGAACTCATCGATATAGTCTTTGTGGATTTTCAATTACCCAAATATGGTCATCCATCAGCCGATCTCCTCAACTTTATCATGACATCTGTGCATATTGATTACAAGCTGAAAAAGTTTGATTACTTCATCAAGTATTATCACGATCAGCTCATTGAGCATTTACAGTTGTTGGAATATCAAAACCGTTTGCCCACGCTTACGGAACTACATATGCATCTATATAAATATGGTATCTGGGCAATCACGGCATCAGTTATGGTACTTCCCATTGTGCTATTGGATGAGAGAGAGACAACCTCGCTGGAATACAAAAGTCAATTGTATACAAATGAACGTTACAGAACTCATATTGAACAAATACTGCCCTGGTTAGACAATCGTGGTATCTTGGATGTATAGCTTGAACTCAATTAAGTCTAATTAGTGATTTTAGCTTTCCGAAAAAGTATAGTATACAACGCTCAATCTGTCCAACGATTGTCAAATGCCTTTTGGACCTTGTATATTTTTATAACAAATACCAAGGAATATTTTTGTATCTGTATATATTTAGACAAAATAATGAAAATCTCTGAAATTTTTATTAAAATTGGTTGAGCAATACCAGAGATATGCAAGATTAAATTTTAATCATCAACAGTTATTTGTTTTTTTTTTATATTCAAGCATTAATTCAAGCTTGAACTTGGTTTTCCTGAATTTAACTGTTCTTGAATGTTAAATCTTTGAAAATGGACAACATAATGAGCATCAGTGATATTATTACTATAATCGATTGAGAACCGGAGAAGTTTAATCTTCAAGCATTTGTGCAATATTTGTAGTAATGGGCATGGCCATATATGTAAGAGCAGAGGTTCAGGGTATTTTGTAGTCGAGCTTACTCGAATAGAGCCTTTCTACTTGTTTTATTAAGCTTTTTAAAGCTCTGTTTTATTAAAAAAAAAACAATTTGTTTGTATTATAAATGTTTTATTCGGTCATAGACCTTTTACATGAATAAATATCAATTGCGGCGCGCACTTTCTAATCTATAATTTGACCATACCTAGACATGGTAATAAGTGTTCGTATAAGTAATGAAATTGATTGTATTTAGATTAGACAAGCAAACTGATTATAAAAGTAAGTATATTTTCCATATAGATTGATAGGAACACAATGTACGTAGTCATTGTGATTGTACTAATAGCAGGTTTTTGTGTTTCTCTCATTAATAAAAACATACCAAATTTTAAATTTGTTGCTAATTACTCAAAATAGTATACCATATATAGTAAAAGTAATGTTGTTCATTAATGTGTGACGAAAAAAGGGGCATTCTTATTTGTTTTAAGATATTAATATTTCATTATAGAAATGCAATTTTTATATCTTTATTTTAAAAACTACAAAACAAATCAATTCCATACCGAAATAATAGAAAAACTAATCTATATGGTTACTTGTAACTACATTAGGAAATGTGACAGTCTAGGCAGAGACTATTTTGTTTATTTCAACATATAACAATAAAATTGAATAATGGTTGAATGCACCTCAAAATTATTATCAACATTTTGAGATACAGGTATAGGTAAAAGTATTTACCCATACAAAGTAAGAAGACTTTAGACTAGAAGAGCTCAACTAGGAAATACCCTATAGCCATAACCGTACGTTTACAATCATGCCTACTCTTTTCAACCTGAATTTTCCCCGAAATTTCGTAATCGATTTAAATGAATATTAAACCGATTTTCATTAATTCGCCTATACTTTCTAAAGTTCCTAAACTTAAAAATGTACATGTGTATATCAAAAATGGGAAAAGTCATCGATCATTTGAAACAAGGAAAATCTAGAATGTCCAGCTCTAATAGTCTGTCAGATCGATCAATACAGGAGGAAAATCATTAAAACAGACGGATACTTTAAGGGCGCAAAGAAGCTTTTTAGGCTTGCCCAAAATTATTATACCCCTTTTAAACGCATTTCAGGTTCAGGGTAAAATAATACAGTGGGCTTTTTGTTGTCGTCAACAAAATTTGTGTTCACGTACCATATCAATTGATAATTTTCGAATATCGTTCCAAAACGCACACACAAACATATGTATATAACCTGTTATTATGTGGCAGATACTCAAAACGACGCAAAAACTGATAAAAATAGTAGTTTAGTAATCAGCAGTTAATGCTATTATCGTTGATAACACTTGGGTATAAATAAAAGCGTACATTTTAAAGCAATCGCTCAGTAGAATATTATTAGGCAAGCCATTCGGACATACTACTTTAAAAATATATAAATATCGCGCCATGGGTTCCAGTAGTTCCAAATCAAAACATAGCTATAAAGTGGAACCAAGCGCCGCTCCACAAGCAAAGCCCAAGGTTGCAACCTCCGCCCCCGCCCCAGCACCAGCAGCAGTACCAGAAACAGCACCATCATCAGCACCAGCACCTGTAGCCACTCCAGCACCGCCCGCTGTAAATATGGATATGGTGCCTAAATGGATTAATGAGTCGCAATTTGTGGAAATACTCACAGAGCATGTGCCGAAATTTGCAAAAATTCAAAGCTTTAGCGTTAAACCCGCCATGGGTGCTGGCGAGAACTATGCTACGCTCATGCTGAGGGTGAGCATCAAGGCAGAACTGACGGGTAAGTGGGGATGCATGACTTAACACTTTATAGATTTCCCCATTGAGATTTGACGATAACATTCTTTTGAGATAAGCTTTGAGGGGAGGGCCTTAACTTTCTTATCAACAGTATTTGTGATAATGGTACACACACCATAAATAGAAATAGAAATGTTTCTATCTCAAATTCATTTATCACAATTTTATTGCTCAATTGTATATTTTTGCACCAAAAAGTCATAAAAAGTATATGTACATATGTCCTCGATCAATCATGACAAATATGATAAAATATTTAATCAGCTGTATCAAGTTATTACGTAAAGTTATTTTTAAAAATATTTCTATATGTAGAATGTTAAGTTATAGAGTTAATTTAAGACTTCAGTATCTTAAGGCCGAAACAACCATTTTAATATTTTTTTTACTTATCAATTTCATTAAAAATTAGGTTATTAGCAAATATTTTGAAATATTATAAAGACACCATAATATTGATATTAATAAGAATTTCAATTTTAATCTATAGATAAAAGCGTCAAACCCATTTCGCTGATGATGAAAGTTCCACACGATATGCCGGAAATGGAAGAAATGATGAAAATGGTAAATTTCTTCACAATTGAAAACGAGGTCTACGTCAATTTGATACCGAAATTCGAAGAGTACTACAAATCGAAGGGCTTGGATTTAACTTTAGCGCCACGCGCCTACAAATTCAAGAAGGGCGTCAAAACGCAACCAAAACTGGCCAATACTGTCCTTATGTACGATTTGGGTCAAGATGGTTATAGGAATGCGAATCGCCTTAATGGCTTCAATGTGGAACAAGCCAAGTTTGTCCTACGCAAGCTCGCACAATATCATGCAGTTAGCGCTGCTTACAAAAGCGAACATGGACCGTATTCTGAATTGCTTACTTATGGCATGTTTGGCGCAGATGTGGATAAAGCATTGGCTATGGTGGATGCTATGATGAAGCCCATACAGAAAGTGTTCTTAGAAAATCTGCATAGATATGACAACTGTGAGCAATATCGTGAAAAACTGGTAAGAACTTTCATTGATTTGAATTGAATACAAATTTACTTAAACAAATTTTTTTTTTTGTAGGAAAAATCTTTTAGCGACATGAGAAAACTTTTCCTCGAAACAGTTGTTGATCCCACTGAATTTAATGTTGTTAATCATGGTGATTGTTGGGTTAATAACTTCCTCTTCAAGTTTGATGACAAAGGAGAGATACTTGATATGCGCTTTGTAGATTTCCAAAATCCACGATACGGTCATCCAGCTGCCGATGTTCTCTATTTCATCATGACCTCGGTGCACATAGATTACAAGCTCAAGCATTTCGATTACTTTATCAAGTACTATCATGACCAGCTGGTTGAACATCTGAATCTTTTGGAGTACAAGGAACGTATACCCAAGTTGATGGAGATTCAAATGCAGACGTATAAATACAGTGTCTTTGCTCTAATGGCCAGTTATATGGTGTTGCCTGTGGTGCTATTAGAGCCCAATAAAGCAGCCACATTTGAGAATTTCCTTGGTGACGGCGATGCTGCCCTTGAATTTAAGAGCCTGATGTACACCAATAAAAAATTTAAGCACTATATTGAACAAATACTGCCATGGTTGGATAATCGTGGACTCTTAGAAACATAGTAAGTGCACATACATAAATTATTTATACAATTTTTATAACAATACATTCTTGTACATCTTCTAGTGAAGCACCACCATCCGTGCCAACCACCGCTCCACCAGTACCAGAACCCGTTCCAGCTACTACTACCGAAGTACCCGACTGGGTAACGAGCGATTACTTTAAGGAAGTACTTCAAGCAGAACTAACAGACTTTAAGGATATTAAAGACTTTCGTGTGAAGAAAGCCACTGTAGCTGGTGACAATTATTCATCGGTTATGCTGTCTGTGGACATTGATTATCATACCGTCAGCGGAAATGTGAAAACCGCATCCTACATGCTGAAAATACCGCCAGCGAGTGAGATATCCAAAGCTCTAATTGACCTCATGCAAAGCTTCAAGAAAGAGGTGGCCATGTATAACAATGTTATACCACAGCTGGAACAACTCTTCAAGGAGGCTGGACAAACCGTCAGCTTTGGCCCCAAGAGCTACAAGCTACCAAATGCCGCAGACAATGACCGCATTTTGCTGCAAAATCTGCGACCTGCCGGCTTCAAGAACGCCGATCGCTTACAGGGTCTGACTGTGGAGGAGACAGAGCATGTGCTAGCCAAGTTGGCTCAATTGCATGCAGCTTCAGCGCAACTGTATGTAAACAAAGGTACTTATGAGGATTGCCTGGACAAGCCGGTGCACAACGAGCGTACACGTCCCATCTTTGAAGCACCCGAAAACAAGGTTTTCCTGGATATGATGATTGATGCAGTGAAAACGTTTAAGGGCAGCGAGGTCTATAGTGATAAAGTGGTAAGTAACGAACAAGTATGGTTAAGATCTTATTAAATGTCTTTTTGAAAATAATTTTTGGAATTTATTTATTTTTTTTTTTTTTGTTTATAGGAAAGAATTATGAATAACATGTTTGAGTTGGAAGTTAAGGCTCAAAACTATGACAAGACTAAGTTTAATGTTCTCAATCATGGCGATTGCTGGACAAATAATGTGATGTTCACCTATGGTCCAAATGGTGAAATTACGGACACCCTCTTTGTAGATTTCCAGCGCTCGTGTTTTAATTCGCCCGCATATGATCTGTACTATCTGCTGATGTCCTCGCCCACTTTTGATCTAAAAATCGAGAAATTCGAGTACTTTGTACGTTACTATCATACGGAACTAAAGCGTAATCTGGAACTGCTTAAGTATCCCCGCGACATACCAAGCCTCAAGGATCTGCATAACATTTTACTGGAGAATTCCCTGTGGGCGGCTACAACAGTTTCAACTGTGATGTCGGCTGTACTACTCGACCCTACGGATAATGCAAGCCTTGCCTCAATGATTGGCAACAATGAGGAGAGCCATCAATTTAGAAAGAAACTTTTTAACAACGACAGATATCGCAAACATGCCGAAGCTCTATATCCCTTCCTAAATCATAGAGGACTTCTCGATTTTGAGTAAGTTATAGGTTTGCTTCTTGTGAATGTTTTGTAGAGCTTTTGTATCGTTTTGTGTCCTGTTTTAGGTCAAAGTTAATTCTGTTATAAACTATTAATTTAAGTAAAAATCAATGTAAAGATTTATGTTATAATGATGAAAATGGATAAACTCTTTATTTTTATTTAAAAATAATAAATCTAATATTTATTCAATTGTTTTTTACTTAATCATAGATTTTGTTGAGAAATTCAAATTTCAAAACTTAAGAACCAATCATATCGTATTTTATTGTAATTTATTTTTAGACAACCTAACAAAAGAAATTTAATAAGAGATCATTTATGAAATACATTTCATACTATAAATATATATCACTTTATAACAAACAAATTGTTTTCGTAGGGACATGGCCAATAAGTCCAAAGATGATTTATGTTTGGATTGGTTGAGTTTTGAAGATTTTAGTGAGATAATCGCTGCCCAAGAGCCTCAGTTTGAAAATATTTTGGATGGAACTTCTGTTCTTGCAACGAAACCAGGCGATAATTATGGATCCAAGTTACTTAAAGTGGATATAAAGGCACAGCTTAAAGGTGTGTCTCTAACAATGTAAATCAATCTTTAAACTCACAATCTTCTATATATAAATAGATCAAACTACAAAGACCTACTCCTATATGTTGAAAGTAGAGCTTGATATCGCCATGGATGAGAATTCACCGTTTAACATGTTTCCCAAGGAAATTGAGGTGTACGAAAAAATATTGCCCGCATTAGTGCAGTTCTACGATAATGCTGGTCTATCTGTTAACTTTAGTCCCAAGACCTACAGATTTACCAAACCAATTAAAGCCCAATACGTGCTAATGGATAATCTGCAGGCGAGTGGATTTGAAATGTTAAATCGCTCCGAATGTTTGGATATGAATCATACTAAGAGTGTGCTTAAAAAGTTGGCCCAATGGCATGCAGCTTCACTCAGATATAAGGAAGTGAATGGACCCTATTCGGCAAAATATAATGATGGCTGGATAAACGAGGGAAGCCGCGAGATGTGTAATGCCATTTTTGGGCCAAGTGAAAAAGCTCTCCATAAAGTCATTGATGGATATAACGGTATCGATGAATATAAACATAAAGTGGTAAGAATTTTTGTATATAACTCAATCTCAATAAAGTATAACCAAGTATTCGCAACAGGAACACCTTATCAAATCATATGTGGACAATGTCATAGAAGATGCTCGGATTGATGAAGAGGAATTCAATGTACTAAATCATGGCGATTTATGGACAAACAATATTATGTTCCAGCATAATGAAAGCGGTCAAGTGCAAGAAACATATCTGTTGGATCATCAAATAGCCAAATATGGAAATCCTGCATTCGATCTGTACTATTTTCTGATGAACTCGGCTCAGCTGGATATTAAAGTTGATAAATTCGATTATCTTATCAGATGGTATCATGAGAATTTAGTAGAAAATGCCAAGATATTAAAATGCACTAGCTTTGTGCCTAGTTTAAGGGAACTGCACATTATACTGCTCAAGCACCCCGTGCATGGTAAGTTTTAAACAGTTCTTGTGACCTATTAGTCAATTTATGTGACTCTTACTCCTTATTTTAGCTGCCGGTTCTGTACTTGGACCATTAACGCTTTGCCTGGCAGATGCCACCGATGAACTTGGAACGGATTTATTCACTGAAAATAGCGATAATAACGATGCTATATATGAACAAATGTATAGTAATGAGCGTTATAAAGCGCACTTTGAGCGAATTATGCCCTGGCTAAATAAACGTGGTCTTTTGGATAAGGCATAATTAGCTTAAACAACATTTAACATTTAATTTTTTGCCATTGATTCGAACAATTAATTTCAATATAATAAAATATGTAAGCAATTATAATAAGAACAACACTACTTAACAGCCAATTTGAAAGCCACATAAATACTGGTTATAAAGACAACAGCAATGGCCAGTTTCTTTAGATTGGCACGATTTACACCCTTGACGGTGCGCAACAGCTCAATATTCATGCGGAAAACATTGCGACTCTGTTCAATATACTCGGCACGCATTTCATCATCCAGTTTGCCGTAGACCTCATTGAATATGCGACGTAGTTTGGATTTTAGTTTGGGTATTTTAACTGGAAAGAAAGTAGCTTCACAACCCACTTGCGAAATGGTAACCTGTTCGGGCATGGGTCTGGCACGCAAATCGCTCTCCTCGATGCCATCACTTTCGGCTGTGGCAGCTGCACGGGCAGTTGCCGCAGCAGCGTCGGCTTCGGCCTGTTTCTGTTGCACCTGTTCGGCGCTGTCTTTGGGAAAGATCCATAACTTTCTGGCAATCATGCGTTTCTTTTGCAGAAGCTGGCCACCAGACATCAGGGCCATATACATTTGAAAGGCAAATGCGAAGAGAAGAACCTCACTTTTGTCCGCTATTTGCTCCAAATGGGCCAGATAAATTTGGACTGCTGGACGCGGTTCATATGACTTGCGCCAATCTGAGCCATAGAAGTAGTCAAAGTCACGCTCGAACGCAGCTGAACGATGCAGTTCCTTTGGCAAAAGACGTTCCGGCAATTTAGCTTCGAAGAATTTATATAATTCATAAAAAACCAATAGTCCATCGTACCAAACTTCGTCGTCCGAAAGGGCTGCACATAGACAAAACCAAAATAATTAAATGGAAATTTTATATTTTAGGCACTTTTACCTATTGCAAATTTGGCGTTAACAAGAACATCAGTTAACTTATGCACATCTTTTGTTGCTTGACGCACTTCCTTTGTGAATTTCATATCCACATAGTCTTCATCCTTCATTTCTGCACCGTCATTGGACTCTTGAACTTCTGTATGGGGTGCTGTGTCGGTCATTGAAATTTTTGTATGTGCTTTCTTTGATCAGATAAGGTAATATGCGTAAATAACCCGCCTTCTTGCGCATTAACACAATGCACTTTTTCGATTTTCTGTCAACGATAATAGAAGTTACAATTTATTATCGATTAACAAAACATTTGCTACTTTGTCAAATTTACAGCACTGTCAAAACAATAACAAAGCACCGAGCAAGCCTATCGATATCTCCGAGCAACGATGTTTGGCTTCTTACAGCACTTTTAACTTTTACAACACTGCATCACTTCTGCAAGCCCGATGAGCTTGTTGTTTTGTTTTTCTGCCGAATTTTTATTTTCATTGTAAATATAGTAAGTAACATATTTGCTTAAACTGCAACCGTAAGTTAATTGCAACATAGCTTCCATAGACTTCTATTATAATTTGCACGATAACAATATGTTGCACATATCACCAAGTTATTAACCAAGTTTTTCTTTTCTGCATGTTGACAATCGTGCTCTAATAAAAATCATTAATCACACACACAGTAATTACAGTAAACAACAACATCCACACTCACACAGTTATTACAGTAATCAACAACATCCACACACACACACATCGCTTTGGTTTCTTTTACTTTCAACACTCAAAACTAACTCGCGTTTCGGTTTTGTAGAAACACATAAAATTACAATTTTATAACAATATACATATATATAAACATATATATATCGCAAAAAAGAAAGCAATGTCGGATCTCTTTACCACCTTTGATAGCAACAGCGGGCAACACGATCCACCAACAATAATGGCCTCACCCTCACAGCACAGCCCCATGACAAACAACAGTAACTCATCCTCACAGAACGGTGGCACAACATCGGCTCCAGGTGGTGGTGGTGGTGGGGCGGGTGCAGGGGCCAGTGGTAAAAGCCACAATACAACTGGCGCCGAGAACACACCTGTAAGCGTATTAATATATACGTAATGAAATACACATTTTGAAAATAATGTTCTTTTAGATGTTAACTAAACCCCGCCTCACGGAGCTGGTGCGAGAAGTAGATACAGCCACGCAGCTAGACGAGGATGTGGAAGAACTGTTGCTGCAAATCATCGACGATTTTGTTGAGGACACTGTAAAGACAACAAGCGCCTTTGCAAAGCATAGAAAATCCAACAAAATTGAAGTACGCGATGTTCAACTGCATCTAGAGCGGAAATATAATATGTGGATACCTGGCTTTGGCACAGATGAACTGCGTCCATACAAGCGTGCTGCAGTTACAGAGGCGCACAAGCAACGTTTGGCATTGATAAGAAAGACAATTAAGAAGTATTAGATAAGTTCTTCGAGTACGGAGGGGTGCTGGGGAGTGTATGCAGGGTTTCTTTATCTTATTTGTTAGCAATTTTGTATTTTGTGCTAAGCGATTTGATTGTTCGCCCTTAAGTTATTAGAATTAAGCTGAAAGTAACATATTTAAAACCGAAAAAAGTGTATTTTCCTTATAATTTACTTGTCAAATACGATCTAAAAATTGCAAAATCTTTTTAAAGTCCACTAAATAGCAATATTGTCTAATTTACTGATTATCATCTACAACTTTGTAATGTGTAAGTGTAATTTGAAATAAATATTTTAATACTTACCAATTAATTAAAGTTTCAGGAATTTTTTGTATTTGATACAACGCAAACATAATAAATCAAGTAGGCTGCAAGCGTGTACTGTGTGTATGACATGCAAAAAATAAAAGCATCACTACTATCAAAAGACTTATCGATAGTTCGGCTACCTTTGTCATCACAGTTGCTGTATTAAGAAGATAAGCAAGCAAATATTGTTTTGTATTTGCTTGCCTCTGTTCTATATCGTTTAAATGTATTAAAAGTCGATCAAAACAATACAAAATGAAGCTGCCCGTCTTGTGTCGTACTTGCGATGCAAGAGAAACGGATAAACTATATAAGCTGGCAACAACAACCAAAAGATTTCCGGATAAACAGCTTGCAGACATTTTTGTCGAATTGACCCACATTGATGTAAGTTCCACTGACCAGCTGCAGCCATATATCTCAACGTACTCTTGTTGTAGGTAAATGAAACATTGGCACAACACTTGCCACAATGTCTGTGCGGAAATTGCGCTCGGAAATTAATCGGCGCCTATTACTATGTAAAGCAGGCGCTGACAGCTAATGAGCTGCTGATGCATCATGTGGAACGCATCGACAGCAATAAACCCGGTGTAAACGATTGTCTTCGTGAGGCACCCATGGAGATGTGTGCGGAGCAGCATGTTGAGGTTGGAAAGTGGTCTTTAAATATTCTAGATATGTTTTTTAAGATGTTTTCCCATGCAGGTTAAATTAGAAACGGAGGAGGAGGACCTTGAAAATGATATAACCTGCACGGAACTGCCCGAGTTTACTACAGTACAAAATTCCATTGATGTGGAACAGGACATTATGAATGATCTGGAAAACAAAAAGACTACAGATCCGCTCAACATGTTTGATCCAGTTAAACAGGAACTCGATGCTCTAACAAAAGCAAGAAATTCACACGCAGAAGAATTTAAGACTGACATTGATGAAGAAGAGTAAGTTTTTTGCCGCAATACTGCAGAACTATATGTACACAATATTCCCATTTTAGCTCCCTAGATGATTTGCCTTTGCAACAGCGCGTTAGAAAGTGGAAACAAACAGCCAAAGTACGCGCCATAAAGCGAGCAGTATTAAAGTGCAAGGAATGTCCAAAAAGCTTCAAGCGAATCGAGCTTTTAAAACAGCATGCGACACGGGTTCACAAATCAAAAACAGATTGGTTGTCCTGTTCCTTCTGCATACGCAAGTTCAGTCACCGGGAAGCCCTACAAATGCATCTCAAGGTGCATCGCGATTCGAAACGCTCAGCGAATCTGGGTGAGAGCAAAAAGGCCAAGGATATCGATGTGAATGTGTGCAAACCGCATGGCTACAAGCTTATCGAGTGCATGATCTGTCAGACTCAATACGATAAAATTGCGGATTTGCGACGTCACCTGGAGCAGCATCCGGAGATTATTAACTTTGGTGCACGGTCCAATATGCAACCGCACGAGCTGGCCGAGCTGTTCTATCCCGATGCCAAAGATGTCAGCGTGGATCAGCTGAAGACGCTCATTCGCAAAGATTTGTCAGCTGGCATATATCAGCGATTCTATTCAATTACCAACCAATCCGGCTACGAAATGGATCTGGATAGCTCCGAAACGGAAAGCGAAGCTGAACTGGATGCCGACGACCAGTCGAAGCAACAGCGCAGCATACCCAAAGCCAAATACAGTTGTGAGCTATGCCACGAACGATGCGAACGTAAATATCAACTCTACGATCATCAGCGCCAGATGCATGCTTGGCTAGATGCACCTCATGTTTGCGGCCGTTGTGATGCGCGCTTCGTCAGCCTGCAGCTGCTGCGGCATCACAACGAACTGCAATGCAAGAATGCCCAAAAACGTTTCCTGTGCCACAGGTGTCCGCTGCGCTTTCGCTGGCGGCACAATCTCAAGGCGCACATACGAGAGCATCGCATTCTGGTAAGGAATATGTGAATCCAATTTGTGCTTAAAGTAATAATCTCTCAATTATCTTGCAGAATCAAACGTTTGAATGCAATGATTGCAAACGCGTCTTTGACAAGAAGAAATCGTTGACGGTGCACATGCTCAGCGTTCATGCCGAGGAATCGAAGCTAATACCATGTCAATGGTGCACCCGCAAGTTTTATCGTCGTGACTATTTGGTCAAGCATCTGAAGCGTCATGGCATACGTGAGCAGGATATACCGCTCGCCGAAACGCTCATTGCAGCCACCTCAAAACCAAATGGCGCCAAACAGATCACCTGTAAGATTTGTAATCTGCACTTTGAACGCATCAACGATCTGCGTGTTCATATTCAGCTGGAACTGAAGCTAACGCTATCGTTGCATCAGAACTATGATTCGCCACACAATTACTCCATCACGAACGAGTCTGGCTACGAATTGCAGCTGGGCGACTCCGAGACGGAAGATGAGTTGCATATGGAGTCCTCTGCCTCGCTAAGCACACGTTCCGTCTACGTCTGCGAACTATGTAAAGTGCAATGCAAACGTAAATTCGAGATGATTCAGCATCAACGTGCCATGCATCGTTTCGACAAGATGCCATACGAGTGCGAAATGTGCATATTCAAGTGTGTCTGCAACGTGAGTAGCTGAACCGCCCATTGATCCTGTAGAGCAACAGTCTTAAATTACTTTTTCGCTTTCAGAGCATCATGGATCAGCATTGGCAATCGCAGTGCCATAGCACAGAGAAAAAACTGTCGTGTGGCAAATGCAGCTATAAATTCATGTGGGCCGAAAATCTACAGCACCACATGCGTTTGCAACACGGCGCCATTGATGGCACACCAGTGAATCCTGTTGAAGCCAGTGCCGATCGCATACCAGCTATACCCAGTGATCCCGCAGCTTCCGGCGATGGTGTCCAGCTGCTGCAGTGTCCACACTGCGATCGAACATATCAGATGAAGTCACGGCTTAACAATCACATACGAGATGTGCATATCAACGGGGATCGCAAGCGAAAGGAGGCCATCAAGAAGTTCCTGTGCTCGCTGTGCGGCCGAGAAACCCAATCGGCAGCCACCTTGGTCACTCATATGCGTCGTCACACCGGCGAGAAGCCCTTCAAATGCGATCTGTGTGAAATGGCGTTCCCGCGGCACTCGGAAATGATATCGCATCGACGCATGCACACCGGCGAGAAACCCTTCCATTGCACTGTCTGTGGCAAGGATTTCGCCCGCTCCGACAAGCTCAAGCGTCACATGCTCACCCACAGTGGTCTAAAACCGTACAAGTGCACCTACTGCGAGAAGAGTTATCGCCAGGCCAAGGATCTGAAACTGCATCTGCAACAGCACACGGGTGAATGTACATTTGTTTGTGGCACCTGTGGCGAACGCTTCATTCAGGGCACAGCTCTGGAGAAGCATCGCATGATGCGGCGTCACTTTGACGAGGTCGATGACCGTCAAGCGACTAGCACAATAACTGCATAACCTTAATATATATAGCTAGAAAAACTTAGATTAAATATAAATACATCCTAATATGCTCATATTTATAATAAGAGTTTAAAATTATAACATTTTGTTGTTTTTTTTAATTGTGTTGTTTTTAGATATACTAAATTTTAAAATTTTATATTTATTTTGCTTAAAATTGAATAGCTTTACTTTAATTTAGATATATTTTTGGTTAAGAGAGCAAAACTTTATTAAAAACTATTAAAAATCTATTTGAATATGGCAGTTTTTGGAATTTATAGAGCAGCTGTACTTAATAGAAAAACAAACTTGTGTATACATTAAATTAGATTAATATTTGGTCACGTTGGCTGGTCCTATAGCTCCTCGGAGCCACGCGAATCGATTTTGATCATTTCCACATCAAAAATGAGCACAGAATTCGGAGGGATTTTGCCGCCGCCAGCACCGCTTGCGCCATAGCCCAGTTCCGGTGGAATTGTTAGGGTGCGACGTTCACCCTCGCACATGCCCAGAAGTCCCTGATCCCAGCCCTTGATAACCTGTCGGGCGCCTAGGGTGAACGAGAAGGGTTTGCCGCGATTGTGACTGCTATCAAATTCGGTGCCGTCTTGTAGAGAGCCCTAAAAAATACAAATACAAAGCTCTAATCCAACTGACATGTCCGGCTTTTGGAGCTATCTCGTTACCTTGTAATGAACGTGTATCATATCGCCTCCCTTTGCCTTTTGCATGCAATTCTCCACACGCTTCTTAACGCCAATTTTAACTTTGGGTGCTTCATTGGCAAATGCAGCGCCAAAAAGCGCACAAACTACCATTAAATATTCGTACTTCATTTTACCACTGACTCGGTTTTACTGAATGCAAGCTAAGTTGCTATCGCTGTACTATCGATAACGAGTGTAAGTCGTTGATATATCGATGTGGCAATTGCCATTCAGAACGCACATAACGCCAAAACATTAAAATTTGAACATTTTATTTGTTACGCAAATAGCAACTAAATATTTATTAAGCAATTTTACATAAACATTAAAGCTCTTTTAAAATACAAAGATATATCGCAAATAATATTTCATAAACTATTTTGTTTATCCGATTCAATTCATTAAAAATAATAATAATAAACAAGCTTTATTATAAATATGCAACAGATTATTTAAGAGATTTTTACACAATTAAACGATTATATCACAATAATAAAGGAATACATACATTCTTATATGAATTTTCAAGCACTCGTGCACAAAATCAAAACTCAAAGAGCATGTGTATATGAGTATAATACCTACATAAATACATTTATAGTTATATTAATAAACTAATACATAAAATTACAATATAAATACAGATTACAGATACTATATATTTATGACTATAATATGTATACAGCTTGTATAGTATATAAGGACTTGATTAAATGTTCTTGACTGGCTGCTTCAACAGTCTCAATTATCATTTGACATATTTGTTATTTTGGTCGCATACATATTGGCCACCTTATAAATAAATTCGTATTGCTCCTTGGTCTGTACGGCGCTCGCCCTGCCCCGCCGCACATAATACACCAGCTGTGGTATGTCCACCGAACGCTTGGGTGTCTCCAGACTCCGTATGGCCATGTCGCAGGCAATAATGGTGCCGGTACGGCCCGTACCTGGGGAGCAGTGAATCGTTAGCGGTCTAAATGGGGGAATACACAAAGAACGAAAACAGAAATAATTAAACACAAGCACACACACAAAAGCATGCAAAAAGTAATTGACAAATGGTTTACATTGATTTTGAATGACTCAAATATGAATTTCAGATTAAGTTTTATATTCATAGTGGTTGCAGGGTAATTGGCCACCCGGTTTTTACTTTTACTTACCCTTGCTGACCGCGTGACGTTTTGTTTGCCACATTGCCATTAATCTCATTGCTGGCCGCACTCGATGTGCTGCACTTTTCCGCATCCGCCTCCCCTTGTTGCTTGTTTTGATCGCCTTCGAGCGATTTGAGTGTTAGTGTTGACGACTTTTCGTGCTTCAGCTCATTGGCCTGCTCAAGAGCATACGATTTGAGGGAGGAGCGTGCTTCCACTAGCATGGCAATAATGGGCGCCTCCTCTACGGGCACACCCACCTCTGGCCATTTGTACCAGTAATGGGTGAGTTCACGACTTTCATCGCCATCCACACGCTTCAGCATGAGTGTTGAGATCGCATATTTATCCTTGACCTCGCGATGTTTCAATGTCACCTGATAGTCACCGTAGGTGCTGTGATTGTCCAGTGTAACGGATGGCGGTAAATACTCGGCACAGCGTTCAATGCCATTCTCGTTGAGATCGGTAGCCTGGACAATGACTCGCGATTGCTGTTCCCAGATCATGCGCCAAAAGTCACCAGTTGTGATTTCCAGTGGCGCCTGACAAGCTATATAATAGTTGGGCGCATCTCGTGGTCCCTGTTAATGTAGGAGTTAAAAAATTTTAAATTATGTTTTAATGTTATGTTATAAACAGTAACATAACTAGATAGTGTCCACAACTGTTAAAAGGATATTTGCACCTAATGTTAACGCTAAAATATGCAATTGCACTGTTAAATAATAGCTATCTCAAAAGTAAATGTACAATGGTTATTTTTTGAACTATCTTCCCACAATTTAAGTTAATAAAAGAAGAATTTAAATACCTTTTATTGTACAAAAGTACCACATGTGTGGCAACAGTAGTTAAAACGTAACCATTAAAATAATTTAGCATACATAATGTGAATACATAACATTAAACGTACGTATGCAATGACATAACAGTTAAATTGCTCTCTCACACCCACACACATTATGTGTTTGTTTGCATTTGTGTGGGGGGTGTGGGCGAGTGTGAATCATTTAATGGCCGCCATTGAGCTGCGCACGCTTTTTGATTGTTGTTGTCTCTGTACATGAAAGTAGTTTTAAATGTAAAAATCACAGCATGCTTGACTTATCGTCAGGTGTTTCAACGTATTAAACTCAAGCAATATGTATATTGGCGAGCGAATTCATATCGCTGCTGTTGATGCAGTTTCGGCTCAATGCATTTTGTCAAATGTCTGGAAGCTCATCCATCGCAAGCGTCACGCGTCAGCAGCAGCAGCGTCGGCAGCGCAATTGTGTAGCTTAATTGGTTCGAGGGAATAACATAAACATGTGGAACGGCTTAACAGTTTTGACATGCACAATGACAACATTTTGGGTATATCTTATATCTTTTCATTTTTATGATCAATTAATAAATGTGACTCATTGTTGCTTATTTTGAAACAAAAGAGGTCATAATAATAATAATAATGATAAATGATGATAAACAAAATTTTTTTTATCACCAAATAAGGAGAGATGTGGAGAAAAGATTATTACTTATTAGGCATTTATATGGAAAATTCAATCAATTTATCTTAGGACATTTATAATTCGTTGTGGCCTTAAATAAACTTTCCCTACCATTTTATGATTATAATGCATAAAGTTTTTTCATCATTGTTTTTGGCTCAAAACTCATTTGCTTACAACAGGCAATGTAACAAAGAGGTTGAAACAATTTTCTTGGCACTTCGCTAATCTCATGGGCCATGTATTTATGCCCACGTCATGCAAGGCTAGACTTAGTGGCAACTCTGGGCAGTACCGTTGTACGCCATACACACACACACACATACATGAGAAAGCTGCTGTTGTGGGAGGCAGCTTTTGATTGCTTATTGTTATTCTTTCTTTCTTTTGTTTTTGTTTATGACTTGAAATGGCTTTAAGGGTGAGGTGAGAAGGGGTGTAGGGTGTGGGAAGATTACGTTTGTCGTCTCACTTACCCGCACATAATTGGCATTAATGTATTCCGTTTTGTCATCATCTGCCTGCCGCTGTAGCAGCACACGTGTCTCAGGAAGCGGAATCACGTTCGCGTAGCTGCAGTTTCCATGTTCAGTGATTCAGCGATCCATCCGTTGAGTTTACAGTGATGATCAGGAAGCATGTTGTAGCATGTACATATACAGAGATATATAAAGAAAGATTTATATTTAGTATAATTTACGTATATATATATGAGTAGTGTACATATACTTCAGGTGAGATTTTTATTTTGAGAGGGTAATGATTTATTATCTAAAAAAAACAATACTTGAACTTGAAAAGATTTTTATCTTGTTTGTGCTGCTACTAAAACTGTTATTATAATGTTAAATTAAATGTTAATGCAGTTTATGTACTGTTATGAATAAGTTTACAGCTATGTTTTGACTTAATAACATCCCTTTATTATTATTATTACAAAGATCTTTTAAAATATCATATATGTTATATTATTATATCAGAAATCTGTCTAAAATTTCACTTTTTGGCATTATTAAAGAAAACTTTCTGATAATGTTTTGTTTGCTATTGTAAAGAAGTGCGATAAGATAAGAACAGACTATTTCTAACAAACATTCTAAAGTAATGTGACATCACTCTCATCTTTTAAAGCAAAACTAACAAAGCATTTAAAGCAATTTGCGCATTTAGGCTCCCCCAATTATATTATGTCATTAGCTGATTATCCGCACTTTATTATATTATAAACGTGTTTTTCTTCCTCAATTACAAATGTTATATATAATTGCTTCATTTTACGAAGTTCTTTAGGACGTTATCAACTTTACTTACCGATTTTTATCCTCACAACCCGCTGGCACCTCATCCGCTCGCGCTATGATCTGTGGCACGTCGCGGAACTCCTCAAAGATGCTCGACCGTCTTTCCACAAACTTGCCCAACTCTGTGGCACTCAACAGATTGTGCCGCAATGACGGATCATCGAAGGCGGCATTGCCATACGTGCGTTTTGAGGCACGCAAATCGCGTCCCTTGCGCCGCACACTGCCCAACACCGAGACATTATCCAGGGAGTAGGCATCCAAGCTGACAGGACGACAACGTTGACCGTAGGATGTTTGCTTTTGGCGCTTGCGCATTAAATAGAGAAAAGCCACCAATAGAATAAGGGCAACGACACCTATAACACTAACTGTTATGGCAATGACGACGTTAACATCTGTGCCAGTGTTGCCGTGCGGTTGTTGCATTTGATCCAATCCTGTTATCTGGGGTGGCATTAACATTGTCGTTGTGGACATATCCACATTGCCAGGGATAATCATTTTCTCAATGTTACTGTTATTGAGTATGTTAATGTTATTATTAATGCTTATATTGGGAGTGGAGCTGTAAATGGGCTCTGTTGTTGTTGTTGTTATTGGTGTTGCTGTACTTGTTGTTGTTGTTGTTGTTACTGTCTCAGTTGTTGTTGTTGTTGTTGAGGTGGTGGTGGTACTATCATCGAGTAAACTTATAAAAGGCTCCTCTCTTGTTGTTGTTGTTGTAGGTGAACTTGTTGTTGCTCTTGCCGTAGTGCTTGGTGTTGTTGTAGTTGCTGCCTCTGTAGTTGTCGCCATATTCGTTTTGCTTAGCAACTGTTGCTTGGTAACGTTATCATGCTCAATCTGTTGCTGCTCATCTTCATTATCATCATCGTTATTATTATCGTAAAGCTCGGATGAACCTTTTGCAGCAGCTGTCTCTAAAGTTGCAGCTGTTGATATTGCTATGGTTCTTGTTGTCGCTGTGGTCTCATCCAAAGCATTGTCAGGTGCAATAGTTGTTGTTGTAGTAGTAGTTGTTGTTGTTATTGCAGTTGTTTCCCTTATGTTATTTGTTTCAAGCAATGTTTCGTGCTCATTCAGTTTGGTGTTAGCTATGGCATCCGTTAACACTGATGTGGGTGTTGCAGTTGTTGTTATTGTAATTGGATTGCTGTTATTATTGTTTTCTAACGTTTCACTGTTATTGATTTGCGGCGTTTGGCTGTTAGCGGTAACAGCAGTACCATTAACAGCACTGTTATTGATATTCTCGGCACTGTTTGTTATTAATAAATTGTTGTCAGCACTTGTACGAACATTATTCTTATTATTATTTGTAGGACTATCAATGATATTGTCTTGTGTCACATTTTTAATTGAAATTGCTGGTAAATTCACTTCATTGCTAATTTGGACAATTTCCGTTGGCGTTGGCGTTGTCGTTGTCGTTGTCAACGATATTATTGTTGTTGTTTCCAATTGTTCGTCAAACTTTGCGTGCAATAATCCCGTTGATGACGTTGGCGTCTTCGTCGTCGTACTCGCCGTTGTGCTCACTTCGCCAGCTGTTCGCGTACTAACTGTTATTGGCTGGTGCTCAATTGACGCTAGCGTCGTTTGTTCGTTGCTCGTAGATACCGAGACGGTGGCGGAGACGTTGATGACGTCGTCGGCGTCGCTGTCGACATTGTTGCTTTTATCGCCAGTTTCATTTTTTTCATACACCGTCGCTTTCATTGCCATTTCATTCGCATTGGGGGTGCCGTTCAACGGTAAAGTGGCTGCTACTTCTGTAGTAGTTGTTGTTGTTGTTGGTATTGTGTTTACTGATGGAAGCTCTGGCACAGCTGTTGGCAGCGCAGCAGGTGGAATTGCAGTTGTTGTTATAGTTGTTGGTGTGTTTGTTGTTGCAGTTTCTGTTTCTATTGCAGTTGGTGTTGTTGGCTGCTTGTCGTCGCTAAGCTTTTCAAAGTCTGTTAACGCTGGCTTAGCCGTTGCATTGTGAACTTCTTCTGTTATGCTGATCTTGGCTTGCTCTGTTAACGCTGGCTGGACAGTTGCTGTTACTCTTGTCTCTGCCGATGCTGCTGGTGCTAATTGTAGCTTTGCATTCATGGCTTGCGTTGTTGTTGCTATTTCATTTATTGCACTGCTCTCTGTTGTTTGCTTAACAGTGGTTGCCGTTACAGCGCTGCTAGCAGCTGTCTCTATTTCCATATCCTTTTCACTTAACATAGCATCCAATTTTACGGTGGTAGCCTGTGTAGCTGCTTCAGTGGCATCAAGTGTAGTACTCATCATGGGTTCTGTATGATTTTCATGGCCTGTTTGCATTAACATTATCTGCTGCCAATCTAAAAGATTTTTCTCTTTGTGCTGTTCGGTTTGATTTTGTTGTTGCTGCTGGTGCTGCTGCTGCGGCTCAATATCATTGGCCAGTTCTGTGGTATTAGAAGCCAGTGGCAATATGGTTGTTGTTGTCGTAGTTGCTGTGGTTGTGGCTACTGAGGGCACCATTTTCATTGCAGCTAAGCTCCACACTTCAGCTCCATTGGGCAACGTTAATTGCTGGGCATTTGTCGAATTATCGCTAATGAATTTTGCTCGCTTATCAAGCTGCGGTTTCAATTGCTCCTCGTCGATGGCATTCTCTTGGGATACCACGTTACTGGGCGTAACAGTGACGCCAGCGTGGAGCAGCGCTGCCAACAGCTGTGGTGATTGTGTGGTTCTTGTTCTTGTCATGGGCAGCGGTCGCAGCTTCAGGAGCGTAACAGGAAAAAGAGGCAAATAGCTTTCTGTGCTACTTTGCAAATACATGGAACGTGCATGATCCTCAGAGCGCAGTGTGGATGCTAAGTGTTCTGTGGATATTATTGCTGGAGCTTTTGTAGTTTTTGTAGTTTTAATTGTTGTTGTCGTTGTGGGCTGTGTAGAAACTTCTAACTGTTGTATTAACTGTGGCGTTAGCTGTTCCTGAATTTCAACATTTGGCGCTTCTGTTGTTGTTTTCAGCTCTTTGTATTGGACATTTTCAGCTTGCTTTGTTTTTCCCACATTCTCAGTTGTTACATTTTCAGTAATATCACTTATATTGTTGATAATTCTGAGATCCTTTTGTAATTTCGCCTCTGTTGTTTTAACATCTTCTGTTAACTTCTCTGTCTCATCGTGTTGGACTGCTGTTAACTGATTAGAGACAATATTTACATTCAAAGCTTGCACGCTTTCAGTGCTTGAACTAACCGCAAGTTGCGCTTGAAGCTTAACAACTTCAATCGTTGGATACTCTTTAAGCTCTTTCGAGTTGTTGTTGTTGTTGTGCTTTTGTTCTAGAGCTTCTGTTGTTGTTTTACTCAACTCCAGTTTTAGTTTGGGTTCCACTTCTGTCACATTTTTTTCACTGCTGCTTTCTGTCGTTGACGATCCGTTGGCACTTTCACTGCTCGGGTTAACAATGTCAGGGTCAGCTGTGGAGACATTCGCGCCCATAATATCCATCGCTTTGGGGGTTTCTCTTTTCGAAATGAAACGTGCCTGCGTTGGCGTCACGATCCACAGCAGCAACAGCAGACAGGCGCCCATGGCCCAGTGGAGGAACAAAAATTGACTGCCAAAACGCATATTGCCGACTCACTCACACACTACCGCTCTCAATTTAAATTCTTCGTGTGGTTGCGCTTAAAAATTACAGTTGCAATTTTGCTGTTCTTCTCCTGCAGCTTTGAGCTTTCGATACAGTTGTTGTTGCTTGTGTTGTTGTTTCTGATTACTTTGGCTCAGTTATGTGCCCATTTTAAGCAATTTTATTGTTGTTGTATATAATATTATTTTTTATGCCGGTTTTAGTTTCACGATTCTTCACGTTGCTGCCATTTTGTAATTATCCATTTCAATGAGCGCAACCTGCAAAAAGCGTACAAAATCATGAATTACAATTAGAATTAACAATTTAGCTAACAATTTAGCAACAACAACAAAATTGTTGTAAATTACAACAGTCTCTCCATAAGGTCACAACTATGCAGGTCAGGAACGTTTAAGCATTTCAAAGAAAGTGAACAACAACACAAATAATTTCCCCTTCCCCAAACAGACGCAATAAAGTCGAAAACGTTTAGAATGTCATTAAGACACGTACAGAAAGTTTCCTAGAATACGATTTAATTATCGATGTATTAAATATGCCTCACTGTACAAGTTCAAGGTTAAGAGGTTCTGGCCAAGTCAAAGCAAAAACAGGTCAAACGAAATGGAAATGTTAGAAAATAATTAACTAAAGTGTTTTTCGTTCACATACGCTTGTTAATGTCAAGAATAGATTGGATTTTTATCGACTTTGAAGCAATGGATGTCTAAAGAAGTTAATAATAATGAAAGAAACTTAACTGACAAAGTCTAAAAATATATTTATCATATATGGACACAAATTATTAGGTCATTTTAGGTAATTTTCCAACACCAGCATTCACAATAGTTTTGCTTACCATATTTTACCTATTTCTAAGGATAAACTCTCATTTATTAAAACAATTACAGTACTTCCCAAAAATACTTTCACCTGATAGAATCTCGTATTACAAAATAAAGCATAAGCATATGTACATATTTACGTCAAAATCAAGATGTTTACATTGGGGCACGCCAACTTTGAGCTGAACACAATAACAATAATCGCATAAGAGTTCAATGTACCGTAGCCAAATTATTTACAAGCTTGATTATGACGGAGCTATTGATGAAATGAAGTGGAGCAAACCAGCAAGTGTTAGGTTCATTCAACTGCACGAAACCACCATTTGTATTCAATGCAAAATTGCCCACACCACCCCACCCCACCCACCATCGAAAAGCAAAGTTCATCGTCTTTTATGTTTGGTGTACAATAACTATATCATGGCATGGCAGCCAGGTAAGGTATATAAAGTAGTTTGGTTTAAAGGTATATAAAGCTATATCGAGTTAGTTTCATTCACTATTCACCATGGTTATTGTTAGTTTGTTATCTACCGATTTGCCCGATGTCATGTCAATAATGCATGCAATGGGCTTTCCTCTGGCCACGTTCTATTGTTATTGTTGTTGTTGTTGTTGTTGTTATTGTGTCGTGGCATGGATCACGGGTTGAACTCCCCAAATGACCCAAACTACGTGGCAATTAACATTAAAAACAACGACTGCACAGTGGTTTATAATATTGGTCAAAAAGGCAAAGAAAAATTTCAAAAAAATTTATGATGGAATTAAATTACAAACTGACTTTTTCCTTTTTATATAACCACTTTCATATTTAATCTATGAAAATCTCACATAAAATTGCTTTCAAGCCAATGTTCTTTAGTGGTGGCAACACACAACAACAACAATATATAAGGTGTGTTTTTGAGTGTGTGACAAGGGAAGTTTTGGGATCTCATTTGGGATTTTTATGGCCGCTCCTAGACATTTTGTACAGTTGCGCAATTTCAAAAATGAAAATAAATAAATTAAAATTCCACAGCACACAAGTTTTAAATAATGTTATAGCCATAAAGGCAGAACGTGCTACTTTGCTGACTAACGCTGGAAAAGGCCAAACGAAAAAAAAAAAAACAAAATAACAACAACCAACGTTTTCTGATAAGATTTGTTTCTCGCTGAACACAACAACAACTATAAAGCTAAAACAAAAAACTTCAAGAAAAGTCTTTTTTAATGTTGTTTTTTTTCTGAATGTCAACTTCGCAGCTTTATCAGCAAAGACAAAATGCAAAGATAATTTATTATCAATAGAGGCCGGTAGCCTGGCTGCCCGCCGTTCAGCAAACCCACAAACACACAAGGTTATAGATTGTGACGGCGATTACATTTGGAGCCACATAACAATTTCCATATCACTGCGCAATCAGTGGCAGCAATCATTAAAATCATATCGCATTAAGGTTAAATGTTTACAATAATATGGTAACAATTTGATGGTAAAGCATAAATAAATATTTATAAGATAAAGCAACTTTAATATATACATATTTATGGTCAAAATTTGTGTTTCAAAAAATATAGACAATAAAAAAAAATATTGTTAAGAAATTAAAAAAACCAAACTGTGTGAGAAAGGAAGGATATACAAATGTTAAATTTATTATAAGCTAATAATAAGCTTTTTCATCAAACGACTACATTAAACGGATTTTAAATAAAATCTTATTAATTAATACGCAAAATATTGCTTTCCTTGCAGATGTTTGTTGGGTTATCGAAGATGTTTGTTGTGTGGAAACAAATACTATCGGTTAAAAAATCAAAGCATACTTTTAGGCTGTGTGGTAAAATGTCGTTCATTTGAAAAATTATATTAACGGTTGCCGGGCAGAAAAAAAAATTAAATGTTTAAATTATTAAACTTAAACATAAAATATTTTAATGAAAGAATCAAATAAAAACAATAAATAAAAAATTAAACAAAATGATTCATTAATATAATTAAATCAATTAATCATGTTAAATCCGAAAATCAGAAAAAGCCTAAACAAACCAGAAAATAAACTTACAGCATCATCAATCGAACCCAATTACGTAGACACAATAACGAAGCTTAGTTGAACTATAGCTAGAAGGAAAAGCTTGCAATTTGAACCCTATACTTAACCCAAATCAAAACAAGTACCGAATGCTGTCTGCTGGTTTCTGCGTCGTGACTTGCTGGCAAAACACACAAACCAAAACAACACAACAAGTGCAGCTTAGCATTAAAGCCAACAACGATCATACAGACAAAGAACCCTAAAGAAATCAGCAGCAAACTCTTTTTTTTTTATTAGTGTTTGTGCTATCTTGCAAAACTGGTAAAGAAAAGACAAACAATTATTTCCGCTTCAGCGGCAGCAACTCGCTGAAGACGAACAAATGGCTTAGAATTCAGAAATACTTTAACTATTACCAGATGAGTGTTTTATATACATATACATACTATATAATATGCGACGAGGTGCTACGGTTTGATGAATGATCAAGTGGAGAATGGTTATAAACCAGTTTCTACGCTGATCTACAACGGTGTTGTTTTAGTTGTAATCGATTTGCGATCATCTTGATTTCACTTCGCGTGAAACAGAGATGGAAATTGAGATGATGACGACGAGAAGATGATCGACTAATGAACTGAGGAGCGATCAAGACCTGCAACTTGATCATTATTGAAGTAGTTCCAATAGTTTGCGTCGTTGTTTTGATTGATGACCGGAACGTGAGCTTCAATCAAAATGGGGAAAGAAAATTTTTGTAATATACTAGGAAAATTCAAGAAATCTCTTTTAAGTTGTTACCTAAACGACTCTTAAGAACGTGCAAAGATTTCAGATTGCGTGAGAGAACTTTTTGAATGATTATTATTGATCATTATGAAAAAGAACATAACAACAAACATAACAATTTCTTTTTACAAATTTTAATCAACTACAAAAAGTCTACAATTATATTTTCTTAACAACTTTTAGCCTTAATTGAAGCATTTGTGCGCTTTCCACTCCTTGGCGGCAGCAGATTGCACGACTAATCACCATAATTCACGAACGAAATCTTCGAGCTAACCCAAATCTTGAGACAAACCACACAAGCGTAGAACTAGAATCTTTGTAGAATGCAAACAGTTAGACTCTAGTTAATCATAGACCTTTGTTGTCTGTGCGTTTTTTTTTTTTTTTGTGCCTAATTGTTGTTGCCATAATGCAGTTCCACAGATACTTACTTAATGATAATAAATAGGAATAGTTATGCTATATTTTTTTCTGTCTTTTAGCATTAAAATCAACCAACTGAAGAATGGGGGGCAACATAAGGCGTTATACCGGTCGGTCGGCGGTGCCGGGCGGTAATTATAATTGTATAAGGCTGGCGGTGTTGGTGGTACCCTGATTTTGTTTTTGTTTTTGTTTTTGTTTTGGTTCACAGTACAATGACTAAAAACTATTTACAACTGTTTTTCCTCATTGTTTTTCAACGCTGTTATAGTTGTTGAAATAAAATGATTTTGCAAAATGTTGACAATTGCTTTAATTTCTTAGAAATAGCGTAAAGAGTTGTGGGTGAAAACTTTCAAGTGGAAAGTTGTTAGAAAGAAACGTTAGAGTTTGAAGTTGAAAACATTATTGATTAATTTTAAATTAAAATGTTATTGGAAATAGTACTTAATACAAAAATTACAGTTATTGTCAGGTTTAGGGTAAACTAAAGTATTACCAGAAAATAATAGAGATAAAAAATGATTTTGGGCGTGTCTCTCATAATCCATTAATTTAGTTATATAATGTTCCAACACACTCTAATTCAACGCCAACAAACTATATTTGAAGTCTTTCAATTAAAGTTAGAAATCTTTCATCTATTTCGTTTTCTTTATTCCACACTCTCATGCTTTTTCGACTCTCTATTTTATTAAATTCCAAAATCACAGTTCATTCATTTGATGACTCATTTGCATGACATTTGTTTATAAAAAATCAAGCAAGAAGGCTCTAGTCGAGTACGCTCAACTAGTAGATACCCTTAACCCTTTGTCTTGACCATGCAGACAGACGCCCGACCGTCCGTCTGACAGACATACACACAGTACCACTGTTCCAATGCTTGACGGTTTCATATCTCCGGTGTTTCACAGATGTTCATTATTTTGTTAAAAGTTTCAATCCCCATTTTCAAGTTTTCGAAAGTTATGAAACTTGTTATGCCTAGGGATTAGGAAGGCTAATTTTTAAAATCTGAAGTCTCTAGCTTTTGTAGTTCCTGAGATCGACGCATTCATACATACGGACGGACGGACAGACGGACGGACATAGCTATATCGACTCGAATGTGGATGCTGATCAAGAATATATATAGTTTATGGTGTCGGAGAAGCTTCCTTCTGCCTGTTAAATACTTTTGCACAAAACCATTATACCCTTTTTTACTCATTTCATGGGTTAAGAGTATAAAAAAGAAGACAACATTCGGTCGAAAATCAAAAGCACAATAAAAGGCAAATTCCGCCCATCACATGATATTTAGCCCCTCCGGGCTAAACTTTTAACGTAATTAAAATAGATATCCAAAATCCAACAAATGCCAACAAAAATACCATAATAATTCATAATATGCCTAAAATACCATAAGTATTGACCGGTCAGCTATTTTACTTAATTTTATATACTTAATTTAATATATATATATTTATACCCTTAACCCATTAAAGGGGTAAAAAAGGGTATAATGATTTTGTCCAAAAGTATGTAACATGCAGAAGGAAGATTTTCCGACTCCATAAACTATATATATACTCTATCCATATATTGCAGGTCCGTCTGTCTGTCTGTATGTATGAACCCGTCGATGTCAGGAACTACAAAAGCTAGAGACTTCAGATTTTAAAAATTAGCTCTCCTAATCCCTAGGCATAGCAAGTTTGTTGCAAATATGAAAGAACTTTATAGGTTTACGATATACACATGAAATAAAATACAAAAAATCTTGTATTTAAAATATTCGGAAATGAGGATTGAAACTATTAACAAAATAATGAAAATCTGTGAAATTTTTATTAATATCGGTTCAAAAACACCATGAAACCTTTAAGCATTGGTACAGTAGGACATGTATGTGAGGTGGTCAAGGGTTAAGGGTATCTTCTAGTCGAGCTTACTCGACTAGGGCCTTCTTACTTGTTTTGTTTTGTTTTGTTTGTCTGTTGCGTGCGGCTAACACGAAAACGCTAATGAGCATGCTAGACAGTAGTATATTTTGTGGTATATTGTATTTATTTATAGATTTATCTATTATGTATATAGAGATATTTAGGGTTTGTAGTAAATATGACGTTGAAAACGAACTTGAAACAATTATTGCGAAAGCAAAAAAACAAAAATACACTTTTTTAATTATGTTCATTTCGGGTATACAAAAATTATGTTAAAAAATATTAACAGCTGAAATAAGTTAACCAAAATTATTAAAAAAAACTGTTCCGGAACTTTTTTTTAATATTCCTTCAAAGGTTTATCCTACTTATTGTGTTATAATATGCATACACTAATTTTTGATACCCAATATCCAAATTACAGTGAATAAACATAACAAGTAAGAAGATTCTAGTCAAGTAAGCTCGACTAGAAGATACCCTTAACCCCTGACCATGCAGACGGACAGACGGTCGGGCTGACAGACATACACATACTGACCGTAAGCTACTGGACCAATGCTTGATGGCTTCATATCTTCGGTATTTCTGAACCGATTTTAATAAAAATTTCACAGATGTTTATTATTTTGTTAATAGTTTCAATTCCCATTTTCGAAATTTAAGATTTTTTTGTTATCGGTTACATGTGTATATCGTAAACCGGAAAAGTTATCGAAAATTTGAAACAAACTGGCTATGCCTAGGGATTGGGAGAGCTCATATCCACAATCTGGAGTCTCTAGCTTTTGTAGTTCCTGACATCGACGCGTTCAAACATACAGACATGGGTAAATCGACTCGGCTGTTGATGCTGATCAAGAATATATATATATACCTTATGGGGTCGCAGAAGCTTCCTTCTGCCTGTTACATACTTTTGCAAAAAACCATTATACCCTTTTTTTTACCCATTTCATGGGTTAAGGGTATAAAAAAAAACCGAACAATAACAATTCCATAACTGCGACATATGTTGGCCAGACTTCTGAACAAAAATATTGCGAATTTTATTTTGCAACATTCAAGCGTAAATAAGTTCAAATAAATCTAAGAAAACTATCTAAGATCTCATAAAAATATTTGTTAATAATAGAAATGATATATCAAAGCGAAGAAGAAAAAAAAACAAAAATCGCACATGCAATAATATAACACTCTGATTTTGAAAAACGAAAGCAAATTGCATGAAAATCTACTTTAAATTAAGCTCATTACAAATTGAATAAATACATCTAATTACAATTCATGTAGGACTTAATACATTTCTTGCCCAATTTATCGTGCTTTTAATAATAATAAATTGAAATTTTTTTTTTGTGAAATGATTTGTTGTCATAAACCACTCTAGTTCCAATTACTTATGTGTGTGTGTATGTGTATGAATGAATAAAGCTCCTGATGAAATCACATGCCATACAATAAAGCCAATTGAAAAGCTGCTTACAAATGAAACCCACAACAAAAGCCGCACAAATTAAAAGCAAAAAGCAAGCAAATTTGTTCAAAACGTAAAAGACTTGACAAATAATCGTTCGATATATACATATATATATATATAAATATGACAATAGAGTGCCCCTTAGCTCATTTTTTGGGGTACTGTACACCCAAAAAGGTATTACAGTACCGAAAATTATAAATGACCCAAAAACAAAATACATGAAAAACATGACAGTCGTGACAAATGGGAACAAAAAAACAGAATAAGCTACCATTTGGTATGTATGATAATCATAAAGCGGAATATTGCAATTGTTGCTTAATTGTTCAACTGCATTAAGAGCAATTATGCAACTGACCAAAGCGAACATTAAAAAAAAAAAACAAACGAAAACGAAATTTGTTTTTCGTGTCTCATATCGCTTCAACGATTTTTCATGCCGCATGTGTCATTAAAGTAATTGCACTAAAAACACTAAAAACATACCAAAACCAAAACCAAAACATAAAACATACAAAGATACAAAATTCATATGCATTTGGGGCAAAAATACAACAAATTTTTGTATTTTGTTTTGATTTACTGAGACAGTTTGCCAACCAAATTTGGACACGCGACTTGTCTCTGTCTCTCTTCCAAAGGCATTAACATTTCTATGGCCCAAATTGCATTTGGTGTGGCCAAGATTTTTATCTTTTTATTTCTCATTATATATGCTGCCTAATGAAATGGTAAAGTGTGACCAAATGGCATAGGGGTGGTTTTCGTTGGGCCATTGATTAGGTTGGCTCTTACATAGAGAACTAGTAAAAGTATTATCTTTCATCAAAGGAAAATACAGAATGATGATATAGAACATAGAACTAATTATATTGAACGCCCCCATTCGCATGTGTGTTTTGGGGTTAGGGATCGCAACTTAAGATACAAATTTCTCAAATTTCTCTACTACAAACTTTCATATAACAATGCTTTTCATAAAACATATTTATTTCTAGAGCTGTGCAATTTGATTTCATCAAAAAATATTTCAATGTTACGTATGTATGAATAAGATCTTAAGCTAAATGTAATAAGATCAACTTAAGTCTTAAGATCAATATCATATATTTCTAGCTTTTAGAATAAGATCGATACTAAGCATAAAACAGTTTAAAACAAATATTTTTTAAAACCATAATAATAAATATATATATCAAATTATATCGATTAAGTTCTTAAGCTAAAAGTCATGAAATCAGTTAAAAACTTAAGTCCAAAAGCATTAAGCTCTAGATATTGATGTATTGACTCATTCCAATATATATATATTTATTACCTCAATTGAGCTTAGCCGATTCAACTTTTTCTTTAATTACTAATCTGCAGCCTTGTTATTGCGGCTTTGACACATTCAAACAAATGAAGGACAAGCCATCAATCAACAAACAACAATCACTTGGATACCACCTACTGCTTAATACTCTACCAAACTAAATACAGAAATAAACCTTTTAAGGTGATCAGAGTGAAAATTGGAGCAACAACAACAACAACAATGAGCAAACAATAACAATTACCCAGTTGTTAAATGCGGATTCGGAGGCAACTAATTCGTAAATCGCTGCCCTTTTTACGTGGTCAATTTGAATGTCACGAATTAAAAAAAAAAAACAAAAACGAAAAATAAAAATAGCTTTCGTTAAATTTGGTACAGACATAACAAGGGCTACTGTTGCACAGTGGTGCTTATGAACAAATTTGCTAATAAAATTTTTGATTTGTAATTTTTTAATGATTTAGGTTATTTGAATATAAGAAACGTTTTTAATGGCCCTAAAATAGTAAGAAATCTAAATTAATGTTTTGTAAGCTTTTGTTTTTATTTATTTTTTTAATATTTACAATTTTTCAAGCTAATGTTTTTTTTTTTTTGTTACCATTAAAAATTTTAACTTTATAAATTTTAGGGTTTTTATAGAGGGTTTAATCGTATAATCGATAAAACAATATTTTTTTTATAAGTATCATAAATCATTTAAAATTTTGTATTGAATTGTTCTATTTAAGATATTAATTTTGTTTACAAATTTAAACTTTTGTATTTAATTATTCTGCTTAATATATATATTTTTTGCAAATTTAAAGCTTTCGCACTTTTTTTGGTATTTAAATATTATTTTATAAATTTTGTTTGACTGCGTTCACACTGTTCAACAACAACAATAACACAAACTTAATTTTCTATTACAATTCATTATTTTTTTTTTTGTTACTGGCCACAATTGCATGTATATTTCGCTACTTTTTTATTTAATTTTGGCTTGGTTTGCATTTTGTTTTGTTTTTTTTTTTTTTTGGGTTTTTTTGTCGGTATTTGTAATGAGCATACCAAAAAAAAAAAAAAAAAGTTAGTGCCATGACGCTGCGCAGTCGCAATCCGATGTGTGAACCAAATTGAGGTTATTCCACTACCACAACTAACCCACGAGTCGCCGCCAGATGAGTTAACACATTAAAGCCGGCCCATCCACAGCTGTCTTTGTACGTGTGTATGTGTGTGTGTGTGCATACAAGTTGTTGTTGTGTTGTGTTGTGTTATGAGTCATGTGAGTTCATTCATTGTTGGTTGGAAAAAAAAAGTTGTTGGCGCATTCGCGTAGTTCACAGCATAGAAATGAGCATCAGAGCTCAATGTTCGAATTGTAAGTCATGAAGTAATACTAACTGCTAACTGGGGAGAATCTATGATTTATGTAATCGCACTTTGGAGCAGTATGAAAGTAAGTTAATTAGAAAACTCTCTTTTCAGGGGTTAAGGAAAATATGACTAAGGTTTGATTTTAACAAATTATATTTATCTTAACGAAAAAAAAAATGAATAAGAAAAGAATTTTAGGGTTTTTGTTTTGGTAAATAAAGATTTTTTCTTTTTATAATGTATTGATCAAAACTCTCTTAAAGGGCTTAGAAAAATATGACTAAGGTTTGATTATGAAAAAAATGAGTAAAAAAAGAATTTTAAGATTTTTGTATATTAATTTATAGATGAAACCAAAAATATTAAAAATAACAAAAGTAATTACAATAACTCTTATTACAAAAATTAACTTGAAAAGAAATGCATAAAAAATTGCAAACCAGTATAAATTTAATTATAAATTCCAAATCTGCACACACAAAAATATGAAAGTTTATGTACGAAAATATTTTCTTTTTTTATTGAAAATTAAAGTCAACTAAATGGGTTTTTTATTGAAAGTATGATAAGTGCATGTAACTGATGTTGTTGTTGTTTTTGTTATTGTTAAATGAAAGCAAACAAAAAAAAAAAATAGGCGCTGCAACAGCACTTTTACTTTTCAGCTCTGAAGCTCTGAGCTCGCTGCTAGCTTTTGGCTGTTTGTTCATGGCTAATTTTCACAGCGGGCAGCAGTTTGTTGAAAATAAGAAACCGTTGACAGTAAAGTTTTTCCCGTCGAGTTAAAAGTGTTAAAACCTCAACTTAGAGGGGGGACAAAGTGTGTGTGGGGGCGGACAACTTGTTGCCATGTGGATTGTGGTATGAGGGCATTATATTTTTATTGATATTTTTGATTTAGATTTTGGACCAACTGTTTGGCATATTATATAATTTAAGAGACGTTTGACTTTCATTTGCGTTCCACTCAATTGGACGATTTCCCCCACGCCAATATGCAAAATTGTATATAATTTTGTTTATATTTCTCTTTATAATTACATATGTTTTTTTTTTACTTTTTGTTACTTTTACTGTGAGTTAATGTGTAAATCATTTAAATTATATTTTCTTTTGTTTATGTTTTAAAAATCTACAAGGCATTTATACTTTTTATTCCAGAAAATGACTAAAGGTATTAGTATAATGAAATTATGCAAAAGTCAGTCAAAATGAAGGAAGATTAATCATCAGTCGAGTCTGTACGCGACGATCTCGGAGACTATGAGAGCTTAAGAATTCCGATTTGTAAGCACTTTCCATATATCATAGACAAAACAAGTTTTTTTAAAAAAGTTTTTATATATTTAAGTGGTTTTATAGACAAAATAGTTCAAATCTATAAATTCCCTTTGAAATTGGTCGAAAAACACAGCAAAGATATAATAGATTGAAGATTACAAAAGTGAACATCTAAGTTTCAGGGTATCTCCCAGTCAAGCTTACTTAGATAAAAGCCGTCTTACTTATTCATATATGTGCATATTTTCTTTTCTATATTTTAAAAGTCATCTCATCATCATTTTGGACATTGAATATTAATAAATCCCCCCCCCAAAAAAAGTGCAAATGACTTATCGAATGTAAATATCTCTTTTTATACCCTTAACTCATGAATTGGGTTAAAAAGGGTATAATGGTTTTGTCCAAAATTATACAAAAGGCAAAAGAAAGCTTTTCCGACCCCATAAAGTATATATATTCTTGATCAGCATCAATAGCCGAGTACATTGGTACAGTGCTATACGTATGTCCGTATGTTTGGTCAAGGGTTAAGGTTATCTTCTAGTCGAGCTCACTCGTCTTGTCTCTTCATCTTTTTGTCTTTCGCTGGTCAGTTTCTGTTTTTTCTTGTTTTTGGGTCAACGCTATTTCGCTTTTCCTCTTCTGCTTTTTGCTGCACACGCAAATTTGTCATTGTCAATACAAATACAAATACAAATACAAACACAAATAAATAAATAGACCTATATGTTTGGTTTAGTACTAAAGTTTTAATCTAAACTCAAAGTTCAAGGTTTGTGCCAGTTATCGATTAGCAATGGAGCGTTAATTTTAAGCTCAAACACACTTTACAGGTTATGTCCCATAAAACACGGAAAGTATTATGCAAAAAAAATAATAATAAAGTAAAAAAAGTTTTACAGGGCAAGGTCATATTGATGATTAGGGTTTGTAATACTTTTAAACTTAAAAAATAACAATAATTATTTGTTAGGAAACAATAAAACATTTCAACGAAAATATTAAACTTTCCAGAAAAAATAATAATTAAATCAAAATATTTTTAAGCTTCATAATTATTAAAAAAAAAAAGCCTAGACATTAACAATTTCTAAGGTGCGCAATAAATTTTCATATCGCATCAATTAATTAACAATTTGATTAGCATATTTGGCATACGGGAATGATATATGGGATATATCTCATAACAGATCTGTGTGTAATACGAGACGAGAATAATGGCAAATGTCAGGCGAACCCAAATCGCTAATTGACAATAAAAAAAAAACACATTTTCTAAATGCGATAAGTTTTTGGCATATAGTATATGTATGTATATAGTATGTATGTATATAATATATTATATATACACAAAAGTGCACAAGCATTAAATAATGGCTTATGCAAAATAAATTGTGTGGGTTTTGCCCCACGGCGGATACTGGACAAACTGTACTGTTTCTCTCTCTTTCTCTATCTATCTCCCTTTCAGGGGCTAGCGCCAAACTCGTTTTTTTTTTTGCGAAGATTAAGAAATTCATGGAAAATATTCTAAATGCTAAATGTGTTGATGTGTATTAATTTCGTGGAATTGCTTTGAACTGTGCTACACAAAGGGCGCCAATAAACAAAATCCCAAGTAATATAAACATCTATTAAAACTCTTTAAGTACTCTGTGGTATTCAATTAGTTACGGCACATGTGGAATGTAAGATATGCAAAATAGTTAAACGTGTTTGAACTACAGTGTTCAGATTATAGGGCGTAACACCTGATAAGTAAGTATGCACTGAAAGAAAAGGTACTAACTATTATATAGAGCACTACGTAAAGCTGAGAAAATATATTGGTATATCTTTTTAATATGTAATGGTAATTATAATGGTGTATATTTTTTTAATATGATTATGATTTTTGTTATGATTACATTTTTGAAAACTTGTTTAATTTTCCTAAAATACACATTTAAGTATTCTAAGAGATTTTTTATGTTATCATATAAGTGTTATAAGTTATTTTAGGAATCATGGACTAGATTATTATTTTGATATAAGTTTTTACCTGTTAAAATTTAGGTATTCCTTTAATCCAGACTAATATAAATGTAAATATGTTTTCAAAGGGTTAAAGAGATCAGATTCAGATAACAAATCTGTTAGAACAACTCAGCCCTAAGTCCCAAAAAGTACATTAAAGCAACCACAATATATTTTTGCCAGTGTAAGCCGCGCCTTGTAAACATTTACATGAATCGTGTTTACATGAATCATTGTTTGTTTCTTTGTGCAACGTGCGTATGTGTGTGTGATCAATTTTGCAAAGCATATCCCACATTCAATCCGACAATCCGCATAGGTTGTTTATTGTATGTAACGTACAGATGCGTGGTGAGATATATGTATGTATGTATATTTTTGATGAAAGAACTGCAGCTAAAAACGGAAAGTATCTGTGTGCGGCATAAACAAACAATACACACAAGTGTATGTATGTGTGTGTGTATGTGTCGCTTTGTGGCCTGCCCTCAATATGCGCATGTGAAAGGTAAACAAAAAAAAAATATCATTTTTGTTGTTGCTTTCGTTTCATTTTCATCATTTTCAAATGCATTTTTATGCCACAAGCTGTGACTAAATACATAGCAAAACAAACACAAAAAAGGTAAACATACAAAAACATTTTAGCCAAATGGGGCTTTTAAGCCAAAAGCCAGTTACCACCAACTTTATAAAGAAAACACAAACTAGTTCATAGGCAAGCAAAGTCAACAACTTCCTGCATGCGGTAGTATGTAGTACAGTGGAGCAGGCGGCCAGGGACGCGGGTCACAGTTCATTGCCGATTGCCTGAGTTAAGAAGCTAAAGAAGCGATGTAACTTACACACACACACACACACATAGATACATAGCTACAAAGCAGTAATTCAATTAAGTTCAATCAGTGCTGTTGTTGGCAAAGCGTTTGACAAGTGTCGAATAATAAAAATGAAGCCTACAATTCCAGAATTCAATTAATTCCAAGTATATTCTACAATAAAAACTAACGAATCTGCCTACATACATGCACACATATGTATATACAATTGTGTAATGTGAAAGGCGCGTGTAAGTAATGTTAATGTGTGCAGGAAGCACCCTGTTGAGCAAAAGCTCAACAAAAAAAAGTGCACAGGGTGAAATTGTGATTTATATAAATGGATCTACTCTGTAAGCACTTCCAGTCAGCCATGGTCAAACTGTAAACTGAGGTGAGAGACGAGGTGTCAAGACGACAAGGTAACTAAGAAACTTAAGAAAGCTTAAACATAGCTTTTTAACGCCAACTATGGCTTGTTTAGCACTTGCTAGTTAAACGTTCATTGACTTTTTGCGACTGTCAACAAAATAATTAAACTTTTATTTCAATTAGGTGTCGAAAATACTCCTGTGGAAAATACACTTGGCAAATGGGCAATAAGTAAATAATCAATTTAAAAACTTAATTAAATAATCTTATGATAGGAACTTTCCACTTCCATGCCCTTCCGCCATTCCTTTCCCAAACCCACCACGAACCCAAATCAAGCAAGAAACATTTTGCCATTCGATGATTGCAAAACGCAAAAGAAATAAAAACCACAAAACAAAAAAAACAACAAAGCCACAAAGGGTTTTGTAAGAAGAAAAATAGCAACAAAACCGACTAAAAGACAAGTCCAACGATTGCAGCAGCAGCAACGGCACAAAAAGATGCAGCAAACAAGAAGAAGAGATGGCAAAGAAGACACCGCAAAGAACCAGACAAAAAGCAAAAAACGCCATAGGTCAGGTCTGTGGGTCTGCAGGGCAACCTTAATTTATGTGCAACTCGTTTAGCGGAAGGTTGAAAGGGAAGGGGTGGGGTAACCAAAGCTCAAGTTACTTTGTGACAGTGTTGAAGAATAACGCCCACAACAACGCAGCTGATGAACTTTTAACGGCACTCAAAAGCAAACAGTAAAAGAGATTGTGAGTCATCAAGCGGTTAAGTGCTTAAGACATTCGAAACAGTTTCGCTTTTAAAGTGTTTTTGAAGACATTTAAGAGTTTTGAGAAGCGGTCAACGGAAAGTATTTGTTTAGGTGTCAAAAGTACGTTTACGGTACTTAAAAATAGTGCAAAATTAATGGGATTTAGTCAATGATGTTGCCAAAAGTTTAATTTTAAAATTACTAAGTAACAAAAAAATGTAAGAAAATCTTCGATTATTCTATAGATTTTTGAATAGTTTCTGCTGTACTATAATAATACGACTTTTTCACTGTAATTCTCGCACTTAGTAGATACTCTTGCACCACTGTGCAGCTTGAAGACATCTTAAAACGAAACTTATGCGAGTTTAAACGCTAAAGAACGGGAAGGTCATAAAACAAAAGCCTTAACTTGTTGTGCCAAGCACTGCATTTTATAACTTATATATGTATGTAGCCTTAGCCTAAGACAACGTCTATGTTTGTATACATATTTCATTTAGTAACGACTCTCAAAGTTGTTGTAAATGCAATGCCAATATGTATGTATGTACATATGTAAAATCGAAAACCTCAAGCGAAGGCTGAGAGTCGACTCATCGACTCTTTGCCACATCATGTTGCAAGTCAACATATTTTGTTTTTTATTTAATAAGAGACAAGAAGCAACAACAACAACAGCAACAGCAACAACAACAGCACCAACAGCTGAGCAAACAACCAAATGCATTATGCATTATTTGCAAGTACAACATAAATTGTTAATAATGGGGCTATGCGGGGTCTTATAAAGCAACATTTTGAATGCTAAATGAGTTGTGTTAGTGGAAGAGAAACAGAGAGAGAGAGAGAGAAGAAGAAGAAGAAGAAGGGTGGAGGAGACCCATGGCCCCAACCCAAAAAACAAAACAAAACAAAACTTCATGTTGACTTCCATGGAATGCTGTCGTATGATTCGAGCCCAGAACGCGTTTTGCCATAAACCGGTTAACCAACCATTAGATGGTAGCTATATTTGATTCATTAATACAGTGGTCACTTAATAATTCAATTTAGAATAATATCTTTAAATTTTGTGATATAATCATCAAAATAAGTGATTAATATTTTGTACATCTTGTTATTGTTTTATCTAAGTGTAATTAATAACATTATTTTTATCGAGCAATCACTGTACTTTATTACATATATAATTGTTCGTTGAGCTTTGCAGTTTGGTCAGTTTGGGTCAGAGTCAGATTTAATATTAAATGAGATAAGAGTTGAGAGTTGAGACGAGAGCAGCTAACGGCAGCTAATGCCGATCTGCTCCCCGTGTGTATGTGTGTGTGTGTGTGAGTGTGAGTCACGTTCAGCACTTTTGGGGTTTGCTTTTTGTCGAACTGCAGACGGACGTGCTTCGACTTGTCTGTTACCTTTCCAGATTGAGTAACACTCGCTCATAGCAAAAAGCAAATCCAACTTAATAATAATGGTAATAAGACAAAGAAAACACAAAAAAAAACAACAGTAAAATTCGCATAGTAAATTATAAGATAACAATAATCGTATGCTGTATTTATGCTATATTCTCTTATGTCAGTTATGTGTCTCTGTCATAGAATATATAAGATAATATATAAGATATAATAATTTATGGGCACAGGTTTTACTTTTGTCGTTTTCTATTGTATATTATATTCTATTGCTATAAGCATGATCAAATAATTTGCACAGTTTCGTTTGTTATTTATTAGCAGTGTGGAGAATTGAACATTATTTACCTAGAAATTCAACTTCACCTCAAGAGTCGCACAAAAGGATACCACACGAAAGGGCGAAATTTTGAGAGAGAAAGCTCTAAGTTATTTACGGCTGAGCTGATCAAGAACAACAAAAACAGTCAAGGTTTACATTTAACGAATCACCTTTAAAAGATGCTTAACACATTACAGAAAAACCCCAATTACATTACATAAACTCTAACCAATGCCAAGGCATTGAAATATTAAAACAAAATCTTATAATGTAACCGAAAATTGTTTCAAACATTTAGCGCATTAAGCTGTTGGTGTAATTACCTGTGCCAAATAAAAAGAACGCTGCAAAATTATGGCATTTAGTTGCTAAATAAATAACGATTATTTCGGCATGTGCGAAAAATACGCGGAGAAAAAATCAAAGTGCTAAAATGATATTTCTAAAGCGCGGCAAATGAATAATTGTAATTAAATAAACAGCAGTAATAGCAACAACAACAATAACAATAACAGCGCGGCGAATAGAAGTAGCAAGAAAAAATAACACAAAATAAAATGACAGCGAATGATGTTGAAAGTCGTTTTGCAAGTTTCAAGCTGAGCTTAATACTGGACAACGCACACTATCGCAGCAGAAGGAGTGAGAGAGAAGAAGGTGAGCAAAGCTTTGCCAAGTAGTTGACGTCGACAGCGTTGTTTATAGAACACTGCGAACTGTGCAGAGACATACCGAAAAACAAGAAGAGGAAGAGAGACAAGCTGCACTTGACGCTGACAGCGCTGTTTAAATAACTTACCAAAATATGTTATTGCTGTTGGTGTTTTACTCCAATTGAAAATGTAGAAGCTCAACTACTTTAGTTAATTATATTTGTTATTTATATACGAACACTTAAGAAAAACAATTATTTCGCGTACTTATTTACTTAACGCACAGCTGTAACTGCGCTGCTTCCGCCTTCGACTGCGCAGCAAGCCCTCTGGGCAGCAGCAAAACAGTTACAAAAATGTGAATTGATTTTTGTAATATACTCGCGAAATTTCACACTTTCTTTATAATTGGCGCAGTTTATAGATTTCCATTATAAACTATCAATAGCTAGAAATTTCCAATAATTAACTATTGATGATGAATTTCACATTCATACATATATGTGAATTCGAATACGTATGTATTTGTATATGAATGTATTTATTTCATTTGCACTTTTGCATTCCGTTTTCGATTTTGATTTCGATTTCGTTTTCCACACATGCGTTTCGCACTTGTTGCTGCGGCTGTGTATTTTTTTGGTAGCCGTTCGATTTTTAATACAGCTTCGACGTTAGCAGCTGCTCTATACATACACACGAGGAATATTTCTTGTATTTGTTTAGTAACAAATTTTTTTTTGGTTTTGTTTTACGTACGAAACAAGAGCCGCGCTAAAGTAAACGGGTAGCGCAGCAGCAGCAACAGAAAGCACAACCGTCTCGTTCAATGCCGCTCACTGAAATGGCGCTGCTGCGAAAACGAAAACTGTGAGAGCGCAAAATAGAGAAACGACGGGCTCAAGTGGAGTTGCGTCGCGTCAGCGACGTCGGCGCTCACAGCAGCCGCAGACGAATATGTTAGCTGCGCATGTTCAACGTGCATTAGGGTGTTTCAGTATACCAAAGTGTATAATTTATTAAGCGTTAACATGGCAACTATTTGCTATTTTCAATAATTAAATACACCTGTCCGAGCATAATACATCAAAACAAGTTACAAATATATTACTTTCACTTAGGTTAACATATTTTGACACACTGTGCAAATGTATGCTGCATGGCAACAACACTATGCACCTACAACAAATCACTGAAACCTGTTTAAGACTGCATTTCCTTAGCTCAGTCGCTGTTCTTGTTGTTGTTTAACAAACACGACGTCGTTGTCAACGCTAAAGGCGACGGCGACGTCGGCGACAGGAAATTAACCGAAATACTTTGAAGGGCGTTGCACAGTGATAAGTAAAAGTAAACGCCTCCTAAATGATAGTCCATCCGTACCAATTACGATTTTAAATGGAATTTTATGCCCATTACATTCCATACACCCACTTTTCACAGTTAAATCAACAGCAACAATAACAATAACAACAAAATCAGCACGCAACTCTTGTTTCGTGCAGATTAAAACTTGTTTTAAATAAACAAAAAAACTCAATTAGTTAGTATAATGCAACATTTATTTCAGCTAAAACACCATCTAGTGAAAGTGAATGAAGAGTTTTTCAGGTCCGAAAGATTTGCATGATTTGATGCAAATTTAACGGAAAATACACTGCCTCTCTAAAGCAGCGATAAAGCGATAACGATAATAATAAGAACTAATGCAATATGCCATGCTTCCAATCGATAACGTTCCATTGCGGCTTGAAGCGCTTCATAGGAGCTGAAATAAATATAAGAAATAAGAAAAATAATTTTAATAAAAAAATGTGTACAGAAAATAATAGCTCATAGGTAGGAACTTGAGAATGAAAGACTAACAACAAATAATATGGATTTTTTATCTATAAAATTATTAAGTGCATTAAAATTTATATCACTGTATCATGTTGTTAACATATAACCTAAAACCTATTATATCTATATATAACGCAATATCAATTATCTTACGATTGATCTTTTATATTATCCATAACTATATATGATATTACAAGAACTTTATTATAAAACTGTATATTTAGAATTTGGAAAATTAAAATTTAATTTCGATAAGATTCTCAAAGTTTACTATATTGTATTGAAAAGTAAACTATTAAAAAAAATCTAAAGTCAGATAAAAGGACTTTTAAAAATAACAAAAAACCTCTTGATATAAACCATTAAAATTGTCAACTATATATTCCTAATATAATTTTCTATACATATATGACATGATTATTTCTTTATAAAAACTAACAAGTTCTTCAAAAATTTCGCTCAAATCTATCATAATAAACAATAAGAGTAATAAGATAGAAATGTTAACCCACTTATTAATGCATAACGTTGTTCCTTTCGCAACGCCAGATAATCGACATTGGGTCCGGTCAAATGTTGTGCCTGTCCACCCATTAGCTCCGGTATCCAGATATCATCCAGCGCCGGTTGCAACTCCAACAAGATACTCTCATATAGACGTTGCAACATTGCCGCTCGTGCATCTTCTGTGTGGAGTTGTAGAAGTGCTTTGCATGTGTCACGCACAAGCTGCTGCTGCTGAAGCTGGGTGATCTTCGTGACTTGGTTGTGCAGCGCATCGATGAGCGCAATGTCTTCAAATGGATTGCCCGGCTTCAGACTGAGCAACTTGCGTTCGTGTTTGCGTCGATTTTTACTCGAGCGAAATGTTTTGCTGCAACCCAAGAAGAAAGTGAAGTAAATGTATATATGAGAAACTGATATGCAGTCAAGTATGACTAGATGCGCTTACCCGGTGCCTCTGGAGCTGCCGCTGAATCTGGAGGATTTCATACTACTCGTATCGGAAAGTAGATCCACTTCATCAATGTCCACATCGTTCTCGCCGCCATCAAAGCCGTCAGCAGCTAACGCCTGACGCTTGCGTATCTCCATCAAACGATCTTTATGCTCCATAAAGAGCTTGCGATCCGAATGCAGTGAAGCCTCCAATTGTGTAACATAAGCGATCAAAGCGGGCTTAACACGATCCACTAAAAATTGTATACATAAGTTGGGAATAAAGATCAAGAAACAATATCCAAAACTTACTCAACAGATCCTTGGTATCTCCGGCAGCTGTCAGCAGACCCACCTCATAGATGGCACGTCCATAGAGATGTCCCTGAAGCAGAACATCCAGTGGCGCCACACTATCCGCCGCGCTAAAACGTTTACAGAGTTCATATGCCTCCAGATGACGCTCGTGTTGTTGCAGTGGCGCCACCAAAGAATTTGCCACTTGTTCCAATGACTCACCAGCACTCTGTGCCAGGAGCATAACCCGTTGCCAGTCGAGGGTGTGTCGTGCACTAAGCAGTGCCTGCTGCAGCTGTCCACCACGCTCGTACATAAGACTCGCCGCCTCCAACTTGGCATTGGCACGCAACTGATCCGCAAAGGCAACACAGATGCGTTGATGGAATTCCGTATGCGCTTGATAGATGACCAAAGCTTCACAGTACAAATTATGTTGCTTGATGAAGTCAAGTGCCAGTTCATAGTGCTCCTCGCCGCAAGCAGCCAAGTGGGTTAGAGCACGCTCGTAACGCTTTAGATGCTCATCAATCTTAAACTTGCGATAGTTCAGCGGCAGGGCTTTGAGTTCATTGAGATAGGGCAGAAACTCCTTAGGATCCTTTTGGGATTTTTGTGCGACACACAGGACGATACCAAAATCATAGGTACCAAGAGCGACATTATACAAATCATTGACATCCACCAGATACAGCAGATACTTGAGCAATTCATCTGCCAGCGTTGGATGCGATTTCTTTTGCGTATGCTCCCAGATCATTTGGAGTGCCTGCTCCAGTTGGCCCAGTTTCACATAGGCCGTTATAATAGGCAGACGAAAACGTTCGATCATTCGTTCGTCGTCGGCCTCCTTCATGTGTTTCAGCATTAGACCACATATATATTCCACTTTACGATCCGCACTGTAGTTGAGGGGAAAATGTTGCTTCGCTGGCTCATAGTTACTGGCATACATGCCCAGAGCATAATCCTCGTTCTGCAGCTCACTGAGAAACAAACAGAGCCATTGACTGTCATCGATCTCTTCGATGAACCACTGCATGAACTCCACAAACTTCTGCACATCATGATCACAGATGATGTTCAAATTCAAGCGCTGTTTCCTCACAATTGTCATGGCCGACTTATAGTAATTGGGCCGCAGTCTATCGCCCACATGATGCAATACCAGCACACGTGGACAGATCACCTCCAGATTGCCACGTGGTAGCTGCAAAACCAGTCGTGCATCGGACGCTCCAGTCACCACCTTGGCACCCCGCTCAATGCTCCGTGTGTCCACAATGCGACGATCCCTCAAACGCACAAAATGTATGGTATTCAGCTGTGTGTAGGCCAGATAATTGTCCACCACACAGAACGATGTCACATCCTCGGCAATCTTTAACTCATCAATCTGCAACAAATGCTGAGATCGCAGCGTTATAATACCATCTAAAAAGAATTCATCAATTAGCAAGTAAAAGAGAGATTGAAACTAGTTTTCATTACTTTCCAAATTGTTGTTGTAGTAATATTGCATTTGATCCGCTGACTGTTGGAGTTGGGCACAAGTTCTCTTTAGTTTCAAACTAGAAAAAAATTCTTCGATGGCAATCTCGTAAACATTGCGATTGCTAAGGGTCTGGACATAAAATGTGTTAATTCCACCATCAGCTAATGCACAAATGGTTCCCGTGATAGTTAACGAAGAGCCCACAATGTAATCATCCCCATTGCCCACCGCACCCTTGGAGAGTAGAAGCAATCGCGTATGATTGCCTACACTATGAGTGGCCAAGAGATTGCCCTGTTTGTCGCAGGTGAAGTTGGCCAATTGGACATCTGGTAGCTCTGCATTGGGCGTTATAATATTGTAGATGATACCGGTTGATTCGCAGAAACAGATCCGACGATCGCTGGTATACATGGCTATGAGGGATTTGTTGCAGCTTATGGCATTTATATAGCTATTGCCATCCAATTTAGCAACACGCCAGCACATAGGCGGTGGCACCACAGCCTTGTTGAAGTTGGTCAACATCAGGTTTCGTCCATCGATGACACAAACTATGGCGGTGCCCGGCTGGCAATCGATGCCGAAATACCAACGATACGTAAAGCGTTTGCCACTCTGGAGCAGCACATGTAGCACATTCTCGCTGCCAATGCGTGTGTCCCAGTGAAATAGTGCCTGTTCCTGCTTATACACAAGCACTTGCTTCAGATACCAGTGATAATTGCTTATCGTATACAGATAAATGCTGTGCGCCGTGGCTGTTTTTGTATGCACCGCCAAAATATCGGAGTCGGCGCTCCAGCGAAGCTCTACAATCTGTTCCACATTCAAATCGAAGGGCAGTTCTATTTCGCGATGCCGCAAACCGTTCTTCTCAAAGAGACCAACAGTCGATTTGTTGGGATAGATTTGGGGTTGTGCAATCCAATTGCCACTGGGACGCCAAGTAAGCGGTGTTTGCATACCATTCCACTTCTCTGCAGTGTATTGCAGCTTTCCTTCACAATCGTAGACGCTGAAGGTGCGACCCACATTGGCGGCAACATACGAGACGGCAAAGAAGGCGCCATCACCACGCCAGGCAATATGCACATCCTTAAAAGCACACGAAATAAATAAGGGTTTCCAACTAAAACGAAGTGCTTACCTGTGGCAACTGCTGCACATCTTGTGGCGCTTGAAACTCTGGAGATTGCTTGGCCGCCTGTTTGCCGGCGCTGCCATGGAACTGTGTCTCCTTTTTGCCCCAGCCAACGCTCACGAACTGCTGATCGCTGCCCAGTTCTGCATCCAGTGGCTCTTCACCCAGCACCTCGTAGGTGCAGGTCATTACAACAACGTTCTTTGCTTTGGTTATGAATGCGACGACTTCCTGATTGGGTGACCAGGCCATGCACTCGATGCCAACATCACAGAAGGTGCCCTCGTTAGTGGCAAGTGTATCTGGATTGATGAGCACCACCTCACCGGCACGTGTTGCCACACAAATTGCATTCTCCAGCTGCAGAAACTCGGCACTGACTATGCCTGGAAGTTCAGCGATGACTTTAGGTTCTTCGTTTTTGTCGGAGTCGTTGACGGCGTAGATATTGCTGTCAGTTATGACATATGTGATTTCAATGTCTTTCCGTTCGATGCCCGGTTGGAGCAACAGTTGCTTTGGATTTTGTATTCCGGTTTGTTGCTCCTTGCAATATTGGAGCTTGAGATTGCGCATATTTTCTTAGTTAAAATATTGCCAATGCAATGACAACAACGTGCGCACTACAATATACCAAATAAAATACTACAAATAATCGTGAATCGGTTTAATACATATCGAATACAACAAATACTTAAGAGCTATCGTACTTATCGAACGTAAGAAGGCAGTTAATTAAAAAAGAAACTATAGCCAAATTTTTGTAGCCAAGTCCAATTACATTTGATTTAACCAAAAGCACTAGCAAGTTTATATTACGATTGATTTGCCATCACTTCAGACATTACAGCTACGTCATCAAACTTACGGTGGCGCCAAAAAAATATTTAAATGTACCTTAAATTAAAAAAAACCCACTTAAGGCCAATATATTAATTCAACTGTTCAACTATTGTGCATTTTTATTTCTTAATCCTTTAAGTTTTGAATTAATTTGGTACTTAAGTCAAATAAAAATTAAACATTGTTTACATTACAAGCTGGTGAGGTAAGTTATAACAACAATCGATAAGCTTGTGCGTCGCAATTTAGTAAATCGATAATTCTTGTAATTTTCGTTTCAGAAACAGATATCGTTCGTGTCGCAGTGTTGTCGCAACATCGATACACCGATATAATATCAACAATCCTAATACTGGGCAAAGATGGCTGCTTTATTTTTCATGGAATTTTTTGTTGCTGTAAAATTAGTACATTCTGTGCGTTAAAACATTGTTGTGTGCATCTGTGTTAAAAGTGCTATACAGCTGATAGTTAGCGGTCACCATTATTAAATGAAACGTGAAAAAACACAACAAATGTGTGGCAAGTAGCAGGAAAAGTGTAGAAAATTCCACAAAAACCAGCAGCAAGTTGGGCCATATATTTATATATATATATAAAAAATCTACACAGTGTATATGTGTGTCTGCGAGAGTGTGTGTGTGTGCGCGTGCAAATGTTTATAAATAATTTATAATATTCGGAAATCAAAAATGTGCATGTGTACGAGCTTGCTGCTCGTCGAATATCGTTGACGTCGACGTCAGCAGCGGAACAGCATCAGCGTTGAAGGCGTAGTGGAATGCCAGACAGCAGCAGCAGAGCAATAGGAATCAGGTAAGATGTAAAATGTGAATGTAAATGTGTGCAAGCTTGTTTGTATAAATGTGTGTGTCTGATATTTTGGTGTGTTGTTTTGACATAAGGACTACCCAACGCTCTTTTTAAGCGTCGTGCTGTCTGCCCTGATATTTGTGTCTCTGCGTGTATGTATGTTAGTGTGGGTGAAAGTAACGAAAGCTTGTACAAAAAGGATATGGCAATTGCCAATAAGAAGTAACACAATTTGTGTGCTCTTTTTTGCTACATATCTCCTCGCATTCCACGAATACTGCTGGCTGCGTCTTGGCAGCTGTCTCTATCGCTGGTTATTTGTGTGTGTGTAGGAAGTTTATCGGTGTATGTTTTCGACTGTTAACTATTGCGTAAAAATGATTACGGAAAATTGGCGTGTTTAAATAATGCTTGTTTTTGTTTTGTATAATGTTTTGTTGTTGCCCCATTCATAAAAAGTAATCAAGTTGTACATTCAAAGCTTTCATTTAAAATAGAAACACTAGTTTTTTTACGCTTGTTGTCTGAGGTCAACCTACATAACATTTGAGAAATCTGTTACATACATATCTATGTATATATATATATATATATTGCCTTATTGAATGTTAGTAGTCAAAAACGAAAGCAAAAACAACGTTCACCAACAACATCAATAAATTACGCATTTTTGTTCAAGCAACAACAACAACAAAATCAGCAGCAAAACAAAAACACGTTTTACAACTCTGCGCTCCAATGGCGCGCAATTTTGTTGCTGTTGTTGGCTTTAAGGCTTATTGTGAATAGCATTTACACACACACGTAAATCCTATATACGTACATATATACATATGCACGCATGCAAAACGAGCAGCGGCTCCATGAATGACCAAATTCAATACACCTACAGAGCAACAACAACAACACACAGTGGAAGCACAATAATTAACGGCAATAACCGAAGCGTAGCGCATCGTAGTTTCCGTTTGTAGTAGTATATGTATGTGCGTAGTTTTTTTTGTCTCTTTCTTGATGTGGTTGCTTTTGCTGGTCAGTTGTCGGCTTCGGCAAAAATATTCGTGCGCTGACGTCACGCATTGAAGTCGGTAGTTGCTCTTGTTGTTGCTGCAGCGACGACGACGGCGCCAAAGCTTTTTTGTTTGTTTGTGTATTGAAATTGCGCGTGGGCGTTGTATTCAGGCTCCTGTCTGCTGTGCGTTTGTGTGTATGTGTACATGTAGAAGTGCCAAAGTTCACAACTGCATGGAATTTTTCATGCACTATCGTTTTACTCACATGTTTCTCGTTATTTCTGCTGCGATAATTGTAAGAGAAATGCCAATTAAACTTTTTAACTAGCTTAAAGATCAAGCCGACTTAGGAATGGGTAGCAGAATATCTCAACATTGTTTTTGCAAAATCCAGAGCTTATCTATATATGCATATTAATAGCTATTGATAACAGTCATCTGAAGCGTGGGCTTTAATGGAATGACATGTCAAAGCACCTGTCGGTATCGTTATCGCTATCGTACAAGATATGCAGAAAAATGAAGAGACGGAAACGTTATACACACAAACATATTCTGTATATAGATTTCGATGTACTCATTTTTTTGTTCGCATTTGCTTGTCCCAACGCTCTTGCTGCATATTTGAACTGTGCTTTTTGCTTATTTGTTTGTGCTTCTTCTTTTGTTTACTTTGAATGCGGCTTTGTTTATTTTTCATGAATTTGCACACGATTTATTTTTAGCACACTTTGGCTGCTGCCTACATGTTGTTCGTATGTATGTGTCGCTGTGCGTACAAAGGGCTCGCTTGTTGTAGTTGAAGTTGAGGCTGTTGTTGTACTACGAATTCCATTGCACATTCCAATGCAAGGCATCCTGTTAAAGCTGATGACGTGAGAATAGGCTCTTGTGCACTCTTAGGCTCGCTCTCTTTCTGTCATCTAGCGAATGCCTTTTCTCTTTTCACATTTGAGAGCTAATCTTTAGTGTAATGAAATCTTCAAAGGGGTGTTATAATTATGGGGTGGGGGGGGGGGGGGAAGGGGGTTGTAGTCGTTATGTGCTAAATGCATTCGTTTGAAATATGTGCATAAAATGCCAGCAGCGTAAATTGGCAAAATATCACGAACACAGTGCTCGCCACAAAAACAACAACAACGAGCAGCATAACCAACAACATAATAAAAAGCAAATGGCAAAACAACAAATTGACCGCGACAAATGTAAACATGCAAAAACAAAAGGGACACAAATTGACACACGAGACATGGCAGACAAAACAACAACAACTTCAACACAAGCATGAACAGCACAAATACAAAATTAATTAAAATTGCCAACAGCAGCGGCTGCAGCAGTGGGAAAAACAATTAGAACGTATGCATAACGCAAAAAATAACAACAACGAAATAAGACGAACAACAAAAATTGAAAGCGTTAAGCTTTTTAAATAAGTTGTATCTTTACTTAGTATTCTATTTATTGCCGTTTCATATTAAAAACACTTTTAAAGCTTAACTCTTTAAAATTGTGCCGTTTTTCGCACACACACAAAAGCTTTCGTCATTTGACAGCAAATTGAAATAGTATATAAAAAAGAAGAAGAAAAACAAAATAAAGCGCTGTGAAAAACGAAACGTTGACTTACTTATTTTGTCGGCCAACAAATTTGGTCAAAACCACAACAAATACAACTTGAAATACCAAAAAAAGAATTGTCGCGAATTGAGCAACATTTGCTATTGGTAATTATGTGTTGCCAATTAATTAACAGACAAAAATGTGAGGAAAACTAAGCGTGTAAAGCGTATGTATATAGCATGCGAGTAAATTGCAAGAGAGAGAGAGGAAGCAGTGCAACACTCTTAAAATTCAAGCTCTCTTTTGCTTCTACTTCAACATCTTATCTCATGCTATAAAACTGCACTCATTAGTGCATCGCATGCGATAACAGTGCACTGTTAAGACTTAACGCACTCACACACATAGAAACAGTAGAGTAAAGCTTCAACTTAGAGTTCGTCTCTCACATGGCGTTGCGCTCTCTCTCTCTCTCTCTTTCTCTTTAGACGGCTCCAAGTTTTTGTGCCGGTTGCTCGAGCTCAACTCAGTTAGTAACTTGCAAGCAAGTCGCTCGGTTGCTCGCAGAGTTCGCGCTCGCATCGTGCACATGCGCAACAAACTTTCCAACAAACGCTACTTCGCGACGTCGCGTGTCAAAATCGTCTAATCGAATTGCAATTGCTTTTTGTGGCAATAGTGTTATAATTAACAATAATTGCAGCTATCGGCAATAGTGTGTGCAAATTCCTGATAATGCATATGCTAAATATACCCCTATTTAAATATGATTGTGTAATAATCTCTCTGAAAAAAAAAAGAAAAGAAAATATTTATAAATTTGTAATCATTAATTAGATGCATGCATGAGATATACCTAACAGCATTGATGGTTGATGATGCCCCCAAGCAACAGCACCTTCAATATGCAAATTCCATGCCAAATTAACATGTAAAAAGCAAAACAAATCTTTTTTTTTTTATAAGTATAGACAAAATGTGATTTGCGAATTATTGATGATATATGATCATCGATTGTGTGGTTTTTGTGCTTATTGTAAACTTGAGATGGATTTTTCTGTTGCGGTTTTTGTTTTTGGTGGCGCAATGACCTTTTGTGTAGGTCTTCGATTTGGTAGTTTAATTATAGGTTTTAAGGTCAAATGGATTGCATATATAAACGCAAAATGTTTAAACTGATTGAATAAAGTGAAAATTTTGTTAAGTTTGAGTTTTATTTTTATGTGATTATTATTCGATTTGCAAAGTTTTAAAAACTTTATTTAGTTTTTAAAATGTGTTTTCGTTTATTTTTAATGTTTCCTAAAACCTTACAAGTTTCTTGATACAAATTCAAATTTATTCTTTAATACCACCTTTCTTTATATTCACCACTAACTTCTACTTTGATATGGGACTACTTTGCTTTCCCAAACCTATCTCTAGTTAATATAATTAGTATATTGCCATCTCTTTCTTAGCATTTTCTAAGCTAGAACGATTCTAGTACCTATACAAACATATGTTTCTTCATCAAACTAATTATCTCTTATATCCCCCTCCCCCTTCCTTTTCGTTATGGTTCATCTTGAAAACTTTTAGGTGTGTCGATTTTTTTTTTTGCCATCTGTTTCTTTACATATTTTACTTCTTTTGTTTTACCCGCCGCACACTTCATTCCCTTAATATGCATTTATTAGTCTTCAATTGCATGAATCATTTGCGTTTATTTTTTTTAGCTTTTTCGCAATTGATTTCCACGCTAATTTTGGATACGTGCAACAACTCGAGACGCGACTTTGACAAACTAAAAATGCTCGTGGGCTGAGACTCCTATCTACAGGCTTGTTATTGTTGTTGTTATTGTTGTTGTTGTTGTTGTTATAGTTGGCGTGTCGAACGGCTCAAAAGCTATTTTCAATTTTCCAGCGCATTAGTCACCACTGTCTGCGGCTGTTTTGGGCCTTAAACTGTAACTAGTTTTCACATGCACCCCACCCCGTTCCCCGTTCACCGTTCCGTTTCCCTTGTATCACACTTCATGCTCCAATCTCGCGGTGGACCAATCCACATGAAACGTCATCATCCTGAGAGAGTTGCCTCTTGGCCAAGTGAAAGTGGACAATACAACAACAACAACAACAACAACAATTGCAGGCGCGTGAATTAATTTTTTAACAGTTTTTGTGATTTAGGCTCTCTTTTATTTGTGTGCACATTTACAGTTAGACAATCATGCATACATACATATGTACATAGTTTTCATCTAGTACTTAAGTAATTTGCCATTCACTGCACACGACTTTAACAACAAAAAAAAAAAAAAAAAATTATTTCAAACTCAACAAATAACTTATTCCCCAACAAGAGCCAAGAGCCAATGGCGCATTTCATTTTTCAATTGCATTTCATTTCTATTATTTTTTTCTTGTATCTGTTTTGTATTTTCTTCTTCTTCATTTACACATTTCAAGTGTACGTGTTGTATGGGGTTAATTGAATTTTTTTTCTTATGTTTCGTTAGGCAGTTTGTTGCTCTTCTAAGGTCCAATGTCTGATTATATACCCTTTCATTATATGTATTATTGTATAATTAATTAATCTTTTAAATGAAATCCCATTTGATTGAATTCATCCCAAATGAAATCAAATTTTTCAACTTATTTTATAGCTAAAAGTTTATAAAAATGTCGTTGCTTACTTTTTCATACATTTTCAAGTGGCGCCGAAATTTTCTTTGCCTGTTTTGCTTTTATGCGTGCCGCGCATATTATTAATTGTACTTTTTTAAATTGTTAATCTTAACTGCAAGACAACAACAACAACAAATGCAACGCCCTACAAAACGTTAAATAAAATGCGCAACTTTCACAGCATAAAAACTCGCAAAAAAAAAACAAAACTATATACATAAATAAAAAAATATATATATATATCTCATGCAACAGGTAACGCCACGGGCTACCAAAAAAAATGATAATAAATATTTAAATATACAAAAAAGAAGAAGAAAAAAACGCCAGTGTTGAGCCTGAGGATATCCGTTGCGGCGCCTAACGCATTTTCAACTTGCCCCATTGTTTTTTTTTTTGTGTCTTGTTGTTGTTTTTATAGCCTTATTGTTTCATATTATTGCCCACTCTTTTTGTTTTTACTCAAGATCAGGTTTTTTTTTTTGATTTTTGTTTTTGTCTTTTGGTCAGATTTCGCTTTTCATTTTGCATTTTGTCTCCATGCGAGACAACAAAAAAACTTGTTGTGTCATATACATATATATTTCAGTTAGTTTTTTCTCTCTGATTTTTAAATTAGTTTCTTCAAGTGTTTTATATATATTCCGTTTGTATTTCTTCTTCTTCATTACGTACGTTTTTACTACTTCGCCCTGCCCTGCCCTGCCCCCCTTTTCTGTTGAAAGAATTGAAAAATTTGTGTCTCTCTCTCTCAATAAACAATCACTTTCCACGTGCCCAATTCTCGTGTCGTCCAAAACTCATTTCCATAGTTAATTGTTGTTCAGTAGCTGAATATTTGTTGCTGCTTTTGGGACTTAAGGTGTGCGGCATGTTCTTTAGAAAGTGAAAAACGCTCTTAGAGAGATATAGATGAAAAAACAATTGTGAAATCACAAATTAAAATGACCGTTGATCGTCAAGATTAAAGATCATTTTAGAAAAAAAAAACTGATACTTTAAGTAGAGTTTTAACTTCAAACTGATTTTGCTTTAAATGTTCTTTTCTTAAATTTTATAATTATTATAGGTAAATAAACGTTTAATTTTAAAGTAGAAGCACCTTGAGGCTTTATCAATTAGTTTTTGTTTATATACCACAGAAATCGGTTATTACTAAAATAATCTTTCTCGAGTGTGATCAGTTTTTAATCTTCTTTCGAATATTTGTTGTTTATGCATAGATTGCTTATCTTAAAACAACTTTTTTTTTGCATTTATTCACACTCTTCATTAAATTTAAGCTTACTCTTACTTTTTCTTATATATTTAAGATATACTATCTCTTTTTTATGATCATTTAAGCAACTAGTTGCTTTTGCTTTGGCTTGACCAGTTGTTGATATTTTTTAATATTCATTGATAATAATTTTTCATTTTGTACGAATTTTATATCCCTTAACTTTTTTTTTATCTTTTTCAAGATAATTTAACCAATTGTCTTTGAAAGTAGTTCATTTTTTAATCCATTCATAATATAAATACTGCTTAATAAAGTCTTTTGACACTTTTTAGTTTTCATGTAGGCATTTCTTTATTTTTTTTCTTAAGGCAAAACAATAAAATATTAGCAAGTCACATCCAATTAACACCCTACACATATATATATATTCATATATGTATAAAGATATATATCTAGACAACAATATGTTGCATCTTTCTACTTGCCACCAAGCAACAACAACAACAACATTTCACCTGGTTATTCACGTACTTTCCCAGCGTATATAGGGTCTGCCTTGAATTCAATATATTATAGTATAAGTATGTGTAACACGACATCCAAAGGAAAAACTAAAACAATAGACGTTGTCTGCTGCGTTTCCCACGCCCATAATATATTGTAATATATGAAGCATAGTATATGTGTGTGTGTGTCTCTGTCGCTGTATATATATTTGCTCAATCCCGTAAATTCCCATTCAATAATTCAAAAAATAATAATAATAATAAGAAATCCGAAAACAGAAGGAAATGCTAAACAAACAAGCAAAAAAAAGTTAAGAGCTTTACATTGTGGCATTATTATTATTATTGTTATTGTAACTATTGCTGCTTCTACCATTTATTGCTCTCACATAAACAAGTTGAGTTATTTTTCTTTCTTTTTATTGTATCTCGGCTCTTAACTTACTTACAGTTAAACTGGCAAATTGACTTTGGCAAATATCAAAAAAAAAAATACACTTAGAAAACAACATCGAGACAATTACTATTATTACTGCCTCCTTTCCCATCTTCCATCTTCCATTGCCCCTTCCCCTTTCAACTAGTTGACAAATATGGAGCATCATGAGTTTTTGCTTTTAGTTTTGTTTTTTTTTTTTGCGTTTCGAATTTTCTCCATAGGTATTTTTCATTTGCGCTTTTATTTTTTTTTGCTGCTGGCCTTTGTCTGCGTTTTTCTCTCTGTCTTTCTGTGGCATTATCATTACTATAGTATAGTTCCTTTATTGCTTCACTTTTCCATTGATTTTTTTAGTTGTTGCCTCTCTTTTGTTGTCGGTTTCGAATCGAAGCGAAGAATCCAGACTTTAATTAGTATGATTACAAAAGAAAACAATTTTGTTCTTTTTTTTCTTTTTGAACTGAACATTGTTTGATGAGGCATTAGCCTCGATTCAACTAGGGCAGGTACCACTGTATATATTGTATTGGTTCATGGCATTCACTATTCTAAATGATCATTATAATGGCAATGATGATGATGATAAAGAGTTCAATAGTTTGTTTAGATAGAACTCTCAGCTATTGAATTTTTCGCTGTCTGTATAAATATTTTTTTGAATCTCAATCATTGCGCCATCCTAAACTAAACTAAATCCATACCAAAACAGTTAAACCAAAGTAAAGTGTGTTAAAGTATTAATTAAATAAAAGGCTAACGAAATGCCTCATGGAACATGGTGACAACAATTAAAATCACCTGCGATGGCGTCTTCATCCAATCCAATTCGTATCTCACGCCCACGCAAACGAACCCGTCGTCTCCAACACCAACAACAATAACAACTAAAACAAACCAAACACCAACAACAACAACAACCAGTGACAACAATAATAGTTTAAGCAACGAAAGCGATAATTCACAGACAAGCAGCGGCAGTCAAACCACAGGCAGCATCAGCATCAACAACAGCAACAGTCAGAGTAGCTCCAATAGTAAGAAATTCAATCGCTCCAACTGCAATCGTCAACATCATCGCTTGACTGGGTTAGGATCGGCTGGTGGCGGAACACAGGATCAGCGACGTCGTTACTATTACTTTGGCAGCAAGGACGTCTATTGGTGCAAACAGAGCTTGGTGGCCCACAGCTTAACACGTAGTGCGAGTAGTTTACCGCCTCATCGGGAGATCCACAACAGCAACAGCAACGGTAACAACAACAACAACACCACAACGAATGGTCATGCATCTGGTGGTCAGGTGATTGCCAAGGCTCGACGTCGTCCATTGCAGTTGTGCAGCAGTTTGAGTGCTGCCTATGCGCCGCCAAAACGAAAGGAGTTTTACTTTTGTGATAAATATGCGCCAGCGACAACAACAGTTAGCGGCAACAGCAATAGCAGCAGCAGCAGAGGGGTGAAAGGCAAATTGGCAGTGGCACAACCAATCGATGTGCGTCTATTGAATTTTCTTCGCAACGCACAGCACAAATTTCAATCAGCAACAGCTGCAACAACAACCAAAGCAAAGTCTGAACACGGCAGCAACAGCAACAGCAGCAGCAGAAGCAACACCAAAGAACGTGCAACAGCTAAAAGCAAAAGCAACAACAACAATATTCACAGTAATAATAATTACAACAGCAGCTCTTTGCCATCTATCATTAGTACAGATGATTGGTTTGGTTAGTATACTTCACATTGATAACAGTAAACATTTCTTACAATGAACATTCGAACACCAAGAAGCTTCCCAAATAGATTTTGTGCCATTCTTACTTGAAATATTTCGAACCTCAAAAGCAACCACATCTTTCAATATGCCAAAAATAAAAGCAGACCAAACCCCAATCGTCAGTCAGCCCTGTACCCAATGTGTTGCAAGTGTGCTCCACTGCATATAAAGTTACTAGCAACATTGTTGTTGTTGTTGTTGTTGCGCTTGGTAAATCATAAACAGCTAACATTAAGTAAAACATCGCGAAACCAGACAAGAGTCAACCAAAACCAGACAGCGAGTGCTTCGTTTGTTTTTCGGTTGACATTGATGTTGGGTTTTGGGTTTTCAACAACAACAACAACAACAACAGCAACCATAACAGTACGTGTCCAATTGCAAGAAGTAGTTACCTTTCAAAAATGAGGTGCCAACAGGAAGGAGGTGAGGGTCTACCACAAAATAAAACAAAAAAACAGCAGAATCGTCTTTGTCAAACGGGGGCTATAAAAAGGCTGTTGCGCTTATGTGGGAAATAATATTTTGTTTTGTACCCCACAGTAGGAAGCATTTAGACTAAGAATATAATCTTTTCTTCGATAACTTTTTACGTTTCCCATATACACATGTTATCGATAATATTAGAATAGAAAAAACACTTTTTGAAATACTTGAAACTTGTTTTAGAGGAAACAATACAAAATTTGCAAATTTCGTCGAAATCGGTTAAGAAATACCGGATATTTTTCAGATTAATATGAGGTTAAGGGTTCAGGGTATCTTGTAGTCGAGCTAAAATAAAGGATTATTATAAAAAGTAAATAAAATTGATATTTTAATTAATAAGAAAGTCTGATATTTTACTTAAACTTAAGAAAAAAAGAAAGAAAAGTGTAATTAAATTTTCGAAAACTGAAAAACAAGTTTCTTTTGAAGCCTTTAAATGGAGTACCCTTATTCCATTAAGATATTCATCAGGGCTTATCTGCCCTAAAATTTACATTTTACAATGAATGGCTGCAAATATTTAACACAGCTAAGAGCTTTTGTATCCCATAGAATAGAGGAGAGGTTTGGGGTGATGTGTGCCAGACGCAAGCTGTTAGCCCAACTAACTAACTAAGAGAATGCCCCTGAGGCAACGGCATGTCACGGAATGTAGGAAGGGAAGGAAATTGTATACGCTACAGTAAGTAGGAAGAGAGAAGAACTAAACAGCAAAAAAAAAAATAAAATATATATATATATATATATATAGTTCAACACCTATAGAGGTAACAAGTACGTGAGAATCTTTTGTATTGCTTCCTCATTGTGTGTGATGAGTTAAGGAAGGAACGAAACGGAACACATATGAAGCAGAAGTAGAAGAAGAGGAAACAGCAGAAGGGGTTACATGTAAACACAATCATTTCGTGGTAGTTTCGAGCTGGAAAGTGTAAAATAATAATAATGCAGAGAAAGAAACAGAAAGAAAGAAGTAACTTTAGTCAACTTTATTCAGTTGTCTGTCAGCAAAATGTGAGAGAGACAGATAAAGACAGAGAGAGAGAGAGAGAGAGAGGAGGAACGAACAAAAGGCATGAATGGAACAAGAGACGAAGTCCACTGGGATGACGATGGATGATGGTGATGGCATGGTGATTACGTGCCACTGCCACATGACGAGAGACTTAAAATATGTATGTATTGTTAGTTTAGTATATATATATATATATATATATATATACATATTGTAGTGACGGACTTGCTCCGTTGCCTTTTTGGCCAACAATTTGCATATGTTGCATGCAACGACGAGGTGTGCGGTACATATAATAAAAACCGCAAGCAGACAGACAGCAGGAAGAAGGAAGCCAATTTACACAGCCAACATGAAAACCTACCTATCTATACCTAAACATGTACATATATATATTATTCATTCCCCTGGTACTATACAAAATTAGAGTACTAATTGCATGTGTAGCTTTGTCTAGAACCAGAACCCTTGACACGAACCATCGACAGTTAGTTGGAATATTTTTAGCTGCTGGCAACATCGTAATTTTTCTTCTTTTACTCGTAAAATCAAAATCAACTAATCCATAGCACAGTCTTCCTTATAATTAACGTACAAGCGATAATTAAAATTTAGACATCGTTTTTTTTTAATTAGCCTTGGTGGCTGGCTTGATAGCTTGCAATTTGCACAAGCTCTAACAAGCACAGCGGCATTACCTCATCAACATTCAGTTAAACCAATATAATATAGTATACTATATTATACATAGAGCCATATATGTAATCGGCTATCGACCGGCATATTGCGCATTTTGTCGCACAACAATAACAACACACTCTTCCCTACAGTACTTGGCAAAAGTATGCTTCGAAATATTGTCAATGATTCATTCAAGTTTATTGATGCTGTTCCACACATGTCCGGCAGATAATAATTGTTGATGTTTGTCAACCTTTCTTAATTCAATTATAATATTTATGATTTTGAGTGCACTGAACAATTACAATACAGATAAATAATGTGATAATAACAGCAGCATTTTATTGATCTCCCCTTTTGTATCTTTATTGTACGTGTGTTGGTTTATAAATATATATATATATATTTCAGTTAATAACTCATGCAATTTAATTACGTTTTATAAATGTTTCGTTTGTTTTGTATTTTTGTTGGCGTTTATTCAATTTATTTGTTTAACACTTTTTAAGCACGCTTGGCTAACAAACTAGCAGCGCGGCACTCAAAAAATTATAAATACTATTTTGTTTGGCAATTGGCGTTTGTTGTTTTTTGTGTTTTTGACTCGGTTTCTTGCTTTTCACAATCTCTTTTTTTCGTTTTCGAGCCATTTTGCAAGATATCTTCATTTTGAGTTTACATTGCGTGCATGCGTTTGACAGACAGCATTGCCAACTCAATGTAGCATTGCCAGTGCGATAAATCGATAACACGCCATTGCTGTTTAACAGTCAGACGGCGCAAATGTAAATAGAAAGAGCGAGAGAGAGAGAGAGGGAGAAACTTTCAAGTTGACTAATCAAAATTCAAAGTCAAACGATCTGTGACAACAACTGAAGTCATCATCGCATATTGTATTGTACAAATACACTATCTAACTAAACAAACCTGTTAACGTCTTTGTTTTTGTATATGCGGGTGTTGTCTGTGTTCTATTATAATGATGACAGTTATTTCGTTTTTGCCTTTCGCTTGCGTGCGACTTGCGTGTGTCATATGTAAATAGTATGTATGTCATTACATTCAATGACTCCACTTGTTTACTCAAGCAATACTCATATACAACAGATATACAATTTACACATGCCTGACTCATCGAAATGAGCAAAACTTCTGAAAAAAGCGACAGCATGCAGGCTCTCGCTCACAGATCTCTCAGGGTGGCTCTGAAGGTCAAGCATCAATAAGTTTTAAGGCTTTGTGTGTGACAGTAAAAGACAAAAAAAAAACAATAAAAGAAAGATAAACTAAACTAGTTAATACCCAATACAAATTGGAACTACATGAAGACTGCATCAAAAAAAAATGTTATAAATTTTATCAATAATTTCATGCTTATGACCAAAATCTTAATATACTGTTTATAGTCTGTGTACCCGCTTTGTTGTCTTTGTTAACAGGGTATAGAACGTACAAAGTTCGCATCTGAAATTGATATTGAGCTTAACTTGACTGACATATGAAAAAATGCTATCACTGAGCAAAACAAATAAAGAGCACAAAGTTTATTTTGCTTAAAAATATGAATGGACTATTTGAATAAGCATGGATAAAGTATGAATAAGTATGATGCTTATTTCGACATGCTTATAAGGATTCGAAAGGTACAACAAAGAATCAAAAAACATCATAGGCATCAATTGTCTAATGATCTAGACCTATTTAGATAAGTTATAATGAATTGACGCAATAAGCATGATTCTTATTTCGGCATACTTATAAGAAATATGCTTAACTCTTAAGATACAACAAAGAACCAAAGAAATCATCATAAACATTAAGTATCTTACGATCCAGACCTAATTCGATAACCTTTTAACGGCAACACCACTGAAAAATTCACTTGTTAAACGTCAACATTTGAATAACTACGATTCGTTATTGTTAGATAACTCTGACAGCATTGTTTGTTAAAATTTTGCATTATAGTTAAACAATTAATAGACACATGGTATATGGTATCCCAATAATGGTATGGCGTGACTTTGAATCAGGAAACAACAACCAACAACCTGACAATGACGATGACTGCAATTTTTCTACTGTTTCTTTATTTTTTGGCTCTTGCCATTTTGGAGAGTCATGTTCAAACTAATTTACACAAAACACAGAGAAAGAGCCCAAAAGAAACAAAGGTGATAAATTATACACAAACACACACAAACTGTGCATAATTGCAATTGCATGTGTGTGTGTGTGTGTGTGTATGTAATCAACGGATGTGGTTTGAATTTTGATTTTTTGGGCAAGGTCAAAATAGCCAAAATGAATAGGCTTTTACTTGTGTATACAGATTACGTAGTAAACTCTCCTCAATACACTACCAAACAGTAGTCTCCCACGATTTAGTTTTGCTTTTGTGACTCAGAACTTAACGCGTTTCCGCGTTAACGAAATTTACATAAAATTTCAAAATTAAGCAATCAAAAAAATCAGCAAACACTCCCATATTAATTTGAACACAATTACGTCTATGAATCCAGAGCGTTCGTTAGCTTTTTAGTTAGTTTGCCTAACTAACAACAACAACAACGAACCACAGTTTGGAAAATAGTTGAGACAGCAACACAAATGTGAATAAGTTTTGTCTTCTCACTTGGGAATTTATGGCACAATTCAGTTCAAAAGTGCCTTGAGAATTTTAATGGTGAACCCCTGCTGCTGCTGATTCATTGCATAATTAAATTTGTAGTATTTTACGAAAAGAAAATAACAATTAGATGAGCATTTTCAATGTTAATTGACTATGGAATGCTCTATAGATGAGTTTGGAAGAACATATAACATAAGGGATTTTGAAGGTTTTTGTTGGATTTGAACAGAAATTTAAGAAAATTTTAACTTACTTATCTTCTTGTAAACATGGTATTATATTTATCCTAAATATTCCAAACAAATTTGAAGAATTTTGTTGAAAAAAATAAATTATTTTTATAATTTTTTAAGTTTAAAGCTATCTTCGTCATGCCGAATATTATATACACTTAAAACAGATCTTAATTATTTTGTTTTAATAGTAAAATGTATTTAATGACTTTGTATTTGTATGAAAGCTATATGATATAGAGGTCCGATCTTACTGATTTTGACAAATGATAATAAGAACACCTTGGCCAAATTTAAAAAAACTGAGGAATTAGAGTGCATAGAAACATACGAACATACCTTTTGGGATTAGATATACTTTCATGACATTTTCTCATTACGTTACATATGTTCTTTCGAAACGCAAAAACCCGAAATTTAAACAGGGTACACTTAAAAAAAACAGTAGCTAAATGTATGTACTCATGAAATTGCGCAGTAAATGTTTTTATTATGCATGTCACATGCAAATGTTTTTATTTTACATTTACCAAAATCTCACCATCTTTTGCCTCTCTCTCTCTCTCTCTCTCTCTGTCTGTCTCTGCCCCGCATTACCTGTCTGGCGCTTCTCTGTTCTCTGTTGTACATCATTTATTGCGTGGGCGTTGCCACTGTTTATAATATTGTTTTGGCAGCACTCAGTTGATTACAATGCGGTTTAAACTTTTGGAATTGTTTAATGGTATTAATTCATACATACTCACATATGTATATATGTTTGTGGTTCGGTCTGCCGTATTAACAAATTTGCTTTGTTTTTTTTTTTTTTTTTGCGTAATTATTGCTGACTGTTTTTTTTAGGGGTTTATTTTACTGATTAATATGAAACGTGCATGGAATTAGCTAAAAATGTGTAAGCGAAGTCGACTTTCGTTAACATTTTTTATAGCTTGTTTTTTGGGTGACTTTATATGGTTGTTGTTGTTAACTACTTATGTAAGTTTGTCAAGAAATTATAGCAAATTGCACTTGAGTTTAATTTTCATTTATTTTCATTGCATCCGGCTCTAAATAATTCATTAACCAAAACTCAAATTACAGCTACAACCACCTACAGTTACAGTTAAACGCGAAGTTGCCAGACATGCCAAAATTCATTTTGCTAATGCTAATTGTGAATGCCTGTGTGTGTGTGTGTTTGTGTAATGCTGCATTTAAATATGAATTTGAACTTGAAATTCTATTAGCGAATATTATTGTTATATTTTTCATGATTATTGCGTTGTATATATGTTGATGAATATGAGTATTTAATGATCTCAGCAAACAAATAGTCAGCGAGAACATTTTGCCATTGTGTCTGACCATTGATAAGTTTACAATAGCAGTTAGCTGTTAACTCAAGGTGTCTTTGTGTGTGTGTGTGTATGTGTGTTTGTGTATTGTTGTTGATAAGATTAGCTTCAATATGTGAAGAGCTTCAAAATTGACTAAAATCAATTTCACTTTTTTGTTTTTGCAGACGAAGAAACAAGCGAACCAAAGGCAAAGGAAAAACAAACGCCAACAGGAAAAAGTAGCAGCCACAGCAACAACACCAACACCAACAGCAACAGCACTAAAAAGGCAACAGTAGACGGCAAAGACGGGGAGCGTGTTCCGCTGATTACCGTTGAAATCAAACAGGGCCAACTTACAAAGCACAAACAGCGACAGCCGCAAACAACTGCGGCTGCAAAGCCGCCAAAAACAACAACAACAGCAGCAACAGCAGCAACAGAAACCGGAATTGTAACGCCGCCAACAACAACAGGTGAAAATAGGAGCGTGGCCAGCTGCAAGGTCGAGGATATGAACAGTCACGCGACAGCAACACAAAACGGACAAACAACGGTTGTGGGGCATCATCGTGGCTTCTCGCAGCCATCGGTCGCCGCGGCAGCAGCGTCCGGCGGCGGCACATCGGGCGATCCATGGTATCTGCAGGCAACCGGGCATCAAATGCCACCAACAGCGCCGCTGCGACACAATAAGCGACCGGCACCACAGCCCAATTCGATGGGTGTGGGTGTGGGCGTTGTTGCCACCTCGTTGCTGCAACATCAGCAACAGCTAAGCCAATCACAGCCGCATATTGTGCCGCCAAGTATACCGCCGCATCATCATCATCATCAACGCGACAACAATGTGGTTAGTAAATCGACTTCGCTATATATTTTTAATATCTAATTAATCTCTTTATGACGTCATTGCTTAATCTTATCAATATATTATATATAAAAATATATATCAGTTTATATTGGTCAATCATAATATTGAATATTTAGTAATCACATTGGGGCTATAAAATAGATATCATTTAATGAATACACTTCAATAAAAGCATAATTGATTTGGCAAATAATTAATTCATGCCTCATTTTGTTGCAGCACCCAACACCAGCAACAGCAGCAGCAGCGACGGCATTGCATCTGTCATCGCATGCATTAAATAGTCATAATTTAATCAACAATCATTCGCCAAAATCACCCAATCAGACGCAGCAGCAGCAGCAACAGCAGACGACGACAATACACAATCAACAGCAGCAGCAGCAACAACAACAACAGCAGCAACATAGTATATTGTCAACATTTGCGCCCGCACCAACAACAGCAGCAGCAGCGGCAGCCGCAACACATGCACAACAGGCAGCCGAACAGGCAGCATCTGTAACAGCAGCAGCTGTTGCCGCTGTCACACAACAACAGCAGCAGCAACATATGCAACTGCTGGCCAACTGCGCTTCCAGCAATAATCTAATGTCCTCCTCGTTAACGTTGCATGCGCCAGTGGGTGGTGCATTGCCGCCCAAGAGTTTAGCACTGAGCACTGGCGGCACCAACAGCAGCAGCAACAATATGTTGCTACAGTCCACTATACAACCGCCAACAGCTGTCGGCACCAGCAGCATCAATAATAATAACAACACCAGCAGCAGCACAACAACAACAACAACAGGAATGTCCACATCGCTCCACAGCTTCGATATCAATGGTGGTGGTGGGAGCATGGACAAGTGGACAAGTGGCTCTACAACGGCCATGAATCATGCATCGCTATCGCCAACAGGTGCACCACAGCAACATCAGCTGCGCAAATGTGAAGTTAAACTAAATGCAATGCCGTAAGTTAGGAGAAAAGTAATCAAGAAGTCAAATAATTAATTATTAATCACTTCTTATTTGTAGCTGGTTCCATGGCAGCATAACACGTGACGAGGCAGAACATTTGCTGCAACCACGCGAGGATGGACTCTTTCTAGTGCGCGAATCAACAAATTTTCCTGGTGATTATACGCTGTGCGTTTGCTTTCAGGGCAAGGTGGAGCATTATCGTGTCAAATATCTGGAGAATAAGTTAACCATTGACGATGAGGAATACTTTGAGAATCTGGGACAATTAGTAGCGGTGAGAACCCAAAGCAAATCGAACTATCTACAAACCATACTAAATATCTTTTTTCCCGAACACAGCACTATGAAGCGGATGCCGATGGTCTGTGCACGCAGCTCATTAAATGTTTGCCCAAATTGGGTAAACAAGAGTTTTGCATCAACTCCAAAGAGTTTGTGGACAAGGGCTGGGTCATACCCGAGGCGGAGCTGCAGTTGCGCGAGAGCATTGGCAAGGGCGAGTTTGGTGATGTCATGCTGGGAATATTGCGTAACGATAAAGTCGCTGTCAAGATGCTCAAAGATGAGGGAGCTGTGCAAAAGTTTCTTGCCGAAGCGTCGGTCATGACGTAAGCGATAAACTATTTTACTTAAACAAAACAAAACTAATTGAAATCATTTGTTTTTATGTTTGCAGCACGCTGGAGCACGAGAATCTGGTCAAGTTTATTGGCCTTGTTTTTACCAGCAAGCATTTGTACTTGGTTACGGAATACATGAGCAAAGGATCGCTGGTTGATTATTTGCGTTCGCGTGGACGACAGCATATAACCAAAAAGGATCAAATCAATTTTGCCTTGTAAGCTTTAAACCATTTTCTATATCACTGTAATATGATTTTAAACAAAGAAAATGCAACTACTCTAGACTGGACAAATCGCTCTTGAGTGGTTTTTTATTTTCAGCAACATATGCGGCGGTTTCAGCATTGCTTTTGATTTTTGTCTTTGCTCTGTCTCGGGCTTTACTCATAGCGATCATTGCGTATGTTTGTGTTCAGTTTGCTGTTTCCTTTTTTCTTGCATAGGGCGACACAAGTGTATGTTGCCGTACTTCAAATCTCTTGTTGTTGGAGCAGAATATCATTTTGGCAATTTTTAACTTTTGCTTTAATTTGCTTGCAAGTACCTATCTTGGGAGGGTAGTTTGTTCTTAGGCAAACTTTGAATGACTAACTAACAAAATGAAAGAATAATTTAATTTGATTTCCTTCATTAAAACTAGTTCTTACTTTATCAACATGCATATGCATATGCTTAGTTAATTAAGCACTTTAAATATGACTCATTTTAAAATCTGAAACCAACACTGAAAGAATTAAAATACTTAACATAAATTAACCCTTTATTCAATTTATAAATAACTTATTTCATTGGCTAAAACTCATATTGAAATATTGCTTAGCGATCTTCTTATGGTTTTGTCGCTTTCTTATGTCGCTTCTGCATCGTAACCAAACCATATTCTGTATACTATGTATATATTGGGTATATTGGTTTGCGAAAATATATGTTACAGACAAAATTAAGAATTAGATATGTATTCCTATTCTTCAGCATCAATAGACAAGTCGATTTGACCTAATATATAGGGTTTGGGGTATCTCTAGTCGACCTTTATTCTTATTGATTTGATTTGATTTTCTTCGCTTTACCAAAGCGGTGTCCCTAATATTCTACACATGCATTTTCCTTCGTAAGCTAACACACGACCAGCGCTCGGATAGGCTCGGCTAGGCACGACATTACGCAAACACAATTTCATTATTTTCGCAGATCGCGTCCGCCTATGTTTTTTGTTTGAATTTCACTCAAGAGCGATTTGTCAAGTTTAGATTAGTTGAATTGTCTTTGTATGAACTTACTGATTGTGCATTTTACAGCGATACGGCCGCTGGCATGGAGTATTTGGAAGCCAAAAAGGTTGTACATCGAGATTTGGCTGCACGCAATGTACTCATCTCGGAGGATTGTGTGGCCAAGGTATCTGATTTTGGTCTGGCACGCGAGGAATGCTATAATCTAGATGTTGGCAAGCTGCCCATCAAATGGACAGCGCCCGAGGCACTTAAAAATGGCGTAAGTAATGGGATATAATTGAAAAAACTTTTAATTGAACGCATTTATATTTTCAGCGATTCTCTAATAAATCGGATATGTGGAGCTTTGGCATACTGCTATGGGAAATTTACTCCTTTGGACGTGTGCCTTATCCCAGAATTGTATGTACTTCATTGTAATCCAAATTCGACTCATAAATTTTAACAAATTCTGTAACCAATTATAGCCACTGGCGGATGTGGTTAAGCATGTGGAAGTTGGATACAAAATGGAAGCGCCCGAGGGTTGTCCAGCAGAAATATACGAAATGATGCGTCAGGCGTGGGAGCTAAACCCGACGAAGAGGCCAACATTTGCAGAGCTCAAAGTGAAGCTGCAACAGCTCAACAATGCAACGGCGTGAGAGCCAAACGGCAACATCAACTAAATAAAATCAGAACTTATAGAAAGAAAAAATGATTTAGTTTGAAGGCAGGCAGCTACAAAAAAAAAACCGCCAATGCAGATCGAAACATTAATTTAACAATGATACTGACACTGAACGCAACAATTTTTCGTACCAATTATTAAAATTTATACATATTTACACATATATATGTATATGTATGTATGATTCTTTAGACGTATATAACTAATTTACAACAATTTATTTACATATATAATTTATGCAATAAGTTTTTTTTGGTAAGCCAACACAATCAAGCAATGTTAGTGAAGTTGCGCCCAGCTAACGATCTATAACTACATTATATATATATACTTAAATAAATACATATGCATTATGCAGAGTTGTGTTTCGATACTGTGTAATCTACTATTACTATTACAAAATTATATATATTTGTGTTAACTGTAGAAGCTGTTTATAGTTTGTCCCCTTTCAACCATTTGTACACACTACTTTCACTCTCTCTCTCTATCTTTATACATAAATATATATATATTTAAATATAAAAATCTGTATGTTTTATGTTATATAGAATACGCATACATATGAGTGCCCAAACATTTGTCAGCCACTGTTTATTTTGGGCATGACAAGAAAATAAACTAAATCAAATTGTTTAAAGCAATTTGTTTTCTCATGTCTCCTTTTTTTGTTTAAATTCCAGTTTCGGGTTCTTCAACGAGTTTTGTAAAATTTCTGTTAAACATTTTTCTGTTTTGTAGCACAAGCAACAGCATAAATAAATACGAAGAAAAAACAGCAAATTGGTTCAATTTAGTTACATTTCTATATTTGTATGTCTAATCAAAATGAGCGAAAAATAATTAAATATAAAGAATTTGACTTGAAACAAGCAGCTAGCGCTGTATCCTTAAAAAACTACAACAGCAACAACAAAACACTTGTGAAAATATGCATTATATTAATACTATTACATATATATATACAAATATATTATTAAACATTAAAAACATAAACTCTAAATACTTAGCATATGTGGCATGATTAATGTTTAATAATAATTATAATATTAATAATTAAAATACATATTATAAATGCGCAAGTTTCATCTATGTAATACGCCCCCCCACTCCCACGTCTCCCCCATGCACTTGTTCTGTCTACCTTTTTGTTTATATATAAAACATTATTTAATTGTGGAATCTCTCTTTTTGTATACCCTTTTAAATATATATCACTTAGTCGAAGGCCGCTTTAAAAAACAGAAACAATTAATTAAAAGAAGTAAAAATACCCTGCAGTTTAAGAGAAATTGTAATTTATTAATTCTTATTTTATTATCAATATATATATATATAATTTACTTCATGTTTTTTATACGTTTCTTGTCCCATAAGAAACAATTGTACAATTTTTGCTTTAACACTTACTTTTATTTTATTTTATGTACACACACACACATACATTTATACACACTGACACACACACGCATAAACGTCCACATAATTTACATTTAGAATAATTTTTAAAGTTATTACTTTTTTAAAAAACAAAAACCCCAACAAATTTAAAGTAACAAAAAAAAAACATCTTTGTCAAACAAATTCTGAGTTAGCAAAAATGAAAGAAAAGAATTATTGTACACAAAAATAAAGAAAGAAAAAAATTGCACGAACACGTAATACTTAAAAGGAATGGAGTTGAAGATTGAGATTGAAAAGGATATATAAAACTTTTAATAAAAGTGAAAAATTAAAAAAAAAAACGTTTTTTTTACTATGGTAAACTTTATTATTCAACATTTCAGCTTAATGACATACAATCACAAAAGCTTTCCTGACATAAATTTAAAATCGCTATTGTTTAATATATATTTTATACATATGTTTAAAAAAAAGTTAGATTAGTTTAAATGGACTTCTAAAAATTCATATATTGAAAGCTTGTAATGAAGTTTTTGCGTTTTAACTACCAAGGAATTATCTGGAATTAATTAGCAAATAAAATATTTAAATATTTAATGATATTAAAAAAATTATAAATTATAAATTGTTGTCGTTAACATTGTTTTCATTTATTTACAAATTTGATCGTTAAATAATTTTTTTTCCAATTATTGAATTATTGCTAAACTAACTAAACTAAAATTAAGACTTGGTCCGTGCTGCATCATTTGCAAATTGATACGCCTACTTTTGTAAGCGTCGTGTTGCGCGTCTGATGGGTCGCGCTTCCGGAGTGCTAGGCGGCGCAAACAGATTGCCACTGTTGAGTTGCTGCGGTGTGGCAGGCATGTTGGGCGTACCTGAAGCACCACCAAAATTAAAAGCACCATTGCTAGCAGGAGAAGCTGCGATTGGCGTGGCATTTGCACCGCCAAAAATATTGCTGGCCGTTGCATTGTTGGCAGTGGCGCCAAAGGTAAACGGTTTAGCTGCATTGTTGTTCTGCGACGGCGATGTTATGCCTCCAAATGCAAATGGTGCATTGCCATTTGCTGGTGGTGGAGCTGCAGCAGTATTGCTATTACCAGTGTTGTTAAAGGAAAAACCGCCTGGCTTTGGCAGTGGCTGCTGTGTAGCGGCACCAACAGCGCTGGCAAAGAGATTGCCGCCCATGGGCGTGCTGGTGTTGTTGGGCGTGGAACTGGCGCCAAATGCAAATGGTTTGTTTTGATTGTCAGTTGGCGGCGCTGGCACCGCAAAGCCACCAAAACTAGGCGCTACTGTTGCTGCCGGTGTTGAGGTGATTCCGCCAAAATTAAAGCTTGGCTTTACAACGCCTGTTGCTGGTGTTGCTGCTGGTGCAGTCGGTGCTGCTGTTGGTGAGCCAAACAAGTTGGTGGCATCATTTTTCTGCGCCACGGCAGCAAATGAGAAGCCGCCAGAACGTGGTTGTTGTTGTGTGGCAGGAGCTGAAGTCTGCTGTTGCTGCTGATCTGTTGCACCACCAAAGGTAAAAGGTTTTGCAGCTGTTCCATTGTTGTTATTGTTGCTGCTGCCAAACATGGGCGTTGGTTTGGACGTGGCATTGAAACTGAATGCAGTAGTGTTAGCAGCTGTTGTTGGTGCATTAAAACTAAAGTTTGCAGCAGGTGCTGGTTTAAATAGATTGCTATTGTTATTGTTGTTGCTGCTGGTCAGCGTAAACGGTGTTGCTTTTGCTACAGGCTTAGCTGGATCACTAGCTGCGCTGCCAAATGAAAACAGATTCGGTGTGGCATTGGCAGCAGGCGCTAGTGTTGTTGTTGCTGCAGCGGCTGCTCCGCCAAAGCTAAATACTGGCTTTTCTGTTGTTGATGCTGATGCTGCTCCTGCTGTGGCGGCACCAAAAATGGGAGCTGTTGTCCCTGTTATGGCGGCACCGAAAACTGGCGTTGCAGCTGGAGCTGCTGCGGGTTGTGTGGTGTTGCCAAAACTAAACAGTTTAGCGGGCTCAGCAGTTGTTTCGGCTGGCATGTTGCTTCCAAAGATGTTGTTCCCACTGTTGCTGGCATTGCTGTTCTTAAAGGCAGATCCTGAAGACACATCATTGTTGCTAGCACCGCCAAATGTAAAGGGTTTGATAGGTGCTGCTGTTGCTGATGCTGCTCTTGGTGTGGCTATCGAAGCCGTAGTTGTTGCTGTAGCTGGCGGTGCTGCAGCATTGCCAAAACTAAACACAGGAGTGTTTGCTGCTGTTGTGCTTGCTGTTGCATTTGAAGTTGTTGTTGCTGCGCCTGCAGAATTACCAAAGCTAAATACAGGAATGCTTGCAGCATTTGCGCTTGCAGCTGTTGTTGTTGTTGTTGCTGCTGCAGCTGGTGCATTAAATGTTGTTGTTGCTGTTGCTGCTGCAGCTGGTGCATTGAATGTTGTTGGTGCAGCTCCTGGCTTACCAAAAGAGAAAAGTGGCGCTGCCGCTGCCGGAGTAGCGCTTGATGTTGTTGTTGTTGCGACGTTGCTTGCTGATGCAGCATTTCCAAATGAAAACATTGGTGTGGTATTGGTTGTTGTGGTTGTTGTTGGCGCTGCTGCTTCGCTTTCTTTTGTTGCTGTAGTTGCTGCTGCCGTTGGCAGTTGGTTAAAGTTGATTGCAGGCGGCATTGCTGCTGATCCAATTGTAGAAGGTAAAGGTGTAAAGTTAAGTTTTGGAATAGATGTAGTTGTGCTTGTTGTTATTGTTTGGCCCGTAGCAGATGTATTTAAATTTGTTGTTGTGTCTTTGCTTGCTGTGATTCCAGCTGTGTTGTTAAATGAAAGTAAAGGCGACACGTTGTTGCTTGTTATTGTCGTCAAAGTTGTTGTTGTTGTTGTTGCTGTCGTTTCTGTGGCTGTAGATGTTGCTGTTGAGGTTAAAGCTGTGTTGTTGAACGAAAACATAGGCACAGTGGTATTGGTAGTTGTTGTTACTGCTGCTGCAGCTGAGGTGTTTGTTGTTGATGTAGTTGTCGCTGGAACAATGGCCGTAACACTGAGTATAATCGGCTTGGTCGTTGTAGTTGTTGTTGTTGCAGTTGTTAAAGTGGTTATTGTTGTGGTTGGTTTTATAGGCGTAGGCAGTATTATGGGCGTTGCATCCGGCTCATCCGGCAACTCGGGTTCATCCTGATAAATTTCTCCTTTCAAACTGCTTAACATGAGCGCCAGTTTCGTTTTATGTGTACGCTCTAAATTCGAATTCTTTTGACTGCCCAGCGAATTCTGTTGCTTAGGTTTCACAAATTGTATGCCCGCATATTCGCCAGCATCCACATCGGGACTGTCCAGATCCAATTGCTGCTCACGCTGTGATTCTATTGGATGCAGCTGTTGTCGTTGTGGCTGAGCGGCATTAAATAGCGTTAGTTTTGGCTTGGAGGGCGTCTCTGGCTGTGGTCTGGTTTGGAAGTTAGTTTCGGGCGCGGAAATTGCACGTTGTGCAGGCGTTGCCGGCAACGGTGTGATTGGCACGCTTTGAGTCCTTGCCAAATGCTCTAGATGTAAAGTGGCTGTGCTCTGATTACGCTGGATTTTTGCCGCTTGTTGGCGAGGTGAGTGCTCGGGCGACTGGCTGCTGCTGCCATTGCCAGTGGATGCTGTTTGACGCATAACGTAAAGCTTACGCTTGCTGCTGTGCAGCTTGCTGGAGCTAAGGGAGCCCGCAATTTCATTACTATGACTGCAATTGCGGCGTTTGGCCACCTGTTCCGGCGAAACACTCATGGCGTAATGGTAACCAGGCATTTGGTGAAGCTGTTGGTGGTAGTGTTGTTGTTGTTGATGTAGATTTAGATGTAGATGCTGCTGCTGTGCCAGTGATATGGGCGAATGATACTGTCGCAGTGGCACTGCAACTGTTAGTTCACGCTGCCGCTTAATGCCCGTTTGCATCTGCAACATTGACAACTGCTGCTGCTGCTGCTGTTGTTGATGTTGCTGTTGTGCGTGGTGCGGATGATGATCAACGTAATCAGTCATACGATTGCAACTTTTCTTGTAATCATTCGGTTGTATTTCCTGTAAATAGCTTCGGTCAACTAAGCAAAGACCTGCGACATTTAAACTTTGACTTACGCCACTATTGATACGCTTGCGCGAAATCTCCTTAAGCTCTTCAAGGACACTACGCGTCGGTTCGCTTTCGTGTTGTAAGGGCGGCGGATGCATAATGGGTCGATTCTCGCGCGACAGCTGTTCACTACTTTTCTCGACGCCCAGCAGTGAATTGGAGCGCATCAGACTGGGCAATGTATTGCCGCAGAAAAGGCTACGCTCGGGCGGTGCAATGCGCGTTATCGACACGGATGGCAAGACGCCTTTGTGTGGTGTAGCAATGCGACGGGGCTGCACTATAGGATTATATACGTTGCTGTAGGACATGCTGCGTTGCAAGCCATGAGAGCTTTCCTTCTGGTATCCAGCTATGCGAGAAGTTATTCCGCTGCTGTGAACGTCTGCATACGTTCTATGTAATAAAGCAAAACGATAATAATTATAATATTGTTAATGACTTTCAAAGAAAACCGGTTTTTTACACATACGCACAAAATATTTAACAAAAAGGTGTTTGCGTATTGATCACACCATACTTACTTTGGATCCAGCTGGCTGAGATTAAGCTTTTGGCGTGTCATTTTGGATATGCCCATGGAGCTCCTTGACATCTGATGCAGGTAACCGTTCGATAACGTTCCATTTGTAATACTATTATTTAAGCAACTGCTAGAGCTGCTGCGCTGCGAGGCACTAAGATTTCTGTACAGCTGGCGTGCCGCTGGTCGGTGTGTTCTAGAAAATACATTGTTTCTATTATATATGTATATATGTTTATAAACGAGGTTTGCTTTGACCTCGCTACTTACGCTGGCATGCCGTCTATCCATGTGGAATCCGCAATGGGATTGGCTAAACGCGGGGAGTTGGTTAAACTATAACGTCGTTCCATTGTTGTATTGCTCTCCGTTTGATCCGTTCAATAAAAAACACAAATTTGTTCCTTTATCATTTGCTTCTTTGCTCTCGTAAAGGATTTTGCTAACTTTTACTGATGAAATGCCAGAATAAACGCCAAGCAGCATAGAGGGGTTGCCGCCTTTGCAAGATCTATCGATTTATAGCACATTTAAGTAGCGATAGTGGTGTCATGCAACCCTGCAAATTTTAATGATGCATGGTAACTCTATCAATTTCCGTCCTCCATCTTTCTGCATTGGGTTTTCACGATGGTGAGTTCAGCTGCTATGAATTTTATTAAAAATAAGTGATTTTCAATGTGAAAATAACAATAAAGTGATGCATTTACAATAACAAAGTGCTGCCACAGTGGTGTGTTTTGAAAGCATTTGCAAGTTTTGTTTTATAAATGTTTAAAACGGGACCTGCGTGCAGCAAACAAACATGAGAGAACCATAACCTCGAAAGGCGATGTTCAATAATCAGATGTGCATGCAAAATTTTGTTTTAATTTGTTTAAGCATTTACTCAATTATTTGTTTTTCTTAATTTCTAACAGCCGCCTAAGAAGGACGCAAAGTCGTCGGCCAAGCAGCCGCAAAAGACACAAAAAAAGAAGGAGGGATCCGGTGGCGGCAAAGCCAAGAAGAAGAAGTGGTCCAAGGGCAAAGTCAGGGATAAGTTGAACAACCAAGTCTTGTTTGATAAGGCCACCTATGAGAAATTGTACAAGGAAGTGCCCGCCTACAAGCTGATCACCCCCTCGGTCGTGTCTGAGCGTTTGAAGATCCGTGGCTCTTTGGCCAAGCGTGCTCTGATTGAGCTGCGCGACAGGGGTAACTATTAACAATATTACTAATTTAAAGCAATATTTTTTTAATGTATTGCATTTTTTATATTTTAGGTCTGATTAAGCAAGTCGTGCAACATCATTCCCAGGTCATCTACACACGTGCCACCAAGGGTGATGAGGCGTAAATTTATTTGACCACACATCCTCAGTGTCACACATTCATAATTACAATTGATTGTATCGAAAGAACTAAGACTCTGCTATGTGTAGTAGAAGAATGTTGAATAAACTTGCTTTTTGATGTAAGGAACATGCGTGTACAATTTTTGTTATTGTGTGGCTTTTGTTGGCCAACAACAAAATTGTTCACTGAACCAATTCCAGAACATGCATTCTGTTCATGCTCAGTTCGTTTTTACACATGTAGAGATGAAGCCCCTTGAAATTGTCGTTTGCAATCATTAGAAGCGTAAAGCTGTTGTAGATAATCAAAACAAACAAATTGGTGCGAAATACTATAACCGATGTTATTATAAAAAAAAATGAACAGGCGGTTGCAGTTACTTTCCACAGCTGACGCTTGTTATATATATGCACAGAACAGTTTGTGCTGCAAATGCTGGTCACGTACAATACGTTCCTGATGACTTTTAATGAGAAGTAAACTGAGATTAACTCTTATTTTATTTTTTATTAATGTAGAAAAATTAGCCTTAATCTATTTGATTAAAGCATTTTAGTTTTGTTTTGTGCGAATGGCAATTCTGTTAACGTTGTGCAACCCTGAGGGCCTTCTATCACAATATATGTTTACTGGGATACGTTGACGTATATTTTGATGACAACACGGCAGATTGGTGCGGGTTAAATCTTTTTCAACTCATTTTAAAAAAATGAATTAAATTGAAAGTGCTCTATAAAACAATACAAAACAACGAAAGCAGCAACGGCTCTGCCAACACCTGTGCAAATAATTGGCCGTCAGACCTGCTCGTTGACGTAGCAGGAACCTTAACGGGCAATTTATTGGCACAAAAGTTGCCGCCGACGCTGCAGAGAAATTCTTTAGCGCAAGTGTTAAGAGTTTAGCAGAAGCAGAAGCAGCAACAACAGCGTCAGCTGGAGTCGGCTAGAGCTAAGCCCCACGATAATACCACGTATGCAAACAATTAAAACAAGAAATGTGTGTGTGTGATAACAAGTGTAATTCGTGCTGCTTGTATAATCTAATTTTCTAGGCCAGCGCACAGTTATTGACATTGCCGAAAACATGATACCGTTAACGCACAAGGATCGCAGCAATTTTGGCTATCGCGTTAAGGAGAAACTAAGCAGCTGGAAACGACTCATCTTCTCCGATCGCAATTCGCGCAACTTGTTTCTCTTTCTGCTGCTCAATTTAAGTTTTGCATTTGTGGAACTCTTCTATGGCATTTTGACAAACAGTTTGGGTTAGTTAAATTATTACAGGGATCGCTTGCAAATAAGAATTAATCGATAATTCAATATACTACATATTTCTTAGTACTGATAACATTAATTAATAAGATAAGAATAACATATTCGAGAATTAGAATCTTTTCTAAAGATTATTTAGAAGCGACCAATGTGTATTATATTATCCAATGTTGACAGGAACTAACGTTTAATTTATCTATAGGATTGATCTCGGACTCGTTTCACATGTTCTTCGACTGCACGGGTCTACTGGCTGGTCTGGCCGCCTCGGTAATTACAAAATGGAAGGCCAACGATAAGTTTTCCTATGGCTATGTGCGTGCCGAAGTGTTGGCGGGCTTTGTGAACAGTTTGTTCCTGCTCTTCATTGCTTTCTTCATACTGTCGGAGGGCGTAGAGCGTCTGATAGAGCCGCCAGAGGTGAAACACGAGCGCCTGTTTGTTGTCTCCGTGCTGGGTTTGCTCGTCAATTTGGTGGGCATCTATGCATTCAATCATGGTGGTCATGGGCACTCGCACGGCGGAGGTGGCGGTGGGCATGGACACTCGCACGGTGGTGGCGGCTCCAGTCATGGTCATTCCCACAGTCACAACGATCACAGCAATCACAATCATCAGGCCATCTTATTGGATAATGGTAAATAGACTTGCATGTATACTGGGTCATATTGTGTTTGACAATGGTCTTTGTTAATCGCAGGGCATGGACACTCTCACGATCATAGTAGTCATGGGCATTCACATGATCTCTCCAGTGGCAGCAATTCACAGATTATGCGCGGTGTCTTTCTGCATATTCTGGCCGATACCCTCGGCTCTGTGGGAGTCATCATATCGGCTGTACTAATGCAAATGTTTGGCTGGATGATAGCGGATCCCATTTGTTCCATATTCATAGCGCTGCTAATTGCGCTAAGCGTGCTCAGTTTAATCAAGGAGTCTATTATGATACTAATGCAGAGGCAGCCGAATGCGTTGGATCGTTCGCTGCTGCAATGCTATCAGAAGGTGACAGGATTAGCCGGCGTCTATTCTGTGCAGGAACCACACTTTTGGACGCTCTGCTCGGATGTCTATGTGGGTGCTATCAAGCTGGAGGTGTCCAAGAATGTTGATCCCACATATGTTGTGACGCATACGCGCATGATCTTTGAGGCGGTAGGCGTTAAACAGATCTACATACAGCTCGACTATGTATGATGATATTGAGCTAAATAATGTCCATATATATGTGAATACTATGCTTATTAAAAAGCGTGAGTTGTGTGTGTGTGTTTGTATGTATGTATGTATTGTAGTAGAACGATGATAATTATTATTTGCATTTTTTTAAAATTTAAATTCTAGTTTACTTAAAAAATCAGCTGTAAAATTTAATTTAAACATGTATGAGTAATTTTTTATAATTTATTGTTTGCTATCTTGTTAAAATGATAATTCATTCCAATATTATGAAAGCGAATGCAAAGTGAACATAGTGCAACAATGCAGCAACTGCTGCCTATATAGAAACTTAGTGTAATTGTAATATATAATAAGTTCCAAATATTGAGCATTCAGAATGGTTCAAGCAATTACTTTTTTGAATTCATAAGAACAAATCGTATATACATATTTAAAAGAATTTGACTGAAACACTTTCCACACACTTCCATTATTTAAATGGAAAATAAATCAGATCAGTTGCAAAAGGCAACAGTTTTGCTGCATCAAAATGATAAACGAAATAAAATAGAATTTGTTATTAGCGTTTTTATACACATAAAATTTGTTGTATTTATTTTTTAATGGATTAAGATAACCGCACCGCAAACCAGCTATTCGGAATGTAAAAAATAGAAAAGGAATGATTAAGTTTATTTAATAATTTTAGGTTGAGTAATTTGTTTTGATTTAATTTTGGGTAAACAAAACAAAGTTTCAGATTCGGAAGTAAAATTTAGTTTTTACATACAACGAAGTCACGGAATTCCATATTAGTATACACGTGTGTGAGTGCATATACATACATATATAGTGTGATTGTGTTTGACAGCTAGACGAAAAAGAAAATCACCTTGAAAGATACCGTAGGCTAATACCATCGGACCGATTATACGCACAAGCACACTCTCACACCTTCATACACACATATATATTTATAGACATGCATACGTATTCACCTAGAATCATACCTCAATTTTACTTTTGTACTAAAACAACAACAGCAGGCTGCAGCTGTTTGAGGTTATGTCGATTGCAGCTAAGTGTACAAAATGTGGAACAGACTTGTCAACATTGATGCATAAATACCGTCAGTGTCGAGTTTTTTATGCATTGCGCATGACAAATACTTTTTCGTGCGCATAGCAATTCGTGTGTATCACTGTCAAAGGTCAATAACTCTTTTTCTGCCAAAACCCTCCAGACGTTGTCTGAGTCACTGGCATACAGAGAGAAATAATTTCCGGTGCAATCAAACTCTCTTTCCCGCGCACTCCGTTTTATCAGCAGCTGCATTTCTAGCTCAGCTGCCTACCTGATTGAATGGAAAACAAGGTGTTCCAAGAAAAAAATTTCTTTTGAGATTGCAGTTTGTGTATATGGTTTCTGTTTTAATATTTGTTTTTTCGTTTTAGTACAGACAAATGTTCTTTTTTCTCAGGTTATCATGTTCTCCTCTTTTTGTTTTTGACCTTTTGAAACGTAAACGAAAGTATACAAAAATTGCGTTGTTGCTATAAAAATATTAAATTACGCCGCTTTTCCTTCAGTTAGAATTGTTATACCATAATTTAGTTATTTTTTAGCTACTGTGTGACACTGTGTGTTCGGTCTGGTCTTTCTCTTTTCCCTGGTTGACCTTATGCTACAACTACAAATTTTGATCAATTTCATACAATTAACAGTTATATTCATTGATTCTACATAATACATCGAAATCAAAAATCGAAAATTTGGACCGTGTATAAACATAAATATGCATTTCGAACTATTGCCAAAATAGAAACTGTAACTACAAAAATTCATTAGAAATATGTTATAGGTATGCGTGAGTATGTGTGTCTGTATGTACGTTGCTGGCTTTTATTGTTGTGTCTGCATTTGGCGTCGCTTGTTGATGTTCTCCTGCCGCAATGCAATCCACAATATGACATACACATGGTTGTGAAATGAAACTTAGCATTTCTCTTCATCGAGGCCGTGCTTGAAGAACATAAGAACTGGAACGCTCTCGCCGTTGATATCACGATATTCGCACATTGCAACCATGCCGTCGACATCCATGGATTCGCCTGTGAAGAACTGCAGTTCCTTGAAACGGCCCAGAATATCCTTCATGGCTTTGTTCATGTTGGTTTTGAACACATCGACCTGGTCGGGTGACTTCTCCTGCAGCTTTTCGAGCACCTTCTTCATGTAATCCTTCAGGTAGAGAGTGTAGGATTTTTTGTCACCGAAGGCGAACGATTCCATTAGGCGATGGTTCAAAACGACATCAACGCCTGATTCTGTAGCTGAATCTGTTCCCTCATCGGCTTCCTCAGCTGAAGGATTGGAACCAGCCAACTGAATGTCGCCTTGACTGCGGCTGATCAATTTTCCGTAGACTTCGTAGATAACCTCGTCGACCAGTTTCATCTTGTAGGTGTCAGCGAACATCTCGTCACCGGTTATGATATCCTTGTAGATTTTCATCTTGGTGTTGGTGTTTTTTAAAAAAAGATGGAAGTTTAAATTTCTTGCAAAATTGCAATTTACTGCACCGAACCGGGACCACAACTGCCACGCGCTGAAACAGCAAAAAGAAGGAACGAGAAAATAAAATGGCGTGTGCTGTTAATTTAACATGTCGATTAACTTCTATTAACAGCGAGTATTAATAGCTCTTATCGGTAATATAATAAAATGTTTATTTAGTTGAAAATTGATTTTATATTTAAATTTGTTGAAAAATATCTGTGTAAAATAATACAATTTATTATTGTGTATAATTACAAAATATATTCAACGAATTGAGTTAGCATTTCTTTTCGCGTACATGACTCCATATTGCCGTCTCTAGCGATAAGTAACATAACAGAATTGCAAACACTTATCGATAATTAAATTAACCCCAAATGAAGAAATAGAAAGCAAAAATCAAAATAAAAAATTGTCAGGTACCATCATAAGCACAATGCATTTTTGTGTTATCACAATTAGGATTATTTACTATATTATCAGTAAGCACCTCACATTTTGGTACAAAACCATTGAGCATAACATACCTGTAGCCCATTAACATGTACAACGTAATTCATACTATCGGTTGGCGGTTTTTCAAATTAAATAAACAACAAAACTTAGTCAAACGCAAATTTGTTTACTATAAGCTTACATTATTATGCCGTAACTTCAAATATGCACATTCCTATTCAACCTCAGCCTCCATTTCGCAGCCTTCCAACGCAGCCAAAATATTTCGGGCCGTTATACGTGACATTTCCTTGCGGGTCTCAATGTCCGCACTACCAATATGTGGCAGCACCACAATATTATCTAGCTTCAAAAGCGGATCGTCAAGGGACAATGGCTCCGGCGTTGTAACATCTAGACCGGCAGCTAGAATGCACTTTGCTTTTAGCGCCTCACAAAGTGCTTTTTGATCCACGACGCCGCCACGAGCAGTGTTGATAAAAATGCAATTGGATTTCATTTTTTCAAAGGCGGCTGCGTTAAAAATTTCCCTTGTCTCTGACGTTAGAGCGCAGCAGACAATTATGAAGTCTGATGAGCACAGCATTTCTTCAAAGTCTACATGCTGGGCATTCATCTTGGCAGCCTCGTTCGGTCTTGCCGTGCGAGTCGTATAGGTTATCTTAGCTGGCTTAAAGGGGACAATGCGAGCTGCAATCTCCTGACCAATGCGTCCAAATCCAAAGAAACCAACACACGAATTCTTCAGGCCATGTCCACACATCCACATGGGCGCCCACGATTTCCAGCCGCCATTGTAGACCTCTTTGTTAGCCTCAAATAGGCGACGATTTGTTGCCAGCAGCAGAGCCACAGTTAGTTCTGCGGTGGCATCTGTGAGGACGTCTGGTGTATAGCCAACGCGTATGCCACGTTTCTGGCATTCCTTTACATCGATGTGCTCATAGCCCACAGATATAGTGGAGACGCATCTTAGTTGCTTTCCAGCAGCATCTAGCACAGCCGCATCAATTTTATCAGTTAGAGCACAAAATAGAGCATCCTTGCCCTTCACTTGAATCAGCAGCTCATCGCGTGGCACTGGCAATGCTTTCGACCAAGTAGTCACATTGCAACTATAATTACAACACTAATATTACTTATCAATGGATTGCATTAAAAAACATGCATATATTACAACAACCTCTTTCGCAGCAAATCCAGTCCACTGATATCGACGTCGGGTCGGGTCACATATACGCTAGGCTTAGAACTCATTGAAGCTTTGTGTATGAGATGAGAAAGGCTTTTGACATGTTGGATAAATCGCGGTCGTACTTTATACATGATAGCATATGCACACTCCGAGCTATAAAAATAGTGGCACTGGCATTTGGGCTGTAAAAATGTTGTGCATACATATAAAATCAATTTGTGGTCGTTTAATATAGTTTGAAAATGTAAAATAATTTAGTGTTAAGCATTGTTAGTCATTATACAAAAATATGTTATAAATGGTTTTCGTAAAATATCCAAAACAGTAAAATATCATGTTAACAGAATTGTTGACCTTTCCGTGTTTTGGTCACACTCTTTATTTGTTAACAGTTCTTTTTTTGTTTAGCCAGAAACAACTTGGCAAACTTATTAAATCCGAATTGAACATTTAATTACTGACAAACTATGGAGTGGTACATTGGCAACGAGTGGAATGATGAAGCGCGCGGTCTGCACAAAAAGGTGCTTTCACTGGAATTCCAGAATGTTGAAAAGCCTCTTTCGATCAGCACGGTGCTCTTTAGCGTAAACAAACCTTTAGTAGGCGAAAGACCTACCAACTATTTAAACTGCATAGAATTACAGCAACACACCCTAGAAATGGGCTCCGCTGTAACCCCAATCGATTGCTATTTGGAGTTGCTATTGCAGCAGTTTCTGCCCGGCGAAACTGCCGCATGCATCATTGCAACTAAAACCGGCGACAAGGTAGAATTCGAGCTAAAGCTAGAGCGCATTATTAGCAACACGCACGTGGAGACACTTAGTGCAGCAGAGATTCACAGTTTGGCATTGCGTTATAAGGAAAATGGCGTCACCATGTTCAAATCACATCCCATATTTGCTTTTGACTATTTTACACGCGCAGCAAAGCTGCTTATCACATACAAACCATTCGAAAAATTGGACAAAAAAACAAATGGCATTGATGGCAGCGAGCTAGAGACGCTGCTTGTACAGATCCATACAAATCTAGCAGCATGTCTGCTGCAGGAACAGCGCTACGAGCATGTTATATACCACACCGAGTTTGTGGAAACCCAGGAAAATCCGAGCGAGAAGAGTATCTACCGTCGTGCATTGGCCTATTTTTACCTAAAGGAGTTCGAAAAAGCTCAGCGTACTATTGAGCGTGTGCCCAACTATGAGGCGAAACGTGAGTTTAGTAAACTGCGTGATCAAATTGCAACCAGCTGGAAGAACAGCAATGCAAACTATAAACAAGTGGTGCAGCGCATGTTCAACTAATAAAATGCAATAAATTTGTTTATATACTACTAGTCTTTTAATAAAAAATAGCTTAAATGTATATATTACAGGAGTTACTTCGATTTCCACTTCTTCTCAGATTTTTTGTCCATTCTTGGTTTTTTATTTTTATACTTCATGCCAGCTGGTAGTCTGGATCTCTTACGTGACGATGTGTTGTCGTGTTTAAAGAGTTCTAAGGAAAAAAACATAAGATAAAAAAAGGTATTAGGAAGACTAACCATGCTTACCTTCATCTGGTTCCTCGCCAACTTCATCCTTGTAGTATTGTGCATCATCATCCGCATCGCTGGCATCTGCTTGGGCCTCTGCGCGTTTTTCTGCCTTCTCTTGGTCCTTCTTCAGTTTTAAATTGCGTTCGCGATTCTCTGTTTGCTGCTTCTTGCGCTGTTCCTTTAGCTTGCGTTTCTTTTCAACCAATTTTCGTAGCGTTTCCTTTTCATCTTCTGTTTTGACGACATGATCGTGATAAAGCACTTCACCCGTTAGTAAACCCTCCTCAATCTTAATCAGCTGCAAGGTTAGACGTGGCCCAATTTCGTGCAGCTTTATCGAACTCTTACAGTTCTCCAGATTACCCTTGCTCTTAAGCGTTTGCGCAAGCACCACATGTGATTGTTCATCATCCTCAGCCTCCGATTCCGAGGCATAGCCATCTCTGCAAAAGAAAAACTCGCTATAAGAATGTTTCGACTAAATTTATAGTTGAATACTCTTACTTTGTCACAAAATCGACGACCTCTTCGCATTTGTTTAGATTTGGCACCGTACCGCTGACTAATTTCTGTACTGATTTCTTCAAACCCACTGGTACAATTTGCACTGAATAGTGTCGCAATTCCACCAGTTTTGTTTCTGGGTTGTAAGAGAAGAGGACACAACGACGAATCGTATCGATGTTCACCTGCGCCAAATTAATCGACGGGAACATATTTTGAAATGTGGTTGCCATCAATTTAAGATGTTTGCCATCACCGGTAAAGTTGTTCATAATAACAAGCGGCGGATGTTTAAAGTGATCCACATCAATCATTTGCTTCTTACTGCACGAAATGACATCCCGCGCCAGTGTAAACTGATGCACCTGTAGATCACAATAATAATTAGGAATGTGAAAACATGAGAATAACAGCAGCAACAAACCTTGAACGTCAGTGATGGACCTCGCGGCAGGCGTATCACCTTAAAGGACAGCTGTGTGGAGGCTTTATTAAAGATTCCCATGTGCGAGACATGAAAGAAGCTGCTTAAGCTAACGAAATCTTTAATGCGATTGATCTTCTTTTCGCGCAAATTTGAGGCCGTAAACGGTTCCATAATGCGACGAAAATCGATCGTTAGATCTGTTATATATGGACATGACAGGCCGCGATGTATAACAAATGAATGCGGTGCTTCGACGATTTCACTAGGCTCGCTTGCCTTAAAGGCTGCTGTGCGTGTCTTCGGGTGCACCTTCTTTTTGCCGCGACCCATGTTTATTTAATAACAATTAAAAAGATCTCTGCAATCGCACGTGCTTATACGTTGCGGCAGTATTCACTGACTACGTAAACAGAACTAAAAGTTATCGATAGGTGGATTTAAAAATTTGGGTGGCCAGATGATAATTAAAAACCCTCAGCATGATGGTAACACTGCATATGTTGGCGGAATGATTAAACGCTTTCGGCTCGACGTATATTTTTTTTACATTGTTTTAAAATATGATTAGTTATTTGTTTTATTAAATTATATTTATTCAATCACACACAATATAGCAAACACAAATTATTAATTTTTTTCTTATTTATGTTGCCGTTGCAGTTTCTGCATTTTTAAAGTTTTACAACTGTTCATTAAGTAATCAGCTAGATTTCAAGAATTTGTGTGTGTACCAATAGACGTAAAAAGTTCTGCACATGCTTTTAGTAATATGTTTGTTTTAACGCTACAACTAATTGCAATTTATAGATTAAAGTTCCACTTTTATTTTATACGTAAAAAAAGGTATTACATTAACCGAAAATTAAAAAAAATTTTGCAACGACAGGACAAGAGCAGCTCCGACGCTGACAATTGGGAAGTGGTAAGGATAATGAAATAGACAATTATAAACGGAGCCAGGACGTGAATGTCTGTGCCAAATTTGCTGGAAAACAATGCGGCGCTTAATAGAACGTACGTAGCAATGTTTGTAGTTGTTTTGTTTCTTTGATAATTACAACTATATATTTATGTTGCGAAAATTAATAATATTCATATTATAAATATTAGCATTTATGTATATTTATATAAATTATAGTTACATCTACAGCTTAAACTGAATTTGGAGTGTTTTAGTTGTTTGTTTTTTTTTTTCTTTTTTTTTAGATTCCAGACATCGAGTACCTATCGACGCTATAATGCGATATTTTATTTATATATGTGTATATATAAAACTTCAGTTTAAACTGCAGTTAACTACAGCCGGATGTTGATGTTGCGGTTATTGTTGTTGATTTTATGCATATATGACAAACTGCTCGTGGCCGTGGTTTAAAAAATAACATCTAATGCCGTTATAATAGTTGTAATTAATGTTGTTGTTGGTGTTGATAATGCTGTTGCACTTGCATTTGCTTTGCTATTGCTGTTCTGGCTGTTGTTGCGGGGGGCTGCTGCTTCTGCTGCTGCTGCGGCGTTTCCTTCGGGCGGTCACTGACAGCACTGCTTGCGCACATCGGCTGTTACAGTCGGCTTTACATCGATGGGCTCCACATTTGAGGGACGAATAACATCACCTTCCGGTGGATCTCTAATTTGTTTCTGCGACACAATGCGATAGATCTCTGTTAATAGGCAAGTTATAATATTTCGGTTAGTGTCAAGTCAATATAAAATAACAATTCGAGCAGTGTTTACCTGTGAGTATATTTTGGAATGCGGTTTCAACGTTCGTCGAGTCGAGGGCTGAGGTTTCTATGAAACTCAAACCGTTGCGCTCCGCAAACAGTTTCGCCTCATCAGTGGGCACCGAACGCAAGTGCCGTAAATCGGATTTGTTGCCCACCAACATTATAACGATATTCTGATCGGCATGATCACGCAGCTCCCGCAGCCATCTTTCAACATTCTCGTACGTCAAATGCTTAGCAATGTCGTAGACGAGCAGTGCACCAACAGCACCGCGATAATACGCAGAGGTAATGGCACGATAACGCTCCTGTCCGGCCGTATCCCAAATTTGCGCCTTAATTGTTTTACCATCGACCTTGCAAGTGGAAGATTGAAAAATAAAATTATACTTGTGAGTCTGAGTTAGAAAATTCACATTTATGGTTTGATTATCTGTAAACATAATAGTTTCATTTTTCAATTCAATTTTTAATTATAACTATTTTTTTTAATCTGAATGTCTGAAGGTCTTTAAGAAAAATAACTTAACAGCAGATTTCTCGTATAATTCGTCTGACGCAGAACATGACTCCACCACCCACAGGCGGTTGCTTGTTGGGGTTGAGTCGTCGATTTTACTAACTCACCTCTATGCTGCGCGTTGCGAACTCAACGCCAATTGTCGACTTGGACTCCAAATTGAATTCATTGCGCGTGAAACGTGACAGCAAATTACTTTTGCCGACACCAGAGTCACCGATAAGCACAACTGAAAAAATGGGATAAAGAGAAAATTAGTAAATGGCAAATATTGTTTAAATCCTGTCTAGTTGTTGCATAATTTAACACACCGCCTGATTGGTCTCTTTAGACATGTCCTCACATATATATACAGTAATTGGTAAAATGACGGCGCACGCCTGAAGGTCAACAGGCGTAATAAATTGTTATGCTTTTGGGCGGTGGGGGTTTCAGTGTGACGACCATAAAACCAAACGTTTTATGGGACCCACCACAACCACAAAACAGTGGGCGTCCAAAGGTATTTCAATACATTCACAAGCAGAATTATACTGGGTATATGCATACAAGTGCAAACTTTAACTCGATTATTTATTCGACAATTCTTTCAGTTTATTTCATTATTTACATGTTTGCGTATCAGCGAGTCAGTAAACTGTTATTGTCACGTCTGCTAGTTTTGCAACACTTGACGCCTTGTCGAGTTTTGTTTATCTGGTATGCGACAATATTTGCCCTCTCGCACTTTGGCTCTCCCAAAAACTAAATGAGCGCCAAGTTATCAGCATTGCTTTTGATAGCTTGACAGCTGCTCACGAGCAGCGGTGATTCATTACGTAGTTTTTTGTTATTTTCTAACGATCTTTTTAAGTTCTAATAGCAAGCTAAAGTTAATTCTAAGCGGTCACGTTAAGTATCGCTATCCACATTATGGTTTTGTATATTGCATTTTGGTCATTTGTGTTTCTGGGGTGATTAGGCGCTTATCGATGGAATGTTTTCTATTTTTTGTTTAATGACTCACACTCTAAATATGTCAAACTATTTCGATTGCCTTTAAAACCCCTTTCGTCATTCATTCACATGATGGCAAAAATTTTAATGTCTATACACATGTTCTGCATGCATCATCCGTTATATGCAATGGTCCGCCTCAAGATTTATATTTGACACAAAAACTCAAAGTTAACGAAGCGGCTCTTAAAAAGCAAAATATCAAATGAATTTTGTAAGGCGCAATAATTTCTACAGAGTACTCTGGCATGCAAACTAGAAAACAAAGAGAAAATTGAGAATTCGTGACCCCAAAATACCAAAACAAAGACACATGCACAAAAAAGTAAATACTTAAAGCTGACAAACAAAGAAACTAACTTGAAAATAGGGCTGTGGATGTGGGCAGTTAGTGTCGGCTTATAAATTGGTTGCCCGCATTGGGCATAAATCTATTTTGGGGTTGAACAATTTATGTGTAACTGTGGTTGTATTATGTATATTTTGCGTGAAGAAAATCGATCTTGGCACACAGTGCGAGCGGCAAACTGTGGCTCGGCTTACAACATCCGCTGAGCAGCAACGTAGCTTTAAATGAAGTTTCTGTAGCAATAACAACAACATAAACTTTATTCTCCCATTGAGAGCGAGTATGGGCAGAGAAACTGAGAACGAAAGAGAGAGTGACAACAACAGCAACAGAAGCTCTCAGCAGATGTGAGTGAAATAAACATATGCAAAAGAAATTGCGAAAATTCAATACAAAAGGCAATAGCAGAAAAAAATTAAATATACGCTGCTCTTTAATCGCTACCAATAGCAACAATACATACATACAGCGAGTTTTTTTCTTTATAAATATAACTGAAAATCTAATCAAAGTAAATACAATTACTATGCGCCTTTTATCATGATTATTATGACGATTTATGCAACGTGTCACGCTGGCTGCTGGCAGCAGAGCAAAGAATAAACGGTAGTGGGAACGCAATGACAAACTGACAGCAGTTAACGGCAAAGTAGTTATGCGTTCAATGGGTAAAGGGGGCGGAGAACAGAGCGCGAGAAAGAAAAAGGGCAGACAATAAGCAACACAGTATACAAGTTGTATCGAATGCAGCAAAGCAGCGATAGGGGGCGTATTTTATCATATTGCTTTAAAAAATGCCACTGACATGTACGATCAAGTGCCACTAGTTCATCATAATTCCTGGCTCTCGTATGTGTAAGGCATCATTTGTTATTCCAATTAGTTTCAATTAGTGCCACTGAATAACTGCGTCATAATTGCCGGAGCAGTGAAATCGCCAGCCAAGCTCTGCTCTAGTCCAAATTCCCAAATCTATGTTATCTTTAAATTCCCACAACTAGCCACACTTGTAACCGGCTATCTCATAATTAATTATAAGGGCCACGAAACTTAAAAGTCATGTTCATAATTTACCTTTGAAAAGATAATCGTATTCGTCTTCCCTTGCACCCATTTTGTTGTGTTTTTAATGTTTTGCTCCTCCTGCTCCAACCGAATAGGGTGCGTGAGTGTGTATATGGTAAAATCCAATAATCCTTGCGCGCCGCCGTTTCTTTATGCTTTTTTTTCCTGTATTTTGCTCTCACACTTTGTACACTTTTTTTTGTAGTTGTAATCGGGACAATATAAAGAAAAGAAAAATTATATCAATTCGATTGCAAATAGGCGTCGCTTAATTATAATTCTTTGTTCAACACAAGGCACCCTTTGTGCGTCAATTAAAACAATGGACGTTTGCCCTTTTCTGTTGCTTTTTTGTACTTTATTTATAATTTTCTTACTCGCGAACACACACTCACTTAGACTTAGTCACTCCCAATATATTCAACGACGTGAAGCTGGCCGCGGCATGTATAGCAATGCAAGTGACAGCTGCAAGTACTCGATACTTGCGCCACCACAATGAACGCCATGTTGATGACGTCAGTATTGGCCGCAATCGTTAGAATTCAAAAATTCGATTAAACTCTAACTCATTTATTAAAAACATAACTTCATATAAAAAATGCGAAAGTTTTTAATTTTTAAATATAAAAATTTATAAATACAATGTAGAAAAATGTATAGATTAAGATTTTAACGCAATTAATACTAGCGGTTGCTGATTGTTCTGTAAAAAAGAATAAAACACTTTGATCTTTGTGTACTCATAGCACAGTTGGAAATACGTTTTAAATACGCGATCGTTGCAATGCAAATGCTGGATAGACAAGTAAAAGTCCGCCCGTTATGTACGTGATTTTTGAACCAACACACCAGAAGGCTGCAAAAAAAAATGTTATTTACATAGGACAAGGTTAATTCCAATAAAATATTTGATACATACCTATAGATCCCAAAACTGGACCCAGGGCACGTGCCAGTGCACCCAAGGAACGGAATATACCTAATACTGAACCCTTCTGATCATCATTTCCATACTTGGAAACCAGTGTTGTTAAACAAGTGACGGCAAAGGCAGTTGAGATGGCAAACAATATCATGCCTGCGTAGAGCATGCGGCTATTCTCTGCCAGGCCAACCAATACAAATGCTGGCACTATTAAATACAGACTAAAGATGGCATAGTTTTTGATCTTGGCTTCGGGAAGTCGACGCACCACTGAGCCCTGCAGCAGTGTCATCACAATGCCTGTTGTAAGAAACATTTTGGCCTGATCCATTGAAGTGTAGCCAAATTTATGATACATGAGGAATGTAACTGTAAACTCCAAGCCCGAATAGAGAAAAAGATATAGAAAGTAAATGAGTCCAATGGTGCGCAGCGCTTGAATATCCTTTCTTGACACATTTTTAATGGCAGAAAATCTGTGAAGTATATATGTCAATACATGGTAAAATTAATAACAGAATAAATTTTTTGATTATTTTAAAAAACCAAATGTAGGCTATCATAGTTACTTATTGGGAAATACATTACAGATAACACTAAGCCAAAATAATACGTTTATTCATACTACAACAAATTCTAATTAAACAAACCGACAAATCATGTACAATTGATACGACAAATCAAAGAAAACGTGCTAGTGACGGCAAGATAGCGATGAGGCTAAAAAGCTGTTAGAGTATTGTACAGCGCAAACCTGAATTTAATAAATACATTCACACGCCTTGTTTAGTAGATACGCTAATTAAATCAAAACAACCCACCTAAATATAGAAGTGACGTTGAGCAATTGCAGTCCGTACGACAAGGCAGATGAGATTTCGCGAGCTCGTTTTTCCTGTAAAATAATAAATCAATATATAGGACTACAAATATTTGCCTTTAATGCATTACAGACCTTGGGCAGCGTTTCACGCAAACAGCAGGCAAGCAGAAGCACATCGCCCAGCGCCAATCCCAGAGCCAACAGGGAGGGCAGCACAAACCAGGCACCACCACTGGCACTTTTATTCGAGAATATGGCAAACATTGCGCCAATCATGGGACCAATAATAAAACCAAGGGAGAAGGCAACACCAACGAGTGCCATACCGCGACCGCGTGTCCGCACGCTGGACACATCAGTGATGACGCTCATACAGAGTGAAATATTGCCCTTACTGATGCCACCCACAATGCGCGCCAGAACAAAGAGCGCAAAGTTCGAGGAAAGGGCCCAGATAAGATAGGAGAGTGCTATGCCGGACTGAAAAAAAAAATCCAATTTGGGATAATATAATAAATGGGATAAATATTACTATTTACTTACAGCACATATCAGCAACACTGGTTTGCGACCATAGTAATCCGAAAGGCTTCCAACAATGGGACTGGCTAGGAACTGCAGAAAACTGAACATTGAGCCAAGAAAGCCGCCAAAGAGCACTGACAGATAGCGATCCGGAGCACCCAGGATAAGCTGAAACCATTTCACTCGGCTTGTTAAATACGCATATAAACCGGAACTATCATTGATGCGATAATATTCCAGCAGCGATGGCAGCAGTGGCAAGATTATGGTAAATGCAAGCAAATCGAAGAGTAAAGATAGAAAAATTATGTATATCATGGGATCACTTTTCTCTTTTGAAGCTGCAGCCTTTGCATTGTTGTTATTGTTATTGCTGCTGCTGCTTCTGCTGTTAATAGGTTGTTGTTCCGTTTCCGGCGTTGTTTTATTCTGGCGTTGGCGTAAAGTATCCATATTGTTGCTGTGGCCGTTTAATTGCGTGCGTGTACATAAATTTTAAGGTCTTACTGCTAGAGCTTATGACACGGCGACGTCCACATAACTTTATGTGCGCCTAACAAGTTGGCCAAAACAAAAACTAGTACCCCAAGTAACCGCTAAGAAGCAGCTGAAGTGAAAGTTGAATTTTAGGCTACGAGCAACGATCATACAGTATGATACAAATATGAGTATTTTTTTAACTTTGCAATGTGAACTTTACATGTTACTTTAAAAATGCATAAGCTATTTATTTTAATAATTTACTGTACGTTTTTCATCAATGACTTTTCAACATTATCGCATGATTTTCGATTTTTGTAACACCTACAAAAAAAATTGGAGCAACAAGTTGTCGTACCATGAACCATTTCTATTATGTTCACACAGCTGAGTATCGGTCTTATGTGCTGAAAAACGGTGTAACACAGCTGACTGGTGAACACTTATCAACACCTAAGCAAACTACCGCAAATAAATAACAAGAGCTTGTTAAATTTTTAGAAAAGTGCAATAATTTAAGCCCAAGGCAAATTTTAATAATGTCTAAAATAACAGTACAAGACATAGAAGCTGTGGATGATTATTGGGGGCCAACGTTTCGCTCCATACTCGAAGGTAAGCCAAACTTTTCAATACCTTTAAATTCGTCGTCGTTTCGCTCCCAATTACACCCATATTCCACCCATAGGCAACAATAGCAAAGCAATCAGTGAACAACTGGATCAACGCGTACGCAGCCACGACAAGGAAATCGAAAGAATATGCAATTTATATTATCAGGGATTCATCGATTCCATACAAGAATTGTTGCAAGTACGCACCCAGGCCAAGCAGCTGCACGACGAAGTCCACTCGCTAGACACATCGTTGCACACAATAAGCGCTTCCCTTATTCAGCAGGGCAATGAACTGGTGCGTGCACGCCAGATCGAGTCAAATGTAGCGAGCGCCATTGAGGCGCTTAAATCCTGCCTGCCCGCCTTAGAGTGCTATATGAAGTTTACACAGCAAGCCAAGAACAAGCAATATTATCAGGCTCTACGTACGCTTGAGACCCTAGAGACGGAGCATCTGTCGCGTCTGCAGCGACATAACTATCGCTTTGCCACGCAAATGCAAACGCAGATACCAATTATTAAAGAAAATATACGCCGCTCCGCTGCAGCTGATTTCCGGGAGTTCTTGGAGAACATTCGCAAGTTTTCACCACGTATAGGCGAGCTGGCTATTACACACACCAAGCAACTGCAAAAGCGCGATATTAATGCTATAATACAGGAGCACAAGCAGCTGGGTAATAATGGCGACAATGGCGACGATGATGGAGGAAATGTAAGCGCACAGGATTTAATTGATTTCTCGCCCATTTATCGCTGTTTGCACATCTATATGGTGCTGGGACAGCGAGAGTACTTTGAAAAGGACTATCGTCAACAGCGTCGGGATCAGTCCAAGTTGGTGCTACAACCGCCACCCAATATGCACGACAATTTGGAAGCATATAAAACATATATATGCGCTATTGTTGGCTTTTTTGTTGTAGAGGATCATGTAAAAAACACAGCTGGGGATGTCGTTACCAGTAGCTATCTGGAAGAACTGTGGTCCACATCGCTAACCAAGTTTGTCAATGAAATAAGCATGAGCTCATCTTCATGTACCGATCCAAATATTCTGTTGCGCATTAAGAATCTTATTATGCTGTCCATAAACACCTTTAAGTGCTATGGCTATACGGTGCAAATTCTGTGGGAACTATTACATGATATGCGAGATCATTACAATGAGGTAAGATGTAACCAAATTGCTTTCTTTAGATCTTACTTATAATTTTTTACTTGCTTTAGGTTCTGCTGCAACGCTGGGTTCACGTTTTCCGTGAGATTCTGGATAAAGAGCAATTTGTGCCGATGGTTGTGGAGAATGTTGAGGAGTATGAGTGCATCATTGAGCGCTTTCCATTTCACTCTGAGCAACTGGAGAACGCACCATTTCCCAAGCACTTTCCCTTCTCGCGCATGGTGCCAGAAGTGTACCACCAGGCCAAAGAGTTTATGTACGCCTGCATGAAGTTTGCCGAGGAGCTGACATTGTCTCCCAACGAAGTAGCCGCCATGGTGCGCAAGGCGGCCAATTTGCTGTTAACGCGTAGCTTTAGTGGCTGCCTTTCGGTCGTCTTTCGCCAACCGAGCATAACGCTTATCCAGCTCATACAGATTATTATCGATACACAGTATCTGGAGAAGGCGGGACCTTTTCTAGATGAGTTTGTATGCCATATGACAAATACAGAGCGAAATATTTCACAAACGCCATCAGCCATGTTCCATGTTGCACGCCAGGACGCGGAGAAGCAAGTGGCTGTTCGCATATGCTTCAAAATTGATGAATTCTTTGAGCTGAGCGCCTATGATTGGCTACTTGTGGATCCCCCAGGCATTGCTTCTGCATATATAACAGACATGATATCATACTTGAAGAGCACCTTTGACAACTTCTCCTACAAGCTGCCGAACATTGCCCAAGCCGCCTGTCGTCGCACCTGTGAGCACATTGCCGAGAAGATCTATTCCGTTCTATATGATGACGATGTCAAGCAGATCTCAACTGGAGCTCTTACCCAAATCAACTTGGATTTGATGCAGTGCGAGTTCTTTGCCGCCTCGGAGCCGGTGCCTGGTTTGCATGAGGGTGAACTGAGCAAATACTTTCAGCGCAATCGTCAACTGCTCGACTTGCTTATATTAGAGGAGTGGAGCACATACTTTCATGACTATGGCAAGCAAGAGAATCGCTATCATCTGGTTCAGCCACAGTCTATAATTGTTATACTTGAAAAGATACGAGAGGCGGATAAGAAACCCATTTTCTCGTTGGTACGCAAAAATGATAAAAAAAAGCTGCTGGAGACGGTTCTCAAACAGCTTAAAAATATTGCCGATCGTCAGAGTTAGAGTACTTATCTATAAATTATTTATTTTTAGTCTAGTTTAAGAGCGTCATAAAAAATTTTTAAATGAAGTAACCCAAATAAAATAGGTTTAAAATGTCAAAAGCCTTCAAAACAAATACAAGATATATATCTCTTAGAAGGATTTTATAAAGTTTCAATTGTGATTCAAAACTTGTATTTTTATTTACTATATCAAAGTCAAAAATGTACATGTAGTCTTCATCAATTTATAGGGCTGCCTGTTTGATTATTATATATATTTATTGCTATTATATTAAATTTAAGAACATTTTTTATAAGTATTTTATTTGGGCTAAAGCATTATTTCATTGTTTACCAAGCTCTTTATTCATTCCAATGTTATTGCCTTTTGCTTTTTTTGGAAGTTTTTGTAGCTTTTAGTATATGATTATTACCCCCTAAATTTTGCAAAAATGTATTTGTAATTTGGAATTTCATATATGTACAGAAAAGCGTATTATTTACGTTCAGCTTCAAAATTGAATGGGAAAAAAGTAAACGAAACACACAAACATAAAGAGAACAAACAAAAAGAGCTAATAACAAATTGTATATATAAGAAATGTGAATGTTATACGTAAGTGTGTGTATGTACGTTGTATTGTGTGGATATATATTTTCCACAGAATTAGTAGTAGTAGTAGAGTAAACTAATTTCTATGTTACGTATCGTATATGCATAGATCCGGATTGCTTTTGTCAACTTTTCATCTCCAGATGCTTGGGAGCGTCCGCATATGTGAACTTCAAGCGAAATGCTTCAGCGAGCAGCACATTTATTTGGCGATCAGACCAATTATGCGTTGGCAGATTTTGTAGCAGCAACATAAGACCCTATTAGAAATAAAACCCAATTACTAAAATTGTTGACAGTTAAGCAAACGTTTGGTATAGTTTACTTGAAAATCATTCTGTTGCATTAACTGATCCTTCCAGTGCAACAGAAAAGCGGCACACACATACAAATGGAACAGAGCAAATCCATCGGACTCAGCCAGATATGTGTCCCACAATCGAATTGTGCAATGCAGGGGCAGTTCGCGTGTCAGTAAATTGTTCATCCAACGAAATGAGAATTGTAAATAGTCAACGCCATGTGTCTGTAGATGACGATGCAGATTAACTACAAACAAACAAAAAAGAGTACAATATATAGTTATTAGTTTTCTGTATGCTTGTGTGGCAAAAAAACAGTTTGCTTATTATGCAAAAATATTGGGAGAGCTAAACAAGAATTGCCTTTAAAAACAACTATTCTCATCACTTACCATCAATACGTTGTATAAGATCCTTGAGTTGATTCACTTTCTCCTGTATGCCCAATTGGGCAAATATGTAGTTATCCTGTATACAGTCGAGGAACTTGGATAGACACCAAAATGAATCGGCTTCGATAATATTGCGAGTTTCCTCCGGTAGTTGAGACATGTTGTATTTTTCTAGATCTGTATTGGGCGAGAGTGCCTCCTGCAGGAAGACAATAAAGAAGGGCGTGACCAAATCATTGATGCCCTGCACATAACCGGATGCGGGATGTCGTATGGCCCAAATGAAAAGTATACGCTCGAACATTTCCTGCACGAGCTGTTGCTGAAAGAGCGGTATTTGTGGATTCATGCGAGGCACATCGATATGTATCTGGCGATAGGTGTCCTGCTGGGTTTCATCTTGACTATCCACCCTAAAGTAATTGTGTCGGAGATCCTGATAGCCCTGTCGCTTACTCTCCAACACCGCATTTCGTCGCTCACCCGATGGTGGCAGATATTTGGATAGCAAACGCCAACTCACAGCGCGCATCTTAAAGAATATGAACTAGGTTGAAGTTGCTTTCTTGATTTTTGCTTGTGTTCTCTTACCTTGCGCGGCACACCAGACCAACTAAGTTTCTTGAGCGCCACCAAGTCAAGCTGCGGTGAGTCAATCAGCAATTGAAATTTCTCTATTTTTGTCTCATATTCGCCATCCTGTGAATTGGAGCTAATCTTTTGCAGCTGCGGACGTCCCGGATAGTTGCGCATTCGAGATCTGTAAAACACAAATATGATTAAAATTGTCTGTGTTTGTCTAAATACTTTAGACCAGTTTTTAAGGTTTAAAGCGTATACAAATATTGTTTAATATTCCGAAAGACTATAAAAGGTTGTTTAAACAAGTGTGAAAGGCTGTTAAACGTTTTGATCGCACCTATTCTCATTGCTGTCGTGCGATGATCTGCGCTCCTTGATATCTTCCGCAAAACTAGCGCCACTTGCATTCATATCCGTGTTGCTTATATGGGGTTCAGTGCTTTCGCAGTTTGTGACGTGGTTTTGATTGCTTCGTGAATGCGTTTCGATGACATTGAGTGCTACCGTTTGTGACATTTGCCGCGAAATTCGTGCAGAATCTGCAAATGAAACGCAAATTTACATATAAACAAACAACTGTGATTTTTGTGCATTGGTATTTTTTGTTTACCCCCAATGGCGGCGGCAGCTGCAGCTTCTGTACTGTTAATGATGCAGAATTCATCGTCGCCGGTATCCCAGGCATCGCTCACCGATTGCTGATAATCACGAAATGTGGACACCATGCCGCTGCCGTTTCCACGATCACGCTGACCCGCAGACCCAGCGCCCAATTTATCCTGAAAATCGCGTTTTGGACTGGGCCGTCCGGGCACTGCGCGGCCGCTGTTTTTCCAAAACGACGTTGGATTTGCTAAGATGCTCGTTGGAGATTTTACTTCAGATCCAGCGCTGTGCGTTGCCGCAATTAGTTCGCTTTGGTTTGCAGTTGTCGTTGCAATTTTTAATTTTTCTCCAGTTTGCCCTACATTATTGTCCATAATAAATACCGAAGTAGGATGTCAGTGTCAGCGTCATTGCATTTGCAACTGTGTTACCGGCTATCGATAAAGAGTAAAATACTGCATATTTGGCTTAGTGAGTATTATGGTCGTTTAGATGGCTGGCACCACTGCTTAGTTTGAGCTATCAGAAGATCATATAGTGCCATTTTAACAGCCGTTACATGCTTTTTTAAAAAGTATAAGCTTTATCAAACTAATTAATGTATAATCGCTTGGTTTATCTTGAGCTATATAGTGACTTCATTATATTGTCACCTTGTAACATAACGTGACAAGTAGCAGTGTCACAATTATTTATGTACTTTACGCCATTTGGGCACACTGCGTTTAAAACGAGTATTATTTGGTGTGATAAGGAAACATATTTCATTATTTCTCGTAGAATTGCGTACCAAATTGTGCGCGAAGCGCACTTAAACACGTAATATTGCCAGCCAAACAATGCAAAAACAAGAGGAAATCACAACTCGCCTTAAAAAGATCTTCGACTTATTCCTAAACGACAACTTTACCACAACCGACAATGTTTACTTTGAAAAGCTCATATCGCACTTACAGGCTAAGGGTAAGTGTGAGTGTGGGTTTTGAAGTGTGTGTGTGCTTAAGTGCAACAGGCGGCATTTCTAATACGAACAACTCTTTTCACAGAGAACGCATTTATACTGCAGGTGCCTTTTGTCACCGATTGGGTGGACAAATGCCTCACAAAGATCAGTGCAGACTTTCACAGTGTACATCCCAAGGTGATATCATTCATGCTGAATCTGATCAGTTTTATGACGTCCAATGAGTGGATGGTGCTACGCCTGCGTGAGCTAGACATTATGCACAGGTATGAATGATTTAAGATGTTTCTTGCCGCAGTAAAACATAAATAATAAATATCATTCTGTATTGCAGGGTTGTGTTCTTTATGCAGGCTCAAGAACGCAACTTTAGTCCATCGATTAAGCTGAGCGGCATTAGAGTAATGAAGGCCGTTACAAAATACAGCATGGGCTTGGCCTTTTTACGCATGCAGCGCACGTGGAAACTGCTCATCAACTACAGCAACAATGAGCACACCTTGTATGTGGTGAGGGAGGCTCGTGAGTTGCTCTACGAGATGCTCTACAAATTCTGTGACAAGATGCAGGATGAAGCTGTAACATTGGAAATTCTCGCTGAGATAATGAAGCCCATACACGATAATGTCTATATAACGGATCATATTGATGAAAATGCAAGTGGCAGTCAGGAGGAACGCATACACGTCAGCGTTGATGATAATGAGCTGCTGCACAAGATCTCCTCGACTGTGGATCTACTGTGCTATATACTGCAGCAGACGCTCGTCAGTGAGGAGCGTACGAAACTTGTGGCACTGCTGCGAGAGCACCATAACCTGGATCTCAACATTTGGAAGCTCGTCGAGATGACGCACAATACGTATTTCATTGAGAAGATGCTAAGCACATTGTGCAGCTTTCATTTCGCGACGCTGGTGCATGAGAAAATTCTTAATCCAGATTGCATAGAGCCGCCCGAACAGTTTACCGAATTTGGACTCTCCTTCTTCAATCTCATGAAATTTAGCATACAGCGTTGCGATGGCCTCAATTACATCAAAATGGCTGAACTGCATCACATACTATGGAAAAAGCTGGGCACGCGGGCGCCCAGAGAAATAATTATTCAGGATGAACGTGTCGCCTTTGAGAATCAACTGATTTGCTTTCACATACTGCCGTTGCTCATGTCCATGAAGTTTGCCATGAAAATGGCGGATGATTCAAAGAGCGAACTGTTTGACACGTACATCATGAAGCTCCTCGAAATGTCCTGTGAGCAGACGTTACGTTTGTGCTATAGCCTGCGTGATACTCTCATCACACCCGAGGGACACACAAATGGCAGCTTGTTTACACCGGAGCTGGCCAGAAAATGTGTGCATAGCATACTGTCGCTGGAGCACATTTTAGATCGAGAGCAGGCGGTCACTGTCTGTCAGGCATTGCTCTACGCCCTGCGTGAGGTTGTCGCAATGAGTGACATAAACAAACCCACAGACCCGGAGGATTGCCATGGTCCAACTACCTCAAATAATTATTTTGAAATCTATCCCCGCGGATCTGAGGCCATAATCAAAGATCCGAAAGTCTTACATTCTGTTATGGTTGGCCTGCGTACGCTGATTGAACGTTTTAAGATAACGTGGAAGGAATCTGTGGAAACCATTGGCCTGGTCAACTGTTTGGCCTTTGTGCTAGAGAATTGCAACATGGATGCACCGGTAGGGTTTAAATATTTTATTTTAATATTTACCTATATGTTCTTTAATCTATCTTCTATGGATACAGTGCACCGTGCAGGCTATAAAACTGGTTCAACTGGCTGTGGAGCACTTTTTATCGCCCAATATGGCGCTGCTGGTGGACAATCTGCAGGGCTCAGCATTGGTTTGTTTGGGACCCATTATTGTAAAGCGCATGCATGATTCCGCCTGGGAGGTGCGGGACTCCACACTTGAACTGACCACATCTATTGCTTGCATTTCCCGCATAAGTATGTGTCCGGAAAAGAATTTATGCCCTCCAATAGTTATGAGCTTTAATAATTTCAGAGTTTCCCGCATTCCAACAATTTCTTATCGATGTGAAAATTCCACCAATTGTCTATGAAATGGCCAAGCACGATAGTGAGCCATATGTCCGAGCATCTGCTTACAAATGCCTGTCCAAAATGGTGCCTATTAATTCGCTGTGGGAGAACGGTCTTAGTCAATTAGATATGGTGGTAAATCTTTTAAATATATTTACATAGCTGTATGTATTAATCTCTTGTTCCTATTTTCAGGATCATTTGCTGTACGTTTTATATCGGGAGAATGACGACATTGTGCGCGCCGAGGCAATTTTAACACTGTCCAAAATCTACGATCATCGAAAAATTCCAAACAAATACAAAAATACGTTATTTTCAACGCTAAACTATTGCGTTGTCGGCGATCACCACTGGGAGGTGAAGGTGAATGCATTGTGCTTTTGGCGCATGGAGTTTAATCGCCAACTGAATAACCAGGGCATGATCGATGGGGTCTTTCCCACTGTCACCTTCTCCAAAGAACACAAAAAGATAGTCACATTAACGGGACGCGAAATCAAACTGCGCGTGGCCAAAGTTTTAGCTGAAGTTCAACAATATGGCTATTATGGTATTATACTCCAGTGTCTGCGAGAGGAATATGCCGTAGAAGTCCTTAAGCTAATCGTCACCGGCATCAAAGCAATGAACGAGAAACTGAATGAATACGATTTTCAAATTATTTTAAGTGATATTGAATCACTGACCCCACCAGGGAATAGCAGCAATCATAGCTTACAGTTCACGCCAGAGCAACCAATGTCTGTTGACCCTGAAGAGGATGGACCCACAATAAATGCCGAGCAGGCAGATGATGTAATCGAATCTATTTTAAATTCTCAGGATGTGCAGCTGTTGGAAAAAACGTTTCAGTCCCAAATGCAAATTAATACGGAAAATACAGAAAAACGTCACATCGATGAGTTCTATTATAAACAATTTGCTGTCTCTGTGCGCGATTGGAGGGACGAAGTTAGCAAATTTGATTTAGATAAACTTGTAAAACAGCAGGAGGAGTGGTATGATAACACTGATAATTTGGTTTGTCTGCTCGATGACATTCTGAATGCGATAAAACGTGATGATAATATGACATCCGATTGTTATTAGTTAAGTGAACAGTTTTGTAATGTTTATCTTTTCAATGCGTTTATTTATATGATTCAAGTCTACTAAAATAACAACTAATTTTGATTACTTGAATAATAGCGCTCTTGTCGAGAATACAATTATTAACGGTGTTGTTTTATTGAAAATCTCTTTCTTACTATTAAATATCAAATTTCTCTCTAAATTCAAAAATTACATTTTTAAAACTATTTCAGCGCCCTCACAATTATTTTTATTAGTGATGTCATTTTGCCGATAACCGCGATTAGCATAGAATAACGACATAAACATAAAGACGCATTTTATCGAGCCGCTGGCAGTTCCCTTTTATCGTATATCGTATCACGTGCCATATTTGCATTGGCACGCTTCCATCTCTAAATCCTGTATTTTTCACAAGCTATAGTTCGGCCACACTGCTTGAGTATCCGTTAGTCATGGTGGAGAATTTGAGGAGAGCGTACCTATGCGCAAGAATAAGCTAAGAAAAAGTTGAATATTGATTAAAATTTCTGCAAAAAAATATATATATGTAATTATATATTGTAAATGTCTTTAATTTAAGTGATATAAATCAAATATTTGTGTAACGTTTAATATTTTAATACGCGTCAAAGTACAACGAGTGGAAGCTAATCGCACACAAAGAAAAACAAGAAGCAAAAGCACCAATTACAAAAACGAAAACGCAAAAGCAAAACTTTTCTTGTGTGGCACATCGAGCAGATTGCGATTGCGCCTATAATCGTCGTGTGTACTTTGCGGAAAAAAACATAAAAATAAATAAAATTGTAAAAAAAAAAAAAACGTTAAACAAAACCGAATCAGAATCAGTTAGTGTGATTTTTTGAGCCTTTGTCTGTAAATGAGAGGAGAAAGCTTTAAGCGGAATCCCTTCAAGCAAACATCCCGTCGCCATTTTGAAAGTGATTTTACATACCTAAAAATAATACGTACATACACAAAGAAAATCAACAACAAAAACAATCGCAATTTCCCTATAGAATAACTATCGCAAAATTTAATTGAACTGGCAACAGTGAAATTGAGGCAACTCCTAATATAAATGCAAATAATTTGTAATAATCAGTATAACAAAGTGGCAAAGAAAAACCCCCCGCAGCTGTAAAGCAATCAATAACTGCGACATAAATACAGTCGTCTTCTTCACTCTCATACCGCGATACCGAACAAAACCAGCGAGTGTGTGAACGAGAGCAAGATTGCAGCAGCAACAACAACAGCATTGGTGTGAAAAGGTTTACAACTCAAAGTAAGTCGCAATTGTATTAGTAAATTGTATGCGTGTTGATTCATTAATTTTGGTATACACGTTTTAACAAAATCGTGTTTTTTTTTTGCCATAGACAAAAAAAAGCTCAACAGGGTTATCTTTTAATAAGAAATGTACGTGTCTATTAAGCTAAATAAATGCCCTTTGTTGACGTTCACATACAAATATTTAAAAAGTTTAAAATACTTCTGTAACTGTTACTAAACTGGAAATAAATGGCAAACATGGTATTAAATAGAACACGCGGCATTTGCATACATGTATGTCTGCCCAAAGTGCAGTTCGGCAAGCTTTTATGCATATATATGTGCACTCGTTACGTTCGTCCACCTATTCTTTATGCTCAACATTTTTTCGTTTTGTTTTTTTTCTTTCTATTTTCACCTACACCAACAACGAACAGGACCAGGGACCGGCTTGGATGACAGTAACGACGATTAGGCAAGAGATAAAACGTAAGAGCAAGCGAAAGAAAGAGAGTTTGGAAAATTAGAGCTAAGAAGAAGGATAGCCTAACAAAAAAGATAAATCAACAGACTGATAAACAATATATAAAGTTAAACTATATAAAGTATATAACTAAAGCTGTAAATACAAAATCGAGATACAAACCGAACGCGCAGCTCCAACAACATCGGCAAAAACGTACGACGTAAGCCTTCCGTTTGTGCCGCTGAGTTTGAAAGAGAAAAGGAGAGTGCAGTAGCGCATCGTCAAATTTAACCAAAGAGACGAGCACAACGGAGACGTAAAGAAAGAGAGTGGCAGCGAAGTAGAAGCAGCAAATTCGCGTTTGTTATCGATACTAAACAAAATATAAATTGATTTTAAGTGCGTGTGATATTTAACGTTAAGCATTAATTTAGCGAATAACCAAAAACAAAAAGGCAAAAAAAGCAGAAATTTTATCAAGTGGAAGAAGAGCTAGAGAGAGGTGAAGCGACGAAGAGAAGCAGGAGGAGAGATAGAGAGAGAGAGAGAGAAAGAGCACGCGCTTTGGATAAAAAAAGCTCAGTTGAAACTTTAAAGGAGCAAAGCGACGGCAACGGCCAACCCAGTGTTGTTAAAGCTTTAATTTGAAGGAGAAAGCGACGAAAGCAAGAAATTACTATGACATACTCGCACAATAGTGTTAGAAACAACATTAAAATGACAACAGCAGCAGCAACAACAACATCAACAACAACAAAGTCCATTCGATTGAAAAAGGGCGCCAATACAACACCATCACCACCACCACCACCCCAAACCACAACAATAGAATCAACCAAAACACCATCAACAACACCACCACCACCCATGGTAACTGCACATTCCAACAGTATTGCCAGCAGTACAAACTACAACAATAATAATCAGCAGCACTTCCATCAGCATGCATTGAGCACATCGCCACCAACAACTCCCAACAATCGTATGCAGCAGCAGCAGCAACGTCCGCAAACCCAATCCGCTGGCCCCAATCAACGCACTCGCCAGAACTCGCAGCGACAGTCGCCGCAGCAGATGAATGGCAACGGCGGTGGCGGAGGCGGAGGCGGTGGCTTCTTTTTTGCCAATAATAGCAGACGCAATGGCGGCGGACGATCACCGCATTCATCAGCAACAACATCGCCGGCTACGATTTTGGGTGGTGGCTTCTCGCCAGCATCATCAGCTGCTGCAGGTTCGGCGCGCAAGCAACGACGCAGTCCAACCACAACACCAGCAACAGCAATGGTTGCAACATCTGCAGCAGCATCATCCGGCAGCTTTGGTGTGGGTGGCAAAATATCGCCACAGCATCCACTCATACCCACCGCACTGACGCATTTTGCGGGCAGCAAGTGCTTTGATGCACCGGCACCGACGGCATTGCCAAAGCCGCCGCAACACTGGACAACGTTGACCAGGTCCGAGGAGAAGTTGGTTGCCAGCAGTGCTGGCACCGCTTTGCAGAGTCTACTGCGCGCCGACCGATGCAGTGCGTCCAAATTTCAGTTGGGTGGCGGCAATGGCGCCGGTTATGGATATGGCATTCGGTCATCCAAGCGAAATCTTCTCGATGACTTTGATACGCACAATCTGAAATTGTTGCTCAACGTGCAGTCGTAACTTTTTTTGTAAAGAAGAAGCAGCAACAACAACAAAAACAACCTAAACGAACTGGTAACGAAACTACTGAACATGAAGGACTCAAATAAACCCGTCAATGACTTTGCGACATGAGAATGAAAGAATAAGAAAAATAAAAATGATATACACAAAAAATCAAAAATATAAAAATTGTAAAAAATTACACAAAAAAAAAACCGAAAAAAAAAAACAAAAACTACAAATCATTTAAAACTGAAAATTTGAACTTTTTTAAACAAATACAAAAATACAATACAAAAAAAAAAAAGTAAAAGGAGAGTAATGTTTGTGATCTCAAATGTATCATAAAACAGCAACAAATAACGAGAAGCTAAATAAGAAAATAAAAATAACAAAAAAAAGGAAACAAATTGAAAAAAATGCAAAATTTTTCAAAGGAAGATAATCAAATGGAAAACTGTACTCAACACAACAACAACAACGACAAAAAGATACACAAAACAAAAAAGATGCAAAATTCCCCGACAACAACAAGAACAAAAATACAACCAGAGAAAACCAACAACAACTGCAGCTTTTAACTTCAATATGCAAACTTTGAAAGGCCACACAACCACCTCAACACCAACAACAAAAGCTATCTACAACAACAACAAGAACAAGAACAACAAAATGATGATGAATGTGGAACGCATGGCTTGAAAGAGACAAAGACAGACGGACGGACTGACGTGACACTGAGAGAGTGAAATTTTGAGAACAGTTAAACGGGCTCTATATGTATGTATAACGGATACAAACTTCACACAACTGAACATTGTTTTATAAACGTGATACGCAAATAGACTTGAAAAAAATGTAATCAATAAGTAAAATTATAAATTATATAAATATGTATGATTGTATTTATGAGTAATTAAAACAAAAACAAAACTAAAAAAATACCAGACGCTAGAAGCGCAATACATAAGTACAGCTTATGTTTACTTATATATTCCCCAAGCGGACAACATGTGCAACGTACCTTAAAAGAATGATAAAAAAGAGATGCAAAATACGAAAAACAGTTTAAAAAGAGGAAAAAGTGAGATGAATATGTGAGCACAGCAGAGGATGGAAATTCTTAATAACATACCCTAAATAATACAAAAGAGAAAATTAATAAAAATTTCAAATAATAACGATAATGATACCACCCACCAAATCACAAAAGACTAATTCAACAACAACAAAAAAAGAAGAGAAGAAAAAAGAGGAAGAGAGAGAGAGAGAGAGATAGAAAGAGAGCGCGCATAAAAAAACGCTCAAACGACAAACTCAACGCTGCAGCAGCAGCGCAAAATGCATTCAACTTGCCTATAGAAAGATTATTTGAAATAAACTAAAACGAAACCTTAATAACTACAAACCAACAAAAATATAATAACTCAACGGCCTCTCTACCTTAAGATATCATATAATACTATCATACATACACACACACACAGAAACACTTAAGCAAGCGCCAGCCTCACGTATTTTGTACGCGAAAAATTTGATATTTATATATATATACATATCTGTATATATGTATGTATATAGAGCATGTGTAACTTCCATTAATTTTAGTTTTTAAACGAATCCAAAAACAAACAAAAAATCGAAAGAAATGTAAAAACACAACCATTGTAAAATGTGTTGAAAATGGCTTTAAATTCTATTTTAAACATTCTTGAATTGTACATAAAACTATAAACATATGTAAAGATTAATAATAAACAAACATACTTAAAAGAAAATCTTTTCAAAATATTAAATACAATTTGTTTTGTAGGTTCTTTTTGGTGCTGGCGCAAACATTTTATTCCACTTCAAATAATTTGTAACTTGCGCCTTGAACCCAAAAGACCGCAAATAAAAAAAATGAATTTCTAAAACTAAAAAATCATGTATAAATAACAATTGTGAAACTTTGTTGCAATCATCCACCCCCCCGCTTTATGTAAAGATGCTAGGAGTTAGAGAGAGGAGGGTGACAAAAATTAATTTAAAAAAAAACCTACTACTTTTTATGTAAAACTATTCGTTGATGCTCATATATTGAAAATAACATGAAAAAAACATAAAAAAAAACATGAAAAAAAAACACTTGAACCCAGTACCTTATTTTCATTATTAGCATTTAATATTAATTGTTAATGATTAATATGTATGTGTAAATTATTTAAGCAATGTGTACCCAAAAATCCCCGAATCTTTGTATCCCCCCCCCCCCCCCCCCTTTAAATATCCTAAAAGTTATTGTATTTTGCGTATGTAAATCAACAACAACAACAAAAGAGAAGAAATGAAAAAGCGCAGCGTGAGTTTTGTTGTGATAATAATCTCTTTTCGAATGTTTTTTTTTTATTTTCTTTATTTGTTGCCATTTGAATTGGCCTCTTGAGTGATAAAGCCAAAAGCAAAAAAAAAACAAAAAAAAGATATAATAACAATATCAAGCACAATTTTAAGTTCAATTTGTTTTTGTTAAACTTTCAGCTAAATCTAAATTATACAAAAAAAAAAAGAGAAAACATTACGAAATGAAGATGAAGAAAACGAAATGAGATGAGATGAGATGATGTTAGTTTTTAATGTTGAAATGAAAAGCCAAAAAAGTCATGCACTACTGTTTAGAATTACTTGAGAGCAAGTTGTCATATTATTGGTAGCTTTAAAGCTTGTATCCTTCAAGTTACTATACATACACACCCACACACAGCCACACATACACATACATGCATGAAGCATACATACATACACACACACACATAAACCTATGTACACTATATACTACTACTAAGAGTATTTTATGAAGCAAATAATGTTTGAGCAGTGCTCGACAGTTGCCGCCAACAAACTAAAAGTAATAAATCCCCCTACACACACACAACCATACATACGTATACACACACACACACACACCCACATACATACACAAAGAGTGGTTTAAGAGAGAGTAGTAGTTGAAGAGAACTCAAAGAACTTGTCGCGCAGAATTTTGCATTTTTTTTAAGAGTGTAAGCTAAAATACAAATAATGTAAAAGAAAACAAAAAAGAAGAGGAGAAAAAAAAATACAAATACATTTGTTACTGGACGTCAATTTAAGCAATACGTACATTTGATACATACACAACCGAAAGTAAGCAAATTTGAATACATCAATAATAATAATACACTACACTAAATAACTATAGAGTAACTATACCCGAACCAGAAAATTTAATTGCCAATTGTGTTTCCTTTTTATTCTCGTTTTTTTTTTACTTACCTTCGAGTCGTTTGACACGTTTGAGGCTTTGGTAACTTTTTAAAATACAAATAAAATACACCAATCAGTACAAATTAATTTCCATTTTAAAGTTCGGGGCCATTGAGAGCCAGACCCCCAAAAGCAAAGTCCAAAGTCGAATGATTCGAAGCTAATTCAAAAAAAGAAAAAACTTCACAAAAAAGATAGAAAACAAAATTTTAAGAATTCATTTTATTTTATTTTAAACAATGACGTTTTGAATTGTAGAAAACAAGTAATAAAATTATTGTATTGAAGTTCGAATATTATTATTTTTTTTTTACCATTTTTAAGCAGAGATTTGTCGGTCTAACTATATATATATATATTATATATATGCATATATAATTTTTTAATTTCTCCATTGATCTAATTTACAATTTAATTTGCAATTTTTTGTGATACTTTGCTATATAATTTTAAATCCGGCTTATACTATATTTACAAATTAATGAAAACACAACAATTGAACGATATATAAATAAAAACAACCCCACAGTACACACAAACAAACACATACATAAATACCATTAATTAATGGTCCATACACAAACACACAATAAGAATTGTACAACTGAATATTGAAAGTTTCTTATAAGATGAAAGGAAATTTGTAAAAGCAATATTGGAATTGTGTTAAAATCAAGTCAAAATGTAACATTTGAGAAAAGAACGAAAAGAAAACAGAAAAAACCCAACCAAACAAAACAATAGAAAAGAAAAAAACAAAATAAACAATTGTACACGGCTTATGTAAAGTAATTTATCGAAGCCTTGTATAATTAACCAAAAAAAAAAAACAACCTGTTATTTGTGTTATTATTTGCTTTATTTATCACCAACATTCTTAGCAAAACGCAATCTCCCCACAGTTCCCTCCACATGCACAGTTAATCGGCTAAATTCCACACTCAACATACCCACACAATGTACCGTCGCATGGTTTCCACATGTGTTCCACACATACACATGTTTCCGGCTCTGATTTGGAACATAAATTTGATTTGTGAAGCACATGGATATATACGACGCGACGCATACAAACTGCCAATACCCACAGAAATATACATAGACGCAGCAATTTAAGAGAGACCGAAAAAGAGAGAGCTTTAAAAGTGCATAATGCATTGGAGGCGAAAAATTGTTGGCATGATAAAACTATAAATACCCTTGCAGAATTAAACAATGTTGTAAATGAAGAAACAAAATCATAAAGTAAATAATGTACTTTTAAATGTAATAATTTCTATTGACCAATTTAATAGGTTATTTTTCGAAAATGTTACATTCAAAAGATCTAAGCAAATAATAAATACAACTATTTCTGTATGTAAACAAGTTTTAGACAACTGTTTCTAGGCTCTCTGTAAGGGTAGCCCTCTGCCAATTTATGTATAATGTACAAAATAAAATACGTTGTAAAATTTCGTGCATAATCATCATGATGAGCAGAAATGTACATTCATTGTGATTACCTATCTAAGGAACGATTTGTATCCTAAAAACTATTTCTATGCTTAATTTAAATATATAATCAATTCCTAGTCAGATTAACAAACCCAAATCCCTAATACCCATTTCCTCAATTACCTTTACCCCGCCCCACTGCATCACCTCAAACCCCCCCACAACCCCCACCCCCAACCAAATTTATGAAACAAAGAGATTATGAAATTTTCAATGGCCGCTAAACAACTTTGAACGCGAACGTTATACACGGATGCGGTGTGGAACAACGCAGGCGGAGGTTATGCAAACATCATTGAATTTTGAATGAGCGGGTAAGTGGGTAATACCCCCTGCAAACAACAACTCAGTGTCAAATCAAAAGGTATACAATAATTAAATCGAAAAATAAAAAAGCACATAAAACTGGTCTACAATGATCTACTAAATAGTATTTCTAGTATATGACTCATGACTCATTTCGCACGGTTTCTTTAAACTAGTATTAGCTGGCATAGTTATATATGTATGTACATACATATACATACATAACTTTGTATGTCTGTCTGTAGACACTTTGAGTAGTTTCTAGTGGTCTCTTCTGACAAAAACAGACCATACCAAAAACAAAATAACGAACTGTAAACGTGCCTCACATCACCTTCGCACTATTCCGACTCTGCCGCCATGCTGGAAAAAACACAATCTACACACAATCTACCACAAAGAAGAGGAAGAAATCAAAGCTTTAAAGTTGTTTGTTTTCAACGTTGTCGCTAAATAAAAACTGGATTTAAGCAAAAAAAGACGAAAAAAGTTACACATACATATACAAACACGTGTATGGACATACACACATTTGTATGCATGTACGTTTGTGTGTCCAAATTACTTTAACATGCGAAATCATTTCTTGCAAAACAAAAATCAAATAAATTTCATGCCCTGTGGAAACACAGGCATACAGACATTTGTAGATATGTACATATGTATGTACATAAATACGTATGTAACTATGAACAAGAGCCAAATCGAACTGTAAGCATACACTTACATACATACATATGTATGTGTATGTTTGGCGAGTTAAGAAACCCGTTATTTTCATTTATACATAAATATGTCTAATAACTCAAGCACTGGATTCATTTTCTGTAGCTGAAGCACCCGTTTTTGCACATACAAAAAGAAATTTTGATATGCACAGACTCCATTTAATAAGAAAGTGAGCTTCGAAATCAATAAATACAATTTATAATGCAATTCACGCTGATCTCTGTACATAAATAAGTCAGTTTATATAGCTAACGTAGCTACGTACATATGTAAGTATGTATGTATATAGATACCTAAGTAAATTTGTATGAATGTTTTTAAAATTCGTACATACAAAGTGTCTGTTTTTATGCTATTTCAAAGCAAACGCGTAAACAGTTTGTTTGTTTTATTCTTCTTTTATGGTGCTGTGGTTGCGATAATTGCAATCAACAAGCAACCGTGCAGACAAACACATGGTAGAGCAAGGGGCTGGGGCCGACACAAATACCGACATACATATATACACGCAAACAAATGTATTTATGTAAGTCTGTATATATTTGCAAGCATAGACAAGTCGACGTTGACGTTGGCTAGCAAATGCTTGCGTATCTCTCGCTCTTTCCAACTAATGCGCCCCCCGCCCCAGTGGCCGCCTACTGCCTACGTTCGTCGTGATAGCGAATCCGAGTTCATGTTGTTTGTTGCTGTTGTTCAACAATAACAGCAAAAAGCCTAGAAAAAACTACTACTGAAAACAACAAGACCGAAGCGTACAGCGTATCATACATAGATATACACATACATCTGCACATACACATGCGTGTTTTGGTCCGTACACTTTTCTACGCAATTTGTATCTGTAAGATATGTGTGTACACATGTATGTACACGAATACGCACTTACAATAAGACAACAAGTCTGTATATTTATGTACATTGAAACGTACATACATACATACGTATTTTTGTATGTTCATACATACCCAACATGCATACATACACGTACGCATTGCTCATTTTTACAAGCGTTGGTCTCTGACAACCTGACGCTCAGCGAGTTTTTGGTTGTACATACATACATACATACCTATATGTTCATGTATACTCTTAAGTGCGACATACGTATACATACGTAAATATAAAAATTATTTTTAAATACATGTCTGTATGTATTTTTGTTTATGCGTATGAATTTATATAAACGTATAAATGTTTGTATATACAGTTGTATATACGCACGTATGCCATCGGCTTTTTTCGCAAGCTGTGAAATATTTTATTTTGCTGCGCAATTTCTACTATTGATTTGCTGTTTCTGTTATTCTGTTTTGTTTGGAATTATTTTGTGTTTCTATTTTCTTTTTTTACTTTTCGTTTTAAGGAGCTGCTGCCGCGCTGCCACAGTTGACGTTACAGTTGACGGCGCTGCTTTTGCTTTAGTTTGGATGCAAATGCATACATACAAATGTATGTACATTCGTGTGGGTTTTGTATGCATGTGTGCATTTGATATACATACATGTGTATGTGTGCGAGTAGTATTCAAGTATATAAGTACCTAGAAAACTGTGGTCGATAGCATTCACACGTTACCTCGTTTATGCATACATATATACACGCTTATATATTGACTTGCATATGCGCAAATGTATATTTAAATGTATTCGTGTATACTGTACATATGTACATAGATTCTTTTATTGAACTCCTTTATGTAGCAATCAGCACATACATATGTATGTATGTATTCTTAAGCAACCTCAAACTTATAACACAATCAGATGCAAACACACTGAAAAAAAAAACAATTTTCAATAACAGTATACATACATATGTATGTATGTACATAAAAATACTGTATTTCTATTACAGGGCCATAGTTTCGCTTTATGTATATGTACATACATACATATGAACATATGTAAATATATTAAACACAAAGACCTCTGTTGGCCTACGTGACTTACGGCAAGCTTAAGAAAAATACGAAAATCGTTTTTTAAACGCCACAAAAACATCAATGCATAATGCTAAATACATAAATATATATCTATGTACATACATACATTGTACATCTACATATGTATATACATTTGTTAAATAATGTAAATATGTATGTACATATACATATTTTTATAGACAGATATAGAAATGTGACTATAGAAGTCTAAATTGTTCAAGTCATGCAGCTTATTAATACGTACAGTATATGTATGTATGTATGTACGTACATATGTATATTTATTTTTATTAATATGCAGATGTATTTATTTATGTAGAAATAATAATATAATACAAATACATAGTTATTGAGTGCTTTTACAGTAATCCATCATGTTTTGCTTTTTTTAAATATTCCAATCAAAAGGTGCACACACAATCATGTATGTACATACATGTGTAAGTATGTATATGCATATAACTTACACACACATGCAAACATATAAGCACATTGCGGGACATTTAAATATAGTCTGTATATTTGTGAGCGACTGAAATAATTACAGTGAAGGCCAAAAGTAAACGTACAAATAGCATTTCCAAAATGAATACACATTTATGTGTGTAAATACGCAAATTTAGGATTTCGTATTTAAATACACTAAAAATGTATTTCTTAGCTTTTTTTTATCGTGCTGAAGGTTTTTTCTTAAACGGTATTAAATAAATTGTAACCTTTTTTAATATTGTATTATTTATTATTTTATTTTTTGTTGTCGAAGTGTTAACTAAATCAGTTCATAGATGAAATATTAAATTTATTATGCATATGTATGTACATACGTATATAAATTGCCAAGAACTATGTTGAAATTCTTTGCCGTGAACGCAACCCACGTGACTCGACAATTGTCTCAGGGAGGCCATACACACAGATGAATGACCTGTGCCCCGCCTGTCGCCTGACATAAATTTTGTAGTAAATCTCTTATCAGTTCAATTGATAACTCGCTGCTGGAGCCGATAAGCGGCAAAGTGTGCCTATTCTTAAATGGTGTGATCCACTCTGATCAGTCTCTCATCGAACTTAAATCCAGTTGAACTGTTTCAAGCTAACGTTGCAAGATGTCCCAAGCGATCGCCAGAGTTGCCACTTGGCTTATTTTCAGCTTATTAATACCAAAACAGTGTAAGGTATATTGATCTCTTTTCCTTATAGTTATTTCCTTTTTGGTTAACAATACTTTTCAATTGTAGGGGAATGTGCTCTTTCACTTTGCGCTGGATTTTCAGGTGAAACAGCCCGCGAATTCCTCCGAGCTGATCAATAAGACAATCATACTGGAGAACAATCAGTTGTCCATGCAGGACAATGAGCCCGGTTCAAGTACGTATGCACCATCTGCAGCTTGGGCCGAGGAGCCGCAATTCAACATGGATGCAGTGCAGCATTTGGAGGAAACGAAGCACGCAGTGCAACTGCTGAATATGGAGCTATCACCGCTGGTGGGTAGAAGCAATATTTTGTCAGCAAGCCTTAAGAAAACCATGCGCTATGTAAACGATGTGGATGTATGTTTGGAGAATGGAGATTTGGCTCAGCATCTGGACCAATTGCGCAAGTATACAACACTGGTCGAGCATTTAAGATCTGGTATTGTGCGTACCCTGGAGTTTGTGCTCCTCAAACTTGCAATGGAGAAATTTCAAATGCTGGACAAGTATACGGAAGTCTCCGAATACTTGCAGCGAGCGGATGAGGCATGGAGTAGATATAAGAACACACAGGTCGTTCTGACTGAGAAGAGATGATCCTTAAATCCATAGAAAAAACTCTAAGCTGAGATTTTACTTAACTATTTTAAATACTTGTATTATAACTCCTATTTGTATGTATGTATGTATGTTTGTGTGTCGAATCGGTTCAAACAAAAGCCGACTCGTATTATGTGCAACAATAAGCAAAAGGTGGCATTAAAATAAAAATAAAAAAAAAACAGAAAAGAAAGACTTCCTGTCGTTTCCATTCAGATGTTGTTATATATTCCACTGCAATGCTTAACATTGCTACAGGTACAAAAGACACGGACTTAACTCAGACTCAGACTCAGACTCAGTATTCAAGTGACCTAAATCTACCCTCGGAAAATACGTTACACACACGCTGGGAATAAATACATACACAAGTAATGCGAGAGAAGCATTCCAGGTAGACGCAGACAAAAGGCAACGACGCATAAAGAGTGCCCCGAAAAACAGCAGCTGCCAGATCCGTTGCTAATGTGAGCCCAACGACTACCCGTAGATCTGAGAGAACATACGGTCTCCCTGCCCCTAGCCAGTTATGTATATCCCGCTCAGTCCTTAAATTCCTGAAACTAAAAACCACCACATGAACGTTTTATGGATATCAGTGTTTCCAAATAAAAAAACGGCTATATTAGGGATACTCTGAAATTAAGTTAAATGGAGAACTCCGTGTTGCTTTTAAAGAACAACTTGTATTATTTCAGTTGTTTTGTGAAATACCTAATATACATGAAAATAGTCAGATCAATATTTCAAATAAATATAATTTTCTGTTCCCTCTAAAAACGTAAGCTAAATTTGTCGCGGTGGTAACATTAATTTACTATAAGCACAAACGCATTTTATGGACTTATACATGTATGTATGCAATGCATAAAGGGTATGCACTTATCTTTAAAATGTGATACTCAATCACGTATTTTGTGTTCTTGTATGTTCCCGGCGTCCCTTGTCAATAAGAAACACTGCTTCACACAAGGAAGCACATACTAATATACACATCCTGCCAGCCATTGGCAAAATCACTACATAATACCTTCATGTGTAGGTAAATATGTCGTTATGTATGTATGTATGTACATATATATTTGTACTATGTACAAGTGAATTGGCAATGTAGCATGTAGTATACAGGTTTATGCTTTTTCTTATAAGCCAAAAACTGGTCGAACCGCTCTGAACTACATACACCACAAAAAAAGTATTGATTTCATTTTGATGGCCCATGTTCATCGTTGAAACTAAGCATAAATATTCTAGCTGGAAATGATGAAATGGGCAAGCATCCATAGTTAGAAGGTAAAATAGTAAAATATGAATTTAAGGACATTCTGGTTTCAGCTGCACAACTATCGTAAGAGATAGGCAGTTAGTTTTTAACAGTTATCGCTAGTTCGGCGCGCATGTGAATGCAGCTGGATGAAACATTTTAAAATATTTAAAAAATGGCAACGAAAATGTAACTATTCAACTAGAATGTTTGCATTTTCGCTTCTTATTCTACAGCGATTAACCGATAGTTTGATAATTGACAATTGTCGATAACGTTATTAACAGCAACAGCTGTTACGCTCTGTTATTGTTCTATTTGTTTATTTTTGCGCTGGAATACTGCATGTCAACCGCAAAATTTTAATTATATCAATGCGCCGCGAAACTTTTTTTAAACGTGATATGTTAAGGGAAAATAAAAAAGGCTTGAATTTGTGTTTTTAGTAAAATTTAATTTGTTAACAAATTCAGTCACATTTATATTTAAAGCCCTTTGTTTTCAATTTGGCTTGAAATTGCGAAGTATTTTTAATACTTCAATTTGAAAGTCGATTTTTTGATCGCCGCTCATGCGCTGCATATGCGGCTTAATGCTATCAAAAAATGCCTGATCAGGATCAGGATCGAAACTAGTTCCAGAGTTTGTAGATGTCGTATTGTTTGCATTGTGCAGGTCAATATAAAGTGAAGATCCGGCAGTATCGACTTTAGCGCCGACTGGCGTTGAGTATTTAAGCGCATCCAGAACACAAGGCAGTCCATCTTCGGCTAAGGTAGTATCTTCAGTTGTCTCCACATTATCCTGTTGTTCGGGGCTATGATACTGAGACGGACGACGCCGCTTCGAAGACGATTTTTGCGCGCGATGATACTGTTTGCGTTTTAGTGCTGCAGGCTTGTCCTCTTTTATTGTCTCCTCGTCTTCAGTCTTAACGTCCAACAGAAAGCACAGCTCCTTTTCGTAGATGTAGGACGCGCGAGAGATCTCTTCGACATTTTGGCGCAAACGGTTTACGCGCAAATAACTGTCGCGCGTGTTTTTCCAGCGCTTAAGCAATGTTTTCGCTGCACATAAACAAAATAAATACAAATGAAGTCAGTTTGTTGTCCAGCATTGTATTTGTAGCTTACTTATTTCTTGCTTTTCCAGGTCGCTTGAAGAGTCAAAATTCTTGCACAGCTGTTGGCCAATTTGTTGCCAGGCCTGATCGCGCAATTCACGATTGTGAAAATTTTTATGTTCTCTGTCCCAAATAATGTGATGCTTTTTAACCGCATCAATGAAATCGTACATGGAGTATCTGAGATTTGTGCCGGCACTTTTCAACACTTTATGGTTGCCCATGGCCAAAAATAAAAATTAGCTTGTTTGTTTATGCGGCACCAAATGTTCTGGCGCTGTTCGTTTGTGTGCGAGCGTGTTAGAAAACGCGCACGCCAACAACGTGCTGGCTATAAAAACAGCTAAGAACTGATGTGAGCGGCGTGCGAAAAACGCTAGCAAAGCGCACTGCAGTCGCGAATGAAGTTGCCAGATAGTTTCAATTAATTTAAATCAAAATTTGTGTACATAGAAAAATACACATGCAAGTTATTTATTTCTCTTTATTATTTAGGTTTATTATTGGATCTAGTTTTTCCAAAAATGTCTTTAGAATGGTATTGAAACAAAAATCGGCGTAGATAATGATTTCATATTTTTCTAGAATCACAGTCTAGCCTCAGTAAGTGCGCAGGCTACTGGGATGCTAAAAAAAATTAATATAATTATAACATTGTGTTTGAATTTGGTTGTTTAAATTATAAACTAATTGGTGTTGGCTTGCAAATTGCATTAAAATGCCACAAATACGAAGATTCGTCACCGACCTTAAACTCATTTATACTTTCAATACATGGAATGGCTTGAAGAATATGGCCATCTTGCATCCGCAAAAATGGTTGTGGCTTAGAGTGTGATGGCAAAGAAGTCCTTTAAGTATATGAAGTTTTAATAGATACTTTTAAATTGATTCGCCATTCCTTAAACCTGTAACTTATTTCGTTGTTTATCGTGTTTCACTATCGGCAAGAAAAAAAAAACAATCTCATAAATTCATAGATTTTGTTTATTTCTGTTTTCTATATAAATAACATAGATAAACATCTTTTAAGTGTCACTCGTCTTGTCGTCGTGCATGACAATCTAAAATGCCTAGATTTTTTTCTGTAAATGTTTTGTTGAGCTCTTTTGCAGCCTTAAAAGTCATTAGAATCAGCTGCAACGAACTTTGGCACTTCATTCATTCATCAAATAGAAACACGATCGTATGTGTGTTATGAAAAATAATGTTTCATTTTTGTTTATTAAACATAGACATAGGTCAGTTATTATATAGGTTGTTCAATAGGTGCAACAAAAAAGCCTGCGGTTTATGACCAGTAATACATGTGAGAAAGTGTGTTAAGAGAGAAATGCAATTGAATGTGTTTTGAGTGTGTGTGTTTTTGTTGATGTTAACTTTTGTTTAAACTGTTTGCTTTGTTTTTTGTATTTTTTTTTTAAATGATGTATTTTGTTTTTACATGGGCCTGCCCATTCCACGGCCCATACCCATTCCGCCGGCACCGGCCATTGGCGGCTCGCCAGCCTTTGGGCTCTTTATTGTCTCATCGACAGAGAGGATCATGCAAGCGGCCTCTGAGGCAGCAGTGAGTGCATTTATCTTAATAATCGATGGCTCCCAAACACACTGCTCAAAGTTATCGGAAATGTCCTCCTTGGTGATGTCAACGCCAAACCATTGGCCACCTGAAAATAAATAAGCAATATGATTTTAATGTGAATATTATGTATTCATTCTCGTGCTTGGCACGCACATCTCTAACACGCTAGTACAATTTTCAACACATTGGCAACTCCATTGAAAAATGCCCGCGCGCAAGACAAAGTCACAAAATCGCCAATGTTATCAATAGGTGCAAAAGAGCACACACTATGCTAACCGTTGTTGAGCGAAAGAGCTGCAAAGAAAAACACGCGCTAGACGGAAAAGAGTTGCAGTTGAGACAGAGCGTTGTACAAGAAGCAGCGAAGTTTTTAGTTACAACAAGAAAAAAAGAAAAGATAATATAAAAACACAAAATATTTATATATATAAGATATAGAAATGTCGACATCGAGCCGCAAGCGCAAGCAACAGTTAAAACCGCGACAAGATCTTCGTTCGCCGGTAAAGCGTCAAAGTTTGGATGTAAAAACGGATTCGATGCTGGCCAGTAGCTATCCGCTGGCCGACTACGATTGTATGGACATTAAGCCCGATTTGACCGAACTGCAGTTGCAGTTGGCAGAAACGAATGATAAACTTGCACCCACAAAAGCGAAAACTGGAGTGGATGATATCAAACCAGAACTGGACCAGTTGAGTGATTCTGATGACGATGGCTATTCGGAGATTAACTTTGGAGCTGCAAGTGATGTGTTTTGCGAAGGTAAATTATATAGAAAATGTACGTCAATGCTGGTAATAAACGAATTCCCCTTGTAGATGAGTCAGATGATTATGATCCGGAATGGACAGCACAGCCAACAACGCCGCGTCTCATATTTAAATTCAATACGCCTGCTGCTGGACAAACGTGCTTGAGAAAGTTGGCCTGCCCCACTTACTACTTCAATCAGCTGTTGGGCAATCGAGCCGATTTCTTTGCACAGCTCGCAAAGGGTTGCAACCGACAAGGGTTGACAGATGCCAGCGTCGAAGAGCTGGAAACCTTTGTGGGACTCTGTTTGCTATTAGGTGATGTGAAGTTGCCACAACTACAAGATTATTGGAGTGATAGCATGTACCAAGGATTTGTCGGCTTTGCAGCAAAAATGTCACAGAAACGTTTTGAACAGCTGCTCCAGTCGCTTAGCTTTGAACATCTGAACATTGGCATCGAAGACACCGACTGCCAGGCTGCCGGCAAAGCGGCCAAACTTATCAGTTTCTACAATGCACGCATGTCCGAGTTGTACATGTGTGGACAGCAGCTGGTGCTCAATGAGCCCATCATACACTGGAAGCAACAGTTTAGCTTTCAACAAGATTTGCCGACGAAGCAACGTTGCAATGCCTTGCATCTGCATCTGTTGACCGAGCACAGTGGGCTGGTTCTACGAATCTTGCCGGAACTTCAGCAGCGACAGCTGGCGAGGAATTCCCGACAATTGGTCGTGCAACGCAATGAACTTGCGCTGCAGCTGTTGCATGCGCGTCTGATGCGTGGACACAGCGTCTATGTGTCTAAGTATTATGGCAGTTATGGATTGGCCCATGAGCTCGCCAAGCTGGGCACCTATTGTAGCGGACTGCTGGACAGAAATCGTTATGGCAATAGCAAGGCATTGGTGTACCAACAGCTGACAGCGAATAGCATTGCCACCAGATATGCTTCAACACCGCTAATGATGGCCAAGTGGCGACGCCGCGAGAAATGTGTATATTTCTATAGCTCCGACTGTTTAGCCATCTATGCCAAGGAGATGTCCATGCAGAAGATAAATGCGCGACCCAAACTCATACAGGAACTGGATTTTCAGCTCAAGCCGGCACAGTCGACGCGGCAACAACTGATAAGCTATCAGCCCAGCTGTTCAGGCATGGAACGGCAGCAACAGTTGTCCATTTATTTGCTCAACTTTTTTGTATACAATGCCCACTTACTGTATTTGGCTAATGCACAGCCGACTCGCACCAGCGGCAGCAGCGGCAACGATTTAAGCAAACTCAAAACATATGCCGAGTTTCGCATGGCCATTATCAAGTCGCTGGTGAAGGTGGATACCGGAGCTGCAGGCGCAACACAAGTGCCTGTTGCATCACCAACTGCTGCTGTAGCTTCACCAAGTAGCGACAACACCAACAAGCGACGGGAACAACAATCGAAGCGAACAATAGCTAATCGACCTGGCGCTGTTGAAGGCAATTCTTTGGAAGCCAAGCATGAATTGGTGCTAATCCAAAGGAATGGTAAACCGTTGCGCAAGAACTGTCGGCATTGCAACAAGGGTGGCATGTTGCAATTTACCAAATACATGTGCAACTTGTGCCCCGAAACACCTGGATTATGTCGAAATCCATGCTTTCGACTGTGGCACGAACAGCAGCTCAACCAATAGAATTGATTATCACAATATTAAAATTGTTGTAATTCAGTTTCAAACAATAAAACTAAGAAAATTAATCAAAAAAATCAAGTATCAAGTGGACTGCTCAATATGGATTCAGGTATTCACTTTTCTAGCAGTAACAAATACAAAGCTGATGTCTATTCAACAAGTCAAAAGTAGAACAGAAACGCGAAAAATATTCAAAGCTAGAATTAGCAAAAAGTAAATAACATCCAACTCACCTTGGGCGTGCTTCTGGCGCAGCTTGTTGAGAATGTTGGTTGCATCGAAACCGGCATTGTCGCACAGTTGACGCGGTATGATCTCCAATCCCTTTGCAATGGCAGCAATCAGCAGCTGTTCCTTGCCGGCAATGGTACGCGAATAGTCGCGCAGCACCTTGGACAGCTCCATTTCGATGGCACCGCCGCCGGCCACAACAGAATCGTGTTTAATCGTACGACGCACAATCATAATGGCATCATGCAGTGAACGTTCCGTTTCCTCCAGGAACTGTTCGGCGCCACCACGCAGAATCAGTGTACTGGTTTTTGCATTCGGACAGCCTGCAAACAGAAAATCAATCTATAAATATATATATTAAACTTTAAAGCAAATATAAATTCGCACCTTGGAATAGGTTGAAACGTTCGCCGCCCACTTGACGCTCCTCGAAACGCTCGCAGTGACCGAGCACATTGGGAGTGATGTCATTCGCTGTGGTCATGACGGCGCCACCGCAAGCCTTCATCGTACGCCTGAGATCCTCTTCAGGAACTCGGCCAGCGCAGAATATGTTGCGATCGGCGAAATACTGTGTGGCCACATCGCCAATAACCAGCTTGGAGAGCACTACATTAGCGCCGGCTTCGTGAATTTTGGCCAATTTGTTGTACAGAATTTGCCATTCGGCATCAACGACTTTCTGATACTCTTTCACATTGTTCACACGAATCTCAGCATTGTCGCGCTCGGCCTTCAGCTCCAATTCGATGTTTAGCAAGGCAATTTTGCAGTTCTCATAGGATTTGGGTGCCATCTCGAAACCGGCATATGAGAAGGTCTTCTTGAAGGCGACACCTGAGACCAGTTGGGATTCCTCAAGTGAGCCGCCGGCAACCTTTTTGATGCCAATCATGTTCAAAGGCAGCAGTTCATCTAGCGAGAGAACAGCTTCCACCACAATTTTGGCAAAGAAATCCTTTTGCTGATGTATCAACTTGGATGACATGGCTGTGGCAGCGCACTTCTCTAGCAGTGAACGTTGCTCCTCCTTCGACTGTTTCTCAATGCGCACAGCCATTGAATTGATCTTCTCCATGCAAAGAAGCAGTGCCTTACGTATGGCTTTGATGATAATACGCGGATGCACACCTTCCTCCACAAACGGTTTGACCTGTTTGAGGAACTCGCCTGCCAGCAACACAACTGATGTGGTGCCATCGCCCACCTGTTGATCAAATGAGTTTCAATCACGTGATCAAACTATTTTCAAATAATTTAAGTCTTACCTCTGCGTCCTGTGACTTGGCAATGTCCACCAATGTTTTCGCCGCTGGATGCACAATCTCAAGCAGTTTCATGATTGTGGCGCCATCATTTGATATCGTCGCCTTGCCATGTGCGTCCACAATCAGTTTGTCCATGCCGCGAGGACCCAATGTGGTGCGGACAGCATCGACAATCGATTGGCAGGCATTGATGTTCGACACCAGCTGCGGCTTGCCTTGCGACGTGTCGGTGCCTTCCTTCAGGAGCACAATTTGTGGCTGCTACATATTTAAAAAAAAAAAACAAGAAGCGAAAATACAACAAATTAGTCAGCCGCTTCTTTGACAGATGTCACTTTTGCGAGAAGCTTCTTTGAAGGTTATGTTTCGAATGCGGCGCATGATGCACAATTGCATTCTAATGCAAGTAAATAAGAACATGTTGAGTATGCACCTCAATTAGGTGCACTTGTTTAATATCTATTATATTTAATTATAATCACGAGGCGCACATGGTATTAATTTATTTGAATTCTATTTTTTTTAATAAATTCTAATTTGGTATGTTTGTGCACTTGCAGCATTAATTTACACCTTTACTAACCATATTTAAGTGATGGTATTTGCCGTTTTGCGTTAATATTAGCTTAAACAATCAATTTAAGTAGCAGACAGGCGGCAATATGATTTTCTTTCACGTTTTCCGCAGTGAGTAAGCGGCAGGCTAGCAGGCTATCGAGCCTAATCGATTAAGGTTCAGAGCTGCATATTTTTTTCAAGCGATGTATCGCCAATGGAGAATTTGATTATCGACTACTCGTTTTGTTTGAAAGTTGCTTATCGTTTGTTAAACTGTGACGTATGTTTTGACCAGCTGGCGCGTTAATTCAAATAAAACACGTTTCAAAAAATTTTGTTTTAAAATATTTAGATGACTTTTCTATGATTATTGTATTTAACCCACTTTTGTTTCTGATAAAAAAGATGATTATACAAAATCTTAATTAAAACACCTTTTATAGCAAGCAGTGAATGCAACAAGGTAATTGTCCCCTTTTTAATACAAACTTCAAATATAGCTGCGTATTTGTTATCTATTTATATAAATTTGGCGATCTTCCACTCGTCGTTGGACACACACATATTCCATTTTAGAATGTGTTGCATGCTTTTAGTTTGTTCCGACCGCTCAACTTGAGTGAGTTGTTCGCTTCGAGCAAATAGAAGCTAATTTTAAAGCCAATTTCAATATTATTATCAACTATGTTCCAAAAGTTTCACCTAAATCTAATTCGGTCAAAATGGAATTGGAATTTTAGTTGTTTAACATTAAAAACATATATATATATATATATATATATATAACGAAAACATTGTCCCGGCATTAATGTCAAGTGAGAGTTCTTAACATTTTGATTACGAAACTAAAACACTGCAGAAACTTATAAGAAAAACGAAATGGAATGCATTTAAAAAAGTAAGTGTACAAATTTTTGTTTTATATGTGTAAATGAGCTTTAAAATGTAGAATAGAATGTAGTAAAACTAATAATAAATCTTGATTTATAAACGATGACAAATTTTGAAAAACTTTAAATTCCACATTACACATATGGATGTCTAAAATCTATCTTGTTCTAATTGTGTCCATCATTCAACATGTCGTTAAGTCATTGTCAAAAATTTATGTGTCATTTGTAAAGCTCCAGCTGTTTGCAGCTCGCAGCTCGCAGCCCGCAGCCCGCAGCCCTCTCATAATTGAATTCTTTTTATAGGACTTCAGAAATGGGGGAATGCAGGCAACGGTTTTGTTTTGGTTATAAACGCAATCAAAACAAATGCTTAAGGTTCAAACGTTTTGCCGCTTCCGGCAAAAACAAAATCGCGCCTGTTCCCGGTCAAAAGCTTTCAACACGAAGGCAATTGAACCCACTCAGTCGCCCCCGCCCCCGACACTCCACATACCAACGCACATTCCGAGTGCATCCAATAAATGCCAAAGCTTTCTTTAATTAAACGGTAAAGCACACAGAAAAGCTCGCGTTGTCCGTTTAGTCAATCGGTGTCCGACCGAAACGAAAGATCTCCCGCTACCGCTAAGCGAAACGAAACAACAACTAGAATAGAAAGTTTTTTTTACTTAAATTGATAAATACTATAAGTAAATACATTTTCATATATTTCTCGATTGAACCCTGGCAGTAGCTGAAATATTGTTGATTATAATAAATATTGAAAGCTACATGTTATTCTAAACGACTTGTCGGAAAATTGTGCGTGAAAAGTGTTTTTACGAAAAAAGTATCAGAAAAAGATTCTAAAGTGCTTGCGCGGCATAATAGCAAAAAATTTTAAGTACGCGCCGCGGAATATAGACGAAAATCAACATTTGGTATATGTTAATTGACGTCATTGCGAAAAATACACGGCGAGAAATAAAAACAAAATATATAAACAAGACCGCAAGTAAATAAACATACAAATTCTGTTAATTTACGTTACAAAATTCAGTTTGTGGAATGAGAAATTCCATTTTAATTACAACGCATGCTAAACATAAAAAAAGAAAACTTTTGTTCTAGTTTCGAGATAAAGTACACATAATATTTATCCAAGGTTTTTTAATGTTAATGGTGCGTATATGTGCAAGATCTTGAATGAATCAGCCTTTAAACAATCTATAGATAGTTTCTGTTAACGACTCATCTCATTTCGAAATCACATTTTCACTTCATGTTTATGACAAATGAATAAGACACAAAAAAACTTTAGAAATTGTGCAAAATTTTCATCGCAATATTCATTTTTTTTATATTATTTTTGTGGTTGGAGATGGTGGGATGTTGTGGGCGAGCTGGAAAGGCAAGGCACGACACGTGTGATGTCATCATGTCGTGTTTGCAACCCAAATTCAACACTTTATTCATTTAGTTGGGGCTTGGAGCCAAACATTTGTTTTTAATTCAATTAAAAAAGTTTCTGTGCAACATAGGCGCTATAAAGTAACTTATACATGAGTGTAAATAGACGGAAATATTAAATGTCGCGAGAATATTTTCAGTTTATGAAACATTTCACCAGAACTTTTCACTATTTACATTAGACATGAGTTAAAACAAACAGAAATATTAGATGTCATGTAAATATTTTTGACATAGGCTTATTATTATAATCTGATATGGAAAATGAGTTATGGAATCCTCAGTGTATTCTACTATTCAGTGTAATCCACTTGAACAGAATTTTCTTAAACGTTGCTCAAGGCATTCAGAAATCCAATTTCAATCATCATATCTCTATATAGTCGGAGAGTACACAAGTGCATATATATTAAGTATTACTATATAAAGAGAGATTCGATGACCTTGATAAAGATGAATTTTGTGGGTGCATTTGCTTTATGAACTCATCATATACTCTATAATGAGACCCTCGGTTCAACTGTACCGCTCTCAATATATATAGTATGTGATATATATGTATATATATAAACATTCTGTATAAAACGGATGCATGAACAATGTATAGAATTCTTGCCCCAATGGCCCCATCATAAAATGCGATGTTCATGCGTGTTTATTGTTGTTGTTTTTTTTTTTTTTTTTAGTTGTTATTGTTGTTATTACAGGCCCACCGCGGCTTGCTATTAAGTAGCATATATCATTGTATAAAAGGCGCGCCGCTTGACGTCATTGTACTAGATATATACAAAAAAGAAAAAGAAAAAAAGCTGAGTTAGTAAGACTAACTAGAGTATATTGTTGATAGATTGCACATGTGCATGTGTGCCACATTTTGTTGAAAGAAAACATTTCTGCCGTTTCTGCGGCTACTGTATAAATCAATAACAAGGGGGTAAACTTGTTGATAGAATAGACAAATGAAATAACAACAAAAGCGCTTTTTAAAGAGAAGTAAACGACTGTTAAGGAAGCCTGACAAATGCCCCCAGACAACAATGCCCAAACCACAAATAGATGTTTATGTGGCAAGAAGAAATAAGAGAAACTATAATTGTAAAGAATAAAATGTTTTCAAAAGAGTACTTATAGCAAAAATGAACTAAAATCATGAAATATATTTTTCAATATTTTTATTACAGATAAACCCTGAATGGAAAAAAGTCAGCGGCTGCGATTTTGAATTATATAACTTCCAATGATCGTGAATTATAACGAGACTTTCGGTTAGGTCGGACTATACCGCAAAATATTATATATATATATATACATATACATATTTTTGAATATAACAAAAATAAAAAAATTAAACGACGGCTACATTTTTATAGCACGATAACTGTGAAAAAAAATGGCTGAAAATCAATTAAAAACGACCTCTAGCAAAGGGATCAATGAGAGAACCGCACACATCTTAATGCCACACAATGGGGCAGTGCGTAAAATGGAGCAACCACAGCAGCAGCAGGTTGACTCTAAAGATACTAAACAGAGCCTCCAGCACGTGAATAATGACGACAACTGGCAGACGCTTGTCTCCAGCAAAAACAAATTGAAACGAAAGAAGAAACTGAGCGGATCGCTCACCTCAGTTGGGGATAGCGTTAATCAGGAGAAACGCACACGCATCGAGGGCATACATTTGAATATAAAATGCCGTTCCAAGGATAATAATAACAGTGCATACGAGAATGCCAACTCGACTGTTAATTTGACTGCCAACTCGACTGCAGTAAAACCTGTAGTCAAACTGCAGACAACTAAAGTCGAACGTCCCGTTATTATTGGCGGCGTTAATGTACTGTCAACGGCACCGCAGCGTTTTAAACGCAAACTTCAGGAGAATGTGGACACAATACAAAAGTTAAGCGCACTTGCCGAACAGCTGCGTTTAGAAGTAAACGAGGTATTTACATAAGAATATGAATAAATAATATGTACATTGCATTCATTATTTATGTTTTTGTCTATTTGTAGCTAAAGTCCAGCCTGTTAACTGAACGCAGTGCTGTGCGCACTTTAAGGTATGTATTATATTAATCAGCAATGACACTTGATCTGTATTTGCTTGCATTATCTTTGCTCGCAACTAGTATGCTGTTCGCGTCTGTGATAAGCAGAACCGATAATACTTTGCTGCGCGATACCTATTTAATCGATACTTATTTGTGGCGGCAATTTTGAATTGCAGGGCGCAAAACGATGCCGACAGCCGTAAATGGCGCAGCGATGTTAAGAAACTGCAGCAGACGCTGGAGTCAACGAAGAAATGCAACTTAACGAAGAAACCCAACGAGTTGGCCGTAGAGGCGGTCAACAGTCATGTGGCCGCCGATGGCCTAATCAACTATGAAATCCAAAGACTGACTAATGAAATTGCCGTGCTAAAGGAAGTAAACAAAACCAAAGAGGAGAAAACCCAGGTACAAAATTTCGTACTTATATGCTTTAAGAATATGTACAGTGAACGCTCGATAATAAGAAGCTATAACTTATTAACATTAAGCATATAAAACATTAGCAAGTTTTATATTTTGTAATATAAAAAACTTATCATTAATGAAAAAACTACACAAATGTGTTCTAATTCTCGAGCGACCTGTATGTAATACAAACACACATACACACACACGTGTTTGAATGGTTGTTTGAAATGTTTTTAAGTTTGCATGCTTTGCTCACGCTTGTGCTTACGCTTTGTTGTGGCCCAGTTATGTGCCAGCAACTCCCATAAGAACATAATGAACGATAGCGCTATGCCAATGGCCCACAGAAAGAACACGGCGTGAAAGTGCTCCAGTTTGAGTACGACCGGATCATCGCCACTGCTGCTACTCCGACGCCGATGATGGTATACCTTGGTGCCGGCTTTGATGAAAGCTGCGTTCATAATGCGATCCCAATAGCGCTCGAAACCAAATTCATGGGCACTACGTATCAGGCGGTTGAAGAAACCCAAATAGGGTGAACCATAGGGCACGGTGTAGACGGCATGAAACGGCACCAGACAGCTATCCATCAGATGAAAGAGCGGATGTCCCAGACGCATGTGTTGTCGCGCATTCACATGGAACGATGCAATGTGATATTTCTCCAGATAGGCAACACTGCGATCGTTGCGATTGAAGGCGGCTGCCAGATCGCTATCCGAAACCTGATGCATCAGTTGCCTTATCCTCTCCTCATGCTCGTGGCCAGTGCTCAAGAACTGTTGGATGTGCCGCATGTGACGTGGCCGCACCAGGATGCGGTAAGGCGATGCAGCCAGCATGCCCAGATCATTGATATCCGGCAGAGATTTGCGATAGACCAACATGCTGGTCAGATTCCCACGAAAAGCAGTGCTAATCAACATGCCAAAATAGAGCCAGAAGATCAAAAACAAGCAGAAACAACTCTTCTTGGGTATATGTGCCACTGGCTGTGACAAGATGCAGGAGAAGAGTTCCAAGACCAACGAGCTCCGACTGCTGTGTGGATTGAGTGCCTTGCAGAACACATAGGCGAGGAGCACACAGCCACCTATGGATAACCAGACTAAGGCGCCAAACGAACGAAAGATATTCCAGAAGAGCAACTCCTCCCTGGCCTTGGGCACGACCACGCACAGATCATCACGATTATGAGCGATGGTTGGCTCTATGCGATTCTGAAAAGTTTCGGGTGCCAGCAAACGAATGTTAATGGCCACATCATCGAATTCATTGGCTATCTCCATGCCACAAATGTCCGAACTTTGATTTTGGATATAAATGGACATGGGTCGTGTTATGATCCTGGTGGCATTCATGCGCTGAGCTATATAGCCGGAGAGTAGTCCATCTGTGCCCATTATATTGCCATGTGGTCCATATATGGCTCTCACATTATCCATGTACAAGCACATTCTCAGTGGCTTACGTTGCATATTGGGTATTTGCTTGGGAAACAGCTGCCCCAACGTTGGCAACTCATCTTTCTCGAGCGGCACAGGCAGGAGAAAGTCATTGGTGAATGGATTATAACGATAAACGTGCAAACGATCATCACGCCAAAAGATAATGACTATATTCAATAGCCATATCGTCCAGAATTGACGAAAACTTGCACGCATCCAATCCAATGAAAGTTTTTCCGAATTTCTTACCAACAAAATGACATGCGATAAGTGTTTGGCAGCCGACTTCTTGTTGATCAGCGATAACTTTAAAGGTTGTGATATATCCTTGATAATCATTACCATATACATTAGTATACCATCATCTTTCACTGCAGCCAGTGGTTGAAATTTTTTTCTAAGCAGATATTAGAAGGAAATGTGTAGTAAATAGTTAAAAGTTTTTGAGATTAGTTTTCACTTTGTGTAAAGTTAGACAAAATAATGGTGATTTTTAGTTCTGTGTTGTTCTTTTATATAAGAACAGTTGTTTTTTTTTCGAAAATAAAAGTCTCAAAAGTCTGTTTTTAAAAGATTTTAACAATAGATAAAACAGATACAAGCAACACATTAAAAATATCAAGAAATTGAGCTTTAAAAAAGCAACAAAAAAATAGAACTGGCTTTTTTTACTGTTGCTTAAACTTGAAACCTTGAATTGACCGACTTTGTCTACAACTATCGAAGCTTTGAACGAAGAAGAATTAACAAAAAACCGTTTTCAAACTTATTGAAACTTATCAATACAAGATGAAAAAAGTAAGAAGCAAGATAAATTAAAATTGTAATAAAAGCTTAAAGCTTTTTTATATAAAATAATAGCATAGCTTACCTAAGTGATATGTAGGATATATCACATTTGGTCACCTGACGCACTATTTCGCCGGAATGATCATGAGTTGCCTGATTCTCGAAGTAGACAAATAAAACTTTGATGCGAGCACGACACAAGATCTTGCTAACCTCCACCATGAGAATGTCATCTTCAACATCATCCTCGGGCAAAAGAATACGATTCTCTGCCACTAATAAATGTAAACCGCAAAGAAGAAGGAACAAACTAAACCAATTGATTGCCGTTGTCATTGTGAACTATAAAAAATTGTCGGCAAGACCTTTGTTTTTATAGCCTGCGCGGGCTAATTCCATTAATGCTTGGCCATAACTGACAGATAGCAAATATTGTTTTTTTTTTGTTATTTAACTTTGATGTGTTTGATGTGTCTCGTTTGGTTAATGGAAATGCAACTAAGTGCAACACACACCAACACACACACACACACTAACACTAACAGCATGTGAAAAGTGCTTACGCTGCTGCCCCAATTTGTGTTGCTGCTGCTGCTGCCGCTGTTGATGTTTGATAATGTTTTGATGTTGTTTGAGGTGGTCTGCAAATATGCAAAAAATAAACCTGTACTGACTGTATGATGATGATGATTTCTTGCAGATCATTGGGCAGGCTGATAGACGCAAGGCAGCTGATATGCGCCAATTGAAAACTGCATATGAAAACCGATTGACTCAGATACAAAAGTCAGCCAAAATTGAAATAACACGTTTGGTAAGTTACGCACAGAGCGAGGGAACTCGACTAGAAGCGGACGGGCAACTTTTTTTATTCATATTTTTGCCAGTTTTTTTTTTTTTTTTTGTAACCCATACACATGTAGTACTTTGTACGCAACGATGTGGGTCTTGAATGTTAAATGTGTATGTTTAACGTGTGTTTAACTTGTGTTTGTTGTTGTTTTCTTTGTATTTGCCTTTGCAGCTAGAGGAAATCAAAACCAAAGAGCGTAATATAGGACAACTGAAGAAGGATTTGCAGATAATGCAAAATGGCAAGAAACAAATTGAAGCCAAAACGAAACCCAAAACGAACGAAACAAGCCATCAAAGGCTTAAGAAGAAGCCCACTACGAAACTACTACAAGAAGCAATACCAACAATTACAATAGCCGCAAAAGCGGCTAAAAACGAAACAGACATAAAAGATACTATTAGTATACTACAGCAGCTACCGAATCCCCTACTACTACACCGGGCTCAAGTTACAACTGAGGTGAGTTGAATACATGCCGAGTAATTATTGGGTAGGGTTGCCACCTCTACTTGCCCCCTATCCCCGTTCAGCTTCTGGTTCGTTAATGATATTGGGTTAAAAATAAAAGAGGGGAAGGATTAGTAGAAATATAACTAAATAATTTGAACTTCAAACGAAAATGAAAATAATTTTGAATATTTTGACATTATTCAATAGCATTTGTTGAGAAAAAGCTAAGGCTCGACTTAAAACTTGTTTTTTATATATTTAGTGAATAATAGTAATGTTTAAAAATATAGCTTAACCGGTAAAGCCGTTTATTTTCACAACACCTAGAAATGAATTTAAAGCATACGAGTAAGGTCCACGTAAAGTCTAAACGTATCAAGCAAAACTCCATTTTAGCCAAGTGTCGTTTGAACTCTTGAAGTTTAACCCATACACTTGAACTTGTCCCATGCCAAAGTACACCAACGAAAGAAAAAAATACACTTTCAACAAGCACACACATAGGTTAAATGTTAAGCGCTCATAAAGAGATTTATCTGTAGATAACTTCACGAAGATATTTATATGTATTTATTCGCATTAGTATGTGTATCAGTTTTTTTCCTCTTCTTCTTTGTATCTGCCTTTCTGCAGTCCGCTGGCTGCTGCAGCGGTTATGCGCGATTGGCATGATCTATGATATAATTTTGCGTTAGTTATGAGAACGGCCAGCGACAACAATCGCCGTCTTGCGATAAAAACCTGCTACGCGGCTGAAACGTGAGACAGACAGGAATAAACACAGAAGACGCCGATAAAAAAACATAGCAATAAGGTAGAAATAAAACAAAAAAAACCGACAGGCAACTGCAGCGCAAGTGTTGCAAGTCGATTGAGCGCAGACAGAGCGCAACAGAGAGCGGGTGGCGTAAAAAGAGAGCGCATACAAAAGCCGGTTTTGGCATAGACGCACACTCAAAAGTATCGAAACGCATTGCAGGCAGCATATACCACAATAACCGCACTCACTCACACTCACTTTCTCTTACCTGGCTTCGAGAGAGTGAAGAGCGCAGACGCCGCTGCGCACCGCTGCTCTGCTCTGCTCTGCTCTGCGCTGCGCTGCTCACACTTCGCATGAATGAGAAGGCCTAAGCCGTTGGCAAGCGACGCGTCGTCGACGTCAGGTTGAGTTCAGTTTAATTTCAGTTCGCAGGCATCGCAGGTGCGCATGGCCCGTTTTCAGTGCGTCGCTGTCGCCATCGCCATCGCCATTGTCGTTGTCGTTTTTTCGTTTTTTTGTTTGTCGCCTGCCGCGCAGCAGCCAAGTGTCAAGTGTACGGAGTTTTTATTTTTATTACTTTAAGGCGACTGTTGGAGGGCAGCTAAAAATATATTAAAATATAAACATGAAACACATGCCAAGTAAATGAAATTACACAAAATAAATGTATATTTACACTCAACTCAAAAAATGGGTTCAAACGTGTGTTTATAATTAGGTGAAATTTGTTGGCCTTTTCAAAGTGCCGCAAACGTGAAAGAGTAAACCAAGTGCATTGTGATTGTGTGTGTGTGCCCAAATCGACCACAACAACAGCAACAACAAAAAAAAAAAACACCTTTTGTACATCAATGGAAACATATTACATACAAGCATACTCACATACATACAACAATCGCCAGAGTTGTTGTTATTGTTGTCGAGACATATTTACAGTTTGTCTTTCACTTTTCCCTATTGTTTTTCAAAACTGTTAAGTTTAACGCACCGTATGCTTTTGCAAGTAGCGGGAGGGGGGTAAAAGGTGAAAAAGGCGCGAATGGAAGGGGAGCGCTCATAATTTCACCAAATTTGCAGTTTAAATTAGCTTAAAGAAACAAATATAGTAGTGCCATTTGCATTTGAATTAATTGTCTATGGATCGTTCCGTTCCGTTCCGTTTCGTTCCACTGATTGAATTCAATTTTACAGTTCATTAAACGCGCCCGCCTCTAATTGTTTTTATCGATATGCAAACTAATCCAAATTGTGTGCGTTGGGCTTGTCGAAGCATAACGAAATTTGCAATTTGCATATAAATATTTTTCACAGTTCTTTTCTTTAGTAGTACTTTAGTTGGAGAGACTTTCAGTCCAAACAAACATTTGCATACACTAAGTGCAGTATGAACAACAACAACAACAACAATAACTACAACTTCCGAACGATGTCATCTAACAACAACAACAACAACAACAACACGAACTAACAGCAGCATCAATAAATAAAAGTGTGTTTTTGTGTGTTTGTTTGTGTATGTTATGGGAAGTTTGTATGCACCACCAATTGGGGTCAGTGAAAATCTTTTTTAAATGTTAACGCTATTTTAAATACGATATCTACATACACACATACACACACAGATCATAAACTCACACAGAGACACACACTCAAACATCGTTAGCTGCAAAAATTTAGCCATCTTCATCGTCAAACGACAGTAAAAGCGTAGCCCCCCAAAAATGAAGCTGTAATGTTTATGATCATTACGATGATGACGATGTTGCTAAAAACCGAAAAACAAGCTGAGATCCAAGTTTCCAATATGCAAAGTAGCTAAAAAGTAACATACTAGAAAATAAACGGGGTGTGTGAAATGTGAACCATATGCAAATCGCCGTGAATTGCCATTTCTTCTTCTTCTTCTTTTTGGCTTGGTCTATACAATTTTGTTTGTTTTTTGTGTGCTTGTAGTGAAAATATAGTGAAAATATTTGGAGACAATGTTATAAATCACATCGCATGAATAATCAAATCAATTCAACAATGGATTACTACTACGATTGTCGAGATGTGAAGGTAAACACAATTTCATTCAAATGTATTCTTAAAGTGTGAAACTATGTGTAGAAATTGTACTATAGTTACTTGCTGTTGTTGTCGAGAACAATCCTAACCCATGACAACAATCGCATTGTTGACATTATTCATGCATTCATACATTCATGCTCATTACGCATACAATAGCGGAAAGTACTGAATGCAATATCGTATAATAGTGAAAACATTTTTTTTTTGTGTAGAAAGAAGGGGAAACTATGTTTAAGTTTTATCTTAAAAATCTATTTTTATGATTTCTTTATGCTAGTTTGCAACTCTCTCTCTCTCTCTCTCTTTCTTTGGATGTAGCTTTAATTGCCATGAATAATTATCTGTTCTAATTTTGTCAAACTAGAAAATATAAAATATTTATTTGACACAATTTGATTTTATCTTCTCTCCATAAACCAAAATTTGTTTACATCACTTTTAATGCTATTTTCCTATACAAATATTTTTTGCAATTTGCTTTTAACCTCAAAATTTTGCAAGCCATTTGTTTTGCCCGAGTTGTAACCTTAATAAATTAGCTCAATCAATTATTGCCTTCATGGTCACTTAATTTGGCTATCACTTCTTTTTGAATACTCGGCGATAAAGTCTATATTAACACACCTTTTGTGTTGAGTTTTTTATTCGATTTTAGTACATAATTTCTGCCGTGTAATGTATTTGATATCAATATTGACTTGGATTGCTAACCCTTTATTATTTTTTGTCCAGTTTGGGTTCAGTTTGGGTCCAGTTCGTCACAAAACACAGCTTCATTTGTCTTCACATCCAACATCCAACTATAATTTTCTTATTTGTCCAAGTAATGATGAGTTGTTTGTTGCTTATTGTTGTTGTTGTTGTTGTTTGGGATTTGTTACAAACTCATCATCAACTTGTGCAATGAATCTTTTTAACTTTAACGAGCTGCTGCGGTTTCGTAGAGCTCGATGCTTGGTCTTATGATTATGTGATTAATAACATTTTGGCGCATATTTGACAAGCGAGAGTGTGTATAAGAGGGAGAAATTAACGCTGTCGGTTTTTGTTTTATTTATTTATTTTGCTTTTGTGAAATGGAAAGGCAAGAAAAAAGACAGTTTTGAACATCTTTAATCACTGGGCTTAAACAATGGCACACGCACATTTGTTTTAACAGACAGACAGACAGACAGACAGATAGAGATATGGGTAGTTTTTTTTTTTATTATTTAGTTGACGTATTAATGATCATCATGTCAGCAATAATAAGTATGTATATATACCTTGACCATTCATTAGTTCAATTAGCTTGTTTTAGGGCTGAATTACTTTGGACCGCGATCGCGATTGGATTGGATTGGATGGAAACTGATAAACAATATAATTCATTAGCGCATATAAAACTTTCGCTTTCGCAAGATCAAATCAAAGCAATGGCTCTTTTTTTCTTTTTTTTTGTGTGTGTATGTAGACAAACCTGTCTTACAATGCCAAATGCAAATACATACAAACTGATCAGATGTCTGTCTGTCTGTCTGTCTGTCTGTATACGTTTGTATAAGTCCGTCCATATATATTTGGATATAAAGCATCGCTCCGACTGCCGCCGCCAACTGCAACTGCAACTCTCTTGACACGTAATCGTGCAACGGGAGGGAGTCGAACCCGGAACGTTAACCAAAAACCGAAAAAAAAAAACTGCAGTTCGATCGAGTGAAACCTGTCCGCTGTTTTTTTTTGTGTGTGTGTGTGTGTGTGTGTGTATGTGTGTTGGCAGAAAGGAAAATCATTTCACACAAACAATCACCGCAAACGTCGTGTCGCGACGGCCTTTGGCTCTGTTGTTGTCTTCTGTGGCTTGTGCAAACAAACACACACACACACAACAACAACAACAATAACAACGCAAACGTCGCAACACAAACAACCCAAACAACAACAAACAAACATCAACAAGACCAAACACTTGTGCATTGAACACAAAAACAAAACCTGTGTGCTAGACTATATAGCACATCAAGTTGGTTTTGGTTTTGGTTTTGAAACTTGTCGACAGATTTACACACAATCGCTTGCAACTCGCTTGCTGCCAGGCATGCAGGCATGCAGGCAGGCAGGCATTGCCGCGTTGCAAGCAAACGCACAGTGCAGCAAAATAGTTTTTAGGGTTAAGTTGTTAGAAATGGAAAAAAAAGTCACAATTACTTACATATATATATATTAATAGAAGTTTTCTGGCATTATTTATAGATACGGTATAGTTCTCCCCCAATGGCAACTTTTGCCAACTGAAAAATACACATATTTTATATTATTCGTAGAAGTACTTATTTTAATTTCGAAATTTAGTTAGTTTATGGAATTCATAGTTAATGCCCTAAAAATCAACTTGCGGTTCTTTTGAAATAACTGTAAATTGTGCAAAGAGAATCAATTTGAATTTGCATATAACGGCAACTTGCCACTGTTCATTGACGTTGCATATTGGCGCAATCTGCATGATGCCATCAACATCATATATGTATGTATGTATGTAGTTGAGGCCTCGATAGAAGATAAAGTAATCAAATCTGTCCGTCTGCCTGTCTTTCTGTCTTTCTGTCTATAAGTCAGTTAGTCAGTTAGTTAGTTTGTGTTGAGCACTTGCTTAATTTGCCGAGCACGTTGATACGATTGGGAGTTCGTTAACTTTCCGCCGTTACGCAAAATGTTCTTTTGGAATTGATTCAAGAAATTACCATAACGGTTAACAGTTCAAATCGTCAGACGCCGCCGCCGTCACAAAAGCAAGAAACGTGCTGGCATTCAGCACCCCACCACTTGCTCTCTCTCTCTCTGTCTCTCTCTCACTCTTTCTGTCTTAGGGCACCTGGGTCTTGGGCCTACTTAAGTATTCATAGCGTTCAGCTTGTGAAACGATGCGAAACAATATGAAGCGATTGGTCATTGCACTGTTCATATTATGTTGTTGTTGTTGTTGCTGTTGCTGTTAGATTGTTTTGCTTTTGGGTGTAGCCCACCTCATTTCACAATTGATTAATGATTTCACTGGCGCATACCCCCTTTTTTATTACATATATATTGTGGTCAATTGCAAATTAGCATAATGTCTTTTTGCGAGTCATTATGCGAGAGTTATATATGCGTATAACATGACCATAATCGCTGTTATATAAAAATCAAATTGACATGAAAGTGAGAGATATATATATATATGTGTGTATGTAAGTTCGTATGTATATTTAAATTGATATGGTTAAATGGGCGTGTACGATTCGAAAGTGATTTCAACTATGTATTTTATTTTTGTCTTTCCTCATATTGGTTTTTCTATTTTTTTTCTGATTACTTTTGTGGGGTCAATTAGCCTGTCCACTCGATTGTATGATTTAAACACCACAACTGGGGAGTGTGTATAAGTAAATTGGGAATGAGGTGTAAAAGTCGACTATAATGGGGTAGGGGAATGGGGAGGGGTGGGGTGGAAAAACAAAGACAACAAACACGCTTCGTGACCGTGAAACTTCGTGACATGCTTCATAGATAAACAGCGAATGGATGGAATGGCGTGAATGTAACCAAATGTCTTTTCAGTTTCTTTTTTTTTCTGTTTCTGTTTTTGTTTTTAGTATTTTATTTTTGTATTTCATGTTGTTGCGTGTGTGTGTGTGTGTGTGTGTCTTTATTTGCGTGTAGCTGGTGATTTAAAGGAATCACGATATGTATGCAGCATACAACTGTAAAAGATATCTACCAAATCATTGTGCACTGTGGGGCAAAGTCAATCATATTGGAAGTGACTAATTGCTTAACAATGTTGAAATCAATTTAGCTGCGGCTCATAAATTAGCCAGTTGGATCGTGTTTGTTTGTTTGGTTTTGTTGTTCATTATTTTGTGTAAAGTTGATTTTGTAAAAAGTTTCTCAAAACAAATCATCATTGTACCAAAGTTTGTTATAGGGGAGTTCAACTGTACTATTCATTTCCAACTCTAATATAGACAAAAATTAATTTTTAAATTACCGCTTAAAAATTATAATTCTAAAAATTATTCTAACCTTGCATGAAAATTGGTTCAGTTTCTGTAAAAGTTACTTTTAAAAATTAGTTAAGGCCTCAAATAATGGCTTAAATACAATAGTTTTATACTCCAGCCTAAAGAACGTTCGTCGGCCAACTCATTCAATGTTTTTTTTTATAGCTGAGAGAGCATAAAGCAATAAGTTTCATATGTCCGACAATTCTATAGATTCTATAGAGTTCTTAAGGGTCAACAAACCTTGAATGCGTTCTCAAACAAATAGCAAATATCAAGCAGTTAGAGTTAGAGCCCGTCTATCACAATGAATTGGCAATTTCGTTTCGTTTCGTTTTTATGGGGCCAACAAATCAAGTCATAACTGTATAACGCTGACAGCGTAACGCGTGTTCCCACTAGTTGCACGCTTCTCGTTAACAAACAACCGAACAAAACAAAAACAAAACAAAACAAAACTGGCAGCAACAAGTTGAAGTTGAAAGCCGGCCAGACCAGACGGCTTCTTTTGTATGGCCAAAAAAACCAAAATGACTTGAACGCAATTTTTACCCCATTTATTCTCATTTTAGATAACCCAACTCAAGAATATTGAGCTAATCAACAATACGAAGAATGTGCATAAATCAGTGCTTGAGATGCGTACAACAAAAGCAACAAAGCAACAACAGCAACAACAACAACTGCAGATGAATCATGAACAAACCATGAACGGAGACGACACAAGAGAGGCAACAACAATGGCAACAACATGGATGGAAAAGCTGCTAACGAGCAGCGACGATGCCACAAAGCCAACATTAACAGAATACAGAACAAAGGTAAGCAATTGTCGAATATCTGCTGTTTGTGTACATTAACTAAACAAATACGAATGCGAATACGAATGAGTCGGAATCAAATTAATATTTTGCCTTTAGGTATTCAGCGTGACATTCCCAAAAGTTCAAAGAAGAATTCATTTGATTTGATTATTAAAATCTATTTTTATATAAAACTAAATCGATGCTAATGTTTAGTTAACAGTTTGCTTTCAATGCTAATTTTTGGTAAAAAACTTGGAAATGTCTTGAAGTTTATTTTATTTAGGATCAAATATGATATAATACATGCTTAAATACCAAACTGAAATTTGATAAACCCTAACATATACTATAGTATTGCATTTTGCCTTTGAAATTTGATTCAGTTTTGAGGAAATTAGGAAGTAGAAGCAGTACTGCGTTATGATCCATAAACCGGTTCACTTTAAATTATAAAGTTATTAACATTTCACATATCTTTTATTTTTGTTTCAGGACCACAATTCGGATACAGATTCAGCACTATCCTCAGCACCGCCCTCAATAAGTCCACAGCCGCCATCGAGTGGCGCCGACAGCGGCGTCATGTGGCAAGCAGTAAGTTTGGAACAAAGTTCCACATTTTCACATACAATAATAATTGTCATTTATCTTTGCAGCTGCAAGACTTGGACAAGTTGCAAAAGGAAGTGGAAATATATCATAAGGAAAACGAGCGGCTGCAAAATGAATTGCAGCTGATGAAACAGGAACTGATAACGGCCGAAAAGGCTGCCTTAACGGCCAACAACAATAATACGCATATCAATGAGCTGCTGCAACGCATCAAGGATATGGAGGAACAGCAAATGCAGCTTAAAAGTGAGGCCAATGAGCTAAGAGAACAGAATGAATTGCTCGAGTTTCGCATACTCGAATTGGAGGATGATAAGGTGAAAAAGAAAACGAAAAGCAAAGAAAAAAAACACAACACAAAAACAAAACACAAAACAAAACACAACACAACCAACAAAAAAAAAACAAAATACACTCAAAAGCCAGTTCCGTAAAGCGCTCTAAAGAGTTCGCAGCTCGAGTTTATGAATGAATTGAGTGTAAACGAGCATGCAATGTGTCAGTATCTGTGTCTGTGTCTGTGTCTGTGTGTGTGTGTGTGTATCAGTTTGTCTTTGTATATGTGTGAGTTTGTGTCAGCTGCTTTTTGCTCTCAAGCTTGAGCTGCTTGCTTCGTGCCTGTAACAATGGTTTAGTTTTGTTTGGCATCTTAGACAGTGCGGAAATTGTTTTGATTAACGGACAACGAACGGTAATATCGTATTAAAAATGAACTGGATCTGTTTTTCTTTTACTGGAGCAAGCGATTAAACAATTATCTATTAACAAAATCATGATAATTGTTATTATTATACTTATGTGTTGTGTTCGATATTTGTTATAAACAAGTGTAATTGTTAAGTGTCTATTAAGTGTTGACCAAGTTTGGTTTGGTGGCTATAACGAAACATATTTTGTGTGATCGATTGCCTTATATGTATGTAGTATCTATATTTATATACAACTTACTTACTATAAGTTTAACCTCTTGATAAGTTTAAAGACCGACCGCCTACATCTTTTGTAATGTCTAAACGCTGTTTTTGGCCAACATATAAATTTGCTTAGCGATTTCTTACTCATATAAGGGTCTGATCTTGAGTAATGTGTCAAGTTTTTGTCGTTGGCTTGTTTTGTTTATTGTGAATTGTCTCAAATATTACTCACACACCTTTATTTCTTTTTACCTATTATTAGTAGTATTTGCTGTGTTTTTGTTACGTTTAATTTTTAGAGCCGAACGCCTAAAGCTCTTCAAAGTCGTTCAGCTTGAAAATCTAATTCATTCGCTTAATTGCAATATAGTCAAAGATAATTGCTGCATATTCATACATTCATACATTCATACATACATAGAAATATTTACACATGGGGGGAGGCATGACTCTTCAGTGTAAAGTGAAAATAACTTAAGAAGCATCGTTAGTCAGTGGTGCATTAAGCGAATGCTAATCGCAGTTGGAAAACAGCAATAATGTTTTAAGTGCACTATATATATAACGGTAACAATAGAGGTGTGAGTGTGTGTGTTAGTTTCACCTGCATGCAAAAAGAAGTTTAACGATAAGATAAAAGTTTTTAAATATTAATGCAAAATTACTACACATGAGATGAAGACGAAGTCAATGATCTTAAACTAGTTCATATAGTACATATAGTACATATATAAAGTTAATGTGAAGTGCATTAAGTATTTGAATTATAAGTTTTCGCTCTCTATTAATCATTCTTAGCCTGCATTTGGCAGTAAAGCAGCTGCACAAACAAACGTTTCATAGACACTCAACTAGACGCGACAATTGTACTCACAATTGTATGAAACTAGACCCCCAGGTGTTCATTTTTAAGCTCCCAAACACTCCTTTTTAGCTCCAGATGACTCATTCGTGTACACAAATCCATGAATGTATTCAAGATACAATAACATATATAAAGACCTAAGCTTCGGTTCACAAATATACATTGAAACTCATTCAATTCGACGAATTAGTTTTTGGTTTACGGGGATATATAATAACTTTAAAGGCAATTCTTAGCTGAACAATAATCTTAACTATCATCAAACTTTGTCAAACCTTAAATAATGCTTAATCATTTTATTACAACTAATTAGATGGATGGCACGTGTGAGGATCAGTGTCAGCGTTTGGAAAATCTGTTGCGTAAGAGTGCTCAGCAATTGGAGGACAAGGATAAACGTTGCCTGCAACAATTGCTGCTGTGTGTGCAACAGTTGGATCTAGATGCAATGGCCGAACAGGATAGCTGGCAGTCGATGGTATGTATGACTGACTATAAAGTGTGTACACTATAAAGAAATGCCTGAAAACTAAGTTTTAGTCAGCTGGGTTATTTTAAATCATTGAAAACGATTTTGACATCAACCTTAAATAAAAATAAAAAACATATTTTTTTTTAAAAGAAAATACAAAACACGAAATTTAAATTACTTCCCTTCTGTTTTACTTTGCGCTTTTTGCAGACAAAATCGGAACCACGGGCGAGACACAGTCGGATCGTAGCCACCGTACAGCCGTATAGTAATAGTGCCACGCCCAGTGCTCCAACAACGCCCAGCAAACAGCAACAACAACAGCGACCAGGCAGCAACACCAGCAGCAACGCCTGGCTCAACGGCAGCCTCAGCGAAAGTGGCGTTTTTGTCGAGTGTGACACGACGGAAACAACGGAAACCTATCGCGAGCCACATCCTCACCTGCAATACTACCAGGAGCGACTTATCCAACTAGAGGGTAAACTTCTAATTTACGAGAGTAGCGGCGAGACACAAGCGAAGCATTTGGCGGAACGTTTGCAACGGGAATTGCAGCTGACCAAACAGGTCAAGGAGCTGATCGAACGGGTGGAGCAGCTGGTAGAACAGAACGCCCAATTGGACGAGGCCAAATGTGAGTTCGAGGAGGCCGAGAACGATACACGACTACATCTGCAGCGTAACGAGGAGGAGCTGGAAATATTGCGACAACGTAACGTTGAATTGGAGTTCAGTAAGGACGCGTTGGGCGCCAAGTATCGGGATTGTCGTGCCGAGTGCCTGATATTGCGTGAGGATCTGTGTGCGGCAGAGACGCAACTGGAGCATTTGCGGGCGGAGCGACGACGTGCCAAACAGCAGCTGGAAAGCTTGCGTCAATCGCTGCCACTAGTTCTAATCTACCGGCTGTTGGCTTTAGCTCGAGCAAGTAATAATTTCAACATGGGAAATGAGCAATCCTCGCCACGCACCGCCGCCGGTGCATCATGTTCGGGTGAATGCATTGCGACAACATGTAAGGCAAAAAACAAAACCGACCAAGGTGGCCAAACGGATCCGGCGTGCGAGCGTGAGCTATGCTATTTGAAGGAAGAGGTGAAGACTTTGCGTTGCTCTCTCAAGGAGCTCAATGCGCGACACTACGAGGCCATGGAAACAGCCGATTCACATTGGGTGGAACTGGAGCGGGAGTACAAGCAGCGCGAGGAGGCATGCCACATGAAGGAGGCTTGCTTGAAGCAGAAGATTAACAAGCTGCAGGATTGTCTGCGTGATGATTCGCGTGCCGCAGCTGAAAAGATACTGCAGTTGGAGGAGACGGAGCATGGCTTAAAGACATGTCTGGTACGTCTCACCAAAGAGCATCGCGATCTAATGGAACAGAATCGTGCGTTAGAGATGGAAATGGAAAATCGTGCAAAATCTGAGCGTTTGGCTAGAGATGAAATGCAACCATTGTCAGAGGAATTGGAGAATGAGAAGCGACGCAGTCAGGCCTTGATTGATGATCTCAGTTTTGCTAAGAAACTGCAGCAGAGCATGGAGGAGCAGCTCAAAGCGGAAACCGATTGCCTGCGCCAACAAATCTATGAACTAAAGAAGGAGTTAATGCACACCGAGGTTACGAACGGTGAGCTTAAAGAGGAAGTGGGCACGCTGGAGGCCAAGATAGCTGAGATGGAACAACAGTTGCGATCGTGTGAGGAGCGCGCCTGTTGCCTGGAGGATGAACTGCGCACTAAAGATGAACTGTGCCAGAAACTTGAGCGCAAATTAGGTGTGTGCCCCGAAGGACATAGTCTGGCCGATGAGCTCTACGATACGCCGGAGAAGCGTGCCAAACGAGATGAGATCCAGAATCTGCAAGCGGCCAGTCAAGGCTTGGGTTGTGCCCTAAGAGATCTAGAAGTGAGTTTTTCGATAATTATTCTGCATAGGCTTTGTACTTACCTTTTTATTTCCCATAGCGGCGGGAACGGGAGCTGCCCACACATAAGGACTTCCAGACCATAGCATGTAGTGTCAAACAGCTGGCAGATACCATACTCAATGCAAAGAATCCACCGGTGAGTGAATGTGAATGCGCAGGCGCTAAACAAAAACCACGTCCGCTAACCATATGCAACAAGCTCAATGAAAAGCAAGACAGTGAGAAGGGTGGTACTGAAGAAGAGGGTGTTAAGGATAAGGTTGAGGCTGCAGAAGCGGAAACGCCTAAAGAAGAAGACGGTCCTAGTGACAGTCCTAGGACTTCGGGTGGCGGCAACTTAGGCAGGGAGCGCGATCTAATAGTTAATAATGGCATAGGTCTTAAATCAATTGGCAAGCAGCTTAAGAAGCAAATCTGTGAAATGCCCAAAAAGCTATGCCGTTTGGTTTATGGTCAAAAGTTGGAAGAAGCAATAATGGAAATTAAGTCGGTAACGAAAATACAACGGGAGTGGAAAGGCCAGATCACGAAATCACAGGAAGCTAAGCTGCATTGCAAACGTCATCAATGCAGGAGCTTCGTTTATCGTCGTCTCTATCGTAGTCCTGTGCGACGCAGTGGCGCCAGCAATCGTTGCCATCTTAATAACCTGAAGCCGAGCAATGCGCAGGGAAGTTTTCCTTTGGCTGTCATCTTGCACAAGGCGCACACAGATCCGGCGCCCTTCAGTTTCCGACCGCAGCATGTACTGATCATTGATGAGAAATGGGACAGGCGTCAACTCAATGGCATTGTGCAAACGGAAAGCATTAATTCTCAGTGCCAATTGGTGCAGGCATCACCAGAAACGTGCGATTCCCATATACAGACACAATGCACGACACAGGAATGCGGAATTCAAGCGGAAAATATAGGAGTTGAGATGCGTCTATGCTTGCTTCCAATACGGACACGAAAATTCCTAGAGCTATTACAAAAGTGCATCGTGAAGGTTGACGACAACAGCTGTGGTGTTGATGTGTTTAGGGCACGGATGCTGCAGCTATGGGAAGGCAGCGAAGAATTTCGTGAGCACATTGAATTGCTGCAGGATTTGTGCACGGAGGACAAGCTGCATCCCTGTGAGAGCTACAATGTATTTGTTGCCGTTCTGGGCTGCGTTCGAGCCTTGAAGTTTGCCCTCAAACCCAACAACTCCCTCTTGTTGCAACAGTTGGAGGAGCGTATTAATGAGCGACTGATTAACTTTCATAATAGTAAGGTTGAATCGGAGTTCTATTGCACCATCTATTATCCGGTAGAGCGTCGTAATAACATGAAATTTGGCGATAAAATGTAACAAGACGCGTGTTGACCTAAATTATTGACCAGTGTTAGCACCAGGCGTTAGCTGGCGGAGCAAGCTAGATTTTCTTTTCGTTATGTGTTCAGATTTATAGATTTGTTTTGGGTTACATTTCAAAAGTTATTTCGTATCAGACTTCATCCAAATTGTGTGTAAATAAAAAAACAAAATTGTGCAGCTGCTCAAAAATGGTACGCAAATTTGGGGAGTGTTATTTTGATTGCTGCAGTGAAGAAAGTGAAGAAGATCTCAGTGTGGTTGACCAAACCGAAAGTTGTCAGCGTTTGCCTAACTATTCCAAAGATCCTATGCAAATAAGCGGTATATTACAGCGTGCTTCCACAAGCGCTAAAATACTTCTTCAAGGGTTGGGCGATATTACCAAAGATGATATGGAAGAACCGGTGCAACAGCAGTTATATTGTAAGCGATTCTTTCCGGGTACATTAGAAATATCCGCACGCTTGAACACGGATGCCCAGTGGTTGCTGCGTGGCGATCCTGTGACCTTGAAACTTCCCATGGAACTGAATCCGTATAGCGGTCAAGTCAACGTCAATATATTCCAGGCTAAGCCACCAGAACCCAAACGAAATGCGATTATTCATTGGGAGAGTGTCGGTGCTGGCGATAGGCATAGCTGCCCATCCTCATGCCGTAAGTCCATGCAGCGACGCGAAGGCGACAGGAAAATTGGGCGGCGAGTGCGATGGCCAGAGGATGCATAATACACTTGCTATTGTACACTGGAAAAGTGCTGCCAGCTCTCTAAACATTAATATGTGTTTGTTTCTCATGTGCGAATAACGTTATAATAAAAAACATCTTATCCTATTAAGTTAATACATGTTAATTGTTAATTTTAGCTAAATAAGGCTTAAGGTTTTATGGGTTCAAAGATCCGTGTAAAAACATATAATGAAAAATCAAAACTTACGTAGGCAACGTGTCAGATGCTGAACCTGACAAAATGAGATTCGTTTTTCAGTTTATTTAAATTCTTTCAAAAGGCAACATCACACAATTAAATTTTCATGTAAATTTTTGTATTAGTTGGAATACATTAAAAGCCATAGTCCATATTAGCCATAATGGACAAGGACAGGAACACTTTAAACAAGAAATGTGGATGTGGCACACGGTGCAAAAAACCAGATAAATGTAATTATATTCGCAGTCAGCGCCAAAAACAAATCGAACGAAAAAACTGCATAGAAGCAAAGTCCAAGCAAGATTGCACGCGAAAGTGCAGCAAAGAGGATGTCTTTCACGATTGCATTAGCATCAACGAATCGGTCTTTTCCAAAGAGGGTCACAGCCACAAGGGTAACAATAGCAATCAGTCGTATTTGAGTCATATACCAACATCAACATATACCAGTGGCAGCGGCAACACAGCCAACTGTCGCAACATCAAAGATCCGGTGGCTGTCCGTGCGGCAATTAAGCGTGCCAATAACTATACAGAAATGTTGCTCAAGGACTTTGAGACGACCAAAAGGACGCGCGACAGAAAACCGTGCAGTGCGACCCTAGAGATAACGGCACGCCTTATACCCGACTCGCAGGGCAGCAAGTCGCATTGTCAACTGCAGGGCAGGCCGATAACCGTCCAAATGCCTCTTAAGTTCGATCCGAATACATGCCAAATGATCACATGTTCAACAACGCCGACCGTGGATGATGTTCCTCCAAAAAGTACAGGTAGGGATGTCAACGATGTTAGCTGTCAGCATAATTATCGTCATCGTAGTAAATATGAAAGTAACGTAATTGCAATGGAAAAGACTGAAAAAGAAAAATGTGTGGGCACCTGTACTGGGTCAGCTGGGTGCGTCTGCATGGCGCCTCATTGTCCCGGTAATAAAAAAAAACTAGAACCAATTGTAGTATTACCTCCGGAACCAGAGCCGGAGACAGTACCTATTCCTATTCCCCCAGATACAGAAACCGAGGTGGAAATTGAACCAGAGAAGGAACCAGAGCCCCCAATACAATCAAAGCCTACCAAAAAATATTATTTAGTCTTTCCACAGCACAGGGAGTTTTCAAATTGTTCACCGTGTCGCTTTGAGCCAAGCCCGATCATGGATGAAGAGGGCAATGTGTTCTGTCCGGGCAGTTGTGGATGCTGCCAGTGTCCATGGAAGCGTCGATCTTTTGACGAGAATACGGAGCATATTAATGTAAAGGTTTGCCGTTGTATAGAGCGCGGCACCATCTTCACTAATTTTGATGAGCGTGAAACATGCAGCCAGGCATCCTATTTTGATTTCTGTCCATGCCGAGAGAAGGCCGAGGCAAAATTTCTCGAACAGTTCGACCTTGAGATGTGGTCAGCGCCGAATATAATTCGCGGTCCTGAAATACATCTCTCTGAGATAAAAGAGCTGAAGTCTCCACCGACATACCGCTACAACATGGCACCTCAACCTTAGCTCCTCTATTTGTCTGCTCTCGCTTAGTTCCTTGTCCACAATGGCTGTGTATTGAGATTTATGTTCTTTATAACATGGGAATAAAGTATTTACATCTTTCCCAACTACATCTAATCGTCTCTTCCTTTACTCTTCTTTGCAGATTGCCCAGCTCTAATGTATATGCAGGACGAGCGAAGTAATCCACAACTCCATGATGACGCCATCCAATGTTACAATTCCAAAAACAAAACCGACGAATCTTATCTGCAAACAAATCATTCGGGCTCACAGAATAACGATGCCACTTGTGGGACAATATCCCAAACTAAGAAAACAATTGAGGCGAACAAAACCCTGCAGACAAACATATCCTTCCTCTATGACAAACCCTCTGTTGTAGATCAGCCATCGCAGACAAACCTCAAAGAAAATCTCTGTGCGCTTGGAAAGGTACGTTACCCCACACAATTCGAAAGAGCACTGCACGATGACTGGTGTCCAGCCAAATGCAATGACCAGTGGCCACAATCCAAATCTCAGCCGAGTATTCCGTCAAAAACGCTCTTACAATTCACTGCTGCTTCAAATACCTCTCATTTCACCAAATCGGTGCCCAACGTTTCACTGCAGTCCGGCATAAGTGAACCCCGTTGTAATGTTGACAACGCCACTGACTACTTCAGCATGAGGACCGATACCGCTCCAGTGGAAACACTTCCCTGTTGCCATACAGTACAAAGCGACTCCGTGCGTCATTATTTGGCAGAACCTTCAAGTAATGCTGAGAATAGAACTGTCTATCACAGCGTGGTAATGGATCCCAGTTACCATTCAGTTGCAGAAATATGTGCCAACAAATCCAGCAACTTATACAGCAAAGATTGTGTGGCAAGCTGTGGTACGGCACAGAGCGCATTGCAACCTTCGGCTTTATCCAGCTCCTCACGATATTTTACCTTGAATTTGGATGCTAGTGACAATACCAAGGATAAGACCACAGAATATTGTAGCGTGCAGTCTGAAGAATGTCGTTGCAAGGTTCAACCCAAGCAACCTTCGGCTTTATCACGATATTTTACCTTGAATTTGGATGCTAGTGAAAATACCAAGGATAAGACCACAGAATATTGTAGCGTGCAGTCTGAAGAATGTCGTTCCAATGTTCAATTCAAGGAAGTAAAAAGCGGGACTACCAACTGGCGTAGTGTATGCTCCGATTCATGCGTTCCAGGACAGAGCCTTCCTTCATTGCAACCAATACAGTTCTGCCCCGACCATAAAAGTGCACAAAAATGCAGCTGCTTCTACGATGTGGATAAAAGTACTATAGCGACATCAGTTAAATTTAGTGGTTCTGGAGCACCCAGCTGCCATAAAAATGCACGCTCCGAAGGTGCGGAACCAGGTAGTAGTTATTTCGATGTTGACCCAAGTACTATTTTGACATCGGCTAAAAGTTGTGGAGCATATGAGAGTGGAGAGTCTGATGGCGATGGTCAGATGCCCTTCCAAAAATCTTCTTTCGGCTGTGCGGATAAAACGTCATCGCGATCACAGTCCGTGATGGCCAAAATTACTTGTCTATGCTCGCCAGAAGAGAAAGCTAAGCTGGGTATGCAAGGAGGCGGAGCCAGTGCAGGTCCGCCGTTTATGCGAGTAGAGGAGAGCCCTATGGATTGTTGTATTGTACCGGCTGATCCCATCTTGATATCTAGGACAGCCGTGGATGCTGAGGAAGCTAGATGCTGCGGAATATTGACAGGTACCAGTGTTGTGTATCGCTGTGATCATTTCCGCGATTGCGTTTCAACATCTGAAACGTCTATGATCGGAAATGTAGAAGATTGCAAATGCTCGTACAGATCCGCGCATAGCACGGATCCGGTGACTGCAAAATCTACCTGCACTTTACCAATAGATCAAGACGTAGAAACAGGACAAACATCAATCTATAAATCCCTAATTTCCAACGATCGCTCCAAACATAAGTCGCATAAGTCCCTATATGTTACCTACAAATCCGAGGAAACCCTTGCTTGTGACAAGCAGATATCAAGGGTCCCAACGCAATATAAATCAGCGCATTCTAAGGCCTCCCAACTTGAAACCGTAGGAGTTGCCATGTGCTGTGATAGACGTACCTGTTTCGAGGAAAATAGCGAAAAACCTTTCGAAAACTGCTTAGAACCTCCATTGTCCATTTATCAAAGCTGCGTCTCATCATGTTGTAAACCATCCTCAACGAAGGAACGTATTGTGGATATATTGGACACGTTGAGTGATACCAAGGATAAAAATCCAAATCGTAATGCCAATATACAGCAACTGTTTCGAGAACTGACCATGTTGTTGCGTAATGAAGAAAAGAAGGAGGATGAAGAACTAACGCCCCTCACATACAAAGAATGCATGGAGGCGGTAGCGGCAGGCAATAAACCAACTAAACCAGAGTCAAGTCCCCAAGATAAAACAAACGCATCGATGGAACGCACGGAGTGCTGGGATCAATTGGAAAATTACTTAGATAAGTGTTTTCCAATTAAAAAGAGTCGGCCATCGCCGACGGAAATTGTAGCATTTGAACGTGATCCGAATTTTGACCCTCTTAGCAAGCCTACGGATACAGATAAGGATATTTCTTCAAGAAAGCCAGATGTATATTTCGACTTGCCGAGCATATCCGATTGCTATCATTCGTGCTCCAAATCAACAGATACAAAATCAACAAGTGTGTCACCTCTATCAAAATTAACTGAATTTGAGGGCTTTCAATCGTGCTCAACGGTTACAAAATCAACACCAACCTTAACTGAGTCCGACGCCTTTTGTTCGTGCTTATCGGATACACAATCAACAAGTCGGTCACCTATATCAAAGTTAACTGAATTCGAGGGCTTTCAGTCGTGCTCAACAGATACAAATTCAACACCAAAATTAACATCTATCACAAAACTAACTGACTCCGCGGCACCAGATTCTACCTCACATGAACCCGAATCCGAACAACCAGACGCAAAATCAAGCGAGTCTATAACACCTTCGGCCGGCTCAAAAATCGTTACGTCTATCGGTGGTAGCAGAAAATCGAGCTCGGCTATTGCACGCGGCTCTATAGCTCAATCACTAATGTCTTCCGGTGGTAGCGTCAAACCTAAAACTGAAGTTGAAAACATTGAATTGTCGAAGCCGGCTGAATCAGATATAGTCGACAAGCCAACAAAGGAGTCTGTATCAAGTAGCCGCACGTCAGACCCGCCAAAACAAGGATCAGTGGTAGTCATGTCAGTACCGTCGAGGGAAGGATCAATTGTAGCGATCCCAGTAAAGGTAGAATGTCCCTCTGAAGGTAAACCAGCTGATGAGTTGGGTGCACTTACGGATAGGGAGCGTCTCCTATGTGAATATATAATGCGTCGCATGTGTGCCATGTGTGAGGCAGAGGAGGAAACCATTGAAGAGGAGACATGTGAGCAAACAGCCGGAAAAGGACGCCCTTCACCAGCTGAGCCCTGCCTGTGTTGTCATTGTCGAGCTCTCGTTTGTGATAATCAGTGCAAGACTGTAACAAAGACACTGGATACAGTACAGTACGATCCCGTTGCCGAAACAGTAAGTCGACATTTATCGTTTTTCCGTTCACAGAATTAAGAGAAACTTATACTTTATTTATATTTACCAGAAATTTTTCATTGACTCCATAATTTGCGATATGCATGCAATGGATCATGTGATGACAAAAAATCAAATTAAGCCCAAGGTAAGTTTTTCCAACTGGACTTCTATTTTCATATTTTAATTGGTTTATCGATAGAACCCAAAGCCATCGCCTTGCATGGGCAACGGACCGGGTGAAAGCTTTCCGGTAACCATTACCGATGTCAGCAGCTTGGGTTGTCGAGCGCTCTACGTGCGTTGGCAATTGGAGGACTGCACTGCCATTGGTGGCTATGAGGTAAACTTAAATAGAATTAAAAGTCTAATAAATAACATAATAATTTTTTTTATTTTTGTTAGATTTACGTCGATGGCCATTTGACAAATCGTTTTTATAATTTTCGCCATGAGGCTGGTGTTGTGGCCAATGTGGATGTGACCACGGGTCATCAAGTTATTCTGCGCGCCCAGGCTGTGGGTCAAGAGTTTGGCAGCGATCAAGCCAGCTGTGGACAACTTTCGCATCCCCATCCAGAGATGCTGGTTGGTGCCAGCCGTCCGTGGACGCCCAGTGTCTTTTATTATGAACCCTAAATGCGGGTGCTAGTCAAAAGTTAAACAATCGAGATATGTCCGTCCTCGATTCCCCCACTCGTTAGTTTATGTCCCACTGTCTATTTTTGTGTGTGTATTGTTCCATTGGTATGGAATAAGAAAGTAATCCCAAGTGTTCCATAAAAGCACCACTCTATATATGAATTTCAAGTGCATAATTCAAGTGCTTCACAAATGTGCCTTTAAATTTTATTCGTCGACGTTGCACATGTTATGCGATTTTAACGCGTTATACATCTGTTTGAATCTGTTATACTATGAAATCAAAATTTAGAGATGGGCAACTCAAACAAGTAAATTGAATAAGTCTCGAAATAATAGAACAAGTTCCACTCTAATAATGTTTGTTTAATGTTTAAAACGATCTAGAGCCTCAATTGTACTGAAATACTCTGTGCTGTAGTCACACTTGTAGCAAATAAAAAGAGAGAATTATAATATAACCTTTTTCACACAATGAATTACAAAGTCACACATAATCGGTGTTGAGCGTTACAAACAAATGACTATAATGAGTCACAAGTCACAAAATATTAAAGTTGTGGCCTTAAACTGTACAATCGATATCGCAATCATATATATCAGGCATATATTGTCACAGGAGAACAGCAAATATATATATTTTATATACTCTTAAACATATATTGGTCAAATAAGTTGATTAAGCTTATGACCTAAAATACTCATAAAAATAATGATGATGTTTTAAAGTCTCGTCGCCCATCTCTAAGAATATGAAAAAGTTATAGTTAGTCTGCCGTTTTAGGCAAGCAATACTGTTGCATGTTATAAATAACAGTTATTCTAATATTACATTACTTACCACCTGGAACGTAGCAATTGTGAACATAGGTTCATATTTGAATATACGTAGTTTTTACACACTTATTTAATGCGCATTATTTTTACTGTGAAATATACAATAAAATTAACATTTAAATGCATGAAATTCATGATGCTCGATGCTCGGCTATGAACTGGGATATACATATGCATGTATGTGTTATGTATGTAGTTAGTAAGTAAGTTTATGTCATCTAATACTAGGCGTAGTTTGTTGCAATGGAACTGAGACTTAAACATTAACGACGCAGACACGGTTCGCAGGTGCCAGGTAGCACAAACGACGGATGGCACTCAGGGCACTTGGGATTCTCGCCAAACCATCTGATGTTCGCTAAATTGCTGGAGGAGGAGCTTCCATTGGAGCTGCTTTTGCTGTTGCTGCTTGATCGACGCTCGGGTATCTTAAGTTGAAATGAGTTGTATAGATCCCCAGCAGCACTTGAACCCGGTGCATATCCGGTACGTCCGATTGTTTCTAGGGGAAAGGCATATTCCGGTATAAGTAACTGCTTGCGCAACTGTGTAATGTCTGTTGAATGGGACCCGGTACTGGAGATAGTGCTTCTGCTAATCACATCCGAACGACGTTGTGCCTTCTCAGTGCCCACTGGTAGTTCATTGGGTTTGATAGATCTGGAGGTGGGTAGCCTCTTGTTGATCGCAGCTGCTCCACTATGGGTGGCTATGTCATTAAGTTTTGTATTGTAGTCATTCGGCTTATTGCCATAGTTGAATGTTGTTTCGGGATATTCGCGTCCGTCCACTCCGATGGGCGGATCAAGTTTTGGTGGCTCCAAACCGTTGGCTGGCACCTTCCACTCGTAGTAAATGGGTGGGCCCTGTGTGGTTGCTATATCATGTGGCACAAAGTCCACAAACGGAGGCAGTAGATCATTGAAAGGCAGCTCCGCCTTCGATTGTACTTTTGGAGGTGCTGTGGTTGTGGGTGTTGTTAAACGGAAACTCTGTGCTGGCGTTGGAGTACGATGCTCGGTTTTGGGTTCAAGGGGTACAGCGGGTCTAAAGTTGGTAGTGGTGGCAGTGCTGGCCAAGGTGGAATGGGAAAAGGGTAGTCCAGCAAATGTGGTGGGTCGACCTAATGGTCGGGCTGTTGTGCTGGGTGCAGCAGGTCCAGTTCCCACTGGACTAAAGCGCAACTTTGTTGGTGCTGTGCTAAAGGGTGCTGCTAAGGAGGTACGCAAGGTTTCCGCTGTCTGTTGCTTTTGCTGCTCATCATCCTGATTATAAATGGGATACACAAAGGGTGGCTCATAGATTTTAGATGGTGCCTTGACGAATTTAACTAATTTAGTGGTAGTGTTTTTGGTATATGAAGCCGGTAGTTCCGCTGAATTAAAGTCTGCAGAGGTATTGTAGCGTGTGCTGTGACTGGTGCCGAGGTCATCTGTCTCCGATTCGCTGATTCGTTGATGTAGGGCCTCCGTCCGCTTAACTACCACAGGTGCAACAAAGGCAGGTCTGCGAGTGGTGGTTGTTGTGGTGGTAGTGCTTCTGCGAGTTGTGGTAGTGCTTTTGCGAGTTGTCGCAATGCTACTACTAATTGTTTTGGGTCTCGCAGTGCTGCTGACCAACTCAATCTGTGGCTCATAGGCCGGTGGGAGAATCGTTCGACTGGGTGGTGGTATACGCCAGCGGGTTTGACCATTTGACTGGGTGTCAAATTTGACAGCAGTTTTAGTCGAATCATCGCGTATTTGATTTTGACTGGGCGTCAATTGCTGCAGTTTAAAAACAAGTTAATGAGCTGCTTATAGAGGTCTTCAGAGCTTACCTTGTATTGGCTTCTGAAGGACTCGCCGGAATAGTCGGGCGCATAGGGCCGATCCAATAGATCGGGTCGTGGTGTACGTAAACTGTTTTCCTCATCATTGACAAAGGGCTTATCGCGCTGTCCTGCACGATTGAGTTAAAGGGAAATGTAAGAATATTTTACTTCAGCCCACTTACCTATTAGAAGATTAGCTGCATAATTGCTCTCAGCCTTGGAACAGTTGACCATGTACCAATGATCGCAGATGAGCATCCGCTGTTGAAAGAGCGTCGTATTGGGACAGGTATAGCTAAACTGACGCCCCAGGCCATCGCACATGTGGTAGACCTAAGCGAAAGGGATAATTACAAAACCCAAGCAACACATCTGAGATTGGTTGAGAGATAGATGCTCACCTGACAGCCCGTCTCCACGTCGGCATAGTAGCCCGCTGGACGTCCTGTGCAAGAGAAGGAGGTTTTCGCAATGGCATTTTGACACTGAGAAATAGATACACACAGAGATAGAGAAACAGACAGAGATTAGAGATATGGCAACTATGAGAACTGTTTGGAGTGCATTCCCAAGCCCAAAGCGATTAGTGTAGCTGCTGCTGCTGATGCTGATCAAGATCTATGAGTACTCGTGCCGATACAGGTGGTGGCATGGTGTATGTCGATGTCGGCTTTGGACTATCCGTTGATGAATTGATGTGATGTCATAACTTGGCACATGGTGCCACGGCTGCTTGCAATAGACAGACGACCTGCCGCTGTGTGAAATGTCAACTTTGTTGTATGTTTTCATGATTTTTATTTTGTTTTTTCTCTTTTCGGTAATTCATTTGTTCATTTTTGTGTTTAATTATATAGAAAAAAGTCTTCGTCTTCATGTGTCTCCCGCGCTCGCTGCCAGTCACAAATTATAGCCCAATGACTTATCGAAATAACTGCCACTGTGCCCTCTCCTCCTCTTCAAAATAGCTACGTGTGAATATGCGAAGAAGCTTCCGCTGAATACTACCTCCCTGAGTCCGTGAAAAACGTTTTCCCAGCAGCAGCAGCCACAACTGAGCCCTATACAACCTCTCACAGCTTAGCGCAAGACTTATACAATATTATTAATAATACAAAAAATATGAAAAAAAAACCTATTAGGAAAAATATATAAATTTGCCAGACAACAGATGTTTTTTTTTTCTTGTACATTCGCTTTTTTGCTGTTAAACCCTTCAAATTCCTAAGTTAAACTTTTCACACTTGATTTGACTTAAAACTTGAACTCATCTTTTGAATAAAAAAAAAATGGCTGAAATATGTTAGATTTTTTGTTGTTGAAGTCATTAATCTTATAATTTATAACGGGCCGTCAAATTAAATTCATAATATGAACTTATTTCGTTGGCCTAAATACCCTGTGTTCTTAAAAAGTGGCAAGGTGTATAATAAGCCTAAAACAAGATAATTGATTGTTCGATGATCAAACAACAACTATTAAAATCAAGAATCAATTCATTGTTTGATGTTTGAACTACAAGATTTATGAAATATCTACAGAAACGGCTAAATATTGGCAATTATTTTGTGGGTAATTCCGGAAATTAATGAACATTAGTAAAAATAGCTTATATAAATCTTTTACTACACAGTAAACTTATTAGATCGACGTGATTTGAAAGTAATTACGTACATATGCATATACTTTTATTTTAAGTATAATCTTTACAGGGTATTTATTTGCCAATCAGTCAAATGTAGAGCACACACACTCAAATTTGTCGTTTTATAACTGATCTCATCACTTTTACACATTTGCTTATTTGGATTTGGTTCCCGTTGAGCTTATAAGGCAATGTGATTAGCTTTGTTTTGCACTTACCATCTATGGGCAATAGACATGGTTTATAGGCAGAGACAGATACAAAAAACAAATCTCTGGATGCGAGTTGCTGTCGAGCAATTTGCCATGCCAAATGAAACCAAATACCAACCAAATAGTACTTGACTTGCGGGGTAATTTAAGTAATTTGATCACACGCTGCGAATAGTTGTTGCTAATTTCATACTTAATAGTATTTCATTTGATGCCGTTGATGTTTACTAACATTTTTTTTAGATGGATAAAAATGTTTTGGCAATTGCATAACTTCATAAGTTTAACGTTAACTTCAAACGTTAGTTTAACGTTAAACTTCAACTTCATCTTCATTTTCATTTCATTTCCAGCTAACTTTTTTGTGTTCCATTTTTTTGTTGTTTGTGTTTCGACTTTTTTTTTTTTTTTTTGTACTTCTTCTGCAGCAAAAGTGTCAGTAAAAAGGTCACTTGGTCAGCGACTGCGTCAACGTCTTTGTTTTAATATGCTTGAAGACCTTTGTTGTTGCTCTGGCAGCAGGCAGCAGACAGAAGACAGAAGACAGCAGACAGCATATGTGTGTGAACAAAGACCTGGCTAACAGTATAGCATAGCAGTAGTCGTAGGTGCACTTACTACATAGACACTGCCACAGCTATAGAATAAATTAAAAATGAAACAAAGCGTAAAGAGCGCAAAATTACAACATTTTCCGCCGTTGTTGCTCAAAAGCACTTGGGAAGTGACGCCGACGAATAACAAAAAACAAAAAACAAAAACTAGACGAAGAGGACTCCGAAGACTCTGCCAACATTTTGCTAGGGGGGCGTAACACTTCCACATGATCGTGGGGGAGTGGAAACATTTTGCCAAAGTGATAAACACCAAATTTAAATGCTTAATGTGCGTATTGCGTAGGGCTAAAGGCGAAATAAGATTAATTATCTCAAAAAGTTGCAAATTAAAATGAATAAAAAAAAACAACAACGAAATAAATTTGTAACGTAAAGGTTGAAATTAATTCTATCTATTAAGATCTAAATGGAATGGATTTGTGATATTAAGACACATAAAAGTAAGTTGATTAAGTTTGGGAAAAGTCATATAATTCCGCACATACCTTTATTTGCATAGGGAAATATCTAAATTGTTCTATAATTATACTCAGGAAACGAAAAGATAAGCTTTTGTCACGAAATATGTTAAACAAATAAATGGTATGAAGGCATCTATAATCTTGTCAATATGAATGTTTTTAATCAACAGCAGAAATAAATCTTTTATACTTTAATAATTTAATATTGAAAACGTGTAAAAATAATTTTCTGTGTTAATTTTTTGACATTTATTATTACCTAATTATTAAAAGTTGCTTAATGACAATTTGTCAATTTGTTTGTTAACATTTTTTCTATAAATATTTTATGAGGCATGAAAGCTACAGAAATGTCTCGTCTCGAGTGTTAATCGATATTTAGTATATAGCACGTAAGAAAGTTATCTTCGGCATGGCGAATATTATATTCCCTTGAAACACAAGATAGTTGTTCTTTTTATAGGGAAATATTTTTCAAATATTGTTAAAAATTATATGATATAATGTTACTATTCCACTGATTTTAGCTGCAACAATAGAAGATCTTGACCAAAGTTTCAGCTCAATAGCTCTAAAACTTACTTATTACTTACTTAACCTGTACAAACAAATAGATCGAAACAGACTCGTAAAGCTGATCAAGAATGTATATATATATACCTTAAGGTGCTTTCACATTTCTTGACATAATGATGAGGTACATGGAAATATTAATTTCTTATCCCTTTTTTCACTGCGTTACACAGTTTATGACAAACCGATACTAACCTATGTCAAAGTGTATAAGAATCTACTGAATGATGAATATTAAAGAGGCATGAGAAATGGCAACAACATTTATTTTCTATCGCTACTGTAATATTAAAAATAATTTAGTAAATTGAAATGCTTACAGGAATCCAAAGATCACCTTTTTTGCAACGTAATCATGTAAGTATTTAGAATCTTCTCTATATATTATTTAAGCAATTAATTATTTGCTATCTCTCTGCCAAGCACTAATAAGCACTTGTACTTGACTAAAATATGTATGTATGCAATTTAAGAAATGTTTGTATAATTCTAGTCAGTATAATTTGCATTTGAATGAATGATCACGTGCCCGAACATCAACATCTACGATATATGCATATCTTAAATATTCTGTTGTGATGATATTGATATTTGATGTGCCGCTGGGTTTTTGGATAGTTGGTGTTGGCATAATCTCCAAACTTACCTCACTGTTCAGAAATAGCGTGAAGCAGAATACTGCGATTGCCAAGAGTTGAAAATCTTTCGAATTTGATGTCATTTTCGTCATTTCGTTGTCGCCTTTTTATTTATTTATCTATTTTGTTGCTATTGTTTGCTTGTTAGTCTTTAACAATTGCCCAATCGATCGAAGGGAGGGAGATTTAATTATCGTTTTGTTGGCTGAAAGTATTAAATAAACATATATAATTAGTGAGTACGAGTGTTGGAAAGTGTTGCATTAAATACTAATTGACTTCTCATGGGTATTATGTTACCAAATATGAAAATCTCTTTTTTGTGTGTTTGGTTTGAAAAAGTTGATTTAGTTTAGATGACGCGTAACAACTTTCTTCTTCAACAGTTTTGTAATAATGCTCGAACAATGGACTTTTTGGCATTGTGTCGTGTTCCATGGTGAAAACAATTTTCGATTTAGTGTTCGTAATTAATTGTAATTTAAAAAACATTTGCTGTTGCTTTTGTTGTTTTTCTGTCGTTTTGCCAAACAAGCGGCATAAATTGTTGCCATTTTATGGCTGGCAGAATTAGCAAACGCATTTGAGGCTGCCTCTGACTCTGCCGCTCTGCCACTCTGCCTCGACCTCCACCTACAATTCAATTTGCAACCTTGCAGCTTCTCACTCTAAACACACCAACACACACATTCATAGATTATGTGTGTTATTTGTCGTGCTTGTTGGTTTCGCATCCGAAATGCAGTTTATCTCTGCTTCTGCTGCTGCGGCTGCTGCTGCTGCTTTCCAAGCTTTCCAAATATGCCAAATTGAACTTTGAACTATTTACCGATATTTACTTGCTTTCCTTGAAGTTAAGTCGAACTCGATTAAACAAATCGAGTTGTTTTCATTTTAAAGCTCTCCAAAAAACAAAACTATAAATAGTCTTGAAAAACATTTGCATTTGAAGAGACTAGTTTTTGGTTCTGTTCTTGATCTCAATATTTTAGTTGATCTGAATCATTTGTTGATTTGTTGAACTGGATTCAAAATTTTGGATGGTTCTGGTTTTAAAATGATCAAAATATTTCAAAAAATGATCATATCCTACAACTAACCATAACATTTTAAAAATCAATTAAGATTTTTTTTGTGCTTCTTTCAAATCAAGATCACGACACTGGAAGCACGTATATTTTAACTATCGAAACAATTCAATTTCGGTTTTCAGGTTTAATTTTTTTCCTTTTTTTTTTTATCTATTAACAAGATCATTTTGTGCGTTTTTTTTTTTGAAGCTACAGCATAACCAATAACAAAAAGTTAAATCAAATAAAAAATTTCGGTCCATTTGGCTTGAATTTTTTTGGTATTTTCCTTGTCTTGACCTTTTTGACAACTACAACAACAACCACAGCAACAACAAGCCACAAATATTTGCAACTTTATCCTCAGCTCGTGATGCTGGTTTCGTTTTTTATTGCAGTTTTGTGCCTTACAGCATAACAAGAAAAAAAGAAGACGGAGAAAAAAAAGAAACAAAACTAGCCAAACTCCAAAGCCTATTTGACATTTTTGCCAAACAATTTCCACAGAAAGAGCATTTGCGAACCCGAAGATGTATAAAAGCTACTACAGCAAAAAAAAAAAAACAACAGCAATTATACCAATTAGCTGGCATTACAGGTTGATTACAACGACTCTGGGCATTATTTTGTTTCTAATTGTTGGAACCGATCGAAGGAAGTTATTAACTTACGAATGGACAGAACGATCGAACGAACGAACGATTGTTTATGGCTCACCTTCGTCTTAAAGTTGACAAACAAATTGCAGCATCGATCGTAGGTGGGGTTCTATATAACATTCCATGTGGTCTTCGTAAGATATTGTTAGGTCTTGCTTGTTACTTGATTTATTTTTCTCTCTTTTTCAAAAAACACACACGCTGATCGTTGATTGTAGATCGTAATTCGCAGATCGCAGATCGCAGATCGAGTGATCTTTGTAAAGATCAAATGTCAGATTGCAAACAGCAAACAAAATTGGAATGCGAAACAAAGTCAAGAGCACACGCGCCAAAAATCGATTCAATCACTTTCAATCGATGAGATCTACAGATCGGTTTGGAGTTAACCACAGTTCCAACTCTGGCATAAAATGAATATCTATTTTATTATGCCATGCCATTAACACTTAATGCCTATCGACGATGCACAATCCGCCGTTGCAATTGCAAATTGCACTTCAAACGACGCCCGTCAAAAGATTTTTTTATTTGTTGTTCACCGCTACTTCTCTTCTTGTAGTATCTCAATCGCTGCATAAACGTATCTTAGTATCTTATTTCGCGTTTTGTGTGTGTGTTTGATTTTTTTTTACCGCTACGTCAACCGCATCGAACGACGTCTCGGAAAGAACTGATGCCTGGCAATGCATTCAGCTTGGCTTAAAATTCACATTAGGCCGCTGGCAAAAAGCCCGCCCGCTAGACGCAGCACACAAAAGAAGCGCCAAACGATCGTCATCAGCGCCAGTGCATAGTGGGACGGAGTTGTGTAATAATTGCTTTTAATTGTTTGTTTACTTTTTATGTTTAGGTAAACTTTCTATATATATTTTTCTCTAAGCAGTGCTTAAGTTTCGGCATTGGGAAAACTTTTAAAGCTTTTATTACATATGGATTATTTTCAAAAAATTATAAAAATTTTTAATAAAGTGAGATATTCTAACCTGCAACATATAATATACTATGTTGGGATTACAATATAGCTTGATTTAAAATCTTTGGTTAATATTATGTTAGATAAGAAAATGTCTTTGAGTTGTCGTTTTTCCATTTCCAATATATTGATTATTATTGTAAAAAAAAGGTTAATATCCAAATATATATATTTAATATCTATATCTAATACATATGTAAATCTATACATACACAGATATCTATCATTATATTTACCTAATCATTAGCAATAAAAATGGAAATCTTCTTAACTTAAAATTTTAAAGATATAAGATATACATATATATATATTTGATAGTTTAAGGCTTCAAAAACATTTACCCAAAGCTCTAACAAACTTAATTGTCTTATATTTTCATATACCACCAAACCACTGTGCGGTAAACATCTTCGTTAATAGCCGAAGGCGAAGCTGCTGCTGCAAAGATCGTCTCTAAATGTAGCCACGATGTGGTGGGCAGCAGCACACGAAGCATACGAAGCAGCCCGAGACTCGAGTCTCGAGATTTGTCTAGCTAAAGTTGGCAGAGAGTTGGGCAGGCAGGTAGGTAGGCAGGCAGGCAGGCAACAAAGCGTTAACATTACAGCTACAATTTCATTTTCGCTTTTCATTTTGCATTTTCATTTGCAATGTACACAGTTGAAGATTGGGGTTATTAGTGTCGGGTATGCCACCGTTTAGGCGGGGAGACCCTTTACCAAATACGCTAGGTATTTGACTCTGTTTGTCTGTGTGTGTGTGTGTGTGTGTGTGGGTGTGTGTGTGTTTATTTGTCTAATTTATTTGATCGCCAGAAATAGTTGGCTAAATAGAGCAATCGCAAAGAGCAACAACAGTAACAGTAACAGTAACAGCAACAGCAACAGCAACAGCAACAGCAACAACAACAACAGCAGAAGCATCATTGCTTTGAGATCTGAGTCAGATTAGGCGGGGGATTACGAAAGTTAGCAACAACTGGTAAAGTACTTCGACTAGTATACGCTACAATCAAACGTTTTTTGAGCGTTGGCGTTGGCGTTGGCGTCGACGTCAACAGAGAGCAATAGTAACAGCGTATTCAGTTTTCAGATTTCATTTTTCAGTGAGTTTTGTAAGATGAGATTTCCATTTTCAATTCATGCCGTTTATTTACTTGTTTGTGCCGCCTTTCAAAGCCCTTTGTCGTGCAGCGATAAAAAACACAATATACCAAGCAAAAAACACATCAACTACATATATATATATAGATAGTTTTTGGGGCTGGGGTCTGTTTGCTTGTGGTGTTGCCTCATTGCATTTCTAGGTTCATATATTCATATGGGCTGCAACTGCAACAGCAACACCAAAACCAAAACCAAAAGTGTTTATTATTTTTGGTTTTTGTGCTCGGGTCGTGACTCTACTGGCTGGGCAGGAAGTTGAAGTACTCGGCGATTGCTGAAAAACCATATTCAAAAAGGTTGTCGAAGAAAACACAGAAAACAATTGAGAATGCGTGTTCTTTTCGATTTTTTTTATGGGATTTTTTTTTTTGTGGATACAATTTTGTACAACAGTACGTATACACAACATGGAATTTTGTGACGTTCAAACTGAGGAAAAATTCAAATGGAATAAACTGTAATAAACTTGCTTAAACATTGGTTGATGATAATGGTGATGGTGTTGTTGCTTGCTGCTTCTGCTGCTGCTTTTGCTGCTGCTGTGCTGAGCGTTGCTGAAATTCTGTCAAAATGCGGCTACGCGGTATCTCAGTCTCCACACGACTGCCAGAGATATCAATGTCATTGTCATTCTTATCAAAAAATATGTCAATTATGATGCGAACGCCTGGGAATGAAATAAAATAATTTGTTACAGATTATAAGCCGTTAACTTCTATACTTACCATGCTTGCTGCGTTTTATGGTTGTTTTGCTCTCATATGTTTTGGCCTCACCATTTGTTGCATCTCCGCTGAATGTTGGTCGCAACAAAGTTTGATCTTCCGATGTGGTCATGCGAAAGTTGACTGCTTCATTATTGTGGGAACAGCTATCAAGAGAAAAGTTATCGATATAGTATGATCATACAAAGTTGATTTACACCTACTTGCAGCTGGCTGTGGCATCATTTGTTGCTTCGCAGCATTCCTGATCCTTCGATTGATTCTCACCGAAATATAGGGATTTGGCTACCTCCAACTCTTGATTCTTTTGTGTGGCAAAGTTATAGAGATTGATCATGTCACGCACACGTATGGGCGTCTCCTCCTGCACGGAATGGGAATGGGAGGCAGTCGATTGAAGGCTGGAGTTTTCATCCTCGTAGCTTTGATCGCAGCTGGTGCCAGTCTTTAACTCGTTGATGCTCATTATTATTACTGTGATTATAAATATAAAAAAAGAAAATTTGATCAATTTATTTTTGCAAAATTTTCTTTTGAAACGTGAAAACCAAAACAGCTACAACAAAATTAGGTTTGTGAGTGAAATTAATGCTCAAACTTTTATACAATCTACTTAATGCTCAACGATTGCTGCGTTGAGTAAGTGACAAATAGAATATTTTCAAAAGATTATACCAAAACCTTTTTGTTCGGAAAGAAAAATAAAAATTCCATTGTAATGTGTTATTTGTAATGTGGTATATATTTTAACATGGGGTAACATCTTCAGTTCGTTAACAATTACAAACAATAAATAAATGTAAATGTAATTCATATTTGAATTGAATTTTTCAGCAGCGACCTTCGTCGTGGCAATCAACAATAAAGATCGAAAACGAACCGAAAACGAACCGAAATCGAACCGCATCGACTTTCGGTGGTTATTAGTGAAATTCGAAACGTACAGTGAATGCCACACAATGTTGAATTGTCTTAGCGCGGATTTAGTGGAACTTGGAAGGCGTAGTTATAAGATACATACATATGTATGTATCTATGTATGTACTCCTCTATTCGATTTAATATGTTTTGAAATTGGGTGAGCAATGACTTGCAGCAACGGCGGTCGTATGTATCATCATTATGATTATCAGCATCAAAGTATTATCGAAAAATCAGCAGCAGTAGCCCCAACAACAACATCAACATCAGCTCCATTTGGCACACTCCCAAAAACAAGCCGCTGTTAAGGTCAATCAGTAATTGCATGCGACATGTGACGATTTCGTTATGGACAGCATCAGTTCAAAATTGCGATGTAATTTACTTTACTTGAACCAAGCCAAGGATACTAAAACTGAACACAAAACACCGCTAATGACCGTCTTTTGAGATAAACAAAAATGCGACACTTTCATCAAAAGTGTTGCAAAAATACTCAAAACGATTTAGTTTCTAAAGTATTTACATAAATTGGTATTCCTATTTGTCATACCCAATTGTCATACAGAATTTGTATATATTGCACAATAGTTGTCATCTGAATGCCAAATTATTGCTATTTTGAGTTTCTACATATCACGAATTTGCTCTGCACTTGTTTGTGGCGCATCTTTTGGCAATTAGCAGCAATGTCAACGGGTTCAATGGAAATCAAGAGAAGGTGTGGGGCCTACAGTCAAACTAGAGACAGACAATTCGACAATACGATTACCGAGCAGTAAAACAGAATGCTACTCCCCTAGGTAAATCGTTGTATATACCACATACCACATACCACAAGGTGTGTCATCAACTTAGTTCTTCTTGTTTGTTGTTGTTGTTGTTGTTGTGGTTGTTCTTGCTCTCACACGTAGAGGGCGGTCGGTTAAGGGGGCGGCAAAAGGCGTGTGATTCTATTGAAGGCCACACAGCAAACAGTTAATAACAATAACAAAAACATAAGTGTTCAATAAGAAAGTGTGCTAAGCGCATTGATACTCTGTTAAACATAAAGAACGTATAGATATAGATATAGGTATGGGGATTTCATTTAACAAATTAGATACTAGACAGATACTAGATATATACTAGATATATACTAGATAGATACTAGACAGATACTAGATAGATGCTAGAGATATACTAGATAGATACTAGACAGATGCTAGATATATACTATATATATACTAGATAAATACTAGACAGATACTAGATAGAAAGTATGTTTATTAGATTTTTAGAGAATTCAATAGACAAACTTAAGAATTCCTTTAAAAAAATTTAAAAGTTTGCTTATAGTAGAACTTACCTACATATATATCACATTTGGTTGTTCTTAGTGCTATCAATTAAAGCGATGAATCTTTGAATAAAAATACCAAAATCTGACGAAGCACACAATCTTCATATATGTAAAATAATAATAATTCAAATTTCGTTCCCACATGCTCATTTGTTCTTCACCTTTCAAGACACATTTAGCAATTACAGGGTATTCAAACGAATAACAATTGTTAGCTTGCCATTTATGTTTGTTCGCTCATTTGTTATGCTTCCTTCTCGCTTGCTGCTTGCCCCAAACGGGGGGAGCCAGCATATCAACAAGTACATATGTATGTATGTTTAATTGCTAAATTGGTGCAATTCGGCATAATTCATGTTGGGTAGCTTTAAGTTTGCCGCACGGTTCTTCTGCTGCTTCTCTTGTGTTTTGCAAGGTCTCATTGAAAAGAGCCCAACAATAATAATAATAACATAACATAACAAAAGAAAAATCACAACAACAATAAACACAGATTCACACGTTGATTAAAACTTATTTGAAGCGACACAAAGCCGCAGGCCAAAAGCAGCAGCTGGTCATAAGCTGAGCATGAAAAATGAAAGTACCTATGAGGAAGCTTAGATGGTAAGTTTAGTTTTAGTCCCAGACAAATGATAATAGTAAATTGTTAGCAGCAGTTAGCATATTGTCAATTATTGCGTATACGCCACCACACCACACAAAACAAACAATGTCTAGGAATTGAATAATGTGTGTAATGAGGTGTATACAATTTGGCAGTCATTACTATGACTATGCCTAGTTAAAAGTATAAGAAAGCAAGCTTTGAGAAAAATTCATCAGGTATTAGCTTAAGAAGTTCAAGCAATTAATTGCTTACGCTGCGAGTTGATTAATATTTGTTTGGAGTATTGCACAAATAATATTCAACATATATCTTCTTTATATTCACAAAAAACACATATTACGCATATGCGGGAAGTCAGAAGTCAAATGAACATAGAGCTAAAGTATGTAAACACCTTCGCCTTTGGCAGCTGCTGCAACTCGCAATCTTCCAAGTCCAAGTCCAAGTCCAAGTTCAACGCAAGCTGAGGCAGTGAGCTGTTTAGCTGCCTAGCTGCTTAGACCCGCATCCGGTCACATTGCGAGCGAGTTTAAGTGGCAATTTTTCCCAACTGGTGTGCTACAAATTTGTCAAACTGACAATGCGGCAAGGTCAGTCAACAGGCAACATCAAGCAACATCAGGCAACATCAGTCGGGCATCAGCATAATAACAAACAAATAGTAGATTCAGAGGTCCGCTTTGGGCATGCGGTCAGCATTGGCATATATCATTGACCTTAAGTGACGAGTGGCGGCAATTTGAAGAGCACTGAATAAGCCAAGATTATCACCTTTTGATACATTTATTGCACTTACCCATAGCACTGCATCATCTTCAAATCTCTCTCCATCGATGTAGACCTACATACACATAGATGTTTGGAAGATGATGTGGCCGATGGCAAAATGTATAACACGACTATTAAAGGTCATCGAATGAAAAACAAAAAAATATAAACGTTAAGTAAATCAGATGCTGAATAAACAAATAAATAAGCAGCGCACACTTTGTTAATTGTTGTATGTATGGTATTTATTTCTATTTGAAAATGGTTTAAACAAAAGATTCAAGACACGAACTTTGCGTTTACCCAGCTCTGTCTGCTCTCTAAGCTGTACCTAAACAATATGTTAAAATATAAATAAAGAGCAATATTTGTCTACCCTCGAGTTGCTGGCATAATGGCTTTTGTCATGTCGTTTGCAACGCTACATAAAATTAGACACCCTCTTAACTCGCTACGAAAATAAAACAAAAAGTCTCACATAATTATTTGTATAATGGCAAAAAGTTTGTTATTATCTATGCCTAGCATAACGAATAGCCATTGTCTGGCCATATAAAAATAATCAGCTATATAGAAGTAGTAGTAATAGTGTATAGTATCATATAAGCTGATGATATCTTTTACGTTATTGTTAATCAATATGCGTGTAGTACATCTCTGCTCATGGGAGTTCCGTACATGTTCTCAAATCGACAAATGACAAAAAGATCTATTGTTTTGGTATTGGCTGAGTATTTAACCTGACCTTGGCTTCACTTGGCAATGAGTCTAGGAGCAAGTGCCGTTGTGCCGCTTGTTGGCTAGACCCAGAAGGCATCATCATCAACACCAGCATCGATATAGCTAAGATAGCAAGTGCCGCATCTTCCATTGAGGCATCCACTTCAACAATGAAGCCATCAAACTACAAAATGCCGTTCAATGCTAATGCTCAATCCACTAAAATATTTTCGCTTCGATGATGTATCGCTCATAGAAATTAGAGTAAATGATTAATTGCTCTGCTTCCAGTCAATACATAGTGCTACAAATATGTACAAATATGTATATGAACACTATGAACTACGTACTTGGGTTAATGATGATCGCTGCAAATCATATTTAAACTGAACTGAGCATCCGCTAGGAAAAAAGATGAAACTTAACTTAACCCACATATGATTTGATGGGCGCTAGGTGCGCTTCCATTGTGGCGCCGAACGCTTGATTAAACCTTTATAAAACATGTCTTTAAAAAACATCGCCAAGCTCAATTGATGAACGTTTTCTATTCAATCTTCAAGTACTTGGCTGCTGCGGTGCCGCTTATGCAGTTTATGTGAAAAAGAACATAAATTTAATAATTATATTATTATTTGTATTTGGTTAGGTGTCAATCAAGGCATTTTGTGTGCAGGCCATTAATGCAGCAAAGTCACCAATTAAGCAATAGCAACAGCAACAGCATGCATTATGTGGCTTTTGTGGCTTGCGGTTGCATTGCCCATGGAAAAAACGAACACCTATAAAAATAAACAAACAAACATTGCAGCATTGAGAATATGAGCTGCATTTGAACATAACTAAACATGTTTTGTTCTATTCATACTAATGATTTCATATTGTTTTTGTAGTCAAATTAAAGTTATTGTAAATAAAAAATATAAAATTATTAACTGCTGACAGCACTTTGAGCTATTAAAATTGAGTTATGACGCTGAACACAAATACTTTTTTTAATGAGCGCGGCAATGTACTTGTTGTATCGATAAGTTGCATCGATAAGTTACTCATTATGGCACATTTTAGTGTTGCTCAATTGCTCGGCACACCAGCTGTTTTTGCAGCCCTCGCTGTTATTTTGTGCTTACATATACATGAAAAAGAGCTAAATTGTTTGTTTTTTAAAACTTTTGTTGGATAACTTATATTATCAAATTTACGACTGAATACTGATAGCCAGTTATTATTATTGATATAACTTTTATGTAAGCCCTCAAAGTATGCAGTGTTATTATTGATTTTAAGCACACTGCTTCGCTTTGATTTTATTAGTCATTGTTGTCATATGTTGATTGAATATTTTCTAGATTTATTTCGCTCTGATTGCTTGTATATGCGCTTTACGAGTACATGAACTTTGATTCTAATAGATTTTACTCTTGACAAATCTAATAATTATTTGGTTAACTCGTAAATCTTCTCCATTCAATAATAGTTTTGAATTCAATTTCAATATTATTGGTATTTAAATGCTGCTATTTGCTCACAGCAGTCAAATTGAAATGTACAATGAATTGAAGTAATTGAATAATTAATTTAATTTTATTTTGTTTTAATATTTATTTCATATATATTTATACGTATAATAAATGTTTTATGCGGGCGACTAGAAATTCAAGAAATCTTTTAAATATACAATACACACTCTCGGATTATACGATTATTGATCTAATGAGTTACATTCTAAACGATAGGAATCATGAAAATTACTTTTACTTGCATTCATTTTGTTTGTTTTTTGTTGATTACATCTAAATAAATTTAAATTTAAATAATTAAATATTATTAATACAAGCATTTCGAATCTGTATGTATTATGTTTTAAGCTTACGATTACTTAAGCACTTAATTGCAATTTTACTCTTTATTTTAGTTAAATTTTGTTTTTCGTTCATACTATAATGTAATGCAATACGAGTGCCTGAATAATGTAACTAAAAATTTGGCGCAACAAACCAAAGCCACAAAATGGATTTGTCTTTTCTTTTCTTTTCTTTTATATGCTACAAGTATTTGTTATGCATTTGTATCTTTGGTTGTAACTACAACTGAAAACTGTATATTTGCATATGTTTTTTGTGCAGGTTTTAATTGATTTTGATTGAATGAATAGTACGTTTTTAATTGCCTGCCTGCTGTACCAACCATGCCTAGTGTTAAATACATGTTTATATAAATTATCACAGTAAAATAAATAGAATTATTTGTATATGTATTTTGCGTAAATATTGTTGTGTGGCTCGGAATTAACTAAAAGAGACGCCTCACTGGATTGGTTCCCAAAAACATTTGTTTATAAATAATAATTTTCGATCACAGAGCCTGGCTTAAATGTATTTGTTTTTATTTTTTGAAATTCTAATTCGAACTGAACGATGATTGGAGGTGGAGGTAGTTTCATGTAATGATACATTTACTCGTTACTTTCATAGAAGCGACGAGTAGCACATTACATTGTCTCGCTATATTCAAAAATATTCTCCCGTTACTTTAACAACGAGTCTGACAAATACATTTAGGCTAGGCTCTCTTCTATAAGTTATTAAAAATCAAATCTTTAAACTGATATGTTAAATATCTTTTCCCTTTTGTTATTTGTTTTTTGTTCCTGGTGTGCTCGATTTTGTGTATTTGTTTGTATTTGTGTGTTGAGATTATGGAAGATACGATAGTCATAGTCCACATTTTGGCAAAACTGTTGAACATGGTTTGTGTCGGTTTCTTTTTTGTTTGTTTGTTTGTTTGTTTTTGTTTGACTACTGATTCAGCAGCGTATTGGTCACTTCCGAGAAGGAGAGCAGTGGACTACCATCCAGATAGGCTCCAGCAGCAACAGTCGATGTTGGTGACGGTGCATAGGCCAATGCCGTATGCGCCGTTATATTCGCCGGATAGAGTAAATGTTGTGCGTGATGCTGTTGTTGTTGATAATTTGGCTGATGTTGTTGTTGTAGATGCTGCTGCTGCTGTTGTTGTTGTTGCTGCTGTTGCTGTTGTTGCTGCTGTTGCTGTTGTAGCTTGGCTGCTTTGCGTACGCCACGTGAAAGACTGCTCGAAGTGGAGCTAATCTCATTGCTGCTACTGTTGCTGTTGTTATTGTTGTTGTTGTTGATATTGGTGAGCGATTGCAGCGATTCGTCGGCACAAATTATGAGAGGCGGCACTGATGTTGCTGATGTGACAGCAACTAGTTGCTGATAGGGTGAGACGGCATCAGCTGAGCTGGAGCCAAGTAGACTGCTCACCGCTGGCAGCGTGGGTGTTGGCGGTGGGGGTGATGAATCCACCTGATGATGATGCAGTTGTTGATAGCCAGCCAGTTGCTGCTGTTGCAGTTGGTTGTTGCTGATTAGAATCTAGGTAGGGGGTTGGAGTTTTGGTTAGTTCGGATGTTAGCACTCGGCGGTGCACTAGTAGTAGTAGTAGTAGTGTGGTGAGTTTCAAATAGTGTAATTGGTGTGGTGTGTTTGTGCAACTACAGTGAGTACTAATTGTTTTTTAGCGGCTTGCCGTGTGCTGGCCATGGTGATGGTGGTGCAGGTGGTGATGTGGCGTTGGTGGCGTGGTTGCAGCAGCTGCTGCTGCGGCGGCCGCATGATGGTGATGGTGATGGTGGTGCGGATGGTGGTGATGGTGATGATGGTGATAGGCTAAATACTGCGAGTATTGCGTGTAGCTGGCCGGCGACCATACCTCGCTGCCATTGGGCGTTGCAGGTGCCACAGCTGCCACGGCGGTTGCATCTTGCTGATGGTGCTGTTGTTGTTGCTGATGTTGGTGCTGTTGTTGTTGCTGATGTGGATGCTGTTGTTGTTGTTGTTGCTGTTGATGTGGATGAGAATGCGGATGTGGATGTGGATGCTGATGTGGATGCTGTTGCTGTTGTGGATGATGGTGCTGCGTGTGTGCATGTGGATGAGTTGCATGATGACTGTGCGACTGCTGCTGCTGCTGCTGTTGTTGTTGCTGCTGTTGATGATTGTTGGCGGCACAGCTGGGCGGGTGTGGCTGCAACGTTGGGTGCTCAGTGCCACTAACTGGATGTGTTGTTACGCTATTGCTAGAGTTGCTAACATTGGATCCCAAGCCACGACCGGCAAGTGGTTGCTGTTGTTGCTGCTGTGGCGATGTGGTGTGCGAGGATGCCGAGTAGAGACCGGAGTCATCATGTTGCAACTGATAGCTCTCCGGGGTGCCGGCACTTGTTGATTTGCCCGTCAGCTCTTTGGTGCCATTCCATTTGGCTGCAGCTGCCACTGGCTCGTGTTCATTGTTGTTGTTGTTGTTGTTGTAGCTGAGACCATTGGTTAGTGGTGTTGTACGCTGTGGTGAACCACCGCCGGCACTGACTGCCAGCCGACTATTCAGCGGCACACCGCTGGACTGTGTTGTGCCCCACATCAGCACTGTTTGGCGCTCATACGGATCTTGACTGGCTGCAGCGGCGGCGGCGGCAGCGGCAGCGGCAGCTGATAGTTCCACTTTGGGTGTAACGCTGCTTCCATTGGGCGTGGCAACAGCTCCTGAAACGGGTGAGGGGCCATCCGAGGAGCAGGATATAACCTCCATAACCTGGGGCGATGATTTGGGCGTCTTAAGGGGTATTTGCTGTGGGAAAAAAGATTATTACACATCTTTCACTCTGGTTAGGGATGAAGACTAAGCCTACCTGTGGCGTGGATGTTGGACTACCGTAGCCGCTGCTATAGCCGCTATAGTATTTGCCCGTCTCCTGCCATTTTTCATCCTTGGAGGCAATGGCATAGCCGTCGTAGGAGAGGAAGCCGTTTGCCACATATGCCGATGCAGGTGCTCCGGTATGTGGATAATCCGTGTAGTAGCCACCGACGCCGACAGCGCCTTGGAGCCGATACTGATGGAAGAGATTCTCGCTGACGGGATAGAAGGCATTGGCCGGCATGGAGCTGCCCATATACAAATTGTCCGCTGCCGTGGCATACGGTGATGTGGTGTACATGGGATTCAGATTGGAATAGGCCGCTGCCACAGCAGCAGCCGGATCAGGCAGGTATTCAACAACAGCTGGCGCCGGCGAACCAACCTGTGCCAGCGGTGAGGATTGCTGTGCCTGAAGCTGTTGTTGCTGCTGCTGTTGCAACTTGCGCTTGCTGCGGCACGTGGACAAAAAGTCGCGCAACTGCGTCTTGTAGCGTCTGTTAGGTCGTGTTGGCGTCACCGGCGGTGGCAGAGCATGTGCCGTCGGCGACACACTGGCACTGGTCGGTGGCACCACCAGCTGATCCGCTTCGGAGAAATATGTCGACGCCAAACCAGTATCCAAATAGCTGACCTTAAAGTCCATGGTGCGCTTGCCCAGCAGATCGTGACCCTCCTCATCCATTAGCTGGCGATGTGTACAAATGACAAAGTCTGGCTTAGAGTTCTTATAGACCAGTCGGGAGCTCGTCTGCAACCATTGCCACTCCCCATCCTTCTTCTGATAGCGATACGCAATCATACCCGAGGCACCTGTCTTCAACACTGCAATGGTATGTAGGGTTAGGAGTTAGTTGTTTTCCGGGTGTTTCGGTTTACTTACGTTCCTGATGTGCACTAGCCACATAGGCCAAGTCATCGTAGTGCACCAGATCGTATCCACCCATGTTGACCAACTCGGTGTCGGCATAGCCCAGTATATGTTTGCCCCGCTGATCCATGGAGACAAGAGAGAAGTCAAGCTTGTGTTTCGACTTGAACATGTTCTCCTTGTGCGGTATTTCCAGCAGACTAGGCGGTCCAAAGGGTGTGCAGTAGGCAAACAGCGCGAGCGGGGGCTCCTCCGTCTTACGATTCTGACCATGGAGAATCTTGATGCGACCGCGTATATCCAAACGCAGGAAGCCGGAAGTGTTGTCCAGCAGGCAACGGAAACGAACTGTGAAACTGCGCTCCAGATAGAGCGCCTTATCCGGTGCCAGGGTTTCCGAGAGTTGCATGCTGGACATGTCTGCGGGTAGGAAACTGTTCCACAACAGCTGACGCTGCAGTTCCTCACGATCCTCCGAGTGGACCAGCTCATAAACCGACTGATGAACAATGTCCGACTAAGGTAGAAGTGTAGTTAAGGTCAGTTAAGGTTATTGAGTGAGGTTCTGGGTTAAAAGTATCTTTTATTATTCCCTTATTCGGGTTCAGTCAACTCTGTTATTGATTTTCGCTTTCGCTTTAAGATTTTGGTTTGGTTTTGGTTTTTGGTATTTGGTTTTGTTCTTATTTTTTGTTTTTGGGTGTATAAATCAAAATGCGCGCAAATTGAAAATGCGCCCCATGTTGGCCACAAATTGAGACATAAATTCTGCACGCGCCGGGTACAAGAAGGATAAGAACAAGATCGAGGCGACAGCTATGCGAATGCATGTTACACGTTTGAGATGGGAAAAGGTTGTGAAGTTCAGAAGAAAAAGACTAAGACACGAATATTTATAGTCGTGCTAAGATCGTATTGAGATGGCGCTAAATTTGTGCAAAGAGTCGTGTTATGATCGTGTTAAGATTGTAGAATATTATGTTGGATCGTGTTGACTGGGTGAAACTTTCTGTTTAATTCGTGATTCGTTATTATTGTCTTAATCTTAGCCCATGAAATGGGTAAAAAAGAGATATGCAAACCATAGGCACCATTACTTTTCCAGTTAACGATATACAGTATAACGATATATAAGAAATAACCATAAAATCTTTAGTTTAAAAAATTGTAAATGAGGATTGAAAACATTAACAAAATATTACAAAATCTGTGAAAAAAATTAAAATCTGTTCAAAACACCGAAGAGCTTGTCTTAGGTCAAGGGTTAAGTTAAGGGCCAATATTTTACTCGACTAGAGCCTTCCTACTTGTTTTGAGATCGCTTTTGAAAGGAAACAAACAAATTTCTCACCCATCTCTAACACAAACCCTAGAAATCACAAAGGAGTTGGAAGGATGAAAACACTAAGGAAGGGGCAGGAAGGCAGCGCCTCTCTGTGTAAATACTTTCTACGTGTTGCTGCCAACAAAGCAAATGATTTGACCGCAATCTCAATTGGAATATACTTGAATATGTGGCTTGAATAAGAACAACAAGCCAAGCAATAAGCAAACGGCCAAAACAGCAAACAGCAAACAGCAAGAAATCCAATGGCCAATGGCCATGGTAATAGGCAGCTACGTTTTTTAATTGAGCTGCCAAACGGGGCGTGTCAAATGCCGCTTTACACATTTACAACTAAATTAAAATGAGAGAGAAGCACAAACAAACAAACACACACAGAGAGAGAGAGAGAGAGAGAGAGAGCAAGAAAGAGAGAGACGAGAGATAAAGTCTAAAGAAAGCTAACTGCAGTTTTCAATTTCCATTCGACAAGCGCCAATACAATAAAGTAGGCAAAAAGAAATTAAAACAAATACAATATCAAGTAGGCGGCAGCGGTAGGGAGGGGCAGTTGCAAGCAGCCACTGGCGCGCCACAGACTCCACCGAGTTAGGCCCAAAACATGTTGCCACGTTTGGGGGCAGTTGGTCGCAGCAGCACACAGCTGCGTCGAGGCGTCGCAAGTTAAAAATACGCGCACTCGGCTGGCTCAACAATGCCACGCCCTATGCGAGAGCAGCTCCAGCAGTTGCCCCCTCTCTGCCGCCCTCTCTCTTTTTGCCACCTTTTGACAGCTGCGTAAGCAAATCTTTGAGGCACATTGTGGCGATTGCGCAATCCTCATGCTGATCTGATTTTTATTTATGATCACCAACCAACCAGTCCCTGCCATGCCACGAGCAACGTGCCTCAGAAAACATCTGCAAATATGTGGCCCCTTCATGATTTCGTTTGTTTGTTTGTTCTTCGATTTGTCTCGCAAAAAAAAGGGATATTGATTCTCTTGGACTACTGTGGTTAACTACCCGAATGATAAAATCTTTCGAAATGGATGGGCCTCTAGGGTATTTCTAAGTCGTTTCCCCAAACCCTATCACTCTACCTGTTGTCTTGATTACTGTTCATACAAAAATGCATGATATCGTTTTCCCATTTGGCTACAGGGTGCATATTTAAACAAAAAAAGATACTTTTTTAAGTAAGGTGTGGGCTCAAAACTGGTAGTTAGATGCTGATTTCGATTGGGCTATGCTTTAACCCATTTCCGCAATGAGCTTGACCCAAAAACAAAAAACGTTAACCCAAACAGAAAGAAGGAAGACAAGCTGTCATTCATAGTAAGAAACTCTCGACATTGCTTGCGGCAATTAAAATCAATCACAAAGATGAAGCAAACCAACCTACCGAATTTTTTTTCTCTATATAATGTAATTGTTGTTGTTGTTGTTGGTGTTGGTGTCCACTTACCTGATGAAAACCCAAATAGCTCTCGATGCTGTGCGTGGCAAAGAAGACCTCGCCTTCGCATGTCAGTATCATTAGAAATCCATTTAGAGCCTGCAAGAAACAACAAGAAACAAAAAGAAAGAGAGTGAGTAAGAGATAGTGAGAGAGAGAGAGAGAGAGAGAGAGAGGGAAAAGAAAGACAAAAATTAAATCAAAACTACGAATTAAATGATGGGGGCAGAAAAGGGGAAGACCATCAAATTGACAAGCTAAAGATTACTGCCAGAAAATCGATAGAAAGAGGGACAGAGCTAAGAGCGTGAGCGAGAGGGAGATAGAACCAGAAAGAAGGCAAAGACATCTCGTAATTGTAGTAGCTGCCGGTTTTTTGGATGTTTTGTGAATGGATTAATCCATCATTTCGCGGTTTAGAAAAAAACAACTCTTGCATGAATGAACCACAGACGCCGGGAGGACCAGAAAGAGAAAAGATGCGAGAAACGAGGGTCAAAGACAGCGGCGCTAACTTAAAGTCTCAGCGCATTGGCGGGTCTCATTTTATTGGAACCACAGACAGAGAACGAGATAGAATGATAGCGACTGAGAAAGAGATGGGGTTACTTTGAAGTTCCACATCAAATTCGACCAGGAAATGATGCGCAATTAAATCAATGAGTTTCAACTAAATGCAGAGACTGAAGAGCCGAAGCAGATGCGAAGAAGTCCCAGTTAAAGCATTTGCTTTTATCTTACACAAACACAAAATGTTGAAGTAATATCTCTGTCTCTGTCTCACTCTTTTGGTCAGTTGTTGTTCTTGTTTAATTGCAGGTTTCATTTCAAGCAATGTTGCGTTGTAATTATCTATAGATTGTTTTTTTGTAAGCACACAAATATATTTCAAAACTAACCTCTAAAATGCAAAAGTTTTATTATTTTTTTTTGCTTGTAAATAAAATAATTTTCTTTGATTTCTTTAGTTCTTCTCGGTTAGTTGTAGGCTGATTGTTTTATATTTCATTTTTATAAGCTGCTAATGGGCTCTACGCATGCAATTTTTTTTCCCATTTTGAGTTTTTTTAACACGACACCTGACTTTCGAGTGAATAGCGGTAAGTAAAGTCAATGGCACAATACCGTTGCACAGTGGGTTTCAGTTTATGAATGTGATTTTCTTTTCGTAAATTCGTAAAGCTAAATAAATGAAACTTTGCAAATTGGTTTGTCTATGGGCGGGATAGAAAATGTGTCAAGATTAAGGCGGTACGTCCTCTGTGCGGCGGCGGGAAAATCTATAAAAACGATCACTGTAAATCGACAAAATTTACATATTTTTCACATTCTTATAGATAACGTTATCAAACTTGGTAAGAAGATAGCTACTAGCATTCCCCAAAGATCTGCATCTGCAATTGGGATAACTGATTGGTATTCCTCAACCTTTTAACTTCTTACAAAAAAAAATAATTTTTCTCATTTAAAGTTATGTTTGGCAAGAACAGACATATATATATTAAAGTTAGTTATTTCATTGAAAAGAATTACTTCAATTTCGCAAAATACACGTGTTGCAGCAACGTGTGAAATGTGTGTGTGCCGTCAGCCACATGTGGTTTGAGAAGACAAATTTGCCGCAGCTCTCATTAGTGTTCAGGGGACGGTGCGGCGTTAATTAATAAACCGGGAGAAAGAGAGAAAGAGAGAGAGATAGACAGAGAGAGGGAGAGCGAGATAGAGAGATGGAGAATAAAAACGAAACTGCAACTGTAATTAATATGCGCGTATTTAAATATCAATTTGCAACAGAGCTAAGGTTAAGAAGCAACAGCAGCAGAAGCCGCCGTGCCACAACAAGTTCCACTGATGCTGAAACTGAAGCTTATTCCATTGAGGTTGAGACAAATGCGCACGATTGCTGCTAATTACAGAGTAGAACAGAGTAGAGAGTAGAAGAGAAGAGCAGAGTATAAAGGAGCTGGAGCTGAAGATGAAGCTGAAGGTATGTAGCTCAAGCTGTGGCTCCAAAGTGGAGTGTTTTTGCAGAGTTGGTATTAACCGACATAAACGCTAAGTGGCGTCATCATTTAAAACGCATCAACACAGCCCGCCAAAGGATGTGAAATGAATATGGATATGAATTCCGAATATGGCATAAAGAGAGTATTTTGAATCTCAGTTGTGTGTGTGTGTGTGTGTGATGTGTGGATTGTCATCAAGGCAAGGCAAGGCGGGAGCGCATCAATATTCCGTATAAGCATTATCAAATAACGGTAGCAATGCAGTGAGTGCAAAAGGGACAGATTCAGAGTTGGAGTGTGGGAGTGAGAGAATGAAAGAGAGAAGGATACTTTTACCGTTATTGTAAGTGTTGCAAAACGAATGTAAGTGTCTTGCGAATTACAAATGTGGGAAGAATGTTTTTGCGATGCAATATTCAATTAAAACATTATTACCGCTTGAAGATTATCAGAGTTAACAACTAAGAAGGCTCTAGTCAAGTAAACTCGACTAGAAGATACCCTTAACCCTTGACCATACAGACGGACAGACTGTCGTGCTGACAGATAGACATAAATGGACGTATAATGCTGTACCAATGCTTGATGGTTTCATATCTCCAATGTTTCTGAACCCATTTTAATAAAAATTTCACAGATTTTTATTATTTTGCTAATAGTTTCAATTCCCATTTTCAAGTTTTCAATTATTAAGATTTTTTTCTTATCGATTCCATGAGTATATCGTAAACCGGAAAAGTTATCGAAAATTTGAAACAAACATGCTATGCCTAGGGATTAGGAGTGCTCATATCCACGGACGGACACGGTTATATCGACTCGGCTGTTGATGCTGATCAAGAATATATATACTTTATGGGGTCGGAGAAGCTTCCTTCTGCATGTTACATACTTTTGCACAAAACTATTATACCCTTTTTTACCCATTTCATGGGTTAAGGGTAAAAAAAAGGCAGATTATATCTCAGCTTAATGTTGCTCTCATCCCAACTAATCTACTCCTCTTGCCATTCACATGTTAACATAAATAATCAAAATTTTATATAATTGACTTTGTTTCAAAAGTCATTAATTAACAAAAAACTTACAAACAATGCTCCTTATATACACACACTATGTTAATTTTTTCAAATTTAATGTGAGAGTGCAAGTGTAAGAAAATGGTCCTTGTAAAGAAATTTTGCTATTGTGTGAGACTGCGTTTCGGTTGCTATGCGATTGCAGCCATTGATGTTTTAATAAATATTTTGATTGCCATAAAGCCGCCTGGTAAAACGCAAGTGAGTCTCACTTCATTAGCCAAATTTACTAATCGATTTCGACTTTCAAACAGGATTTATCGTACAAATTGAACGCGGAATGGCAATTTGCCACTGCATCGGATGTGTCATGCTACTGATCGGAGCTATTTTTGTAAGTGCTAGAAGATCTTTATAGTGTAATTGTAATTGTTGTTTCCCTGACAGGAATCAAGGGTCCTCATTCTATTTTATTTATTAACATGCGTGGTCAATTGTTTCATCGATATAGTTATCATAGTATTTGTCATCATACATTATAGGCCGGAGCATTTACATATAATAGTGGTCGGTCTCATTTTAGGGGGTAAGTAGAAAAAGATTATTATTATTATTATGCTTATCATATTGCATTCTTCTTTTATTTTTTTCAGGGTGGAGTTGTTTTACGTGGACTATTGTCTTCTCGTACTATATGCAAGTGCACAAAATTAATATGTAGGACGAATGCGAAAAAAGTAAATCAGATATTTCTACAATAATTTACAAGTTATTGTGGACCTATTTGATTATGATCAACTTTAAGTTATTGTTGAGATGTCTGGTTTATTTTTGTATGCAATAAAGAAATAATTTTTGATTTTAATGAAAACTAACAGAAAGTAAACAAAATGCTTAAAAAACAAGGCTCAAGTCGAAAAAGTTCCCCTAACCCTTGACCATATAGATACCGGTCATACCTGCACTACCGTGATGAATATTCTTCAATCTGGTATATCTTTCCCTTTTCTGAACAGAATAAGTCACATTTTAGAAATTATCACTACTGTGCTAATGTTTTAAATTCCCATATTAATATTTTCGAAATTCAAGAACTTATAGAAATCGGTAACAATTGTATATCGCAAGCTAGGAAAAGTTATCTAAAACTGGAAACAAACTTTTACTGCCCCATATCCAAAATCTGGAATCTTTTCTTTAGCCATTTCATGGGTTAAGTGCTAAGTTGAATGTGAAGGGCTAAAAAATCATACATATCCAATGCTGTAGAGCTAAAGAGCATCTTCTAGTCGAACACAATATATATTTAATACATTTCTCTCGTAAGAAACAACTAACCCAAAAAAGAAATGATTTCTTCTTTTTTGCAGCTTAATTGTTATGGCTGTTTCTTTTATGCTCTTTCTTGATGCTTTTCTCTCTCTCTCTCTCTTTCTCTCTCTATCTATCTCTTTCTGTTGTACATTTCTCCTCTAAAAAATCTCTGCATCAGTTTATACGAGGCAACTGTCCGAGATGTCCGAATATCTGCTGATGTGCTCTCGGGGCAACAGTTCGGCGGCGGCAGTGGCAGCGGCGTCTTCTAATGCGTTTTTAATAATACACGCCCGTCTTGTGCGGCAGGCTCAAATATATACACACACTATATAAATATGTATATATATATATATATGAGTTTATGTATATTGTTGTAGCTATCATTTGATTGTCGGCTTGCATTACAGTTTTGTGTGTTTGATAAGTTGACTGTGATTATTTAACCATTTCCTTCTGGCCAAGAAGATGACTTGGAAGACCCGTTGACCCGTTGTCGCCAGCTGGCTAGCTAGTTGTGTTTTGGCCAATTTGCTGCTATGTGGCAGATAATTGCTTAATAAAGCAACTTCAGATGGAGGATGTTGTAGCTGCTGCACAAATTACATCTAGCTTTTTTTTATGCCTAGCAATATTTGTTTGTTGCGTATACGCCGCGTTGGCTCTTTCTCTCTTCATAACTATATCAACGCCCATTATTTCGTACCTGTTGCTCCTGTTGTTGCTGAAATCAATGTCTTGATTGAAGAAGTTCGAGTTTTAATTAATTAAGCCACTTTTTGAGCCGCCTGCTAATGTGTGTCAGCCAGCAGCAGCAGCAGTGACTGTCAAACTGTTATTGCAAATGTGGAGTAAGTCAGTCAGTGTGTACGAGAGCGAGAGCGAGATGGCCGCATATGCATGAGCCGTGCTGCGTGACAAAGCGCCATTTTCTAATGATAATATGTGACCCATAATAAACAGCAACAGCAACTGCAAAAAAACTAACAACAAAACAGCAAAAAAGTAAAACTTCATGAGCAATTGAAACGACGACGGGCAACAGGTAACAAATACCTTAGCTATTAAAACTAAATATGCAGCTCCCCCCTCCCTCGAACACAACCCCACCCAAAAAACTCACACCACACACCCCTCCCTGCAACGTGTCTCAAAAATATGCACGGAAATGCACAATTGTGCAGCTCGGCAATTAGTTGCACTTCGCCCATTTACCGGAAGGCAAAAAAACAGCAAGCAGAAAAAAACAAGTTTTTGGCTTGCATTCAAATTGCAAAAGTCGTGTGTGTGCTAAGGAGACACCTGAGTCGTATGAGTGTGTTTGTGTGTGTGTGTGTCCTTGTTATGTTTTGTCCTGTTTTTATTGTTGTTGCACACCTTGCGTATACGTAGTTGCAGCTGCACTTTTGCGAAAAGCAAGTTGCAACAGCTGCATTGCATTGTATGAATTGCATTGTATTTTATTTTTTGTTCATTTGCATATGACTTTGGGAGTAAGAAGGGTTTTCTTAGACACTTTTTAGAGTGACCAGCCTAACGACACTTGGTATTTTGTAAGTTTTTGTTATATAATAAAATACTAGATAAATGGTTTGTTGAATGTTCGTGAATGATTTGCTGATATTTGCTTATATTTTTTAATAGTATCTTGAATTAGTGAAATGCAATTTTTATTAAAATTGGTTGACACCGGAAGTATGAGGGATTCCCATGACCTCATGTGTATGGTAAATGGTTAGGGGTATAAAAGATAAGTATTACGTAAGGTCATGGGTTCAGGTTATCGAAATTGAGCTAGTTGAAATGCCTTTAAACGTGAAACTCGAAGAAATAACAATGATGATATGTTTGAAGGGATGGTTTAACAGAGTATTCTTCTGATGATGACTGAAGATGAAATTATTTATACTACTTATAAAAATTAAATCTATAAATAAGAAGTTTCTGGGTAAACATAGTTTTAATAGAATAGAAAAAACAAAAAACTCACATTTTGTGTTCAGATATGGAATATGTTTCTAAACAGTGAACTTAACGATCTAATGTACATATATTCTATATTGCATATGCCGCTTTTCAGGGGTAGCTTAGTCATAGTTGTAGTCGCAGTTTTCAGTAGTTTACTCGATTTAGACTTTGACATTGAATTAGTAGAGTACAACCGAAAAAAAAAGGTGCATAAAGCGCATGTTGCACAATTGCGTGCCTCTGACTCTGTGTGTGTTAGCCCCCCCCTTTCGCCAATTGGTTACTGTCTAGCAATGCACCTCCCCCCACCCTCTCTGTTCCACACTGTCTATGTATGTGTGTGTGTGGTTGTGTGGTTGGCTTGGGTGAGCTATGTGTGCATTAAATTAAACTGTCATAACTGTGACAAGTGCATATGTTCGCGCCTTGGCCACATGCACCAAGTGCGGCCCACAAATGTGCTTTAATTCAGCAAAAACATGCAATGTGTGAGTATGTGTGTGTGTGTGAGACAATTTAATTGAGGTTTGACCAACTCAACGCGCGTGGCACATAAACTTGAAATGCATAATTTGAGTGCTATGCGAGCTATTTGAATGTTTTGTAGGTTTGGTTTGGAATTGGCCGAAAATTAATTATAAATATTATGGTAACACATGTCCGAGCGCCAATTACCAAGCGCCAATTTATCAAATGACAAAAAACAGCAACAACACCGAACAACAAGACGTTAACTAATTGCATTCAATTGTTTAACAATTTTCCACGTTTACACAGAAAATGGGAAAAATCGAAAAGCGAAACAGAGGAAAAAAAAGAAATCACAAATCGAAGCGTTTCGAACTTTGCGTGTCTCGAAGAAAAGAAGTTTTATCTATATGAGTGAGTTGTATATATAAGGTATATGAGGTACACCCTCCTTTCCCCCCTCTGTTTTTGCCCTATCAACAACAACAAGCGCTGATTGATTATGCTGCCTGGTGCGGCATATCCTGGCGATGAAGCCATCAAATGGCCAAACAAATTGATGAAGACAAATTAAGGAACGAGGGTGGCTGATTGAGGGTGGAGTGGTGGTGGGGGGGTAGAAACTTACCTGCAGGAACATATCACCATCCAGCAGACCATGCTCAAAGGCGCCCAGCTCGCGCGTCCTATAGCCATCGTGTGCGTGTATATGAGGCAGGACACCATTCTCCTCCTTATCCTTATGCATAACAACTGCAACGACAAAGAAAGACAGAGAGAGAGAGAGCGAGAGAGAACGAAAGAGAGATGGGATGAGAAACTTGAAAAAAGAAAGCGGCGAACACAGCTTAAATATTTATGAAGCTCCGAGACATTATATATTTTATTAGCCATTAAATATTTTTTCTTACCTCAGCTGCAATGGCGCTCGAAATTGCGAGCCATAAATAACTTGCTCAAAACGTTTTACAAGCCATTCCCATTCCCATTCCCATTCCCCCTTTTTGGCAATTCGAAACCATAGTTACTTCATAAAAATCCAATATATATAGTATATATACTATACTATACTATATATAAATAAATGTGTATAGAGTAAGGACCATAATATACAATAAATATTTACAGCTGGCATGGAAAAGCACTAAAAATTGTTTATGGTGTCATTGTAATATTTTATGAGCCAACTTGCTAACCCGCCATCCCCAACCCCATCCCCCATCTCTCCCGCCCATTCCCCTTACCAAAAGAAAAACCCCTCAGCGCCTGGCACTGGCATTCATTCATTCCCATACTAAAACTATAACATTATGTATCCAAACCCCCCCCCCTATCATAGAAACACCCTTAAGGCAGACTGCCGCCATTTTTGAAGCAATATTTTTGGGTTTTTCTTTGGTAGGGTTTTGGGGGGTGTGGGTAGTGGTTCTCTCTCTCTCTTCTAGTAAAGGTTTTTTTTATAATAAATTTGTCACAAAAATTGATTTATGTGCGATAAACGATAAAAAGAATGAACAAAGAACTAGAACTGTAGCCAGAGCCAAAGTTTTGTATAATATATTTTCACAGCACTTTCGGGGTTTTAGTTTTGTCTCAGAATTTTTATAAGCAAAATTTATATGCGACTTGAAATAAAATATGCCACGTCCTCTGATGTCATAAATTATGATTTTTATCAGCGCAAATGGAAATAATAAAAATGAGAGTGAAATACAAAACAACAACAAAAAGAACAGGATGAAAAATATAAAAAACATAATGAATAAAAAACTAAAACCTAATTTACGCAAGGCAAAGCCCGCTTCAACGACCGACTGCAAGTTTATATAAAAACTCAAAAGCAACCCTTGAGCAACAACAACAAGAACAACAGAAACTAACATCAGTTAGGACTACAGCAGCAACCACAGCCCAGTTTCAGCGGTTTCTCATTTCAATTAGCAGCTCCAAAAATGCGTTCTACCCCTAACTCGAAGATCTAGAACACTGAACGAAAAAGGGTTTATTATAATTTTGTGTCCATTTAAAAAGACATTTTTGGATTTATACCCTTTGAAACCCTTTCATTTTGGAACTTTATGTGATACTTTATTATTTTTGGGGAACATATTAAGTTCTATTAGTTGTAATGATTTTGAAAAATTGTATTCTTACGTTATGTTATGTAAAAACTAAAGAAGACTTAATTCAAACTATAAAAGTGTGAAGAGTAACTGAAACCAATGCTTTTTTCAACGACATTCTAAGCACTCTGGAACAAATTTCAAGATTCATTGGTAATAAGTTTATTACTATACCATCGGCCAACCAAGGACTTCGTGTGCTTTGCGAAGACATAACGGTATATCGCCAACTGACTAGACATTTGCAGGACAGAAAAGAAGGGTTTTGATATATTTATGTTTTCCTTTCTGTTAGTAGTTTATATAATATTTCATTATTTTCAGAGAAAAATTCTCAGTTCTTTTGGTTTTTGCTCATTTATAATATTAAAAAACTAAGGACAACTTGATTAAGTCTTTGAAACATGATTGAGACTTAATAAGCTTCAAATTGACAACAAGATGATGTTTTATTAGAAAGTGTTTTAGAAAGTCATATTTTTTTAAATAATATAATAAAATTATTTAGGTGTTGAATGAAAATTGAATGTATTTAAAAAGGTTTCAAAACTCTATTAATTTTGTTCCGGCCAGTTTTTTAAATTTTAAAATAGTTTACATTAATGTAAAACTTCTTTACTATCATTTTCTATCAGTTTACTTAAAATGGCTAAAATCTGAAATCCTTACCTACTGAACGCCTAACATTTTGAATATAACACCTACATTTTTGTCAGTGTACTGAGGTTTGGCCTGTTTTTCCCTTGACTTGGTTTGCACCCGGCTGGCTGCCTTTTTCCTGGCTAATCTGTGCGCTGCTTTAGCTTTTTATCAAATTAACAAAAGTGCCGCTTGGTGTGTTTTAGTATGTGTGTGTGTGTGTGTGTGTTTGTGTTTTGGTGTGTGTTAGAGTGTTCATTTTAGCGAAAGTGCGATAAAACAAATAGTTGAACCTCCAAGCGGACTGCTACCAAGTTCCTCCTCTCCCCCTACCCCCTACACCCCATGTTGGTCAACGTAATGTGGCCAAAACAAATTGCATCATGTGCGTGCAAGACTTTTAGCTTTTTAGAGCACAATTTGGACGTAATTATTCATAATTTAATTAGGCTCAGTTTACATTGCGACTAGTTATGAATATTACCGCCAGGTTTTTAGCTTTTTTTTATTGTTATATGCCGTACAAAAATTATTCACGTGCATAAACACATTTAATTAAGCTCAACTTTTGACTTAAGAGTATGTGAAGGGAGGGGAAAACCGAGAAGGACAACAATTTTTTTTAGGGGCGTGTATTTTCATTTTATGACGCTTATTGCATTACGGCGTAACTGATTAGCATAAACTTAATTTACGACATTACTCAAAACTGTTTCTTTCACTGATTGAGAAAACTGAACTTTTGAAACTTTTCGAGCGACCCTCTGGGCGTTAGGGCTTAGAAAATGTGCGCCATTAAACGCCATACACAGCATTAACCAAGTTGTACAGAAAATCCGAAATCCGACAGCCGAAACCGAACCGAAACCACCACCAGAAAACGCGTATTCGCTTTTGGTGGATGAACGTAAATCTTCTTCTCTCTTTGTGTGTGTGTGTGTGTGTGTGTACGTGTGTACAAAAGGCGGAAAAGCGCAAAATCTCAGCTCAACTGCAACTGCGCCGGTGACAGGGATGGATGGCGGGGAATGGGAAGCGGGGTGGATGATAGGGCGGGTGCGGTTTGCGCTGTGAGCACACAAAAAATGGCGGCAGCTGAGCTAATACAAAACCCCTCCCCCCACCCCAACACAAACGTAAAGCAAGAAGAAGAAGAAGAAGACGTCGGAAAAGCGAGCGCAGACAAACTGCAAGATAGAGCAGCGGCAGAGGCAGAGGCAGCGCCCCTGTGCAAAATGGCGTCAATTATGCGCTGGGCGGCAATTTGGGCGTGTTCCCTCCCCCGATCCAACATTTTGACAAGCAAAACTAGCCAGGTTTAGTGGGAAAAACATTTACATTTACTATTTTGACAATGATGAGAAACAACAGACAGTTTTTTTCTCTCATCTTTGAACAGAAAATACTATATAGAAATTATATAAAATTAAATGAAGAAGAGGGAGAAGTACTGTAGTTTAAACGTAGACATTAAAATATATATTTCATACCACATTTTAAGAGATTTAACCTAAAAAGAAGTCTGATATTAGCAACATTGTTTGGTTTGGTTTGGGGTTTGGGGTTTGGCACGGCATGGTGCAAAGTTTAAGTTCTGACATTTAGGTAAATATTTTTCGTGCTCACAGACAAAACAAATATGTCATGGAAATGTCAAACTCATCAGTATGATTGATGGAAAACGATTGATGGACAGCTCAAACATGACTCTAGCCCTAGCCGTTGTTTATGTTAAAGAAGGTGAAAAATAGATAAATTAATTATTTTTCGTATGGAAAAGTTTAACAACAGAATGTTTAAGTTCTAAGAAACGTAATAGAAATGTGTTCTCACTTGTGACACTTCCATTTATTGATTTTAACTGAAGGGAAAATAACCAAATTTTAAGGCATTTTGAAGGATTTTCTTTTACGAACGCTTTAAATTGAACTAGGCCTTTTTAGATAGAGTACCTGTTGTTGTTAGTTATTGCATGCGAGCGCGGTAAGATTGATTATCGGAGAGGAGGTAGGAGGGAAAATGTTTCAGTTCGACCTACGTAAGTCACGCAATGTTGTCTGCTGCATATGCTATCTCGCTCTCGCTCTCACTCTCTCTCTCGCTCTTAACTCTTTTTTTTGCAGCAGCGTGACATTACTAGGCGTCAGGCAACAACACCAACAACAACAACAACAATAACAACAACAACAATAACAGCAACAATCGGCAATGCTACAACCTTTGCCGAGGTGTATAGGACAGTTTGTTGGTAAAGTGCATCGCCTGACTGATTGCATGTCCGTCCGTCCGTCCGTCCGCCTGCGCCTCGTCGATGTTTTCCGAAACCATTGTCTGGCTATGTATTCTCTCTCGCTCTCTCGCCTACTGGCCGCTACTGCTAATGGGCCTAAACTGGAGCAACGCACGAAAGTCATGTATATGTGCACGAAAAATTGGCTACTACCATACCAAACACAACAACAACAACAATATCAGAAGGGTAGGGGAAGGTGTGGGAGGAGGGGGTGGGTTTTAGTATGTTTATAGGTTAAGAGCTGAGCCTTGGCCCCTTGGGCGTGCGATTCGCATGGAGCACATGGCCATGGGCTCCATTAACAAACGCTTAACAGCAATTTTGATAATAGCATAACTGCTGCATGCTACTCTACCTCTCCCTGCCTCTCCTTCCCCCTATCAATTCTATGTTTTAGCATGGCCAAGTGACCTTGTTAGCATAACACAGCTGCTCCTTGCCAAGGGGAATAGTGGAAGGGGAAGTGGCAGGGGAAGAGAAAGAAGTAGGTGTCTTTTCAAAACACATGTGTCACACACATATGTATATATGTGTGTGTGTGCAACAAAGTCGCGCAATAATGCTTAGAGTTGCCACACGACGCCGACGATCGCAAATTCGCTTCCCACGAGCCCGCAGATCAAAAGAGAGAACTAGATCTGGTTAAAATAAAGATGAAAAAAAAGAAACAGGTAATTCCAACATGATTCACAGCGAAAAGGGGAAGAGGGAGAAACAGAAATAAATGTATAAAGAGCAAAATCATATTTTAATCATGTGTGGGAACTCTGGTTGGCAACCAGACTCGTTACGTTACGTTTCCCACTGCCTCAGCTCAAATTTCCAAAAGCGGCAAAAAAGTCAAATTGCGAATCACTCCCAAGCCATTGCCGTGTCTGGCAATCAATTCTAATCGCCATTGTTTCTATGGCTATGATCTATATTATATACTTGAAAGCATGTTTATTAAATAAATCAATAAATTAACTCAATTTGATATGGCTACATATAGATATATATCATATGCATATGCATTCCAGATTTAGATATCGAAGCCCTAGATAAGTACTTTTGTATATTAGTTTTTTTGAGATGAGAGTGAAATAAAGGGGAAACCTATTCACTTTGCAAGTATTTGAAAGAGTTTATGACAACTTAACACCATTTATGATATGGAAAGGGGAACTGCTATAAATTTCCTTTTTATTCTTTTAAGAACAGAGAATGTTGCCAAAGGAATAAGACCTAAAAATGTCGGATATTTGATTTCAACAATCCATAAAGTGAACTTGGACCTCTTAGAATCTATAAAAGCATTCAAAAAGTTGGTATCTTAAACTTAATTTTCCGAAGTTGTTATGTTAATAACATGTTTATATTTAGGTTAACCTTTTGCTTAATCTTCAAGCTTTTCAAATAAGAATTCTTAAGATAATAACAATAAAAAACTATAAATATCCTTATACTATAGTATATTTTTGGTATTTTTTCTTTTGACAAAACTTTTTTAGAAATGTTTTTAAATATATTATATTATCCAAGTTCAAAGATAGCTTATAATAATTTGTTTTTGCTACCCTTACCTAAATTTTAATTAATGGCTTTTTGATCAATTAAATTGAATATTTTTCCTAATAGTTTATTTTTGAAGGTGCTTGGAACTCGGGCTTTGGGTAGTTATATTTAAGAGGTTTTTTTTTTTGGGTTCGATTGCGTGCAATCGCAATTTGGAATGGTTAAACAAACCTATCAATGCCCGCATTTCAGTTCATTTTGCAGTTAATTACGCAACTCATCAATTAGGCAGGCGCAATCCCATTCCAGGACGAGAGACAAAAGAGAGAGTGAGCGATACAAAGAGTGAGCGAAAGAGAGAGAGAGAGAGAGAGAGAAAGGAGCAAAGCATAAAGTAACGAGTACATTAAAAATGTACAAATTGCGCGTCTTAACAATTATTGCTGGCCATAAGGCGCCATCGCTTGGCCAGCAATTATAGCCCTTGTAGATACGACCAATGTAGAGAGAGAGAAAGAGAGATAGGGAGAGGGTGGGGCAGACAAAGAATAAGTTTGTGTTGCGAAGAGCGGGCGGTGGGGGGGGGGGGGTGTTCTTATAAAGAGAGCCAGGTCAAGACAATGGGCCATTAGCAGCGCGCTTTAATTATTTAGTTTTTCCTTCTCCATCTTTTTTTTTTCTTCTCTTACTTTTTGTATTTTGCAACAAAGTGCTGGGCTGTCTATGTATGTATGTGTGTGTGTGTGTGTGTATAGAAAAGCAAACTTTGAAAACCTGGCGAAAATGAAAACGAACTTTGCTTTTCTTATATTTTTTCGTGCATTTCTTTTTTGGTATAGAGAAAATGCTTCGTCGTTCGCCGTTTCGCTTTTGCGCAAGTCAGGGTCAACAACTGCCCCTATATAAGTAAGTAGATGCAGGACACATTCTTGTTGTTGTTGTTATTGTTATTGTTGTTGGTGTGTCTGCCAAGCAACCCCCTAGTGGGCCATTCAATGTAGTATACACACACACACACACTCTTGAATACTTGGACATAGCGAAAGCTTTATATACCATACTGACTAAACCTTTAGCTAAATGTAGAAACTTTAATATCATCCGTCTGTCAATTAATCGCATTGAGTGCTTAAGGTTTTTCGGGAAATCCCACAAGCCGACACACACACACACACACGTTCCTCTCTCCCCTTTGGCTCACACACTAATTGTAAATTAAATGATCCTGATAATATCCGAAAAACATCTAGACAAACAAATAAAGCCAAAACGTAAACAAAACTTTGACCTGTGCACAGTTTTGTCAACCCCAGAACACAAACAACACTAACAATAACAGCAACAAATACACACATTAGATATAGTACTATAGTATGGTATAGTATGTTTATAGAGTTGACAGGACACTGGGCCACTCACGGGGGCACACGGCGCAACGGTTCTGGTCCATTAACCCGTCGTCGGAAACGCAACGCGTGCCCCGTTCTCCCGTTCTATATGAAAGTGGTTTGGACTGTTGGTTGTTGCCTATCCCTCTCTATCTTCTCTCTCACTCACACTCTACTCGTTCTAATCAAAGGAAACTTAGGATCGCTGCATATTGACTGACCGTTGGCACAATGCATCGGCAGGGAAAGGCCAGGGCACGTGTCGGACCAGGAAAAACAAGAAAAAGACTTGAACTGTTCAGAACTGAAATGTTTGCCATTGCAATTAACGCCCAACTTCGTTTTGACCGCTAATTGTCAAAATATTTACTCAAGTTTACCCGAATTCTTGTTCATTTTGTGTTTGGTTTTGTTTTGTTTGACACAGGATGAGACCAACCAAGCCCAATGAGACCAGGAACCCAATAGAAACCCCTCTTAATTGTCCTTTTTCGATTTTTTCTCTTTCAATTTTAGTTAAAATTTTTGCACTTAAACGTAATGAATGCTCGTGTGTTGCGGGTACTTCATCTTCACTCCCATCCACCCCTTCCCCATCACTCTTTAAGCAATTAAATTTATGTCGTTAAACAAAGCGAAAATGCCAATGAACCAAGAAGCAAGTCTCGATAATAAAGCCATCAAAATGCACAACCCAACAAAGTTCGTTCTCCTTTTATTGCAGTGTTTTAATTAATTTAAATTAGACGCAAAACAACAAAACAACAAAAGAGCAAATATATATTTATGCCAAAAAAAAAAGAAACAAAACAGAAAACTAAATAAAAACCACCCTGTCATGAACTATATAGTATATATATATATATATATATGTGTGTGCATGTCTTTGTGTGTACATATGTTTACTCACTCGCCTCAATTCGATTTACCTGGACAGAGCGAAAAATATAAAAACGAAAAATTTGACTATTTGCCCATTTCCATGCCCATTTCGCCATGGGAGTCACCTTTAATTCATTTGCAAGGTTGGGAAAAGAAAAAAACCAAAAAAATAACAAAACTTTAAATAAGATAGACAGATATATAAGGAAACTAGTATAGATTTCGGATAACAGTACAACTCTCAGAACTTAACTTAAAAACGTTTTAAAAATTGACCAGAAAGTATAATTTATTTATACAAATATTCATGTTTTCCTTTTGTCTTTAAGGATCTTAGGGAGAGACTCTTTTTTAGTCCTATTTAATAATTTTCTATTTTAAATAAGTATCAAAAGATTAAACAATCTTAATAATGTCTTTCTAGAAACTTTTTTGAAAGATTTTTTTAAAGTGTCAAGAAAATATGATTAATTTATGCAAAAGTTTGATATTTTCCACTGGACCATAAGTGTTTTAAAGGGAACCTCCGTTTGAGACATACTTTATAGCTTATTATTTCAAATGAGAATCAGGGAACCGAAGCATTTAATAAAAGAAGAAAACAAGCTTAAGAATGTCATTTTAGAGACTTTGTTCAAATACGTTCTTAAGAAAATATGATTTAATTATACAAATATTCAAGATTTTCCCCTGATCTTTAAGTGTCTTAATAGAAAAGTCCTACTTAATAATTTACTTATACAAATTAGACTCAAGAAGGCGAAACATTATACAAAAATACCTAAAAATGTCTTTTCCCCTTTTGTCGTCATTTAGTTTTCGATAGTTAGAACTTTAATCTGTAAACAGCACTAATTTTGCCACGTGCGTGTATTTATTATTATTCCGCATTAATGTGTGTGAGTGAGTGTGCCTATGTTTGTGTTTGTGTTTGTGTATGAGAAATGGGACTAGAGACTAGAGAGAACTGAGAATAGACCAGACGAGACGGGAGCTAGAAAAGACGCCCCGTCGCTGTGTTGAAATTAGTTTTGAATCATTTATGAGTCATGTTTTTAGGGTCTGCCACCATTCAGTGGCAGTTACAGCAACAGCAACAGCAACTTTCTACCTCTCTCTCCCTTCTCACTCTCGTCTCTCTCTTTCTTTCTTACTGGCAGCATAATCGATTTAATAGGCCGGAATGTAACGCGCCGTATGGCAAAACGAACGAAGAAGGCGCTCCTGAGAGGTTAACCATATGGAAAGGATGGGTATGAAGAATAGGATATGGGAATGGGTAAGTGGGTAAAAACTCATTCCTCACTCATTCATAGCTTCTACCAGCTGTGTGTTTTTAACCTACTTCGATTTACAAAAACCACCCGCTTAACTCGCCCCCATAAAAATCTCAATATACAACATATACAATATAAATTTAAAGCTTGTAATCGTAATCGTAATCGTTACTTACCTTGAAAATAACTTTTTGTTCTTAAATAACTAACGGACAGCCTTAGTATGCTCAGTCGATCCAGTTTGCTAAGTATATTCTGCTCGAAGGGCAGCAGGGAGGCAAGCAGATCCAGTTCGGCATTGAGACGCTCCCGATGCCTCTTTGATGGATTGCTCTTAGTGACGCCATCCTTGGGCGGCGGCTTCAAACTGCAAACAAAAACAAAAGCGAGAAACAAATTTCATACATTAAACGCAGTCTCGCAAAAGGTAAACGCAGCTGACGGCGTGAACTTGAACAACAAAAAAAGGTCAAAAATGATTATTAATTGCAGTTATCAGTTACCCCTAGTATAATATACTATATAGGGCTAGCCCTATGGGTAATCCATGGAACCACCCTCAACCACACAGCAGCAGCAGGGTTCTGTTGTTGTTGGTTGGCTTGATTAGCTATGGCCAGTTGATCTGTTAATTGCACTATATATTTATGTGGTATATCTCTTTTTTCTGTCGAAAACAAAGATGAAAAAAACAAACCATTTTATTTCCGCGAATCAAATCATAAAGTCCACTACATATTAAAACGGCAATCTCTGAGTGAGTGTGTTTTATTTTTTCCCCTATCCAATTAAATGTCATAAACAAAGAGAGAAGAACGCGAATCCAGCCAAAAGCCATTGTAAAATCTAAATGCTGTGTGTGATATGATATGGCCAAGGCTGGCGCCCAACTTGCAGTCATAAATGCAAAAAAACAACCATCCTTTATGATAGCTCAACAACCCTTTCTCTCTCTCTCTCCCTCTCTCTCTTTTCTAACTGCTTAGCTTAGCTGTTTTTTATTCGCATTATCTTTAGTCGTAAGCCGTCTTAAATCGAGCGATCTGCTGAGGTTTTGTACATAGCTTAAGCGCATTATGTTTTTATTCTTTCTTACTTCAATCCCTTGTTGATTTTGTGTGTTTTCTGTTTTGTTTTTGTTTTTGTTTTTTATCATATTTGGTCTCATCATTTTCATTGACATTATTACAAAGTTAATTGCGGTTATTAAATATAATTACTGTTGTAATTTATGAGCGACCCCTTTCAGGGCCAACCAACCAACCGACCTCTTCTACCACCCTCCCTACCCCCCCCCCCCCCCCCACTCAAAAAAACCCCTTAAAATTTGTCGTTTGTTTCGTTTTTTCTTTGTGTGATTGTGATTGTGTGTGTGTGTGTTTTTATATATTGTAAGTACATTGAACATTTTCATTGTTTAACGTGTTGTGTTTTTTTTTTTAAGTTTTTGCTTGGTTGCACTCACACACACATACACACATACACAGTTATAGTTAAGTTGAGTAGTGTGGCAAGTGGCACAATATATATATATATCTATATAGAAAAAGGACTCGCATACACATACAGGATACATTGTCGCGTTTGAAACGTGAAAAGTTGAAACGTATTTAAGTTAATTGCCCGACATTTTTTTGCTACTGTTACTGCTGCTGCTGTTGCTGCCACTGCTGTTGCTGCCACACAGTTTGGCACTCTTTTTTTTGTTGTTAGTATGTTTGAGCTAGTGCTGCTGCTTTTCCACGTAATTGTCAGTGGCATGTCCGTTTGATGTCAGTGCCACCAGGACGACATGTGCCTCAAAATAGGTTTAAACGGGAACCCCAAGCCAAATCCCCCAGCTGCAGTTCTGCAAGTTCTGTTCCCGACTTTTGTTGAGGTGTGTGCTTGAAGTGCTTGGGAATGCAAAACTGTCGCGCAAAGATAACACACACACACACACACAGACACACACAGCATAATAATGATAATAACAATGATAATAATGATGATGATTCATGCCACTGTTAAGCATTGGAATGTCGAAAGGATTGAATGAAATCCGTAATATGTCAGAAATGTCAGGAAACTTGTAATCAAAGTCAAAGAAGAGAAAAAGTTTTGATAACAAGTTCTAAAGGGTGAAAAGATTTTTAAAAAGTCATAAAAACATGAGAAAAACAATATATAATAAAAGTGTTAAGTATTCTGAATGAAAAGTTTATATAAACATATCTAACATCCATTTCAATTTATGATAATATATATAATTTCATTATCAAAAACATTGGTAAGAAAATATTTGAGAAAAGTTAAGAGTTTTCTGAATGAAAGAATGAGACATTTTTATAAAAAATCAAGTTCAATTTATATTATTTCTCAAATATTATTATTCTCCAACACCTTTCCTCAGCTCTAAACTCTTCATAACTCTTCAGCTAAACGCACACAATTAGATCAATAATATTTCTACGGGAAATTATATTTGATTGAATTTATAGAAATTATAAATAATGATGCATCATTTACAGTTAAACATTGGAATGCCAACAAAAAAAAATCTCTTTTGCCCCTCCACAAATATATATATATATGAATCTATATAAAACGGCGCAAATGCCAAACAATAAACGTTAATTTATTTAATTAAATGCGAATCGCAGTCAGAAACTTTTAAGCCAATTACGAAGTAGGCCGAAACAAACACACACACACGGTCACTCACACACACACACGAGTTAAATTTAGAAAATTATTAGTGTCTGGCAGAAGACGCAAAACATTAGCGAAACGAATATCGAAAAAAAACAAGAAACTGAGGATAAACGACAAATTGGCAAAAGGAGTGGGTGATTATATAGAATATGGTATGGAATCATGATGATGAAACCGTTAGACGCATTGGAATGCAATTTGAATTGAAGATAAGTTTTTTTCCCCTGGCAAGTCAAGGCTAACAAATTATAATGAGACCCGGACCCGGACCCGAACCCGAACCAAAGAAACGAATAAGTATACCAAAACAACACAACTTAAGGACTACTCTGCCAAAATTGAGGGCATTGCGGCAGCAGCAACAACGTTTGACGTTGAATAAAATGTATAATTTTCTTATTATCTATATGTATATGTATATGTATATGAGAGGGCAAAACAACGGCAACAACGGGACTGCAAAGCTACAACAAACCAAATAAGCAGAAACCAAACCGAACCGAACCGAACCGAACCAAGAACAGAACGTTTGCAACTGTGAAAGAGAGAGAAGAAGAAGTAGGAGAGAGAGAGCTATAAAAAAAAACAGTCGAGGGCATGTAATAAAATGAGTTCCATAAACAACTTTCCCAAAAAAAAAAAAGAAATGGGTAGAAAAAAAAAGGAAACGGCGCTTTTGTCTGCTCTGTGTTTTGTGTGTGTAAAGTTTTCTTTCTTTTTATTTTCTCTCTCTTAGTTTTTGGGCAGAAGGCAACATGAAACGACGTCGCTGCTAGAAAATGGCGTAGAATCCTGGCGAACAAAGGATAACTGCATATAGCTTAAGTAAATGTGTGTGTGTGTGTGTGTGTGTTGGACACATTTCTTGCTAAAGTTTTAGCCAAACCCCAAAAACCCTACTCCTTCTTCCTCGGCCTCCCCTCTTCTTGCAGTCCATTTTTATTTTAGCTTTGGCTCATTTCATTTCATTTTCCCTGCATTATTTTTTTTCCCCATTTTCTCTTTTTGCCATTTTCATTTTGCTGCTTTTCTTTCACATGTATTGCCCACACATACTACTCCTTCATTCTTTTTTTTTTTTGCGCTCCGTTTTTCTCCTTTTGTATTCCCATTATGAAATGAATTGCTTTTAAAGAAATTACAATGCGGCAGCCACAGCTAAAATTGCCCCAAAGGGCTGCCATTTGGAAATTTCGAAAATTATTCTTTGGTTTCTTTGGCTACATTTTAAAGGGAATAACTAATAAATAGTATAGACTAAGACTCAAAACTATTTGAGATGCAAGTGCAACAGCAGCTGTTCTTTGTTGTTGTTTATGCAGTTTTTGTTGTTGTTGTTTTCTTGGGTGTCAAGGTTCGACAGCACTGGGGCTTTGGGTTAGTTAGCCGGCCTTTTTTTTGTTGTTTAGGTGTTGTTCTTGTTGTTTCTTTGTTTGAGGCTGATGTGTTTATAAACAAATGACACGCAATCCTTAAGGGGTTGGGTGTGTATGTGCATGTCTATGTGTGTGTGTGTGTGTGTGCTGGTGTGTGTGTGTGTGCCGGCACGTGAGCTCAACTTGTTTTTTGGTATTTGCATGCTTTGGCATTACGCATACGCAGCGTTGTCGTTGTCGTTGATTTTATTCACTTGACTCTGTTTTTGGCGCCAAAAAAATCACAACACACATTACACACACACACACACACACACACATACACACGCAACTTATTCATTCATATAATGCGCTCTCTATTGCTCGTGCTCAGCCAGTTGTATGCGTGCCGCAACAAAATTGCAGTCAGCAGCAGCAGCAACGGCAGCGGCAGAAGCGACAGAAGAACAGCCGACGCCGACGCCACCGCCACCGACGACGTCGACGTCTGGCTGCTTGTAAAAACGCAAAGTAGCGTGTCTCATGTCCGAAATACTAAATACAACAAAAACAACAACAACAAGAAAAACAAAGCGGCGTAGGCGTCAACGCAACAATTACAACAATAAAAACAACAACAATCAAAATGCGGGCCACTTTTGCTGCACGGCACAAATTTTTTTATTTTTTTTTGCAAACTAATTTAATTTTGCATGTTGTTGTTGCCTTTGTAACTGTTATTTGTTGCGTTTGCTCCATTTGTTGTTGTTGTTTACGCCTTTTCAAGTGCATGTTGCTTTAAATTAGATACTATGTAGATAGAACAACCTTGCCAAAGGGCATGTGATAGCATTAACATGTTAAGTTAATATGTCAATTGAAAGCAGAGTTGCTCTTGAATAAACGAAAAACAAGATAACGAGAGGAAGTTTCAATACTTTAATGTGCATTTTAACTATATTTATAATCATTTTTTCATGTGTCAAGGTGTTTCATTGAAAATACTTTTTGTTTAGGACAATACTAGGAAGTACAACTGATTGTTGAATTCAGTATACAAATGCTAAGAGCAAGAAATGAAAGTATTTTTATTACATTTTTATGAAATCTCATTTTATTCACACATAAACTGTTTTTATAGAAGAAACTTGAAGCAAGAGCACAAGAACATGATTTAAGCTTAAAAAGTTCTCAAATCAAATACAACGAACTTAATTAATCGTACTTCTAATAAGAAAGACATTTTTGATTTAATCGATTTCGTATTAAATGAGATATTATGCTCAAAATGTGAAGTTTAAAGTACGAAAAACAAAAAATAAAACAATTTTATTTGTTACAATAGAAATCTTTTAAGATATTAATCAACAGTATGAAAGCGAATATAATCAAATTCTCTCGAAGGAAAACGAATCCTTTATGCGGCAACCCTGGCAACCCTGGCAACCGCGATATCATTCTAATCTATAGCAGACAGAACGGCCGCCAATAAAGTTCGAACTATTTAACATATTTTGACAGTTGTCATTGCCCGATTGCAAAATTCCCATAGTTTTAATATTCTAGATAGCTCATCTTGACTTCATTTCACTTTAAAGTTGCCGACACATTTATCACTTCATTAGGAGCAGAGTCCACCACACCAACTTCCCAGTCTTCCCAACCATGTTCGAGTGTCACTTGAATGTATTTTGTTTGTGTGTTGTTGATGTTGTTGGTGTTGTTGTTGGTGTTGAAATTGTTTTGCACAATTAATATGCAAATGAAGGGCACCTTAATGTGGCATTCATGGACAAAAGAGCGAAAGAAGAGGAGAACCGATTCCAAATATGCAAATAATGCGTTAACAACTTAATTCGTTCCAAAAGGCCAAGACGTGTGTGGAGTGAAGGTTGGAGGAGGGATCAGTTTTGGTTAGCTGGACGATTAGCGCGGGGTCCTGAACCTGAGCCTGAACCAGAACCAGAATCTATATCTCTGAACCCAAAACCTGCAGCTGCCTCACTTTTGAAACCAGCTGAGTGCGCCTATATCAATGAATTTCGATTCTGCAGTCTGCAGTCGGTAGTCGGCAGTCTTCGCGATTCTTCTCCTTGGCGATTCTCTTCTTCTGTTATCTCAAGTCGAAGTCTGCGACCAAGATCGTTTTGTAGTTGTGCGTTGCGGGGCAGCTACTGCGATTCGATGCTTGCAACATCAGCAGCTACGTCTTTTGTTTTGTTTTTGGGGTTGACAAAATTAATGAGTTGAGTCTCGTTCTCGTTCTCGTTCTGGTTCTGGTCATGGTAGAGAATGGTTGGTAACAAGAGGGAGGGCTAGCTGCTGGGCTCGTTAAATTTAACAGCTTAGCGCTACGCTTTTCTCACCCGACTCAATGGCAAATTTATGCGTGAATTTGGCGCAGATCCATTAAGTGGATCCATAGATTAAAGCCAAGTTGCTGCCGTTGTTGTTGGTGTTGTTGTTGTTGTTGCCATGTTGTTTGTTGTTAGCCTTTTAAGTGGCCCTGTTGCAACAACAACAACAACAAACAACAACTGCAACGGTAGCAATTTTAATTTCATGTTTCTCGCTGACAGCTTCTTTAAATGGCGCTTAACTTTTGTTTTGACATTTCCACTTCGTTGACATTTTACGGAATGGGATTTTTTTTTTTTTTTTGTTGGTCACTCTTTGTTTTCTTGTTGTTATTGTGGTTGTTGTGGTTGTTGTGGTTGTTGTTGCTGCTGTTGTTGTGCATGCAAATTCAATTAATTGTGACATTCAATGAAATACCAAAAGCAGACAACGAAGAATTTTCGGAGCAAGACTAAAGAGTTTTTGTAGGTTTTCGGGAAATTACTCATAAAAGCTGTTTAACTTTTTGATGACAGAATTTCAGCACAATTTCATATAGTATGTTAACAATACACCTTAAAACTCGAAAAGGCTCTGAAGTCACAAGGTAAGTTTTCTAAAAAAAAATATATTATGAAAAATGAAATTTTTTTATGAATTTATGTAAAAAACCTATTTTATATTTGATTGTAAGCTAAATTGAGAATCACTTGCCAACAGGAAAATGTTAAGGACTCTTCTATAACACTTTTCAGGAAATACTAAAGAATATTTTTGTAGTTAAACTTTCTTTCAACTTGCCAACAAACTGTTCGTATTTAATGGTATTTAAGAACCAAATAAAAAGCTTAGCCCATAAAGGTTTTCCAAAAGACTTTTTTTTAAGGAAATAATCTATGTGGGGAGCCTTCTCTGACTAATGACTTTTTGGACATCAAAAAAAAAGGTCAAAGGGAACACCTCTAGTTTTATGTGATTTTTTATGATCTCAGCGCAGAAAACAAAGCACTAAAAAATTTGTGTATAACAGATACACACACACATGTATATTGCGATGTGAAGTACATAAATAAACAGTTATTGTTGCTAATGTTTGTAGTTGTAGTTGTTGTTGTTGTTGCTGTTGTAGTTTTATGTTTGTTCCAAAGGCAGCCAGCGCCCGACATCTGTGAGAGGCGGCAAAAGTTCCGCACAAGAATAACGTCAACTATGCCAGTAACAACAACAACAACAACATGAACAACAACAACTGTAACAGTAACAACAACAACAACAACTTGGCAAAAGCAACTCATTTATTTTATCGATTAAACATTTTTTGCGATTCGCGCAGCGGAATCTTGAACGAGCCGGGCGAAATTTTTTATGTGCGAGCTTTGGAAAAATGTATCTACTGACACACACACTCACACTAATACACACAATATATCTATGTATATATGTATATGTATATATGGCGCGACATCAAAGCGCTTGGCAAAGCAACTTTGAAAACCTTTTGACAGCTGCCCGACTTGCTTTAAGGCAGCGGGTAGAGGGCAGAGCAGGCAGCCGGGGGTGGGTGGGTGGTTTTTGGGTGGGTGGCCAGCTGGTTTTTTGGATAGCTGTGTGTGTGTGTGTGTGTGTTGGTTCCACCCCGCTTGGCAGCTTGTGGGCGCGGCCTTTTATTTACCGCCTCCTCCACCAGAGTCGACCTCTCCCAACCCAACTCCAACCAAACCAAACCAAAAAAAAAAGACGAAGCGAGTCTTCATTTGATTGTGGAAGGCGTCAGCCCAATGATGAGCTCTCTACCCCTCTCTACCCCTCTCCCTTGGTTGGCAAATTCATCATTTATTCATGGCATAATTATGAAAATTATTTTTGATTTCCAAATGAAATTTTTACCAGCTTCAGCTGCTTTTTTCGCTGCTTTTATTTAGCTGCTTTTTTTTTATTGCAATTCGTTGTAAAAAAAAAAAGTATCACCTGCCCTGAGCTGAACTGAAGTGAACCAAAGTGAACTGGGAAACACGCCCTCACACACACACACACACACACCCCGCGCTCCACTTCAGCGCCCCCACACACACACACGGACATGGACACAGAGACCAGAGAGAGTGCTGTCTCCCGATCCTTTTTGGGGTGGATTTTTAATGGAACGCTTTTGCTTAATTCAAAATTCTTTTGTTTTGGTCAGCAAAAGAATAACAAAAAAGAAATACAAATGTTCATATGTACAGGAACTAGGCGCGTTCCGTGCCGCCGCAGGCAGGTGGCTTATGGATTAGTCGTTGCCAACAACAACAACAACACAGCAGCGTCGGGTGGATTGAGGATTGGCCACTCCATGACCATCGTCGTCGTCGTCGTCGTCGTCGTTAGGGAGTTCACTGACACTAAACCCTTAACGGAACGACTTGCGTCTGCTGTCAGATCAGCTGCTCGGAGCTCGGAGCTCGAAGCTCGGAATGTTGACATTAAGAGCGTTTACTTAAAAATGTAAGCCCAAAAGCGTTTTAGCACCTAGACAAGGGGTTAGCAAATGGGTGGTGGGCCGGGGAGGGATTGGCAACAAAGTTTCACAAATGGAAGATAGAAAGAAAGAGAGGGAGAGAGAGAGCGTGGAAGAGAGTGAGGCAGACAGCTGTTGTTTGGCGCATTTAATGGCTGCCACGCCCCTCCGCCCCATTATCCAAGGCTGGTCATATGGAGCAAGAGCACTATTTAGGCTTCGATACGCTGCATTACGCAATGGTGTTAATTACTCACACACATACAGACACAGACAGACATATCCCACACACACACACACACACACACACACACAAACAAGCTAGATAATCGCAAACAGTTACCAAAGCAAAGCCAAAGATAGTTGGAGTAGAGAGAGAGAGAGAGAGGGAGAGAGGGTGTTGGGGAGAGAGGTGTGTGGGGAGAGGTGAGTTGGAAAGTCGAGACAATGTTTAACGAGTGGAAAACCGTTAATCACAGCGCTGCATACACTCAGAGAAAAATTAACGCACAACAGCTGTTAAGTGCTTCGCATAATAATAAGTGGAAGTAGAAAAGCAAGAAAATATCTTAAATATTATTTCTACATTAAGAGAAAAGTTAAAGAAAAAGTTAAATGGTGAAAGAGTTTAAATAAACCATATGAAGAGTATTTCTCCATTCTTTAAAGCCTTAAAAGAAGACTTAACTAACATAACCAGTAAGAAGAAGAAGTCAAGCTTACTCGACTAGAACATATCCTCAACCGTTGACACTTATCTGTATTTTACTGTACCAAGACCTGATGAGAGAACTTCAATCTTTCATATCTCCAGGGTTTCTCAAAAGATTTGAATAAAAATTTTACAGATTTTTATTCCCTATTATTATACAAATCAAGATTTTATTGTTATCGATTATATGTGTATATCGTAAACCGGAATAGTTAACCTTCAAAGAATTTTCTAGGTTAAGGGTATAAAAATAAATAATAATTAGCTATATATTCAAAAGAAAATTTTGTTCAATCTTAACTACTCAAACTTAAGAACTTACTGTTATCGATTGATTACATGAGTATATCGTAAGCCAAAAAAGTTACCTCTTTCCTGGGTTAAGGGTATAAAAATAGTTAATTAACATACAATGAATCGCAATATATTCAAAATGAAACTTCTTAATGACTCTATACGAATTTGAACACAGTTACTTTCACTTTAATTTTTAAATGAACTGCTGACCTATCAAAAACTGTGCTTAATAGTTCAAAGGATAAAAGTGCGCTACCTTAATGAACTGCATTATAGACAGAATGGGTGAAAGAGAATATGGATAATGTGGAAAGAGAATGTGTTTTATGCTATCTATGACTGATATCACACCCGCTCTCACGGCCCGAGCTAACTGTAATTAACTGATCCCCCCCGCACACCACCACCACCACCATCGATAACATCTCATCTATCTGTATCTCCCATATAGCACACACACACACTTTTAACCCCATATGAACTCTTGAAAGACTTAAAAGTGGCTTCAACAACGGGCGCAGGCGCAACTAATGAGTAGCAGAAGGGCGAGTTGAAGGAGATGGATGGAGGGGTTAGAAACTGAACCAACAACCACCACCACCGCCGACACCGTCAAGGTAGCATATTGGCCAACTGTTGTCTATTTGGGTTTTGTTGTTGTTCTTGTTGTTGGCCCCCTTTATTGGTCCTTTGGTCAATTCGCCGACTCTCGCCAACTCGAACTTGAAATGAAACTTCGTTTGCGTTGTGAAAATTTATTATGTGCTCTACGGCATGGATATGGCATGGAATGATTATAATAGTATGGATAGAGTATGGATGTGGGGTAGGCATATGGTCAGCTGGTCCTCGATTCGTTTGCTGACCCTACCAAAAAACAAAACAAAGAATGTGAAAACATATGTCACGAGGCGGCGGCGGCGGCGGCGGCGGCAATTGCGGTTTCAAACGGGGAAATACTAGTTTGACCTACCCGAGCATATGGGAAAGGAAAACTATTCAATAAATCATTTAACATGATCAGTTAGTTAAAAAGTTAGTTGTATTTTTCGTTTGGAGAACAACTCAGTCAAGTTGCTTAAAACTTTAAGCTTTAAAGACCCAAACCCGAGCAACAACAGGGAAAACACAAACTTGGCTAATTACAATTTCTAATAGCAACAAGGACTGAATTGTAGTAGTAGTAAGTGGAAAAGCGGTGAGGGGGGGGATTGGGGGGAATGGGACCGTATGCACCACTTGCTGCAATCAATAACAAGCACAAACAGCAACAGCAACAACAACAATAGCAACAGCAACGTGTAGCAACAACAACAACAGCAATCGCAACAAACAACAACAACAACAAGTCTGATAATCAATAAAGCAAAAGCAGGACTCAACCATATCCATAACAACCAACAAGTGGAACCAACCTTTCAGTTCGTTCTCGATGCCGCCGCTGGCCATGGAACATTTACAAAAGTGTTGCGCTGGTGGAAGTGGGGTGTGGGGGAGACACATAAAGAAGAACAAGAAGAAGTTGTTGGAGTTACAAATGTTGCAAGTTTGTTGCTACTGTTATTGTTGTTGTTGTTGCTGTTATGGGCCTCCCTTTTCAATGGGGTTTGGGTGGCTTTACGAACTTTAACTACTTGTGGTAATTGCTGGCAAAAAGTGCCCTTAGAATGCAGCTAAAAGCGGTGCGGTGCGGTGCGGCAAGTTAGCGGTGCATGGCCAATAATTAAATGCGCTGAGTGGTTAAGTCGTTTTTTTTTTCGGTCAGTTGAGGCATCTTGTTTATGATAAACATTAACTTGCTTAAACGCTTTTTCTACGCACTCTGAAAAAGAGAAGCTGAAAGTTTAAGAATGTTCGAAATGCCTAATGCAATGAAATAATATTAACTTGTGAATTCTTTGGATTATTTAGCGAGAAATTGGAACAAATGTTGAAATATGACTGCGAAAAGTATCTTAAGATAATAGTTTAATAGACAAATTTGCCATAGACATTAAACATATTATTACAATCATTTGTTTAGACACATTAAATGCTTAAGAATTTGCAATGTTTTGTTAAGTTTTCCCATTGGAAATTTTTTAATAATCCGAAAGACTATGTTATACTAACATTGAATTAAAATATATATATTTAAGTACTTTAGTTAACTTTAAATATCAATATCAGACAAAAAACATTTTTGGAATACGTACTTTATTAATTATGTATTAAATTTTATAAGCCTTGTCATAACAAGTTATATTTGGAACTGATGATTTCATCATTAACTGTTTTTCACTAATAGCTAAAACATTCAAAAGAATATATTTACATATATAAAAAACTTCTAAATATATATTTATTCATATATAAGATTGATAAAGAAAAGTTTGTTGAATAATCGATTAGAAATTACCAAAAAGTTTAGCTCATTAATCAACTTTTTCTCAATTTGTAGTCCTTGGATTAAATAATTTTGATTTATTATCAAATTACACGTTTAATTAAATAATTTCTACTCAAAAATCATCAAAAAAAAGTTTCTAATGATAATCAAGTATTTTGGTTTCAGATTTATTATTCAAATTTACATTTAACTTAAATATAGCTATTATACACTAACAATTGTATTGTTTGTTGTTGTGATTAAAGTTATTGGTTAGACTTCATATTAATGGGCAATAATTCAAAAATGATAGGTTCCAATACTAAGGCACGGCCCAAAAAAAAGAAAACATTGTACAACACTGTATGCTCTCTCTACCTCTCTTTCTATCCTTAATAAGTGCAACACATGCGGCGTATGCGAAATATTTGTAGAGTCCTCGAAAATACTTGGTTGAGAAAGGGGTTGGCCCAAAACAGCTGCAAGGAGCTCAATTAAAATAGCACACAAGTTGTTTAGGCAGACACACACACATATTTCTCTCATTTTTGATCGTTTCATTAAAAACACAGGGAGAGAGAGAGAGCGAGAGAGAGAGAGAGAGGGGGGGGTACAAGCACTTGGCCCAGGCACAGAGACCCAGGCCTGACACTTAATTGCAGGTGTGCATGGCAAGGTGACAATTTTGCGTCAGTCGAGCGAGCAACGCGCCAACTAAAACAACACCAACAACAACAACAAATAACAACGAAAAACAACACACCATGACTGGGATAAAGGTGGTGTGGTGTGGGGTTGGAGTGGGGTGGTGCGGTGTGTAAGAACAGGGTGTAGCATTTTGGCGAGAAGTAATTGTTTTTTAAGCCACCGAACCGCTCTGCAAAAAAAAAAAAAAAAAATTATACGAGCTGCCTGTCGATGGCTGCACACCAATAATAAAATTATAAAAGAGTACAACAAAAGGTGAACAAGGAAAATAAGTGTTTTGAATGGTGTGAACGAAGCTGAAATACCCTGTAAATGAAATGGTAGAAATCGAACTATGAGCGATCGATTTAGCCCAATGGAAGTTAAACAAATTATAATAAAAATATTTGGTTTAAACTATGTTAAAGCATACTGCAAAATTATAAATCATCAACTTCAGCAACTTATTTCTGGACCAAACCTAACTCAAAACAGTTTCAAAAATATTCAATGAATGGACCTGATAAAATTTCCTAGTTCTGTGGACTTTCAGCAAGAACACCATGTTTATGATTATGGCAAAGATTATAATGCCTTTTTCATCTTTAAGCAACTTGTTTCTGAGCTTCAGAAAAAAACCAAGCTTTGTGTATTCAATACTTATACACCACGTTTAAGATTATTACAAAGATTATAAGCATCATTTATTATTAAACTTATTTCTGGACCAAACCTAACTCAAAACAGTTTCAACAATAACCATTGGATAACCTTTTGGTATTACCAAAATATTTTTGGATATCATCTTTTTGCAAGAATTCCATATTTAGGATTAATTCAAGGATTATAAAGGTTTTTTCATCATCAAGCAACTTATTTCTACACCAATCCTTACTAAAACTACTTCAAAAATATCCAATGAATTAAGTTTTAAATATTACCAAGCTTAATGGACTTAATACTTTATACAAGAACAGCATGTTAAATATCAGAATGGCTGCTAACGAAACTAAAACAGCTTCAGAAATATACTAAGAATGAGTTTTTAGTATAGTATATTCAAGTTATACGTAGTTAAGAACAAGAATATTACTTCACAATCAAACTATTTGGTGACTAAGTCCTCTAAAATACCCTTTTGCCAGGGTATAACAAAAAAGGAAGGCAGGCGGCAGAAAAAAAAACAGAATTAATAACTTTGTCGCTATCTTTGGACTTGGTCGCTGTTTGTTGTTCTTGTTGTTGCTGTTGTTGCTGTTGTTGCTGCTGTTGCTGTTGTTGCTGCTGTTGCTCTCCCGCTGCTGATCAGTTGGGGCGCAATTATAGTGCGCAGTTGGGGGCGTGTCTTAGTTTCCAGCTACTGCAGCAATTTTTTCCTCCTTTATTTTAATATTATTATTTTTGTTGTTGCTTTTTGCATATTTACGTCGTCGTCGTCGTCGTCGCGTGTGTTGCTATTGTTGTTGTTGTTGTTGCTGCTGTTTTGTTGTTTTTACAAGTATTTTGCGGCAAGTTAAGTACACAAAATTATCAGAAATTATATGCACTTTTGGGCAGCAACAGCAACGGCGACGACGGCGACGACGACGGCGGCGGCAATACTCTTGATCTGCACAAGGCGATAACACTTTTAGTCGTCGGAGCAATAGAGCAAAAAAGAGTTCAACAAGAAAACGGCGAAGAAGAAGCTCAACAAAAAGGGCCACCCCGAATGAGAAGGGCGAGGAGGAGAGTAGGGGGGAAATACTGTAATTTCACGCAACTCTGCCGACATGCATAATATTCATAATTTCCATATTGAATGCTTACAGAAGCTCAAGCTGACGGCTATGGCTACAATTTAGATGCATTGCGTATACGCAGCGTGAGACACTTAAAATTAATTTCCAATTATGCAATAGACAACGATCTCTTTCTTTGGGGTAACATTGTAATGATTAATATTTTCATTACACGTTTCAAGTAGCTTAAAGACTCCAATAAATTGATAACAGGTAGAATATTGATGCCAAAAGCTAGCAACATTCTTTATTCCGATTAAGTTGAGATGACTTTCTGATTACATAGATTACTTCTTGTATGCATTTCTCCCCTCTTGACTATATATTATAATACCAAAAAATACCCCTTGCGGGCATCAAAAGAAGAAAGACCAGTAGCAAAATGGTTATATGGTTATTTCTGGCATCATTTATCAGTAGCTGAAACCCAACAAGCCGTAGATTGATGGCCAAGACAACAGCAACAACAATGAATGAATACCGTCAGTTGACTCTGGCAGCCAAAACGATTTTCATTGATTGAAATCTTTTCAGTAGTCATAGACACTCACAGCGGGGAGGGGCAACTGAAGGGGGGTTAACTCACCTTTTGCCATTGCGTCGCCTTCGCTTGGTGGCGTAGACGGTGCCCAGTTGGCTCATTGCAAGGGCGGAGTTCGTTATGGTCGCCGTTTTGAATGATTTTTCTTTTCTTCCGAACACACTCTCTATCTCTCTCGCGCTCGCACTCGCTCTCGCTCTCACTCTGCTCTGATGAGCGGCGTTGCAACGTTTGTTGCAAGTTCAATTTTTATTTCGATTTTGTTTCTGGTTTTCCACTTTATAATTCGTTTTTAATTAGCTCAAGTCCTGCTGCGGGCTGCAGGTTTTTTTTTTTTGTTTTCTTTATCTCAGCAGCTGTGGCAGCTTTTGATTTTGTTTTATTTGCCACGTTTTTTGCTTTTTTCTTTGTTTTATCATCACGCCCTACATTTATGTTTATCTTCGGTTTATTTTGTTTTATTTATTGCACTTTTTTGTTGATTGTGAAGGGAAGTTTGGGTTTTTTAAAACTGAATAAGAATGAATTTGGATTGAAAATTTAACGAATTAAATATTTAGGGTTCTGATCACAGTTTAACAAAAATTGAATTGGAAATTATCTATATCTTCGTTTATGCGTTGTGCCAAATCGTGATATGGAAAACTTTTTCTGTACATTTTTAAAATGTATCAAAAAATTTAATTCGATATTCGAATGAAAACTTAAGAGATAGAATTATTATACATCTATACTTGAGTTCTAAATATTTGAGTAGAGAACATTCATAATGATTAATGTTTATTAAGACAGTGTTGTTTTTGTATTTAGCTCTCCCAATTTGATGCTGCTGATGAATTGAAAGATGAGTTGAGACTGGGACGGAAATATTCAAGAACGTTGTATATTTTTGAACACTAATGTTGATAAGTAACAATAATGTATTGAAGAACTGATTTTTGAAACCTATTAATGATAAGTTAAAAGAAATGTATTGCCATGAAAATAAAGTCTAAAAACAGCCTAGGCTTAAGGTCGATAATAAACTGACAATGATATGGCAACATTTTTTAAACCGTTGCACTATGCATACACATTCCTAGAGTTTAACAAACAACAACAACTTCAATGTGAATGACAAATTAACCGTAAAATCGCAAAACACAATTTACAGTTCGATTTGCAATGTTTTGTATTTGTTATTGTTGTTGTTGTATTATAACACTTTTGCTTTTCACTAGCACGCATTTGATTTGTGGTATTGTTGTTGTTGTTGTTGTTGGTGGTGTTGGCGTTGATGGTCGATGACGACGAAAAACGACGCATGCAACAAAACAGCAGGCTAAACGCAAGAACGGCACGCAAATCATTTCCAGCTCCAATGCGGAGGCGTCGGCTTTGGCAGAGGCGTCAACGGCGTCAGCAGCTTTGGCGCTTTGCTGAACTGCTCAAACTGTCAAAGTGACATTTTGTGTGTGTGTGTGTGTATGAGTGTGTGTAGATGAATGAGATGAATGATAAAGTGAATGACCGTTGACGCCGCCGGCAAATTGGCAACTCTGCACTTGCACTAAAAAAGTTGTTGTTGTTGTTTTTGGAGATTGCGTGTGTGTGTGTGTGGGTGTTTGCCAGAAGCCGGCTGCTGTTCAATATTAGATTTTTATAGGGTATCGCGTGCCGTTAAAATGAATTCATTTTAGTTTTGCATTTTGCATTTTACGTTTATAGATTATTTTTATTCAAGAAAATACATTTTTTGCACACGTTTTTTTTCTAACACTTGCACACGCACCTTTTCAAACACTGGCACTGGCTGATCTGTTGATGTGTGTGGGTGTGTGTGTTTGTGTTTGTGAGAGATAATGCACCGAACGAGGCGCCAGGCGTTGGCGTTGACGACGGCAAACACCGTTAGTTACCAGCGACTGCACGCGAGCGGCAGAAACAAATGAATATTGTATGAAGAACGCGCGGCAGCGGGCCAAAGTCAAAGCTTGAAATGCGAACGCGAACACGACCGCGACGCTTGAATTGAAACACAAACTCCACCAACCCACTCTTACGCGTTCTCTCTCTCTCTCTCTCGCTCACTTACGCGCTCTCAGCAGAAACAACAATAAATGGCAAAACAGTAAAGCGCCGACGGCGTTAACCGTTGCGCGATTGCCGAAAATGAATTAAGAAATAATTTTTTCTGTTTTGTATTTTAGTTTTTGCTAAGCGCGAGCGACTCTCGTTGGCTCGGTGACTGCGCGGCCACGTCGACGCTTTGAGAATCCAACAAGAACTGAAAACGAAATTGGAAAAAACCAGTCCTGGTTGAAACGCTTTGGCAATTGGTACACGTGGCTCCGCGCGCTCTGCCTGGCTCTGCTGCTTTGGCCGCATGCTGTCTTTGTTGTCTATGCCTTCCAGTCGTCCTGGCAACGCGATCGCCAAGCAGCGTCGGTGTGTGTGAGCGAGAGTGAGAGCGCGCACACTGTATGTCGTTCCATTTCCAAACGTTTCGTTAGGTGCGCGCGCCTGGAAAGTGTGAGCTGCAACTGCCAATTATGGAAGCGTATGGTGTATCTCTTTCTAACGCATGCGACTAACCCGCTTGCCGACTTTGCGCTCAAAATAAACGGGGCGGGGCGTGTTCTCACTAATACTAACATACACTAACAGAGTGTATTGCTAACCCTGTCTAACGCAAGCAATTGCAGTTGTGTACGAGTGTATGTGTGTATGTGTGTGTGTAGTTATTCATTATGCAGTAATTAAGAGCATATTTTTTATGAAGCTGTGCTGGTTTTATTGTTCGTTTTATCATTTGAAGGCATCGAGCTAATCGCTCATCGAGCGAGCATTTTGCATCTATTTTGCATGAACTGCGTTCGGAAGTTGCAATTGAAAGTGCATCTTAAGCCTATTAGACAAACAATTTAAATGAGCCAATAGCTTTTAACTGCCCATTAAAAGCAACACAAGTAATAACGAGGACATAACAAACACTGTGGCGTTGCCACTTATCTCAATGATTTATTTGTGCCACTGCAGAGGCGACAACTGCAAACAGCTTACTTTTAACCAGACAGACAGATAGACAGACAGACACACGCCTGTTCCTAGAAGAAACACACAAACAAAATGTCTGCTACATTCAAGGCACTCAAGGCACTCAAAGCGGAACATTGGCTACTAGGGCAGGCGGGGCAGGCAGGGGGTTCCATAACTGACAATAAGCAGCCATATGTCAAGTACACGTATGTAACCGCAGGCAAACTTGCCACAGATGGCTCTTTCTACATACACATACATGTATAATGCAGCCAGCCATTGAGTACGACTCAGAATGAGATCTTTGCCAGCCAAAGAAGAAGAAGAACATTCGACAAGTCTCTCACAAGAAATACACAAAGAAATTCTTTACTTTACAGAACAAATAAATCAGTAATGACATTTAAAGTAAATTATGTCATAATATAATTTTTCACCTTACGAATTAAATGTTTTTTAAACCAAAACAATAGGTAATAAGTGCGAGACATAGGGTTTTTAAATATATTTTCACTGGAATATATTTTTTTTAACTATTTAAATTAAATTTCCTTTCTTTTTTCTTCGCGCCATTATAAATTTAAGTAAATAATCAACAATTACAAGCTAAAAATCTAATCAAGATCTTCTTTTTGTTGCAGAGAGAGCATTTGTCAAAATCAGAGAGTTTCACCTACGATATCATATAATTTGCCACAGAGAAGCAAGATCTTGAACAAGATTTTACTATAAATACTTTACTTTACTTGAACGTAAAGTTTCTCTACTTGTTATACTTCTTATTGAAACTGAAAATGTTCAATCTGACAACATCATCTTCAACAATCTTCCAGTAACAATCGAACTTACGAATTGCAGATATTTCAAGTTCAAGTTTTAATTGCTGACACTAAGAATGTTTTGATATGTCTTTAGTCTATTGTCAAACGATCAACAACTACACTTAGACATCATATTTTGCACAGTGTATGTGCAGTGTATGTGTGACGTCAGTGAGCAGCACACAGAGGGACAAAAGGTGTCTGGTAAAAAACAAAAAAAAAACACACAAAGTTTCGAACCGAATGCAATTACATTGCGTGCAAGCATTCCAAAACAGTTGCCACCAAATGTTTATCTCGTCTGGTTGCTTGGTTGGTTGGTCTCTAGTCTCTTGGCAGAGAGTACTCGACTTGAAGTCTCGAGTCTCGAGTCTGAGTCTGAGTCTTAGTCTCGAGTCTGTTGTGTCTTGGGAATTGAATATTAGGACTATTCTGCACATGCGCAAATTCCCGCTGAGCAGGCGCAGGTTGCAAAAAGGGCGACAAAGAGGAGCAAAACTGAAAACAGAAAACTGAAAAATGAAAAAAACAGAAGGCAATGTCAATCGCAGTCACTAATAAGCTAACCGGTCAGAGTTTGCAACAAGTCACATCTTACTCTTCCCCCTCACTCATACAGTGTCTTTAGTGGCAGTGGCAGTGGCAGCTTATCAATTTACGCTGAACGCTGGAGTTGCAGGTGCCTTTTGGAATTACCAACTCAGCGAAGCAGTCTTCGCATTCGCATATCAATTTCACGACATCCCCTTACTACAACACAGAAGAAGAAGAAGAAGTTGAAGTTGCAGTCGAAGTCGAAGTCCAAGTTAAAGTCGAAGACTTGAGGAATTATGTGTTTGTATAACATTTTGTCGCTGGGCTACTCTTATTTTTTTCTTTTTTTTTCATATAAATGTGTATAAGCTCAAAAGTGTCAGTTGACCTGCTGCCCCTGCCTCTCTTAGCCCTCCTTTGGCTGCCTTTGCCTAATTTCATATAACAAGTTTCTCATTACGCGCGAGTTTTTTCTCTCTCTCTCTCTCTCTCGTCTTTTAATATATCTTTTTAGTTTCTTTGCAGGCAGCTGCTGGTTTGCATCAATGTCAAAGTTGATGGGCAAGCGATGCAGATCTAGACAAGCGCTATAATTTGCCAATTAAGTGGCTCATACTTTTGTTTGGCGCGACCCTAAAATAATACAGAAATACAGAAAAACCCCAACTAGATCCATATCAAGGATCAGTCAAACACTGACAACATTAGTGCAACAATAACAAATAAAGAACAAAAACCTTTTAAAAAACTAATAAACAGACTGAAATAAAGAGAGAGAAAAAGAGTTAAAGAGGCGCCTACAAAAAGTTCTGAAAAGATAATGTGTATAGAACAATTAAATATAATTGTTTAAAAAACAAGCAACAAAAAAATGAAAACTGAAAACAGAAAACTGAAAACAAGGCAAAGCCATAAAGGATACACAAAGTGCACATTTAATGGCTGCCAACCGACCGACAATGACGATAAAAAAAACACAAATGTTTACCTTACTTTTTTTTTGTAATAGAAAATGCAACACATCCCCCCCCCCCCCCCCCCCCCCGCACCACCCACCCACTCTGACAGCACTGGTAGCTATAAAGCTGGGCTGCTAAGTAGCCGCAATTATTAATTGCCATTTGTGACAAGTCTGCGGAGCGAGGCAAAATGGCGACAGCAAAACAAACAAACAACAAACAAACAGTAGCAAATGTCATTGCAGACACAACAACAACAGCAACAACACACAAAGAATGCAAACAATGGCCGCGAGAACAACACCAACAACAACAACAGCAGAACAAAAGGCGATCAATTGCGCGAGATAAACGTGAAACGTGGACGTCAACGTGGACACTCCACCAAAAACCAAAAACCAAAACCAAAACAGCAAATGCACAACAAAAGCAACAACAACAACACATTAACCACAGGTGACCAAAGCAACAAGAACAACAACACATCATCAACTTAACCAACCAGCAAACTACAAAAAAAACACTACGTATAAAAAACGCCCTTTACATTGCTGACATTTCACAGATTTTTAACAGTTCCACAGTAGAGTAACGGTGAGTGTGAGAGGGTATAACGGCTATGTGTCAAGGTTTGGCTTGATACACATGCACATACGCTAACATGGTATGATATATGAGAACTGCTACGATAAGCATCAATAGAGAAAAACTTGTCGTGAAAGCAGCTGAAGTTCGTTATTTGGGAGTATTTTTTATTGCATGATTATAAAATTCATTTTTACGACCTTTAAAAAAATAACAAATCAAGATTTGTGAAGGATTTGTAAGAATCTTGATGGGATTTTTGATACCAGTTGACATTCAATGCGTTAAATAATTAAATCGGCAATATTAATGTTGTTTATTTGTAGACTTACTAAGTATAACAATTGATTATTAATGAAATTATTGGATATTGGATTTATTTTAAGAATATTTCGAAATTAAACATTTATCTTATGTCCTTAGATGACCTTCAAACATTTAATATAACTTTGTTTATTCTATCCGCTTTCTAGTAAAGGTTTCTTTTTTAACAAGAATATAGGTTCTTTAGTTCGATATATTTATTTCAAGAATCATCTTCAATGGTGTCTTTATGATAATTTTATTTTCATTTCATACTAAAATCAAACTGACCCAACACTAAAACGATTTTGTTGCAAGCAAATTAGTAATTTGCTAAAAAAAACTAACTGTGCTAGTTAAATTAACTATGTTTTAAGTTCAATCAACATGTTTTAAAGTAAATTTTTCATTTTCATAGCTGATTTTCGTGTAGTTTTTTCTCTGGAATGTGGAACTGATTTAAGTTAACGAAGTGAAAAATATTTAAGCCGGATTTGAAGAGCATTTGACACTTCGACTAGCTGTTCTATTCCAATACTCCCATAAATAGTTGTTTGTTTTGTTTTTTTTTTTTCTGTGTCGCCGTTGTCATTTCCGACAGATACACAAACACCCAATGCACTCGGCCAATGAATGTATCTATTAGATATACTATATATGTATCCAACTATTGCTGTAGTTAAAAAACAGGTAGCTAGATACATTTGTATATACATCTATATAGCTTCATGTCATATTTGTTTTGGATTGTTGTCGTGAGTTGTATTTGTCGCTGTCATTAGACTTAATACGCTTTGCACTGTGCTTAACAATCGATGCATGTGGCTTCCCTTAACCCGCCGCCGCCCTCCCCACTCTAAATACACCAACTAAAAGTGTCAATCTTCGTCAGACAGACAGACAGAGAGCAGAAGAGAGGCACGGAGGGAGATTCGTTGCAAAAAGCAGCACAAAAAAAAAAAAAGAAAATATGATTTATTGTGAGATGCGACTAACGGATACCAGAAACGGGCAATGGCCAAGGCGGCTATCGGAAACAGTTAATCAGCAGCAAAATTAATAAATTCGCCGAGTTTAATAGAGTTCAAAGAAGAAGGAAACCAAAAAAAAAAAAAAAAACAGCTAAAAGCACAACAAACAACCGCAACAACAACAACAATGAAACGAAACGAAAGAAACTGGAAACTGGTCAGTTAACAAAAAAGAAAAACAAAAACAAAAAGAAAAAGACAGTGAAACCAATACCAGACAATACGCAACTTAAAGTCGCAGTTGCAGAAATCGGAATTGCAGCTTTTTCAGCTCTCTCGTTGTGTGTGCCGTGTGCCTTTGGGGTCAACGCCGCAAAGATGTTCCCAGAAAGATCAGCAAATGAAGATCTCAATGGGCTGCTCCTCGTCTAGGCAGCATGGACAGTATGCCAGGCCGTTTAGAGGGGGTGGCGGTTAGGCGGCAGGCGGCAAGCTGCAAGCGGCTGGCGGCGCACAAATAAATTCAATCTAAATTGTAAGTTTGTTTAGCCTACACGAAAAAAGAGATGCGAGTACACAAACAACATCACAACAAACCAAAAACAAGTACGCGAAATAAATCGAATCGGCAATAAACTACTTCAAACATATCCTGGATTTATTTCATCTTTTTACCTATAAATATTGGCAAGCAATGTTTGATACTAACAATAAAAAGATTTAAGGTCAAATGTCAATTATTATAAATGTTTTTCACATTATGAATGTGATTCTATAAGAATGTTAGAACTTTTAATCCTAAGAAATTCGACTAGTTGAGCCAATCTTTCGGATTTTATTCGTAATGGGGTGTCCTATGTAGGTTAAATTACGTGAACTTTGCTTTGGTTTACTACAAATTCATGTTTACCAAATCTTAAGAATCTGCATTCTCTTTGTATGAAGATTCATATGGCGACATGTTAGCCCCAGTGTAATACCCATTTTTTCTCCTTACAGGGTATACAATAAATAATCATAATAATAATGTACGAAAAACAAAAACTGACTAAAGTCCGAGTTTGAAGTTTTCAAGTCTGGCATTGCGATCGCCCAAATTAATCGACTCTTTCACTCATTTCCCTTCTCTCTCTCTTTTCTCTGACTCTCTCTCTCTCTCTCTCCTTGTCTAGCTATCTCTTTCACGAGCATGGACATGATTGCCAATGGCCAAGCGCCTCTTTGGCTATTTTGACCATAATATTGCTGTTGTTGTTTTTTTTGGGGGCGCAAATAAGATTGATCTTTTGTAACTTCCAACTCTTTTGTTGGACTTGGCTTCAACTTTAGCTCCAAGAGCTCTAAGCTCCAAGTTTTGAAGCTCGAGCTGCGAGTCTCGACGGCAGCGGTAATTTGTTATCGCGATGATTTATGAACCAAACGCTCTTTTTTTTTGGTTTTTGTTTTTGTTTTTTTGTGGGTGTTTACACAAACAACAAAAGCAACAGCTTGCAGAGCTTACACAGAGAAACATTCTAATACAGAACCTCAGGGAGGAGGTGGAGAGGGTAGAGGATGTGGTCTACTCCTTAGATGGCGCTGGCCTCTTGATGGATTTGTGCGCAACCTTTTCAATTCCAGACACCATTCGACCAGCTTCAGTCTCCCTCTCTCCCTCTCTTTCTCTTTCTCTCTTTCTTCTTCCATTGCCGATGCGAATCGCAGCCAGGAATTAAAACGGCCTCAGACTGTGCGGCACGTTTCCGCATTTTGAAGCTGTGGAGACTCCTCGTGCTCTTACTGCTTGCTGCTGCTGCTGCTGCTGCTGTTGCTGATCAATTGCAGCACCGCGGGCCCAAAAAAAAAATAAGAAAAGAAAACAAGGTAAATAGTAATGATATTGTAGCCACGTCGGACACAGGACGCGCTCCACATTGGGGCAGCAGTTAGCAAAAGGTTTTGACTCTAAACGATTCAATCTGTTAATCCAAACCAGGTCTCTAAATTTCTGTACTCTACCTATGGTTGAATACGAGGTGATGGTGATGTTGTTGTTTTGTTTGTACTATGAACTTCGGAGCACTAGAGAAGGTAGCATAGTTAGGAAAATTCTAGAATATATATATATTTATATATCATTATATGAATATACAATTGCTTTTAACAAGTATCTTTCTAATGACAGTTGGTTTAAGTTTGAGCTTTAAGTAAGCTTTAAATATAAACTAAAGTTTTAAGTTGATATTTTAACTCTTTAAGGTAGCTCTCTCCAAGGTTAGTTGTTTAAACTTGAAGTACTTGAAGAACTTAAGCTTTAAGCTTTGAGGTTGCATTTTCTATTTCTGGTTAACCTTGAAACTTGAAGTAAGCTTTAAATATGAGCTTTAAGATGATATTATTATTTGTTGTAAAGAAAACAAAGTTATTAACAAAGAAAGAAGGGAAAGTTGAATATATTTATCGCAGTACATTCTTTGAGAAAATTGGTTCTTTTTATTATATATTTCTCAAACACTTTCTTTAAATTGAGCAATAATTTATTGGTTAAACCTAAGCTTGTAGTTTATAGGGTATTTTTGTATCACATCACATTGAACTGTTTCATTTTATTTCGAATTCTAACCGTGTTGTTGTGATGTCTAAATAGAAACGAGTGCAACTCACATTTCTTCTTGTTATACCCTTAACCCATTAAAAGGGGAAAAAAAAGGTATAATGGTTTTGTGCGAAAGTATGTAACAGGGAGAAGGAAGCTTCTCCGGCCCTATAAAGTATATATATTTTTGATCAGTATCGACAGCCGAGTCGATCTCAGGAAGTTCAAAAGCTAGAGATTCTAGATTTTGGATATGATATCTTCTAATCCCCAGGCAAAGCAAGTTTATTTCAAATTTCCGATAACTTTTCCGGTTTACGATATACACATGGAATCGATAACAATAAAATCTTGAATTTCGAAAACTTGAAAATGGGGATTGAAACTATTAACATAATAATGAACAACCGTGAAATGTTTAATAAAATCGTTCAAGAAAAACCAGCGATATGAAACCATCAAGCATTGGTACAGTGGTACACGTATGTCAGGTATGTCTCTCAGCCCAACCGTCAAGGATTAAGGGTATATTCTAATCGAGCATACTCGACTAGAGCCTTTTGACTTGTTCTTCTTGTATTCTCTATATATATTTTTGTATATGTAGATGTATTTTGTGCGCCTTTTAAACTGTGGCAAATTGCAGACTCCTTGAGGGGGCCGTTTGTGGGCGTGGGCGATAATTGAGAATTTATATGCAACGTTTTGAGGCGACGTTTATTGGACAAATGTTGCGCTTCCTGTTGGCTTGCCAAATGCTGGGAATAGAAGGCGATGGAAAGAGGAGACGAGACGAGACGAAAGGGGTTACCTCTGGTGATATCTGGCGATCTAAAGTATTCGAAACTCTGGCATTAGCCTAATTGCCCGGGCGCACCTGTCGGCCTCCACGGGCCCATTAATCAGCCAAAAAAAAGAGTTGATATTTTAGTTTTCAATAAACTGCGCTTAATGATAAGCCCCAAAGGCGCTCCCATAATCTTCTTGCTTCTCCAGTAACCGCAGCCAGCAGCCAGCTGCCGAATTGTCAACATAATTGCAATGCGAAACACCAGCAGCAAACGTGCAACGCGACTAATGGCTCCAAATAACAATGATTAAGATGCCACCAAAAAGGGATGCATGCCACCGTGAGAGAGCGGAGTGTGTGCCCCATGGCACTGTTGCTATACAAACTATCACAGTGTTTGGGTAGAGTGTGGAACGACAAGGGGAATACCCTGTAACCCTGTAACTAGATGTTAATGGTTTGATCAGGATAAGATATCGAAACGAAGTAGTTAAGCCATTGAACAATAGAGTCTTTATAGGATTCAGTTAAAGTTTCTTAAGTATTCCTAAACCATTTAACAAGAGAACCTTCTAAGGGTTAACTTAAAAGTTCTAAGGACTTAAGATCTAAGGTTTCTTTTTTAGTTCTAAACTTACGAAACATGATGAAATTTACTATCCGAACTTTATTTCCAGTATATCCTTCTCAAAACTTAAACATAAACCTAACCCATCTCTCCAGCTCTAAACCCGTACAGGGTACAAAATAAGACAAGTTTCGCATCGCAACAATAACAAGTCGAAACCTGTTGACAATGATATTGATATTGATATGGCTCTGGCAAGACTTGAGACAGCAACAAGACTGGAGTTAAAGACGACGCCAGGTCGATTGTGTGGCAGCCACACACTCAAGTGGCACACGTCTATCATAAATCAGCCCTCGATCGCAACGCTCCCAGCTCGTCGAGCCCCTTCCACCACCACCACCACCACCACCACCACCAAAAGGTTCTCACGTTGCGAGGGTGTTGTCGACAGTCGACATTCACATTCGATCGCATTCGCTTCGTAAGGTAGGTTACTTGTAACCCGAGTAGGACTTCTTGCATTCTTTTAACGGCTAATTTAACCGATTAGCAGCACTGTCAGTTACTTAACAGTGTCCCGCAATGATGAGAGAGGAGCGAAAAAGAGAGGGGGGCGGGGGGCGAGAATCACCTCACTTTTGAAATTGACTCTCGCATTTGCGGTTTGTGTTTTTCGAGATATCTTTTGGTATTGTGGCAGGCTGCTGCATGGTTTCGCAAACTGATATGACGCCCACACACGTTGCAACAACAACTGTGTGCCCCCTCCCCTGCCCCCTCTTGCCAGTCAGTCCACCCAAAAAAACAAAAAAAAAAAACCAGTGTATTTGACAAATGCAAACAGCAAATGATAGTAAAATTGTCCGCACTTAAAAGTAAATGCATGTCCAACCACAGCTGAAAAGAACAAAAAGACATAAACAATGTGCTGTGGGTTGGTTTATTGGGATTGGTGTTTTGTGTGTGTGTGTATGTGGGTGTGTGTGTGTGGGGTGGAATATTGCAATAATTAAGGGTTCAACCGGTGTGCTGACCTGGCCAATTTGTTACGCCCTTTTGGCGCCATGCAAATTGTTGTTCTCAACCAAAAGCAAAGCAAGTTAAAAGTTTAGATATTCTTCATTAAGTTTAAAATATTTCCACTTTTAACCAAAACATGCATTATGCAAAAATCAGACACACCTTTTACAGGGTATACTTAAACTGTGTAGTGACGTAGATGACGGCAAAACAGACAAAACAAAAAATATGGACTACAATTATTCAACGCCTTAAAATCATATTAATTAGCGTCCATGTTTTACTTTTTTTTATTTTTGCAAGCAACAACTAAGAGAAGAAAAAAGTGAAAAAAATAAAACTGCATTTAAAATTATGAATGCTTATTCTCACTCCAATTATCAACAAAGTTAAGCATACGCCTTGTTGCACTTTCAGCAATAAATAACAAAAGAAAGAAATAGTCAGAGAAGGGGATGAAGACTGGGGGGGGGGGGGAGAAATATACAATATATTAAGGCTTACAATTTAAAATGCAAATTCAAAACATTCCCCAACTGCAGTGGAACCTCCAACCGCTGCTCCAACCGCCTTGCCTGCCTGCCACTTGTTGTTGCTGTTGTTGAAAGCCAAAGAAAAATGTTACTTTTTTTCTCTTAATTACTAAAAAGCAGGTTAAGATAAGAGGGGAGGCCTTAAAGATAAACGTGGTGTATGAAGAAAACCCCCCCTCCGCCAATGGTCAGACAATCAAGAAAAAAAACAGCAACAGAAATTAAATTCATAATCCAGTCTTTTTATAAAGCAATAATGATTGCATGCATATCAAGTATATATGTGTAGTGTAGTGTAGTGTAAGTATGATTATAGTTCAGTCTTGGTGCCTTTGGGCCGATCTTATCACAAATGTGATGCAAATGCATTGAGCATAATTCAGCTAATCATAAGAGGCCATGTCAAATTTAACAAGTTCCGAACCATAACCCAAGTTTCAAACCCAGGCCACCATATCACCTTCTTCTTCCCATTCTTCCTTCCCACACTCTTCGAGAGACTCGCTTTCCGACGGTGCTGACGGAGCGCCCTATGCGTGTTAGCTTATGCTAATGTGTTTTCGTATTGTCCGTCGGAGTCAGCCAACAAACTCGAAATATATACATTATAAACAACATAAAAAGAGAAAAATATTTAAAAAAAAAAAAAATATTAAAAAAAAGTATTGTATATAAAGCCATCTAAAAAATTAAGTGCAGCGCATTATAAATAAATTCTTAAAGGCGCTGCATTAAGCAAAGGAATTAAGCAATAGTATAATCTAAAAAGTGTAACAATAAAATATATCTAAGGTTCCAGCACTTCAATTAGCACAAAAGTTCACTTTTAGTACATAAATATGAGTAAGACTTAAACATGTTCAATTAAAGGAATACACTTTCAAATAATATAATAATATATTTAAATTTAAATACAAATTCTATTTATTTTACACTAAACTTGATTAAAACTTTTTGAATTTCATAATAAAAATGATATATATATTCAAAATAAAGAACTGGATTATTAAACCCATTTGACTTGTGTTATAGCTAATGTACCCCGATCTATTATAAACTTTACTCTAAAATGCTCGGCCGCATTAATTATATAAAGGAGAACAGCAACAATTCCGAGTGCATTTCATAAATCATTTTGAAATTATGACTTTATTTTATGCGGCTCCTTGGCGCGCGCATTTTTATACACAAATTATTTGATTATTTATGTATCTTTAGAGGTTGGGCAAGTGCAAAATGAAGGGGGGGACAGGGAGGCAGGGAGCAAAGGAGAAAAGGTGCAGCAAAGTTGCGTTTCTCTCTCTCTCTCACTCTCTCTCTTTCTCTGTGTTCCTTTCTTTTTATTTCATTTCATATAAGTTGTACTTTTATTAGGTATATTTTTTTATGACTTTTTAATTGTGTTGCTTTTTGCCGATTGTACGTTGGCTGGTGGCAGGTGGCAAGGGGGGGGGGGGGGGACTCTTATCAAGAGAGGGGAAAGGGAGAGCCACACCACTCTCATTACAAATGCAAATGCAAAAGTCATGTTTGCGCAAAATGAAATTATGCTAAATGCGTTTTTAACGCTTTGCTCACCGCAACAAAAAATAACAAGAATAAGAGCGAGAGAGGGAGAGGGAAGACGAGAATGAGAATGAGAAGTAGCTGGGAAAATGGCTCGAGAACTCATTTGCATGTGGCAAGAGCCAAGAAATGGATCCATCAAGATAATCACTCAACTCGAACCAACAAAAGGAACAAGAAAACCAAACACAAAACTACAGTTGAATTGAAAGTCCTTCCTCTGCTTTTTTTGAGAATTAATTCCAAGTCCAACATCGTTATAGTTCAATAATGCTATTAAAACTATGAGCCTGTATATCACGCGAATTTCTAATCGACCCAAAAAAAAACCCAAAATATTAATATTAAAACGAACAGTTTGTTTACCAATAATCGTAAACAAATTATGTGAATTTGAATGTGATATTTATATCCAATTGCGACCCATTCCAGCACCATTAATTGCTTTCGGGAAAGAAATTAATAGTATTGTCAGGAAATTGTAAAAGAAGAACAATTAAGAAGGCTCTAGTCAAGGAAGCTCGTCTCAAAGATACCCTAAACCCTTGGCCATACAGAGGGACAGACGGTCGGGCTGAGAGACATACCTGACATTCAAATCTCCGGTGTTTCTTAACCGATTTTAATAAAAATTTCACAGATGTTCATTATTTTGTTAATAGTTTCAATCCTTAAAATTATATTTTAAATTTTTTTTCTTATCGATTACATGTGTATATCGCAAACCGGAAAAGTTATCGAATATTTGAAATAAACGTGCTTTACCTAGGGATTAGGAGAGCTTCTATTCAAAATCTGGAGTTTCGAGCTTATGTAGTTCGTGAGGTCGACGCGTTCATACATACAGGCAGGCGGACAGACAGATAGACGGACTTTTGCACTAAAATATTATACCCTTTTCTTACCAATTTCATTGGTTAAGGGTAAAAAAAGGAAAACAAAATGCACCACTTAATAATGTAAATCAATATATCAATTAAGAGAAAGGCGAGTAAGTTACGTTTGGAAAAGGGCCTAAGCTCGTTGTTCTAACATCATAATACAGTGGAACTTTCATATTCCATTCCAGAACACTTTATTTTGGATACATTTTCAGTATATTTTACTCTCTCTATTACGATTATTTTAAGAATGTTTCTCGAACGCTGATGATATACCCTCTATCCAGTTTTTTTATACCCTTAACCCATGAAATGGGTAAAAAAAGGGTATAATGTTTTTGTGCAAATGTATGTAACAGGCAGAAGGAAGCTTCTCCGACCCCATAAAGTATATATATTCTTGATCAGCATCAAGAGCCGAGCCGATTTAGCCATGTCCGTCTGTCTGTCCGTCTGTCCGTCGAGATTTTGGATATGAGCTCTCCTAATCCCTAGGCATGACAAGTTTGTTTCAAATTTTCGATAACTTTTTAGGTTTACGATATACACATGGAATCGATAACAAAAAGTTCTTGAATTTCAAAAAACTGAAAATGAGGATTGAAACTATTAGAAAAATAATGAACTTCTGTAAAAATTTCATTAAAATCGGTTAAGAAACACCGGAGATATGAAGCCAACAAGCATTGGTTCAGTAGTACATGTACATATGAGTATGTCTGTCAGCCCGACCGTTTGTCCGTCTGTATGATCAAGGGTTAAGGGTATCTTCTAGTCGAGCGTACTCGACTAGAGCCTTCTTACTTGTTTTAGGTTAAACTGAAGGCAAAAAGCCTTTTAAAAGTAAGAATACCAACAATTGGGATGTTGATGTTTTAGAAACATGATATTTAAGTAAATTCCTACCGTTTAAGTCTTAAAATATCTATATAAACAAAAAAAAATATTAAAAATTTTGAGATTTAAAAATCTTTTTCCAAGTAACGTTTGGAAAAATGTATACAGTTAAATATATTGTTTTAAAAACACTTTAATTTGTTCAAGTACCTTGGTATATTTGAAGACAATGCACCCATAATTAATTATATATGATATTTTACTTAGTGTAATTATATTGTTGTTGTTTTTTTTAACAATAAAAATGATACTTTCAATTATATGGAAAACCATATAGAGTTTTAGGGCTTTGGATGGATTGTTAGATTCACAGACTACACTGAAACCAACTATCCTCCATAAAAGTATTGGCAATTAGATTCGCTTGCTGTTGGAACAGTAGCAATTACTGGCAATAGAATAGTTTAACAGAGTCTGTCTGGCAGACAGATGCTTTAATATGTTGTGTAAATATAATAATCAGACCAATGTTGGCGCCCACAGAGCGAAGTAAGAGCAACCAACACTTAGCGGAAACTAAGCTTCAATGCAGTATTTATGTATATTTAATGGCTGCGACTGCAGGTTGCAAGGTGTAAGGTGTAAGGTGTAAGTTGTAAGTTGTAAGTTGTCTTTGTCGGGCAAAACACAAGCAATTTGCGACGCATTAACCAAAACAAAAAGCAAAAGGGGTGAAGTGTAGTGAAGTGAAGTGAAGTAAGTTGGCCCTATCAGCAATTGGCCATCTTAAGTGCGTCTAAGCTGTGCACTCAAATGGCATTATTGTTTTTGTTTTTGTTTCTTTTCGTGTTCTTGCCAGACGAAACGTGTAAAAAGAAAAAAATAAATGATTATTAATATGCATATATGTACATACATACAAACATTTGCTGTTGGTTAACTCTTTTTGTTCTGCTTGCTTCTTCTTTTTCTGCTTTTTCTTCTTTACGCTTTAATATGAAGGTGTCCGTGTCTGCACTTCAAAGGCGTTGAAAAATTGTATGCGCAATTTCACTCAATTTCCAGCGAGCTGAACGGAACGAAATGGCAATGAAACTACGCCATGTTGTTCACACGGCTCACTTCGCTTGGCTCGGGTGGTTGTTTCACACGCTTACACAAACACACACACATACAGAGTAGAGCGCTCACTCACACACACACACATACAGTAGCAACGTCTTGATGGGCGGAGCTTTGGCTTCCGTTTTTTTTCTGTTTTATTCAAGCTGAAATTGAGTTGAAATTTTGTGTTGTTGCTTGAAAAGTTAACCGAAAAAAGAAAGAAAAGCAAAAGCCAACAATTTATAATTGATGTGTAATTAGGCGGCATAGTTCTTCATAATTCAACAACAATTAGTAAATAATTAAGTTCCAACAATTGTCGCACACTATTTACGTATTAAATGCGACAATTCAGGAAAGAAAAAAAAACAATAAGCACGTTTGAGCTTTTAGGTTTACACGTCACAACATATGGTAATCACTCTCTCTCTCTCTCTCTCTCTCTCGCTTTCTCTTGACCCTCATTCGGTTGAAGTTAAAGTTTTATTTGGTTCAAAATTAAAACGTACTGTTAACAAATTGTTTAGCTCTAATTGAAATGTCTTTAATAGTTAAACACACGCAAATGTTTGACAAAGTTTCCTATTTCTTTTTTGGAGGCGTTGTGGGAACTCTAAAAGAAAAAAGTTGATTATATAAAATATTGTCATACTACTATATCTAAGCCACTTTTATTTATGCCTTCTGACACATGATGTAAGCCTTATTCATTTTCATTTCTCTTCATCTTCTTCTTCCCCCTCGCTGTTTTTTTGTGCACTAATTTGCATTTTGCATTATAGTTAGCGGCACAGGCAAGAAAAAACAAAAACACTAAACAAAAAATAAAAATTACTTATACGACATTCGCGTGTGCGGCACAGCAAAGTTTTTCTCCTTCTTTTTCTGTTTTTCTGTTGCCAAAAAGCTGCCGCCATCACCGCGTCTTCACAGACCACACACCTCCCCTCTTTCCCAAACCACACCCTGAATACATTTTCAAGACGGAGCCAAAGTCGGCGCCGAAGCCGAAGCAAAAGTCTTCAAGTGCAAGCGTTAGGAATATGATGGATTACTTAAATAAATAATTGCAATTAGCCGGTGCCCAACATTGTAAGCCATATTTATAAAGTCTTTTGGTCTTCAAAAGTCCACAAACCCTACCCTGCACCCTACATTTATACGGTAAAAAGTTTGTTAAGAAACAAACCAGCATTAAGTGCAATTATCCATAATTATGGAGCGGAATTAGGTTTGAAAAAGTTTTTGAATATGTTTTTGGTATATGTACATGAGTTTTCCAACTAAAAAATTAATAATTTGCAACCCTATTTTATAAAAATTACCAAGTTTATATACGATTTTATACATAACAATACATAACAAAAATAATTCTTAGTATAATCTTTAGTTTTGATTAATCCCAAGATTTGTATTCAATTATTTATTATTATTTTTCATCCCTTAGAACAGTTTTGTATCCCCTACTCAGTATTGAACTTTAAAAATTTCAACTCACCCTAGTTCAAAAACATTATCAAGTTTATATACATATTTTTATCAAAGTTTTTCATAAACCTGAAGAGAATTGAATTTTTAAACTTAAGCAAGTAACTTAACAAGGATTTATATTGGGAACAAACTTTTGCTTAGATTAATTCACTTTCCAAGATTATTATCTAATTACTTTTCCTTTTATTTTTTAATCCTTAGCACAGTTTGGTATCCCCTACTCAGTATTAAGCTTCAACTGCATTCATTGCCATTTTTCTCTCATTATTTTGGCATAGATTTTCTGGTTTTGTGATTTCACTTAAGTCAACGCTTAGTCAAATCACTAATTAAACTTGTCTGCGGCACCTCCAAAGCAATATTGCATAATATATTTTTATAGCGATTTAAGAGGCATGTCACGCCCCCCCTTCCCCACCCCCCTCAACCGTCGGTCTGTCTGCCTGTCTGTCAGTTTGCCTAATGAAAACTGTGCATGAACATGTTGCAGTCGATCATTTTAATTAGTTATGTAAATAGTTATTAATTAAACAGCAGCCAAGAAACTGCAGCCAGAGTTACAATCTATGTTGTTGCTAATGTTTATTAACTAGTTGAATGTTGGAAGTTTGGAATTATTTTTGTGTTCCTGCATATGATGGATTGTAGGGAACGGAACGGATGCAGCGACAGCTGATTCGACATGGGTTGGGGTTTGGGTTTGGGTTTGGGTTTTGTGACTCTCAGAAAAACGGAAACCGCAATAATTTTCAATATTTATTCTTGAAATTTATATTTTTCATCTTTCGCTTACCTCAATTTTCTCAACTAAGACGCTATAATTACACTCAAAACTCAAAAAGGAACCCAGAACCCATCATAAACATCATTTTTTTGACGCTTAATTGGCTGGCTTTGAGGTACTATCTTTCGAGTTCGTGTGGTTATGCCACAGTTCTAATCCCTTGAACCTCTCATAGGAATTGTCAATGTTGCACACGCCCCTTCTTCGATAACCAACGCCCCTCTGTGTCGCTGTACTTTGTGTTGTTGTGTGTAATTTTCTTGTTGAGAGATTTTCTATGTGAAGGTTGTGCACCGGTACGGCAATTGTGGAAAACGCAGTAAACCTGCGTCATTACATATATATATGCATATGTGTATGTGTATGTGTATGTATGTGTATTACAATGGCAAATAATTTGCAGTTATGCGTTTAAATTGTGCGACCAGCTGACATTGAATAGCGGAGCTTGAACTAGAGATGGAACACAATCGTGACACGCAAATGATTTTATTACTAGCGAAAGCCAATTTCAAAAGTTTACTTACTTACAATTAGATAAAGGTAACAAGACAAAAGTCTCTAGCCGATTAAGCTGGACTAGAAGATACCCTTAACCCGTGACCTTTCAAATACGGTATGACCGTACTGCAGTACCATTGCTTACTGATTTACTTTCTCACTTCAATCTTTCATTGTTACCGATTACCATTTTTACCATTTACACATTTCATGGGCTATAAACATGAAATGCTTAAAAATTGATTTGATTATGATTGGAAAATTCTAGGAACACCATAAATTAGATTATTCATAAAATATTCATTGCTTTCAAATTGCTTCCTAGTCAACACAATGCCAACACGTTGGGCGCCAAAATGCATGACAGTGCAACTATTATATATATGTAACTACATACATACATATGCAACAGTGCAACCCACGCCCCATCACTAGCTTGAACGCCGCTTATAAGGCCTGCAACTGATATGATATAAGAGAGTACAGTACATACCTACATATACGAATATATATGTTTCTGTTGGGAATGGCATAAACTGGACAAACAAGCCCTGGGGCAAGGCCCACGCATTAACTACTTGTTGTTGTTGTTGTTGTCTATGATTTCGAGCCGCAAGCACTTAAGATTTGAGCAACGCTGACAGGCCAATTGACAGGGCCAAGACAGTGAGACAGAGTCAGAGTCAGAGACAGAGTCAGAGACAGAGTCAGGTTTTGGTTGCAATGTGGTTGCAATGTGGGCCGTGTGGATTGGGCGCGCTATTTTGCACACTAAAAGGTGCTAATTGAACTGAAATCGATTGATTATTCATTGCAAGTGCTGCCCAACGGGCAAACTAGGAACGGCAACTGCAACTGCAACTGCAACCAGCAAACAGCAACAACAACAAAACATATTAATTTGTAACTTTTACCCGTTGCCCATTGGCCGTTGCCCGTTGCACGTTGCACGTTGCCAGTGCCATTAAATCGCGACTGTCACTTTAGGCCAACTTGATGACACGCACATGGTATCCACAAGGCACCCAACCTAACCTAACCTAAACGTCTCCAACGTACACGTATCGATAACAGTTGGACACTTGGACATTTGTTCTGCTTCTTCTTCTTTGAGAGAGAGAGAGAGAGAGAGAGACAGTTTTTGGTGTTGACGGGGGGGCACAGAAGACAGGCCAGTTGGCCGGTCGGCCCTGCGTCCTGGCCGCATAAATTGTGTCTGCTGCCAAGAGTGACGTCAGTCAGTGCCACAGCCAGGTTGCAAGTTGCCAGTGCCAGTGCCAGTGCCAGTGCCAGTCCAAAGGATTGCAGAAGCCCAAAAAAAATACGCATAGAAAAAAGGATCGCGTGCAAAAATTCACTTCTGACGTCTCCTCTCTCGCAACGGAGAAGGGAAGGGGTCGGCACGCAGCAAAACTTTTCGTCGCATTCGCATCAGAATGCAAATAAAACATTTCAAATGCACAATACAACACCAACAATAACAACAACAACAACAGAGAGCAATGAGTTAACTTTAAAAGAACATATTTATGCAATGAATAATTCACAAACGAATGTTTATTTGTGTTTTAAAAAAGTGATTCGGAGCCAGTTAGCCCATTTAATCTACTATCATTTTAAATCGATCAGTAACAAAAGGATCACTGAGGAAACTAATCGATAAATGGGGGAGATTCATGGGGAGAAAGCTTCTGTTGATCTTGATTTTATTCCCTTGCACTTATGATTAAATCCTTATGTTTAAGTATTATAAACTATAAACTATATTTGTGAACATATATCAGAGATAAATACTCCTAATTTGCTTCAAAATGTCTCCTGTCTAAAATTCCTCTAACTTACTTTCTTCACTTTACCTTGTTCCTTTAGCCGATAATGATGTTATACACTTACACCTTACACCTTTGAATATAATGCCTAAATATAGGTATTATAAGTTATTATAACTTAGTCCTGATTTGTCCTTAAGGTTTCTCTGACATACTTTTTGTACCCTTAACCCACAAAAATTGGAAAGTAGGATTTGAAACTATAAACCAAATAATGGAAATCTGTCAAAATATTAATTAAAACCGGTTTAGAAACACCGGAGAAATGAAAGATTGGTACAACTTACTCAACTAGAGCCTTCTTATTTCTTATTTCTTCCTATCGAAACCATCTCTATTTAAGTTGTAAAACGAAACATTCAAACGAAAAACTTTGATCTGTTGCTTAAACTGATACTCGTATTATCCACTTACTGTTATGTTTAACGGTAAATTTGACATACTCATACACATACACAAACACACACACACGCGAAGAGGGACCTCACTCGAATCTCTGCAAAGCGAAAACAATTTTCGTTGAAGCATCAATTTTGTATCAATTTCATCTTGTTTTGGGCGAAACAATTTGCTTTTACTTTTACACAAACAAATATATACAAAACGACGAATTGTCGGCACTGCAAATTATAGCGAAAGGACCTAAGAAAAAATCCCTCACTTTTGGATGATGGTCAAGGGGAAAGGGGGATGACGGATGAAAAGACGCCTTGTGGGCCCCACAAAATACACAAAATACTGCAAAAAGAAATATAAACTCAAAGGAGAAAAACAACATAACGAAATATAAAACAGTTCTCCATTAAATTCGCATTTAGGCTGTCAATCATTTGCGCTAATTTTTCCCTCAGCTGAGTCTTCTTCTTCTTCTTGGCCAGCGGTTTAACTTTTCTGTCTGTGTTCCTTTAACAGTTCTTGTTGTTGTTCAGTTGTTGTTGTTGTTGTTGTCCTGTCGATGGCTTCCAATGAAGATTAATTTGGTTTTGAAAGCATAGCGCTGACTTTTAAGTGGAAACACAAAAACTAAGACAACGGACTTAAAAACATAAGCATGAACCAAGATCAAGAATCACCCTCACCAAAAACCAAGAGCGAGACAGTGTTGGGGGAGAGATAGAGGAAGGGAGTAGGGGGGGAGAACCTACAACCACAACTGATCTGATGTTGCGGTGCAAGTTTAACATGAACTCAATTTGCCTTAAGCTTAACACTTGTTTCGCCTTTGTTGATGTTTGTTGATGTTCTTCTTTATTTTTCCCCCTCTATGAGCTTTAAGCCCTTAAGTGCTTGAGGTCAGCGATGCATCCACTCTCCAATTTGACCGATTGTTATCTCCGATTCGCATGCAAATTTTGTCTACCTAATTTGTTAACAAGTGTGGCCCTTAACTTTATTATGAAGGTCAGAGTTGTGTTTACCATCGAATGGAGATCTTTGATGGGGATGCAAGTTAGATGTAGGATGATAAAGGAGACTTCATAGGTCAATAATTATTAAATAGTTTCACCGCAAAAAGGGTCCTAACAAACCTCTTGAAAACATTTATATATAATATATAAATAGTTTTAATGGTAAACGTTAAAATATATATTGAAATCAAAGAAAAATCGTAATCCCTTTTCCTTACATTTAAAAGAAAAAATCAAAATCTCATCCAAATGATAAGGAAACTAACTAAAGATTTTATGAAAGAAATTCAAGATGAGCACTTACATAATTGCATATAAGGTAGACGACAGACAAGTATACAAAAAGAGAAAGAAAGAGAGATACAGATAAAGAGGAAGAAAGAAGAAAGAAGAGGCATCAAATTCGAACCAATCAACAGTGAAAAAAGCCGCAGCACCAGCAGCAAAACAGCAACAACAACCAACAACAACCAACAATCGTCGAAGCATCAATCAAATCAATTATTATCGACAATGGGAAGAGAAGTTCGTGGAAATTATATAGATGGGGAAGCTGCTGCTGCTGCTGCTGTTGCTGTTGCCGTTTTTTGTTGTTGTTGTTGTTGCCCCACCGCCGCTGCCTTCGCCGTTGCCGTTGCCGCCATTAATAAGCAGCTTTGGCGGCGCATTTGTTATTTGATTGGTAAAATGAGTTTGTGTGAGAGCTGCGATGGGACAGACAAAAAAACCCAACACACACACACACTCACACAAAGAGAGACAATTGTCTTGTGTCTGGGCACCGGGAATGTAAATGGCTTCAATAGGTAGCCCCAAAATGGCGACTGTGTGTCACGAGAACGCTTTCGAACAAAACACAAAAACACAATAAGAATGAAAAATGAAATTTCAAGCCAAATTACAGGGTAAACGTAAGATGCCGCCACATAAGGTAGGGGGAGAGAAGAGGGGCAAGGCCAGACCACACCTCAAAGACTCAAGATCGTATCCAATATCCAAACCCATGAAAACTGTCGCGGCAAATCTAAACAAACAGTTCATCAAAAGCTTGCGACAATTAAGCAATCCAAATGAAATGAAATTCAAATGAAAAAATATTTAAACCCACTAGAAGCGCCAGGCCCCGTATAATATGCGGGGCAGCAAGAGAGAGCAGAGAGCAGAGAGCAGATAGAGCAAAGACGGGAAGGCGGTAAGGAGGCAGACATATCGCGGGGGTTTTCCTTATATGAAAGAAAGAAGCCGCCGAGTTGATGAGTTTCGTTGCAACTGCGGAAAGATAAATTGACGCGTTGATCTGTAGGCAAATGCACAGAGATACGAGAGAAACGAAAAAAAACGAAAAAAAAAACACCACAAGCATCTTTCTATCCCTCTCTCAACTGATATGGCCATCTCTTTCTCAATATTACTTTGGCGGCGACATAAATCATTGTGATTGACAGCTGCTACACAGGGAGGTGGAGATGAAGATGGAGGTGGTGGTGAAGAGTCCCAGAGAGGCAGAGAGAGAGAAAAATAACCAGCGACCAGCTTATGAGGCAATAGCCTTGCTCTACCCGCAACTAAACTCATTAAAATTTCCACTTTCAATTGTCCAAAACATCAAGATCAGAAAACATAAGAAAATATATGTACAATGTACAACGGTATTATAATGGTTTGAGGAATATTTAATACTCTTTTGAATATAATATATGCCTATAAGAAGATAAAATAAACATAAAGTTCCAAAACAAGATCAACTTCTTGAAGAGATTATAAACTTAAAAGCTTAACAAAAGCTTTTGAAATTCAGTCATTGAAAATGATTCCCTTTTCAGGGCCTGTGGCAACCCTACATCATTCCGTTACACATTAAATGGAGCACCAATAAGACTCTCTTTGCAGAGTATAACAATTTCACGCGCTAATTACAGGGTGCCACAATGCAAAAGATGGACAACAGACACAACACAGATCAATCATATAACGGGAATAATAATACCATTTGGTCAGTTCGGTCGGATCGGTCAGTTTGGTTTGGCTAATTGAAACAAATGTGCAGCTGTTCGGCACAGAAATTATTTCATCAACTCATAAAGTCTCAAAAAAAAAAAATTTAAGACAATTATGGCAACCAGAAATGCTGAAAAAACCAAAAAAAAAAAAAAAAAATGTTTTATGTGAAAATATAAGAACTCCATAACAAATTGTGAATAATTTCGTGTTGTCTCATCAATATAAATAAAATATTTATTAACAATTTGTTAAGAGCCATAAATCGCCACACACAGCACTTTTTTTTTTTTGGGTTCCAGTCAGCAAAAGTGCCCCAACAGGGTCCCCCAACAACAACAACAACACACAGGACCCTCTCTCTGACCGTACACGGGACCGCCTGTGGTGCGGGCGGCGGGCTGGGCATATTAATTGTAAGCTTGTTCAAGCAAGCATCGACTTTAGCTATCGGTTCAGTTCAGTTCGGTTCGTTTTGGTTTCGGTTGGTTTCGATCGGTTCGGCGTTCTCTGGGTTGGCCTGGGCCGGGTTGGTCAGGGCCCCTGTGTTGTTGGCTGGTGTCTGGCCAAATTGCTGCTATTTATGTCGGTAACTACCGTATAAACTTTGCAACAACAACTGAAACAACTGAAACAACTTCAGCCAACAACAAGAACAACAAATGCAAAACGTATGCAAAAGAGACAACAACAACAACAACAATAATAACAAGAGATACACGGCAAACGCTGAAATCAATATGTTGGCTAATAAATTGTCCCAGAATATTCATTAAATTAAAAAAGTAACAAAAACTTATTTGCAAGTTCTTTCAACAACAGGAGCGGCTCGAGGGCAACTTATGGGCCATGGGCAATGCAACAGGTGGAGGCAGGTAGACTTCAAAAAGAAAAAAAGATAAAAGTATTACTTTGAAAACGTTTAGCGAAAACTAGTTATATATGAAAAGCTATTATTTATAGGTATTTTATGAAGAAAATGAATTTAGGGATACTGGATTAAGTAAGAGCTATAAGGAATCTAGATTTTCTTATTTAAGTCAAATTTGAAAGTAATGAGCCTCTCCAGACCGAAATTTAACCTTACTTTTATTTTTTTCTCTGACTGATTGACTGCTATCAACGCACAGCTCAAACGGTTAGAGATACATATCTAATTATTTCGCACAATGATTACAAAGGAACTATAATAAAACATTAAATTTCGATTTTTTCAAAATGCATATATATGAGTTAATCAAATTTTGTAGTAAATGGTGAACTTCATATTCAACTTGGATTTGGATTTTCAAACAATTTTTTCATTGAGTTTAGTAACAATTGTTGAAAACTTAAATTTTAAATCGAAATTATTAAAAGTTATTTGAAAATCCAATTCTATTCTAGTTATTTGAAAATCCAATTTTAATAAATTGTATATGCCATTCTATACTATAAATGTATATATTCAATCAAATGCCTTTGACAACAACCCTGAATGAAACTTACCTCCATTCCGCACCTGTTCGATCAGCGCGCGAAAATTTATTTTTAATTACGCAGCCCAAAACATGGCACAAACAGAGGCCAACAACATTCTGATGCCGATGCAGATGCAGATGCCGATGCCAATGTCCATGCTGATGCTGATATTCACATTGGTATATGTGATGTACAATGTATACATTGTCCACATACATACATACACATATGTAGATGTCCAATCGAAGCAAGCTTCGGATCTGAGGGTAAACGCGGCTGGAGATATGCGACTGGCGCTACAGAGGAATGCAGCTGCGATTCCGATTCCTACTCCGACTCCAACTCCGACTCCAACCACGAGTCTTTGGGGCCTCAGATGCAAAATTATGACATGAACATGAACGAAGTCCACATAATGATGTTATACAATACGCCATCTTAGCGTAAACAAGGCGAAATGCCGCGCCAAAGATGCGACCTCCACACACACACACACACACACAACTGGCGCTTGTTGCCAGCCAGTCGGCTGAAGGAGTTAAAGTTGGAATTGGAGTTGGGTTAAGGCAGCTCGTTCAGACATGTGTAGCAATTGTTGTTGTTGTTGTTCTTGTTGTTGTTGCCCAGGAGCTGTTGGCACTGCAACGCCGCTGCGGGAACTTTGACATGGGGCAAAAAGAAAAGAAAAAAAAAAAAAACAAAGAAACGCCAAGGCGACAATCATGATGCTGTGAAAATTTGTTTTGCGTGCAAAATTTATGCATTTCCAATGCAAAAATGTGTCGATGAGTTTGTGATTTATGTGAAAGAAGCCAAAAATAAAAGACAGAAAAAATGAAAAAAAAACAAAAAGGAATGGAAATCAGCTCACACGGCGGAGTAAAGTAGAGAGCAGTAGAAACAATTGACCAAATTAACCCACTAACCATGTGAGAGAATTTGCCGCTTTAATGACACAGAAACTGAAAGTCAATCAAGAATGATATGCGTGTATGTGTGTTTGGGTGTGTTTGGGTGTGTGTGTGTGTGCTAGTATCTATGTGGGTGGGTTTGAACAGGTAGACAGTTATGGCAGTAGCAGAGGTAATGCCGTGTGTTCTTGGCTAGCATTAAAGCTAAATATAGCAATTACAAGCCAATTGCAATCAAAATGCCATTGAAAAATGCATTCAAAGCAGATGCTTAGACCGATGAGGGGCTGGTTAGGTGAGGAGAGGAGGAGTGAAGTGGATACACAAAGGGGCGGCACGCACATGAATATACATATATGTATGTATGTGTGTGTGTGAGAACACACGCGTAATTCGTAAACAAAATGACACTGAAAAAATTAATAAAATAAAATAAAAATATTTTGAAATTTTATACATTCAAAAAACATTTAATGTCTTCTTAAAATGATTTCAAATTTATTTGAATGATAAAAACGTTAAATATTTTTAATAATGGAAATTTGCAAATGTAAAGAAGATGGCTTTAAACTTTTCGAGCTCTAAACTGAAGTTTTTTAATATTTAAATAACTTGAATGAAAAGTTTTCAGCAATGGAAGTTGACTCTTTATGATAAAAATAAATATATTAGTGCACAAAACTCGTTTTAGTTTATTTTCAAGTCAATGTGAGCGGATCTTAGAGTTCATCGTGATTTTTCTCAGTGTTGCAAAAGGGAATAACTGTTGCTGCAACAATGTTTTGCTAACTTGAAGCAGTATATATGTATGTGTGTGTAAGTGTGTTGTCATTTTCGAAATCAACGTAATAAAATGTTAAGTGCTAACTGTGGAAGAGAGGGGAGAGGGGTAAAGAGCAACAACAATGTAACCTTCACATAGAAAATCGTTGATTAAGAAAATTATGGTGGGACGAGAACACATGTTAATGTGATTTTGAAACGTATGCAAAACAGTTAAGATTCAGAAAAGGGGCTCCTAAACAGAAAGTATTAAAGATAATAACTCAAGGCAATACATTTATGGTTTTAATATCGAAATAAATTTCTTAAAATGTTTGAATATATAAGAATATCACACCACAACAGACCACTATGTAAAAGATGCTTTTATAAATATAAATATAATAAAATTAATTATTTTTGTAAGCTATAATTGTCCATTATCGCATTAATCGCTTTAAATTGTAAAGAAAAAATATAAAATAAATAAAAAAAATTCAATAAAAAAAACCCAAAATAAACCCATGTGAATAAATACACTCATGTATTCATATACCGAATATATTCCATTCATACAGTAATCTCTGTTTAGTTAACAGTTACTATGACGACAACTGGATTGGACTGCCACTGTTCAGCAACAAACTGGAAATGGAACTGCAGCCAGTAGCTGCCAGCGACAACCCGAATTCAACTTTCACTCATTCCCCAAAACGCACTCAACTCAACTCAACAACAAAGGCCTCAGAGTGAGCGCAATACGAGTGTCGACGGCGACGTCTGCAACTGGCCACTGGAATATATGGGAGGAGACACGAACACCACACAAAGACAATTCAACAACTCCGCCCGCATATGTTTTTTGTTTGAGTTTCACTCAAGAGCGATTTGTCCAGTCTAGAGTAGTTGAATTGTCTTTGCACCAGAGCACAATCACACACATACGTACGTACATACATAGTGGAATGAATCTCAGAAACAGCGGGCAGCAGAACAGTAACAACAACAAAGCACAACGCACAGCCGTAGCCCACAGCAACAAAACCACAGAAACAAATACAACAACAGGCAGCACACACAAATTTATGAAACACACAGAAAAGTGGATGAAAAAAGAACAGAATTTAAAATGTTGTCCAGGAAAATGGCGACGACGACGACGACAACGACAACGACGGTGATTTGAGCTGAGTGTAAGTGGTTAACCAGGATGAGGTGAAGAGTGCGTGGGAAGGGGGGCAATAAGGGAGAATTATGACGACAGGGCGCACAGCAGACGGTGCAGACAACGATAAAGAAGATGGCGAATAGCTGCTGGCGCAAACAGGATAATAAATAATTGCCAGAGCAATAACAAAAACAACAACAACTGTGAACGCTGGCAACATAATTCTCTACGGCCCCATGTCAATTGTGCCCATTGTTGAGATGTGAGCTGAGTTGAGTTGAGTTGAGATGAGTTAAGAGTTGACTTCAAGTTGAGAATGATGCACTGAGAATGTGCCTTTTGGCCATAAATGCACTTGTGCAGCATGTGTTGGAAGTTAATCCCGGGCATAAGCAGCGGATGAGGCAACGCCCTCTGGACAGACAAACAATCGCCAAACAACAATCGACATTGACATTGATGCGAGATTACGGCAAAACCAAACAGCTGCCAAGCAGTCTTTTGTATACTAGTACTACTTACTACTTGTACCTGTGTGAATATGCTTAAGAGCACTTAAGGGCTTAGGCAAGGTCAAGCGAAAGTGGCAAAGAATGTAAGTAAGTGAAGTGCGGCTAGAAGAATACAGTTGGAAATATAATGGTATATGATATATATAATTAAAATGATATAAACATAAAACATTTTTGTAGCATTGCTATACAGATTTTCTTATATGTATAACAAACTATATTTTCTTTTCAAACTTTATGCATTCATTTTGTCCAAGTGTAAGAACAACTGCAAACTGTAACAACAAAAAACCATAACAGTCAATGCCTTAAAGTGGTACATGTGCCAATCCCATTCGTTCGTTGTTTTTCTTCTTTTTTTTTCGAGTGGTTGCGTGTTTTATGTAATTATCGATATCCAGCCAAACGATTGCGATCGATTGATCTGCAAGGCAGCATTTGATCGTGACATTTGATGGACGTTTGCTGCCGCTGCTGTTTTTCTGCTCTGTTGGTGTTGTTGTTGTTTTTTCGTCTCTCGCACTGGAAGCCATTGGAAAACATAATATAATAAATGGGGGGTTGAATTAGTTGCTACTCGCCTCGCACTAATCAAATAGTAGTGCAACAGCGCCAGTCAGTCAGTCAGTCATTCAGTCAGTCATTCATTAGAATCTCAATTCTCATAGCTGACAGCTAAACAAATTGTTATTGACAATGGCAATTGTTAAATCAGAAGCGATTTCATGTTTAAATGAGACAATTTGTAGTACACATACAAACATAAAACTGTACACACACACATACATACATATGTACATTGGTTTAAAAGGTAGTTCAAAAGTCAGTTAAGTTAATCTTAATCGATTGTGTTTTTGAATGGGTAAACCTAATGTTGCTAAAATTGCATTTAGATTATTTAAAATTACATCCACTTAACATTATAAACATTTATGTGTATAATTTTGAATGCTTGGACCGAATTTGCGTTTTCAAGTTAATTGTAAACTAATTAATTAATGAAATTACGGAAAACGCACAGTTTTTCATAGTAAACATGTATGTATTTTTGGTTATTCCCTGAACTTATTAAATTGGTAAGCTAAAAGTATATACATACATATATTATATTCTGGATCAGCTATAACAACCGAGTCATGTGGCCATGTTCGTTTGTCTGTATGTATGAACGCATTGATTTTCATAGATTTTGAAAGCAATAACTGTTCTCGTTTCTGGTATGCACATGAAATCGAAAATCTAAAAATTCAAAAACAAAGAATTATTATGGTTAAAATAATGAGCAACTGTCTGTTTAGACAAATCAGTTTAAAAGTACCAAAGATATTGAATGTTGAAGTTTACATACTCATACACGAATGATTGGACTCGACTCTCAGGGTGTTTCCTAGACAACCTTACTCCCTATCATAGCTAATTTTATGTGGTTTACCTATCGGTGTTATATTATTATTTTAAGTTAATAATACAGTAAATGAAAGCTTCTAAAAAAAGCTCTAATGTAAATTTTCATATATTCATAAAAGCACAACTTTTGATAAAAATAATAAATACTTAGAAAAAAAAGACAAAATAACAATAAACATGAACTTTCATTGTCTATTGTACTATATTTATCTTTTTATATTCGTACCAACAATATTTATACACAATAAATACTTAAAAATAGATACAAAAAGAAGGAAGCACAAACACACACACACTTGCGTGTATTTTGCATAGGCCCCGACGAGATTCGAACTCATGATCTCCTGTTTACTAGACAGGCGCTTTAACCAACTAAGCCACGGCGCCCACATGTCGTACGTCGGCGAATGCCCTTATTTGAAGATCGTGCTTGTTAGAAGACGATAGACGATGCTCTTGAAATTCATATTCAATTTAGCTAATGTAAAATCAATCAGTTTATCTTTTAATTAGAGAACAGACAGAAAATAAGATAGTGCTGCTCTGATAGTAAGATAATGAGATAATGAATATTGCTTGAATAAAATGAAAAATTATTAGCACAAAATCACTTGAATGGAAAATAATAATGGAAATTCCGAGAATTTCTCAAGAGCATAACACATAAGCAAACTAGAAAACTTAACGAATCGTATTACATGTCCATATGTATGTACGTATGTATGTACATATATAGAGAAGTGAAGTCTACGATTTATGATGTTAATATGTACTTATGTATATGTGTTATATGTAAGTGTAAGTTGATGTGTGTGTATGTTGTGTTTGTGTGCAGTTGTGCAAAGTAATAATTTTGAAATTTGGCTCAGGCTACAATTTCTCGCCATGTTTTGCATATTATCAGCTAATTTCGCCTTTCAGATAAGCCGCACAACCTCGTTGCCTTGCCATGAGTGTAATTTATGCCTCGCCATTGCTGCCGCCTGCCTTCATTTAGTTGGCTCTGGCTCAAATATATATACCCTGTTGCAATTAAATGAATATAAATGGGCTTAATATGTAGGTTAAATATTAAAAAAAAAAACTTTATCGCTTAAGGGCTTGGTAAATAAAAGTCTTAGGGGTTATTCGACGATAAACAATCCAATAAAAATGTTTTTAATTTCTTTTATTCGATCTAAGTAAAAATTTCTTAGTTTTCTCATGTGTGGATATAGCGAATACCTTGATATGAAAATATTAAAACATTATCATTAAGCTATTCTGCTTTTAGCATATACAAAGAGTTTTTTAATAATAAATGATATGATGAATTCTCTGTATTATTATTAGGGTCAGGATAGGATGCAATGTAACCTTAGAGATCTATTATTCCCACTTCTTGGTCTACATCTCTTCCATCCGACCCAGGCTCAGCATAAGAGTCATAACATAACTGTATCTTTAGGGTATTTTTGACATTCAAAAATCTTGTCATTATTCATAAAAGATTGTCAGAAAAAGTTTGGAAAACTTATGTTGGTATCAAACAAGTTTTCCCCAGATAAATCCACCTTCTGAATTTTAGATTTTTCACAAAACTATATCAACTTGACTATAATGAAAAAAGAGATAGTTACCTAGTTTTTTATAGGATATCTTTGTTTCAAGTTAGCTTTCAGCTTTCAACACTCTTACTCAGTAGTTATTCTAGTTCTTTTTGCTATAAATATTTATGCAAATTGCACTTAGTTTTTTCAGTTGTTGTTGTTGTTGCAGTTGCCATATATTTTTTATTGTTGTCGTTGTCGTTTACGTTGTTGTTGTTGCCATGCACATTTTCAAATATAATTGCGAGCCGAGCTTTTCTGGCATTTCATTTGAAGTGAAGTTGAAGAGTTTGCGCTTGCGATTTAATCGCATTTAATTGCCACGGACTGCCGAGCTAAGCTGCATAGCGGATTAAAGTAGTATGGGGTCGATTTGGTTAGCAGGAGTGGGAGGAGGGGGGGGAGAGCGGAAGAGCGGGGCCAGCTGCATGTTAATTGCAGCCAATACTTCAGCTTCGTCCTTTTACAGCAACCCCAAAAGATTTTTAGTTGAATGCAATTCGGATTGCACCTGCTCCATTTAGCGCATGTCCTGGCAAAGGGGAGACACTTTAAAAAAAAAACTGATACTCTTGCTGCTGCTGCTGTTGCATAAAGCATGCAGTTTTATGACGTGTGGCATGCAGTTGTCCCTCGAGGCAACTCTCACTACCCTCACTACTCACCCTACTACTTCTCTTTGCAACTAGATCACATTTGGCTACGCTTCGATTACTAGTTGGCAAAGACTTTATCTTTCAAGACCAAGTCCAAAATATATTAATGACGTTATTTTCGCATTAGGAAGCAGCCATGACACGAGCAGTCATGAGCATTTTACCTAATTGCCATAATTATAGTATTCAATTTTCGACCCAGACAATATATATATAGAGTCTCCCCACACTCACTATATACCTATATATAGTACGACCCTCCAACCCTTTTTCTTTTTCTTGAATTTTCATTCTTTTTTTTTTTTTTGGACACAATGGCGATTAACAATGTCTGATATGCGCGCCTGTTTCCAGCTCAACTTGCAATTTTAAGAGCGATTATGCTAATTGCAACAGCCAGCACAAACATAGTATTATACAGAGAGGAGGGGGATGCAAAGGGGGGCGCATATAGATGGTAAGATAGTGCTGTGTGCTGTCCTCTATTTCTTTACGATGTAATGCATACACTTTGTCATCTTAAATTATATTTTTGTGAAGTGTCGTTATAGACAAAACTTATTTAGTTTTTTCAGGTACATGAAAAGGCACTTAGGAATATCCCCACATACATAGTATATGGTATATATATGTAAAATATTATTTATATTTTATGACCATAAACAATCAAACTGTTCAATACACATTAACTCGAAGGCACATGATATCGAATGGTTCGAATATAAGATATTATCCTTAGTATAAGCATGTTCATTACCAGTATAAGAGAACTTTAGTGGGGTTTCCCACCCAAATAGCTTGTTCCCAATTCGAATGCCTAAAGTTCGTGTATTTTATATTGCAAGGTTTTTTTTGTTTTTTGGGCAAAATATAAACTATACACAGCAATTTGCATAAGGAATTGCACTTTTTTGAAAACACAGAGTACACATATGTGAATAATAAATATTTAAATTTTTTGAATACCTCTCCACTCCCATTTCAGTATTACATCCCCAAAAAGCGTTAAATTTACGACAAAAACCCCAAAAAAAAAAACGCTCAACATTTAGGGCCAAACATGGCCGTCGTTCCCTGCCAGTGCTAACAACTATAACAACACTAATATGGTTTACCACCCCTTACCCCTCCCACGCCCTTTACCCAAACCTTTCATTCTCCCATTCTATACATTAAGTGGCTGCCATTTCGCATGCGCGCGCATTTAAATGCACTTCCGTTTTGTGTTTGCTTTTTCTTCTTGTTTTTCTTTTTAGCAAATTATTGTTTATGTGTGTTCGAGAGTGTGTTGGAGTATGTGTATGTATTGAGGGGAGTCTTGAGTTACTTTTTTGTGTTTTGCTAGCTTACGTTGTTGCAAGCTTTTGCCATAAATTCATAACTTTGTGGAAAAAAACATATAAAAACTGAATTTATGGCTTAATTATATACATATACTATGTATATATGAGAGAGTGTAAGAGTTGTTTTTTGGTTGGAAGCCGCATTTCTTGTGGCTCACTTCACGCTGATGATTAAGTGTCGCACACACACACACACACCAACACACACACACCAACACACATAAAGCAAACACTCAGTGCGAAACACTCAAAAACACCCATTCAATTATTCACTGTCGACTCGGGTCTGAACTTTTCGCCTGCATTTATGCTTAAATGCGCTGCAATTGTTCCTAAAACTGCAGCAGCAGCAAGCTGCACGCGATGATGGAAAACTTCAACGATTTTCATATTTCCATGTTTTATTTCGTTTTTATACCCTTAACCCATGAAACGGGTAAAAAAGGGTATAATGGTTTTGTGAAAAAGTGTGTAACAGGCAGAAGGTAGGTTCTCCGACCCCATAAAGTATATATATTCTTGATCAGCATCAGCAGCCGAGTCGATCTCAGGAACTACAAAAGCTAGAGACTTCAGATTTTGGATATGAGCTCTTCTAATCCCTAGGCATAGCAAGTTTGAATCAAATGTCCGATAACTTTTCGGGTTTACGATATACACATGGAATCGATAACAAAAAAATCTTGAATTTCGAAAACTTTACATGCGGATTAAAAGTATTAACAAAATAATGAAAATCTCTGAAATTTTTATGAAAATCAGTTAAGAAATACCGGAGAAATGAAGCCATCAAGCATTAGGACACTAGTACACGTACATATGTGTATGTGTATGTCTGTTAGCCCGACTGTCTGCCCGTTTGTATGGTCAAGGGTTAAGGGTATCTTGTAGTTGAGCTTACTCGACTAGAGCCTTCTCTCTTGTTTGTTTGTTGTTTTTATCAAAAATGTACATACATACACCGTGCAGGCAGAAAGTGTTCTAATGGGGAGTATTATTCAGATGGCAGAGAATGCAAAGTGTATTAAAGATTTTTATTTTTGCATCAGCTGTTAACGCAACAATGAAAGCTTGAATTAAATGTACTTTTATGAATCTTTAGAGTTTTTGACGTTTACTATTTTTCTAACTTATTATTCACTTTACCTTTCATTTACAAACTTTCTTGAGCAAACATTAATTAGATTATTTTTAAAGTACCTTTGAGCGAAACCTACTTATCCCTCCCTCTCTCTATCCAACTTTCATTCTTTTATTACAGGACATCCATTAGTCGAACACCATAAATATTCAAGTAAAAATAATTGTTTTTTATTTACCGCATTGTTATTCATAACTTGCAATTACTTGCTGCATTTACTCAATGATTATTATCCTTTTAAACACAAACAACTTTTTTGGGCGCTTTTTTTATTGATTTTTTTTTTAGGGAATTGGGTTAAGCAACAACAGTAAAAACAGCATTTCCCACGTTTCAGAGTCCGGATACAAAAAAAAAAAGAAAAGAGAGATGCAATCAAAATTGTTTCTACTCTTGCTTAAGTTGGCGATCTCAAAACACACACAAACACATGCGACACGATGATGAAAACCAGGTTGCAACAAGAAGAGGAAAAAAAGTCAACACCCGGCCCAGACAGCTTGTCTATAAAAACCCAGCCTTAAGCCTTAGAGGAGCAATTCTCAAAGCCCAAAAGAATTTCTTGCATAAAGCCAATTAAATTAAGAAATCTGATGCAGTGCCAATGATTCTCTTATATTTTGTTTTTTTTAGGTTATTTAAGGTTTTCTTTTTGTTCAGTTAAGAAACGTGAATCACACAAGGAGAGCGGAGGGCGGAGAGCGAAGAACGGAGAGAGAAGAGCGGAGAGGTCTTCTGCAATTGGTATTTTACAACAAACAACGCTTGAGTCCGTCCTGAGCTTATTTAACATAAATCGAATGGGCTACTGAAATACACGTTGCCTCGTCGTCTTTGGCCTTATCTCGAACGACACCTTGGACACCGCCGAGGAGGACTCCTCCACTGCCAATTTTCATTGAGTAAAGCGTGATGGAGACGACCTTTACAAGAATTGCTGGCAAAGAGAGACGGACTAAGGCTAGCAGACAAATCACGACCCGTAAAACAACATTTCAGAGGGCAAACTGTCATTGCCAGCCAGCCAGCCAGCCAGCAAGAGAGAGAGGAGAGAGGAGAGAAACGAAAAGCAAACATAAACATCAGTGGACAAGTTTTGGTCGCGGGGGCGATGGACAAGTTTAGTTTCACACCTTCAGCACCAAAAGCCAACAAAGCTGACCCAACTAATAAGCCAAATGCAACCGACCAACAGTGCAGCTAACAGTGAAGAGACCACGACAACAACAATAATAACAACAACAACAACAACAACAACAGCATGGCATAATAAATAAAAGCCAAGTAGCTGCCTTAGAGTACTACTACACTAAACTGAACTGGCCAAACTGAACTGGCATTGTTGTCATTGCATACGAAAGTTTATACGTTTGCCTTTATAGCGATAACAAAGTGCAAATAAAGCAATAAATCGACTTTGTAACGCATAGAAACAAACTACACTAATTTTATAGCACCGCGGGATACCATAAAACTTTAACTAGGCGCACCCAACTTAACAGCATATTAAAGGTGAATGAAGTTTAGAAGAAGAAATTGTAATAATATTATTAATGCGGTAGCTAAAATAAAAAATTAAATGAAAGAAAAATATTAGATCTATTTCACAATATATTATTAAATTAATGCACAGTCTGAACGTGTTTGTATTATTATCAGATTTAGTTATTAGTTAATACAGACAAACTGAAAGTTATTTCAAAGAAGTAAAAGATATTTAATGGTCTGCTGGGTTTATGGCTCATGAAAAATCAAAGCAAAAACACAAAAATTAACTTATATTCATTAGTCTGACAAAGTTAATCTCAATCATAAAAATAATAGCATTTACTTATTAAACAACTGTTAACTTTTAACGCGCAAGAAATCTCAAAAAGTTTTCAACAGCATAACTTGAAATCAATATTTCGATAAGTGTCGCATAAACGGAGGTATGACTGTGAGTACGAGCTGAAGCTGAGTTGGACCGGAGGCTGGTCTGAAGCTTGGGCTTGGGCTTGGGCTTGGGTCTGTGATTTTCACAAGTTGATATCGCAAACACAAAATGTTAATGAGCAATTTCGAGATGGTGCGAAGTGATTTCATTATTTAAACTTCTTTTTTGTTGCTGTTGGTGTTGTTGTTTGTGTGCTTCGGAGCCCAATGGGGGCTGCAGCAGTTGTTACTTGGCTTAGTATTGAGTTTTCGATTTCTTTTTTTGTATGCACATTTTTTGTTTGTTTGTTTTGGTTTTGGTTTTTATTATTACGCCTGGTTCATTGGGTAATGAAAGCGAAATAATTTTAATTGGGATACGATGGCAGCACTTTTTTCGTAGCTTCTTTTTCGTTTTTATCGTTGTCTCTCCATACAAAAGTCGCCCTAAATTAATTATTTCCTGTCAAATTAGTTTTTGATATTTTGGCATAAATTACGAATTACGAACTGCGTTTGTTTCTTCTTCGAGCCCAATGAATATGCATATTTACCCAAGTCTTTTTTTAACTCTTTCGAGAAAAGATGTCACCTGTCTTCGTCTGGAACTTCAAAACATTGTTCCGCCGCATAAATTAATGGCAACAACGTTGATCAATTGGGTCGCAATTTGATGATTAAAACATAAATTGCAATGGATGCAAGAACCCTCATCCCTCATACCCATGGACATGATATGAGTATGTCTGTGGTATGTCTTAAGGGGTTGCATTTCGCGCACTAAAATTACACTTAATTAAACAGCAAAGCCATTAGTGTTTCTCATTTAAAACTGATCCTTTAACCCCTTTCTGTGTTGTTGCAAACTTGACTCAACTCTAAACATGGATGGCAAAGCATATTTAGTCAAGTTTTTTTTAATTTTTTTCCTTATTACTGAAAATGTTACAACAGCAGCTGCTGTATATTATTGCAATATATAGTAGTATACACAGCATCTACGCAAATTGTCGTGTGGAGCGGATTACAATGCGAGAACCAAGAGAGAATGATATAGGACTTATTTTTGGTGAGTCGAAACGGATGTTTCTGTAATTCCTATATGTAAATCCTGTATGTAGATCTGACTGTCTCGAATCCAAACACTGTTGAATCGCAAATGTTACGGTTTACAGTGAACTCAAACGGTGTTTGCACTTTAAATTTAATGTCGGGAAAACAGGTTCAAGCTGGTACACTATTTGGAGGTGATTTTGCAACAATTGCAGCGGGAGCTAGTGCTACTGTTTCTTTGGTATTGCCCACTGAGGTGGGTTTCAAAAGTGCACTTAACCTCAATTTGAAACCGTTATATTTGTGCTTATTGTGTGTTTGCAGTCGGTTTACAATCGCGTTGGCAGCTGTCCCATTGTCATTAGGAGCATCAATCAGCAGAACGAAATGGTGGATAATCAGAGAAAGATTTTGCACTTTGATACGCGTTTTGAGACACTGGATCCTAGCAATCAGTCGTTGCGCAGACGTCTGGACTTTGTTGATTGTAATAACTGGGACAAGAACTATTTGAAAAATTGCGCGCCGGTCGACTGTGAGGAGCGGTATTTTGGTCTGCTCAGCTTTTACAATCTTCAAACGGAGCATTGTGAGGAGCCAACAACAACAACTACTGCTGTGGCTCCCAAGCCCGTTGAAACAAACACAACAACTGTCATAAAGGAAGTGAAAACTATTATAACGGAAGAGAGTATTGAGGAGATAAAGGCAAAACCAACGCATAGCTTGTTTGACTCTTATCTTTGGGCACTGCATCCTTACGGCGGACTGAGACGAAATGTAAGTTATCGCCATCTATACACAATACCAATAATGTACGCTGCGCCACCTTGCGGCTTAAATTGAAACTATTCTTAATAAACAATGCGTTATCTGTGCGTTGCTTTGCTTGAGTAGCACAATTATTCAGCACAATTCCATCGGCGCCGTGGCTTAGTTGGTTAAAGCGCCTGTCTAGTAAACAGGAGATCATGAGTTCGAATCTCGTCGGGGCCTTTGAAATGGGACAGTTGTCTTAATTTTTTTTAATATTTTTTTTTCTTTGCAGCACAAACAACATCAAGAAATAATTGTACCATCTGCGGGAAACAATAATAAAATGGAACAAACCAATCCCAGTCATTTGGTAAAGGAATGCAATTTATCAAAAATACTTACCCTTGAGGATTTTTACAATTGTTTTCAGCATCTAGAAGATGCAAAAATAAAAACTTCGGCGACGAGGAAACTAAAGAAAACGGCTTCACTAACATCGGAACTGACAAAATTGTATTACACTTGGTTTAATGTGGTACCACCAGATAAAGGTGGTTGGGTCCCAGTCGGCAATAGGACATATGGGCCCGATATCAGTACCGATAAAGAAGAAGGAGGTCTCGAATGGGAAGAGTTAAACGAAAGCCAAGAAGAAAAGCCTGCTAAGCGAACGTCGGGAGCGGCTAGATTACTGCATCTATTATCCCAATATAGTGGAAAAGAATGGCTCCTAATGGCAATGGAAGCGTTGCTCCTTGTGAGTTAATGTCCATCAAGTTAGGTATACATATTAAGCAGCAAGTGATAATCAGTAATTGTTGCAGATCTTATTGGTAATTATATTTCAGATAATTATTACGATCTTCATCTATTCTGTGGTGTGCATTTGCCTCTTCGGACTCCTGGAGATTATAGTTTCTATGGCAAGATATAAGATAACAACCTTACACTTAAATAAGACACTGACGCCTCGACATAAGAAAAATCCTCAAGATCTTACAACCTCAGCTAGTTTAATGTCAGTAATGAGATGAATTGTTAAATTTCTATTAATTTGTTTTGTTAATTTGTTAAATGTTTGGTTTTAAAAGTTAGTGTTTATTATATTTATAATTAAATAATGTTTTTAATTTTATACTGGCTGTCTTGATTATTATACGCAAGCAAAATTTTGTATTTAATAAATTATTATTTAATCAAGATTTGATGACTGTTTTCTCGCAATGCATACTGTTAACAGTTTACTGTTATGTTAAGCTTTGTACTGCCAAAAACATATGATAATGCTTATTATGTCAAATGAACCAGTGGAACTCCCAAGAAACGACTTAGTTCCGTTTTGTTTGCTTAGTTTAGTTGGGTCGTTCGAGCGAACATATTTCGAATGATTTGATAGCATTACAACTTATTATTTAAATTTATTTCGTTTTTAAAAAACTTTGATACCAAAAATCATGTGGTCACCGGACGAGCTGCTGTTCCGCAACTTTGAGGACCTAAAAAACCTTAAATTCGATGACGAAAAACAACCTACAATCACATCCCGAGAACAGGTGAGTAATCATTGGGCACCTTAGGAAAAGCAAGATAACATAGAAACGAAACATATTTGCAGCAAAAAACCGAAGAATCTATAGAGAAATGCTACGATCGCTTCGACCAAACACAATTTATAAATCCACGCGCATCGCAACTAAATCGCATACAGCATCAACAGTATCTGGACATGATGCTAGGCAAACTGCCATCAAACTACGAGTGCCTTGACAGTAGTCGTCCTTGGTGCATCTACTGGATACTGCAGTCGGCTCAACTGCTTAGCTTCAACTTTGATGAAGAAACTCTCAACGGAGTCGTTCAGTTTCTTACAAAGTGTGTTTATTGCTATAGCAACCTATATCACGTATTATACTAATCTGGTTTGTTTTTAACAGATGCCGTTCACCAACAGGCGGCTTTGGTGGCGGGCCCGGTCAATATGCTCATCTGGCTCCCACTTATGCAGCCGTAAACAGTTTGTGCATCATTGGCACTAGGAGTGCATATCGCGCCATCGATCGAGAATCGCTTATAAAGTTTTTGTTCAGTGTACGTGAAGCGGATGGCTCATATCGCCTTCACGTGGATGGCGAGACGGATGTGCGCGGAGCCTATTGTGCCATCTCCTGTGCTAAACTGACCAATGTGCCTGAGCTGATCCTAAAGCAATTGTTTTCGGGCACCGCTGTATGGATAGCCAACTGTCAGACCTACGAGGGTGGCTTTGGAGGTGCGCCCGACTTGGAAGCACATGGTGGATACACGTTTTGCGGCATTGCCAGCCTTGCGCTCCTTAACGAGGCAGATAAGTGCGACCAGAAGTCATTACTCCAGTGGACAGTGCGTCGTCAGATGAGCTACGAGGGTGGCTTTCAGGGACGTACCAATAAACTGGTGGATGGTTGCTACTCGTTTTGGGTTGGCGCCACTATTCCCATAACACAGGCCACCTTGGTCGGTTCAAACAAGAGTATGGATCAAACCCTGTTTGATATGGAGGCGCTACAGGAATACATTTTGCTCTGTTGCCAGAAAGCAAATGGCGGATTAATCGACAAGCCTGGCAAGTAAGTAAAGTCGCAATCCTCAAACAAAGCAAAGAATTGTTTACATATGTGTACTTACAGGCCACAAGATCTATATCATACCTGCTACACTCTTAGTGGAGTTTCGATTGCACAGCACTCGGAATCCGCGCAACAGCCCCAAGTGCTTGGTGACCCTATCAATGAACTTATGCCCACCCATCCGCTATTTAACATACCACCGAAGTCAGTGGCGGCAGCTTTAAGCTATTTTTCAAATAATTCCAACAAAGGCATTGATGGCAATGAAAGTACCTAAGGAACGGTAGATTAGTACCGTTTGGACTGCCTGCCGGATGGTGTATATAAACGGAGAGATATAGCTGGAAATAAAATATTTTAAATTTGTACACACACACGACAAACTAAATTTTCTTAATGCAACTAAAGAAATTGTGTTTGATTATTTTTGAAACTAGAGTTTGCTTGTTGGTCGTTATTATGTATGAGCTGCAGCTCTGTTAATTGTGGAGCAAAACCTTAGGAAGTTCCGATGATAATGTCTACGTACACAAGGGAATGGCAAATTCATATTTTGTTTTAAATTTGCCTGTTGCATTTAAGCAGAAAATAAACTTATATTTTCATGTTTTCTAGTCATCGGCATTTAAAACGCAAGACGCCAGCGGAGGGCATAGATCGCCGAGAATATATTGGCCACTTGGTAGATGAATATTACACCTCCACCAACGTTGGTAAGCACTTTACGCATCTAAACCAGCTGTCCTGTATAATATATTAACATACATACCTTTCACAGAGGCCCTGGAACAAGTTACCGCTAATTTGGCCAATTTTGCTTACGATCCCATTAATTGGCCCCATTTACATGAAGCAGGTGCATTAGATGTATTTGTGTCTTCGCTTGACACACAGAACCCGAATCTTCAAGTGCATGCGGTAGCGGCGTTGTGTAATATTTGCCTGGGTAAGTTTCCAAAATGAGCAGTACTTAAGATTATTGTAGTTTTCCTTCTAAATTGCAGATAAGAACGCCGCTAAATTCATAATAGAAAATATAGGTATTGTCAGGAAAGTATTTTTAAGCACTGACATCGCCGAAATCGTTCTGCATAGCCTGGCGCTTCACTATCAGTTACTGAACTCCGGATTGGGCAACAAGGAACTGCTTGTAACGCCGGACTTACTTAAGCGTATACAACACTGGCGCCAAGAATCGAATGACGGACGGGTTTTCAAACTGTGTCAAGTATTTCTTGAAGATTACGGCTCTCGCACAGAAGTTACACAGATAAACAATGCTCCTCCTGCAGCTTCGTCGTCAGCTGTGCAATCAAGCTCAGACGAAACTGCAGCAGGTTCAAGTGATAAAACGCTTCACGCAACAGGATCTTGAAACATTTTCCCAATTTACCGGCGATTACAACTACATACACACCAAAGATATACCAGTTGAAGAGCGTCGAGTTCATGGTGCATTACTTAATGCAGTTGTTGCCGGCATTATAGGTACCAAATTACCAGGGCCAGGCACTGTAGTGCTGGAGCAGAGCTTTAAGTTTCTGAAACCCTGTCGCATTGAAACGGACACTGTGGTGACAGTTCGTCTGCTTGAGGCACGAAAAATTGCTACTGTGGAGTATGAGTGCCGACAAAATGATGAGATTGTCTTTGCAGGCAATGCCAAATTGTTGACTCGAAAAGAGGCCAATTAGTTAACGTTAATAAATACGTGTATGTTTATATAAATTATCATATTTATTATGTCTATTTCTTTGAGGCACGTTTGCCTTCACCTTTTTTAGGCGGCGCCTTGCCACGCAGCTTGCGCAATCGTTTCATTTCCTCTTTGAAATCCTGATGCTCATCGCGGAACAGGCCATATTCGCGCAGATTTTTCATTAGTAGATGCGTTTCCACATGCCGTGGATACCAATTCACAACATAGTCACGTTTTTGTATTGGCTCCTCTGCAAACATACGGACAACCTTAAAAATCAACATTATTGTTACTTTAAATTGTATTTAAAATTGTAAACGGGCGTAACCAACCTTCATGGACTTGTCGTTTGTAGTGCGCGCCACTTCGCCAAAAATGCGATTTGATAGATAATTCATGCGGGTTGCATACTGTGTGCCCAGTTTTATGAGCTCGCTGTACTTGTACGAGGACATTTTAATTCAGCTAAACTTTATTTTATTTACCAATGTTGGGGTTATGTCATTCCTCCCGCTGAGACACAAAACAAGACACAGCTGTAAAACGGTGGCTAAAATCTACATTTGTATTATCGATTATTTTTCAAGTCGATAATTTTTATGTGTGAGTCTGTTAACATCTGTAAAAGTGAACAGTTAGAATATAAATATGCGCCAAGTCTTAAGCCTGCCGATTGTAAATATTTTAAAAGAAAGGCAGTTACAAAAGGGCAAAAAATTGGCTCAATAAATCAAAATGTTTAGTGTAAAACAAGATCAACAGCCACAACAGCTTCTGCAGCTGCCACAAAGCCGAGTGCGCATCATCATGAAGAGCTCCTTTGACACGGGCCCTATTACAAACGAGGTTGTCTTTCTTATGACCAAGTGTACAGAGCTATTTGTACAGCACTTAACCCGGAGTGCATACTCGGCATCTCATCCCAAGCATAGTAAAACAACACTGAAATACGAGCATTTGTCCCAGCTGATTAACGAGAGCCAAAATCTGAAGTTTCTGCAGCTAATTGTGCCAAAGAGGATCCGCGTAAGCGAGTTTATAGAAACGCTGCGACGGAATCGTTCCAACGCCAACGAAGAAGACTACGAAGCTGGCTTCAACTCCGAGTTGGATGACGAATAAATGCGCAAAAGCTGAATTATGTATATAAACCCTGAACCAAGTACCTTTGTTGCGATTAAACCGAATATTATTGTTATTTCTTTTGTATATAAACTTTTGTACTTATCTCACAAATCTTTTAATAAATTGCATTGTCATTGTACAGTACTGTAATTTTTGCCTTGAAACTGTGCAAAAGCTGGACGACCAGCATTAACACATACATTTTAAATTCGTCAAATCAACGTTTATTTCTAAGTGAAAACTAAAAGTAACAGTAGTTGGAATAACGTTTACATTTTGTTATTATTATATTACACATTTAACAGCGTCGTTGCAATACTTAATCAATACCTAAAAGCTAAACCGTTTCAATAGTGCCGCGCCCCTTACGCCTGCTATCGGTGCCAGCATCAACATCACTGCCTATAAACGATGTCTCCTCTGAACTCTGAGCCGGCAACACTTCTCTGGCAATTGTTACTCCACCGTTATTCAATTGGCTCAATAGAGCGTTGCTACCCATTAAGGACGGTTCTCGTGGCGAATTACTGTGCACCGAAATCTGATCGAGATGCAAGGCCCGAGAGGGTGTATGTGAACGTGAGGATGGTGAGGGATTAGCCATACCACTGCGCGAGTGTGGACTATTATTGCGTGAGTGTTGGAAATCTTCTAAAGGGATTTCCTCCGAGCTAGAAAAAAAATGCAAAAGTTAATTTTTTACAAAAAATAATCTTGATCCAATATATTCACCGTGGCCTTGGCATGCGTGGACTGCTTTCACGAGAACGATTCCCAGGTGTACGTGCTTGTGAGTTTTCTCTGGACTGCGATGAACTATGGCTACCACCGCTGACACTAGGCGAACGATCACGATCTAATGCTGTGTTTCCCGGCCGTAGAGATGATGGTGAACTCGAGCCGGCATTGGGACTTTGACGTCTTGAACGGCTTCCACTTTCATTTCGTAAACTAAAATAGAGTGATTTATGAAATTTGCAAGCATTATGAGTATTGATATTTACCCCTCTAAAGAACGATTTTGTGCCATCTGAGTGCGACTGACGCCGGCGGTATTACTGCTCCGGAGTACAGCAGCAAAGCCTGGCACTCGATTTGCCGATAGATTGGCGCCCTTTTGCACCAAACGTGTATTGCCACAATGGGTTGTTGAAGTGCCTCCCACCGGATACAGTGGTGAATCAAGCTGGCCCGGAATCTCAATAAGCTGAGCTATCTGATACATTTTCTTTTGACGCGCCTTGCTTCGTCCCTTTGTCAGTCGTTGCTTGGCCGCCATGCATCTTATATGATCGTCGAAGAGAAATTTGGCTGAAAGGAGCGGAGTGCGATTGTGGGTAACGCCACCGCGATGTACGGTGATGTGCAGACAGCGTGAATCATCTTTATCACCCTGTACCTCAACGTCTTGCAGGAAGCCCACAAACTTAGCCACACCCCAGCCCAACAGTTTAGCATCGGGCTCTACTAGTATTAGTTGTAAAGCATCAATGACAAGAAAACGCCGCTGCTTGGCATTTTCCTTGGATACCACCGTGCAGGCAATCAGATCGCTGTTGTCTATTAAAAAAAACCTCAATTAATAATTGAATAGCTGGATGTGAAAACAGAACTACTTACTGAGATCGAGCACATTCTCTACCTGCACCAGATTCACTACATTCGTCAGTGGCAGCAGAGATTCCTTCTCGTTCAAAAACTTTTGGCACGTGCGACGCAACAGAAAATAGACGCGAATGGCGCGACGAGCCTTTTCCACCTCGCCACAAGGCAGACGACGTGTGAAACCAATGCCAGTCAATGGAGTGCCCGTGGGTGGCAGTAAAATGTTTGAGTCCATGCAAAGAAACTCCACATTTAGCAGAGCTTTACGCATCTCATTGTACTCATCCTCGAATAGATCAAGAAATATATCTTCGGATTTGTAAAAGTTACGCAACACAATCATCGACTGATTGCGCGCACTGAAAAGCAATCCCTGCTGTGTGGATGTAATACAGGGCGCCTCATCCGCAATGGGTTTGGTAAACGTGAGCAACAGTTCCAAGGCAATCTCAACTGTAATCAAACGTATGCGACACGCTGCAATAACGAAAATGATTTAAATTAGCTAACTCTGCTGGAATGAGCGTAAATAAAAATTACATGGTTGACTGGATTGCGTTATAATATTAAGCAAATGCTCAATAAGTGATGTCTTGTAGCTAAAAGAGCCCCGCATGGACTTGGAGAGCACCTGTTCAAACCACTCGTTCTTCATGCCTGTGAATAGATATCGAGTAAAAAGTTGGTTAGTATCGTGTAAATCGTACAATTTTCACGTTAACAAATTAGTATGGATAATGAACAAGTTACATACCATCTGGTACAGGGTGCCATAATGCATACACATTGTTGTTAAGCATGTATATATTAATATTATTATGTTTTCAACACCACACACAAGAAGCAGTGAAATGAGCAAACAGAGAGAAAGAGAGACGTGAAAGAGGCAGAGAGTTAGCTGAGAGCTGGGCAACTAGTGAATAAAGCTGATGTACTACAGTAAAACTTACCTCGATTATGAGACATGGCGTAAATAAGGCAAAGTGATAACAGCGCCAAATAATCATTATCTGTGCAGTCGAGTGCCTGCAGCACAGTATCTAGAAAAGGCTTGGCCAGCTCAACAAATGCTTGCGTTGAAGTGGATTGCTGAAGCAACTGTTTCTCCTCATCGGTTATGTTACGTAGTCGGGTTGCTGCAGCTTCTGCTACTGTATTCATGTTTCTGCTTGTAGGAGATGACGCTGTCGCTGGCGTTGATTCAAGACCACTGTCCTCGCTTGCCGTATCGGCGCTTACATGTCCAACTACTGTGTCTAGCGCTTGTTCGAGACTCTCGTGTGGCTCTCCAAAGCTCGGAACAACTACTTCACGATGTTCCACGTACGAGTTGAGTATCTCGGCAGCACCCTCCTTGAAAACGCTGTGATCGCCATTCATTATGACCCAGGCCAGTGCATGCACGAGCGGCGCATGTGTCACAACCAGAAAGACGAGCGATAACAAATACAGCGCCACAATAGAACTAACGCGTGGATTGTGCATCTCTTGTATGTCAATGTTAACATTGCGATTAAGCACAGCCGCCAGATTTTGGGTGACCAATGCTAATGATGGCGGCGCTGGTGTCAATGAAAATATATACAATGGAACAAACAGCTTGTGTAGCAAGTGTTCGGTGAGCACAGCATTCAAATCCGTGATGTCCAGCAGAAGAATGTCGCTCAAGTAATGCAAATGATCGAGATGTTCTGCCACTAGATTAGAAAGCTTCTGATTTGATTGGTGGCTGTAGGGAGAATATCATGAGTTGTATTTATTTTATAATAATATAACCACCCACTCAATATCTGTGCGCACACAGGTGTCCAGCTCCAATATATGCTTGCCAATGAACCAGACCAAGTTACTAAAATACGGCGCTGCAGTTCTGTTCAACAATAAATTTGTAGGTATATTGTTTTCTTAATAAAATCACTTACTTACTTGTCTCTAATAAAACGCAACATGCTCTCATTTGGCACCTTGTAAACATTCAAGGAAATTGTACGCACTGCTATGCGTACCATGGATTCCGGATGATTGAAGAACTTAATAGCCTCCGTATAGAGTGGAAAGTCATTTGTGTGCTTATTTAAAAAAGAAAGCCAAAAAAATTAATATTGTTCAACAATTAAGTATAACAACACCCACCTCATTGTAGAAAAAGTGTATGGTATGTGGGTTTAGCTTAAGACTTAGCGTTTTCAGAAATAATATGTAATAACCCATGACATCCTCGTCGGAGAAGTCGAACTTATGCACCATAATGGAGTTCACATGATTATTGCTCAACAAATAATCTGCAAATTACAAAGAATATTATTACAATATTAATATTTAAATGATGTAAAATGTAAGTAACTATTTTCTTACACAATGAAGTCTCGTTTCTGATGTTCTCGAAGAGAATATTAAGTGTTTGCAACAACTGAACGCAGACATAGCTGGAGCCGCCGCTCTTCTGTCGCATAATGTGTAAAAAGTACGACAGCATATTCTTTTCCAAGAAGAAACTAAAAAACAAGAACAGAAATGCAGTTAAAATATATATTAATATAACCAGAATACAAAACACTCACTCAAAGACCGAGGAATCATGCTGATCGCCCCAAATAAGAATTTCGGCAATGCAGCGCAATGATTCAACTAGAAGACCACGATTGCTCTCCGACACTGTTGTGTTCTTTTCCAAAATGCTGTACAGGTACTTTAGGTGCTCCAACGATAACCGATTTTTGGGGCGTCCACCCCAAGGGCCGCCAAACCAGCTACGACTGCGAAACATTGTGCGAGTATATTAATAAACACTTTAACTCGATGTCAAGTGATTGTACTTAATGCTAATAATAGTCTAGCATTAGTCGAAAAGTAAATAATTACAGCGCCATATCAACACAAAAGACTTTCTAAATGGGTCTTTGGCACTTGAGAGAGCTTCAAATTGAAAATGCAACACTGCAACTCGAAATGAGCGCACATTAATCAGCTATGTGTACAAGCGAAACGAAGAAAATTTTGTAATTTTAGGAAAAAATAATAAATATTTTCAATTTTCAGTAAACGATTCTGCTTCTTTCTTCTTTTAGAACGACGACAGCAGGTGTCAAAATCAGCTGATAGTCGTAAGCGTGGTCACACTGTTACAAAATGCATGTATACACTGGCTCAAGGCCTCAACAGCTGGCACAACAAAATGCTCCACATATCCTTTACGTGTGTGGAGTTTATTCTCAGAATTTAACAAACATGACATAGTATTAGGTATTAACTATTATTCTGGTTAAAATTAATGGAATACGAGCCCGAATTAGGATCTTGGTTCATTTGAAAATTGGCAGTAGACAAACCAAATGGCTTTAATATCATATCGCCCAAGCCTTTCAGTCCAGTCATCATATCTGCCTTAAGCTTCTCATTTCGCGCATTAATTATGGCTGGCAGGCGAACTTGAGCCTCACGTGCCTCTCGCTGACCTGGATCGATTTCGTAGACGCGCTTATAATCGGTCAGAGCCTCGTCCGGTCTTTCATCCTGCTCGTATAGTTTAGCCCGCCTGTTAATAAATGTGTTTTAGTATATAATTTTAATAAACTAACATTTTTAATAGTCACCTCAGCAAAGCACGTACATATTCCGGATAGAGTTCAATGGCTTTGGTGCAATCGTTAATAGCCGATTTGTTGGCTTCCAGCTTCATTTTGGCAGCAGCACGATTACCGAAGAGCACAGCACGCTCCTTACTGTTCGTGGAGGGACAAATATTCAGTGCTTCTGTATAAACTGCCACGGCTTTTTCAGCTTCATCATTTTTAAAGAGTTCATTGCCTTCTAGCTTCAATTTGTCTGCCTTCTCTTTGTTTGCAGTCAGTTGTTCGGGGGTCATATCTTTTTCCTGCAACAACAACTCCTCCATGCTGAGCTCCCCATCGGTTTGTAGAGGTTCTGTTCTAGTATCACTGTCTTCCTCATCATCGCCACCCGCAGCACCAGCTTTATCATCATTCTCATCAGCATCCTCAAGTCTTAGCTTGCTATTCTTTTCTATTAATTCATCTATTAGTTTATCTTGTTCGGGCGTTTTTGTTTCAAATTTATGTATGGGCGAAGCAGGTTCGCTGAGCGCGTCCTGAAAATCGTCCTCATTGCCAGTTTTCTCTGCCATAATATATGTTGCCTCGTTTTTGGTCACAATATTTACTCGAAATTTCGCTTGCAATGATTTGTACTATTGTGCGCTTGCAGATGTGCTAATTTAAAGTGTGGATACACTGACAAAGGCAGTGATTGTTGCTTTTTTGCTTTTTTTTTCTTGCAGCAACACTTAACTAGAGATGGGGCCTCTTAAAATATAATGCACGATATCGTGTCGCTTTTGGCTTAGCAAACTTAGGTCACTCTAAGTTTTTTGTAAACAAGAACATGGTTGGTGTTGATTCTTCCGAGTCTTCGCTTGTGGACATTGCTGCACATACATTAACTGAATATGTGCCTGCCAAACCATTGGAAAGCAATCTCGAAGTTGTCTTCACCACTGCACATCAAGAGAATCAAACGCAACACGCTGACACACTCGGGCAGCTGAAATGTGGCGCTAACTTAATATTTCCATTTGCACGTGCTGCATATGCGCCAAAACCGGTGTGCATAGAAGACGCCAAAGAACTTGTGGCTGCCGGTGCTGCAACAGGGACAAAACGTGTAGTGGAGCTAACGCTAAGTACTGAAACTCTGGGTGAGTTTGACTATGAGCCCGGTGACACTGTTGGAATACTGCCCAGCAACAATCCAGATATTGTCGCACAATTGTTACAGCGCATAGATTTAAATAAGGACGCAGACAGCACTTGCCATGTTGAACTTAGCATCAACTGCACCAAAAAGAACGCCAAAGTGCCTGCTCATATTCCAACAACAGCTGAAACAACTCCACGGGAGATCTTTACACATTGCTTGTCGTTGCAATCAGTGCTACAGAAACAGTTCCTAAGTGCTTTGGCCCGCTGCACCAGCGACCCAAAGGAGCGCGCATTTCTAGAGAGTCTGTCGTCCAAGCAAGGCGTCAACCACTACCAAGCACTCATATTGGAACGTGGCCTGGGTTTGTTGGACCTGCTGGAGCTATGTGCCAGTTGCAAGCCAACGTTGGCTCTGTTGGTGGAGCATTTGCCAAGGCTGCTGCCCCGTCCATATTCAATAGCCAATAGTCCGCTAGAGTGCTCCAAGCAACTGCGTATCATTTACTCAATACTTACACACAAAGCCGGAGTCACGACTAGCATGCTGGAGACCAAAGTTAAACAGCATCAGGAGCATAACCAGCCAGCAAAATTGTTTCTTTATCCACGCTTACCAAATTCATTCCGTTACACAGACCAAGAGCTGGCTGGCAATCAAATACTTATAGCTGTGGGCACAGGCCTTGCACCATTTCTGGGCTTCCTTGCGCACAAGCAACTGCGCAAGGAACAAGCGACAGGTCAAAGCTGGCTCTACGTGGGCGCCAAGACACCTCAAGCCATTCTAAAACACCAACAGCTAATCGACTGGCAAGAAGCCTCAATACTACAACGCTTACAGCTTTGCTATTCACGCAGCTCCAAGCCGGAGGAGCCCAAGTATGTGCAACAGCTGCTGGAAGAGGATGCGGAACAGCTGGTGGAGTTGCTGCTTCAATCGTCAACGGTTTTGTACGTTTGTGCCGATGGTGCCAAGATATCCAAGTCCATTGAAGAAGGTCTGCGTCATTGCCTGCAGCTTGCTTTAAAGCTGGATGAAACGGAGGCAACGATGCGGCTCAAAGAGTTGCGTACACAGGGCAAATATTGTGAGGATACTTGGCTCTAAAATATCACTTTATGTAAAATTATATATTTACTAAAAATTATAATAAAAAGGCAGTGTGCAATCAAGAAGCAAACTTTTTCAATTTTAAGTACAGGGAATCCCATATTACAGTTTTTAAACTTCCCAACAGTTTTAAGCAATTAAATATAAAAAGGTGCTTTTGGTCGAATAAGTAAATAACGATATATTTAACAACACAAAATAAAAATGACAGGTGCAAAACTAAAAATAATACATACAATTGTGCGTATAAAATTGTAAATGGGTGATCTATTTGTAGGTGTGTGTGTGTGTTTATAGCTAAATATATATGTATATATTTCACGTGTAAAATATTAAATTATGTATAAATTGCAAAAAATTATTATAATCATTACAATTAGTGTGTAATATACGATTATACGACTTAGCGAATGCAAATCAAGTGCTAACAAAATATGCAAAAAAACAAACTAAGACTTTTTGCATGGAAATACACTGCGCAAAGCGAAAGGGGACGAAAAGGCTAGTTTTAATCTAACCGTTTGGATAAAACACATTTTTGTAAAGTTCCGCTTTGCAGTAAGCATTTTGGATGTACTTATTGCTATTATTATTATTTATATCATAATTAATTATTATGTATATCATCGGCGTAGGTAATATGCATAATGTATGTATTATTAACTACATTTAAATTGAAATAGCGCCAATTGGTGTTTGTATGTGTATATTATGTGAATGTATGTATAATATATATCTTTGCTTGTTTAAGTTTACGATTACAACGGATTAAGGATATCAAAAACTTTTTGGATGACATACAGTTTTTCTCATAGTTCATTTACAAATGCAATTTCAAAAGGATTGCGTATAAAAAATTTATGCTACCATTTTAAAGACTTAAGTTTCATTTTTTCGTTTAATTGTTATCATTCTTCCTTCTTTCTCTCTAGTTGTTTTTTGTTTTAAATGCGCTTGCGATTATGTATGTTCGGGTATGTCTCCGTTAACTGCCAACTGGCTCAGAATACTTTAACTATATATCAATATATATATATATATATATATATATATATATATCCCAAATATTTTACTTTCGTTGCCTTGCCTAATTATAATATACTGTCAAAAAGCGATCTAATTAAATCAATTAAGCTCTAAAATTATGCAACAACGCATTACGTACTTATTTACTGAAAGTATTTTTGTTTAATCTTTGGTACACACGGCAAATGTAATGCAAGAGTAACGAAAAAATACTTGTTAACATTTAAAACCCTTTCCGTTACGTGCGCATTACATATACAGTGTGTCCCTATGCATTGGATTAAAAAAAAATTAACTATGACCGTTCTGCAGCAGTAGTTGTTGGCATTTTGAATCCTTTACCGGCTTCGGGGTAAAAAAAATGAAAACAAACAGCCTCACTACAAAGCTACTAACTGTAAAAAGGTTGTGTGTGTATATTTTATATTTGTATATAACAAGTAAAGAAAGCTAAGCATCGGCGCACCGAAGATTTTCATACTCTTTCCAATTACACGTTTCTATAAATATTTAAGCTAGGGTATACCCCAAAAATAAAAAGCCCAAGACTAGGTTTGCAATATATTATGTATGGAAAGAGCATTCAAAATATATATATTTCAACTAAATTGAAGAAAAAAGGCCAAAACGTAAACTCGAAAACTATTTCGTCTAAGGTATACAATACGTACAATATGTGGAAATAAACTCATTCATTTTTCTCACAATTCCTTTCACTTCTCGGGTCACTCTATATATGTTTCTTTCTCTTTGCTATTTGTATTTGGCATCTGCACGAAAATTTCCATGGGAACTACATTAGTTATGTGCCTTGTCTACACTACACACTCGTATCTATGTTTTCTTGTTGTTATTTGTTGTTGTATACAATATAAATATATATACTCTATTAAGAATTATCATCATTGATTTTTTGACACACACATTTTACCGTTATATACGTAACAGCACAGCGCAATTGTAGATTGTTAAAATTTAGCATTTTAACTTTTGTGCGCATAGTTTATGGCATTCAATTCAATATCATTAATAGCAAAAATGTTTGAATTTCGTCAACTGTTTCGATTAGTGTATTACTATTAATTTGTTTTGTAGCTTTAGTCTTATGTTTGTACTTATTTAAAAATGGAATATAGAACCATGTCAACATTTGAATTTGTATGTGTGTGTGTGTGTGTGTGTGCGGGAATATTTGTTGATCTCTAATACAATACAATGTTTTTTGTTTAGGTAATGCTGATAATTGTTAAGATTTGTTTAAAGTAACTATGTATATGTATTACTAGGGAATTTGATTTGTTTGTTGTTTTGTTGTCGTTGTTAGTATTTTGTTGTCTTGGTTGTTGTTTTTGTTGTTTTAGTGTCACTCGCACTGCTGCTAGCTAAGTCCTAATGGCACTTGATACATTCATTTCCTTTCGTTACAAATAACGTTTTTTTTTTGTTATTTTTTTTTTTGGTAATTTACAACAAATATTGCATGCTTAATTTGTTTTTGTTTCGTTATCGTTTTGTTGTTGCACTTAGGGACTACGACGAATTTTATGTTGAATTGCATAATGCAGCTTTGATAAAATCGCTTAAATCACATTTATGTATACTATATATATATACTATGTAAACATTTAGCCATCTAAATGTTGTCTTAACAATTAGAATATTTGTGTGTGTGTGTGTGTGCGTATTGTTTTCGTTGAAACATAATTAAACTAAATTGTATGTTATCCATATCGTAATTGTAATTGTAATCGTAATCGTATTGCATATACCACTTGGGGTATACACATGGGCACACTCAGCCAGTCATATATACTTAAATATGTATGTATGTATGTATATTTATGTTATTAATAGACGTATGTCTCAGGCAAAATAAAAAAATGAAGTTAAGCTAAACAATCGAGCATATTTTCGCCCGTCTCTAATCTACACCAAAAACAAACTTCCGAAAGCTGCTTTCTCAAATCGGTTTCTTTCGCTCTTTCGTTACTGTTACTGTTACTGTTTTTGCTGCTAGGGCTGCTGTGTTGTGACGTCATTGCTCTCCAATTCCTGTTTTGCTCCTTCTTGTTGTTATTGTTGTTGTTGTTGTTGTTGTGATTGGTTCCGTCACGTTGACCTTGTACTGCAATTAGAGAAGAGCATTTTCGTTATTGCATATATGTATATCGACAGTGACTCAGATTTTGTGTGTTTAAATCACAAATTACTGTAGCATTAAATTATGACTCATACTTTAAAAACCACCAACAAGAATAGCATTTTGTTGGCGCCTGCACGTGCCGCACAAATGTTATCTTTGTCTAACTACAATTTATTCGCTTTTAAGCAAGCAAAAGTTCTCAAACTGGAAAGTACTCGCTCTTGTACATATGTACATACATACATATATACGTACGCATAAAAAGATTAACAAATACAAACAACTAGTGTTTGAATAAGCTTTTGTATGCTTGTTACTAAACAAATTATTTATACTTTTTAATTGAATTGACGCAGGTTAGAAATTCACAAAATTGTTATTTCGCAATAGTTTCATTTAGTTATATGTATGTACATATATACACATACTATTGTAAAATTCTTTGCCATTTATAACCATGTGAACAATGCAAACATACGAGTGCTTAAATACCAAAAGGCGTACGTGCCATTTAAAGCCCAGCTGCAGTTAATCAGGAAACCAAAGCTGGAACCAAAAACTCATTTAAACTACATTAAAACAATTTAGAACTAAATTCAAAACTTTATAGTCACCAAATAAATTTCAGGCCAGAAAATTTCTACGCAAAGTTTTCTTTTGTAGACTCTTTGACTCACACACTTTATTCTGAGGGTAAATATTTGCAATGATGTCTACACAAACACAATTTGGTCCTTTTGGGGCTATCGAACGGATTAAAAGTCAATAACGTGAAATACGCTATAGCATAGCTTGTTCATTTGTATGTACTATGTAAGTAAAGTGTACGCTTGAACTTTATATCAATTAACATTTTGATCTTTATTAATTGCGGTAAGCGTTGCATAATTCAAACAAAACCTAACAATACATACATACAGACATCGAACAACAAGTGATATATCTACAAGTTCTTTAAAAGCAAACGACAAATAATCATTTCGCCTTGTCTTATCAAAAGTATTTGCCTGTTTATCAAGGTGTTTACGATATTGACTGCTGATTAAGTTGGCTGTGCCAAAAAATATATGAAATCAAATAACACGCAGACACATACAAACATATGTATACACAGGCACTACTCAAACATGCTGAATAGCAATTGTGTAAGAAGAAGCAGCGTCGGTGCAATTTAATTGGCCTCCACGGTGACGTGCACTAGCTATATGGGATTTTATGGCACTGTTGCGCTTATCTGTTCGGCTTTTTGCATAATTACATACATGTATTGCTTTCTTTGTATTTTGTATATTATTATTATATTTTATCGGCAGCTAAGCGCAACAGGTTTGTTATATTAGCAAGTGTATGGCACGGCATACAAAACACAAAACCATTGCCTTGTTTATTGTTATTGTTTTTGTTTTTGTTGGTACTATAGAGATGGGAGCGCGTTACAAGCGCAGAGAGCCAATTATCAGCACAATAATTTTTTATATGTATGTATGTATGTACATACATACATGTATACATTTATCGCCATGTGAAGCGCCCGCGCTAAAGTCACGCTTACATTTCAATGAAAAACCCCAGTGCGACATTTGTGTCTGTGCCCATTCGATTCCCATTTTTTGTTATATTTATAGTTTTGTCCAGATAAGATGCGATGCGCTGTTCTCGAACACTAACACATTTTCCGTACAATTTTCCATTGACAAAAATAAAACTGCGGAAGTGGGGCGCCTAACAATGAGTATTTATTTTAACTTTCCCATATCATTAGAAATTATCGAGTTACCGATACAACTTTAACATACAAAATACAATCCATGATCTTATAACTTATATTCCACAAATTGGAAGACAAAGACACAACGTTCATTTCTCGCTCTTATACACATTCATTGGGCTGTATGTGCAATACGCAGTTATGTCGGCAATTATCTGTAGTTTTTCATGCAAATGAGAACAGAAGACAGCGCAAGCTGATTTATGCCTTAAAAATGCGCCCTGTTCCAGTTTTAAGTGAGAGAGTGAGAGAAAACAAATATCATAGCAAAACTTTCAAAACGCTTTAGAGCTCATGTACGTTATTGCTTTTGTATCATGTGAAGTGCATGTGGAACATGTTAAATAAGTCACAAAATATAAAACAATGCAATTAATAAAAGAGTAAGTCGCAACTCTCATGAGCTGTGTAATCTCTTATACGTAATGTTCATATAAATTCAGCAAACAACTTGTAATTATAATATTGTTGGGAATTGGCGTGTTACGTATTTGTATGTAAAATGTCACAGAAATGCGGCTTGCTTAGATGGTGGCAACGGCAACGACGCCGGGTGGAAGGTCGGGTGCCATGTTTGTTATGAAAAACGAGCTCGCGACACGAAGTTCCCCCCGAAAGTATATAGCGAATGAATCATCTACAATTCCGCGTACAAACAGCAACAAGAACAACAACTACAGGCAAAGCCATCAGACTACTCATATGGTTCAATAAACGAAACAAAGCCAAAACAGAATGAGCAAAATAAAAAACCAAAACGTAAAACCTTTTGCGAGCAGCAAGGTGAAATTATCATTGAGGGGCGCCCAGCGTTCAAAAAACGAACGCACAATCGAATTGGGTTTAGTCATTACTCAGTTTTAGTTTCTTTTTTTTCGGGCGTTTTGTCTAGTCAAAGACAACAACCACGAACAACCACATGGCATATGCACAAACACACATACACATAAAGATCTGAATGACTGACGTTCAATGTCGTTCGCAGAAGGAATCATACATATGTATGTGTGTGCATATGTACATACATATATACATAGGAATCGTATATATGTACATTTGTCGTTAAAGGGCCTTTTACAAGGCTATACGCATATACGCGTGGAATTGAAATTGTACTTTGGCCCCAACAGCGACACTCCCTGTAGCAACAGCAGGCAAAAAGACATCATGCAACACTGCAGCAGAGCAGAAGCGCAGTCAGAAAACTGGAAATGCTTGTTAGTATTGACAATGTCTTTTTTTCTTCGATAAATTTAGCTTTCTTTGACAATGTGATTGTAGGCAACGGAAATTTTAGCTTTGTCTCGCCGTTTCAGCTGTTCACATGTTCTCTAATAAATTAGCGTTTTTGCTCGTTAAAAGTTGGCAGCTCTGATGCATACAAGCACAACGTACATGTAAATATGTATGTATGCATGCTTGTATACATACATTTAATGAACATGTAATTTAAAAGCCCATATTGATTTCCTGCGCTAAATATTTGCAAAATGATTATTCATTGTGCTGTTGGCGCTGCTACTGTTGTTTGTTATCATCATCGCCGCTGAGATATTTGGCAAACACAAAAGCTTAAAACGTATCCGCATGAAAAACAACAATAACAAAGCTTAAAGTTGGTGATCAGAAAGTGACACTGAACATAAACACATACACATACATACAGAGTACATACAGCTGGCTTCCCCTTTTGTGAGTTGCGAACGCAAAACAGAAAGCAAAAGTATTTGCCGCTAATATAAACAAATAAACAGCCAAAGATCCGGTAGAGAAGTGCACGCACTCTTCTAGTGTAGGAGTGGACAAGGGAGTGACAATGAGAGTGAGCGAGCTAAAGAGCGAGTGCGTAGCACACAGTTACAGTAAGTGAGAGCGTAAAAATAGCGCAGCACGTCGTCTGTGTGTCCAGCGGTCGCAGTCAGCACCGCCGCCACTGCACAAGCAATTAAATTCAATAAGTGGATGGCGGTAAGTGAAGAAGAAAAAAATGCAGACAAACGGAAAGAAGAAAGACAATAGCCGAGACATTACTACAACGACGACTACAACAATTAGCTGCACAGCAACACTGGCACACACTATACATAAATATGCCTAGGGCTAGACAAAGATCGCTGCTTCAAGTCTTCTTTTCTTTTTCGCTTATCAAAATCAACTTTAAACGCTACAAGAACGTTCTAGGAATTTGATAAAAGCAACGGGGATTTTAAGATAGCTTAAATACGAGTATGTATGTACATGTGTGTACATGTATGTATGAAGTACGCGGTCGTTTTTGTGTGCTGGGTTGATAAGGCAAGAAAAAAGCGGAGCATTTGTGTAGGTGTTGCTGTCTGCGTTTGTGCGCAGTGTGTGAATTGAAGTTTTTTCCTTTATTATTATGTATGTATGAGTTTTTATTTATTTCTTGCGGGTATTTTTTTTTTGGCAGACAAAGCGATATTCCAGAGTCTTTTTTTTTTGCTGTCCAACAGGAAATGCGAACGAGCGTATTTAATGGCGTTGGTTTGCTTCTGCTTCTTCATACATACATACGTAATTATTATTGTTGTTATATGTTTGCATACAAGTACATATATATATATATATATAAGTGTGTGTGTCAGTGTTTATGTGCTGCATACAGTGGATCTTGCTTTTTCAGCAAAGAGCACATAAACTAGCTTCAAAATAAAAGCTCTCAAAACGAAGCTTTAATGCTATTGCAAATGTCATTTCCCAATTTTCAATATGGAGTTAAAAATAATGAAATTACGTTACACTATTCAAACCATTTTTATTTGTTTTTGTTTAACCGCAACCACAGTTAGGTAATTATTATTTCCCAATAACAGTAATGTCGGGCTCAAAACCTGATGATTCAAATGTAACTCTTGTGATAAAAGCATGTCTGTTTTGCCATATATGGTTGTAAAACAAATATAGGACGGTGACCTTGATCGAGTTTAATCTGTTTCACAGCTATCAACAGTAACTGATTAGGGCACTAGTCATTAAATTTTTGTACATGTCGTCAACTTTTCCTTCTCCTACCCCCTTCACTACAAACATTTGTACGCTGATGCAAAATATTGGATCGTCTTTTGAATTGAAAACCAGTTTATCACCTTTCGATGGCCCAATAGATTGTGGATGACAATGGGTTTATTTAGAGACGCGAGTGCACCATACACTATTAGAAAATCAAATCTGTCCCAAAAAATTAGCAAATTTTTACTATTTACTTCTTGTGTTTAAACCTCTTTGTTAACAAGCAACTCATTTTGTATTTCTTGGAATGTTTTGATGGGTTTTGTAATATTTCAAATGGAAAGCTTTTTAAAATATTTATATGCGAATCGATGACTTAACATTTAACTAGCTTTGTTTAAAATGGTGGAACCACTTTAGTCTAGTAACATCTATAAATAATTGAAGGTCAAACTGGTTTTCCTTATCTAATGCGTTCTCCCCATTTGTATCTTAAGAACGTTATTGTTTAACCTCTGGGGAAATATGGATGAGATCTGATAGTAAGAATGGTTTTCAGACTTACCAATTAACAATGTTATCGGCCAGTTTGTAACAATATGTAATCCAGCTAAACAGATGACACACAGACATACGTATGTATGTAGATTGCAGTTTACAATTCCAAGATTTGTAATTGTTGTTGTTTCAGTTCCGAATACGCATACGCTCTAATGAAAGACTAATCAGCATTTTGTTCCAGTTCCAAATTTGTATACACAATTATTAAAACGTTCCAATATACACACGAAAGAAGAGGATGAATAAGTTTTAGAGTTGTAGTTGAAAAAGGAAAAGATAAAGGATGTATTTTTTTGTGTAGTTTTGATCCGTCATCACATCACGCATAGAGCACTTTGGCCGCTCGATGATGTTGATTGCACATTAACTATACATTGCGTCGCAGCACCTTCTTGGCCGCCTTAATATTGGGCACAAGGGCCTTGACCTCACTGCAATCGTCAAGGAATGGATGCTTGAGCAGCTCATCGGCGGTGGCACGTCGATCGACCTCGACCTGCAGACAGCGATCAAGAAAATCTTGCAGAGCGGGACTCAACTTATCCCAACTCTTGATATCGGGTCGTCCGTTCGCAGCAATCAGATAGAGTGCACGCAGCGGCGTCTCATATAGGTAGGGGGGCTGCCCATCAATCATTTCGATGGCCATAATGCCTATTGACCAGATGTCGACCTTTTTGCCGTACTTCTTGCGTGTGACGACTTCGGGTGCCATCCAATAGGGTGTGCCGACCATTGTCTGGCGCTTCTCATCGCCCTCGATGTTGGCACAGAAGCCAAAGTCTGTCACCTTGACGCAGCCATCCATACCCAGGAGCACATTGTCTGACTTGATGTCGCGATGAATAATGCCTTTGGCGTGCAGGAAACTTATCGCGTAGAGGACCTCCCGACAGACACATGCAATTTGGCGTTCCTTCATTACTGTTTCGGTGACAACATCGGTCAACGGTCCACCATCCATGTACTCCATGATGACCCAGAGCTGATCCTCCGGTTCGAGTAGATAGGCATCGAGGAAATTCACTAGGTTCTTGTGATTGAAATCCTTGAGCACACGTATTTCGGTGAGAATGAGATCCTTGGACGATTGATTCTTCATCTCGATCGTTTTGACTGCAACCTGGGACTCCGATTGATTATCGCCAGCGATAAAGACAATGCCAGAGGCACCTTTGCCCACTTCCTGGGTCGTCTTGTACCTTTCCCGAGGATCTTCGGGATTGCAAATGGCGCGCAGTTCTTCGTAGACCTCGGAATCTGTCTTATGTGATCGCTTCTCCTTGGAGCGACGCAATATCGTCTCCTCCGGCGCATCAGCATCACCATCATGCGTGGGACTGTCCGCTGGTGCTGGCTTAATAATGATCGTATCTGTATTGATCTTATGACCATCATCCAGGGAGCGGAGATCACGTGAGAACTTGTTCTGTATTACACTCGAAGGCTTTGGCTTGATCTGTGGCTTGGGCGGCAGTTGATGTGGCGATTTCTTGGGCGGCACCGGTGGCGGATCCAAACCTACGGCCTTTATGGGCCTCAGGGTCTCACGGCCCAAATTGGATTCTAGCTCCTTGATCACCTCGGTCAAAGCATCCAGTGGAATGAAATTCTGTTGACTGCTATCATTCAAACTGCTGCTATTGCTGTGCGCCGTGGAGCTGCTGCAATTGCTGCTGCTCTCTGTGGCCGTTGAGCTGCCGCTTCCATCGTCATCTGATTTGTCCACATCCTGGGATTTGTGTTTGTTCTTGTAGTTGACATAGTTATCAATCTCTTTTGACTCCTCGTGTATGACATCCTCGGTGATGAAGGGCTTAAAAACCTCTTGCCCCTTCTTTTTGATCGAGTAATTGTAATACGTGACCGCATGATATGCTGCATCAGGATTTTTATCCTGTTCGTCGCGTGTGATTTGTGTGTTCATTAGACGTACCCATGGCGTTGGCAGTCCCTCCAGATCGCCCGTCTCCTGGTTGCGAGAGACATGAAAATGCCGTTGGAAATTTGTGGGTTCACCGATCTGGGAGATTTGCTCCTTCTTTTTGAACCACTTGGCGAAACTCATCTTTGTCACGTTTCACCCACTCGCGTTCTCTATTCTCTGTCTCTCTACTAATCTTCTATTTCTTTGTTTGTTTTGTTGCGAGCAACGTAAAACGTTGGAATTTTTCTTAAATGCGATTAGTTGCGCTCAACTTGGGAAATTCTTTTGAAGCGCTACTTGCTCGTTTTGTTGTTGTTGTTGTTTTGTTACCGTAGGTAGCGCTCGACAGCACCCCCTTCTCTCGCTTACTCTTACTCAGAGTCGGCAGCAACTCACTCACAGGGCCAGCCGTGAGTCATAAACACACACGCACGTATGAACGTGTATATAATTATATATGTATGTATGTATGCGTGTCTATGTTTTAACGTACGTACGTTCGCTTATCTCTCTTTAGTTAAGTTTGCTTAAGCTTTTTGCAGACAACAGAGCAGCAGCTAGAAAAACCCACTTTGCCATTTTTGTGCGCGCAGCGTAGTAGAATTTTCACTTTTTATTGCCTACTCACTTGCTTAATTAATGCAATTATTTTTCTGCTACTTTTTAATTTAATGCAGTAATCACAACTATTTCTTTTCTTTCAATTACAACACACACGAAACACTCTCACACGAACACATACACGCACACATTATTTTTCTGGAACGAGACAACGGACACAAAAGGAGTGGCCGTCGCAGCGTCTTGTTCTTTCCCTTATTGTTGTGTTCTTGATTAACTTTGCTTGTGCCGCGAAAATATTATGCATTGGGTTCTTAACCATTCGACTGTGCCATATTTTTTGTTTTGTACACAAATGTTATCTTTATTTGTGTGATTGCTGCACCAGTAGCTTTACTTTGTAATATACAACTTCTTTTAATTTTTCTGCTTAACTGCAAGTCGCGCTGCACTCGGCCGTACTGCTATCGCACTCACACGCACACGAACGAGTGACTGTGTGACCGTAGGCGGCAAGTGCCAAATTGCTTGACTTACTTCCTAACATACCAATCCTGGTAACAAGATAAGAAATACTATTTATTAATGTTAAGCAGCTTTATTTATTATTTTTATTAGCGTTTACATACGAATTATATAGATTATAAGCTTTCTGCATTTAATTTTTTTTTTTATAAATAAAAGCTTATAAATTTTAAAAATATTAAACCAATTTAATACCAGATGCTATAGTCACTTGCAAGTGCACAAATAAATTATATAAAAAAAAAGTTTTTTATGAAGGATTTAATAGTCATATTTTATTGTAATTTAAATATTTAGTTTATTGTCTTATTTTTTAATTTGTTAGACAATTTTGCTGTGAATAACAATTATAAATGCAGTTGCAGTGTGCCCGCTTTTAAAAATCTACCAAAATCATCGATACTTTTGTGTTGAGGATGCGTTCAGCAACGATACCATCAGCGGTAACGTTTTTTTGTAGCAGTATTCCAATTCATTCGTGAACTACGGGCACGTCTTAACATTACTCATTTGAAATTAACATTCAATACGTCGAATCCTCGTCATATATATCGTCGGTATTGATCACATTTAAGTGTCGCGGTCGTATAAGCATACGCGATGCTCTTACCAAATATTCATTGTGCCAGTTGCCCCAAATAATACTGTCCCCATTTAAATTGGATTGTGCTTCTTGGCAATGATCAAACCACCAACCATTACAATCATCATTACGGTCGTCAGTCCTGAAATCCATGCTATTGTGATACATTAGTGCGTCGTCCGTGGTGCTATTCTCATTTCGTTTGCCAATCACTAGTTGATAGTAATAACTTTCGCTATCCAGTCGAAAAAGTTCATATTCAGCCCACACTTTAGTTGCATTTTGATCCTCTAGCTCAATGCGCAGCACGTAATCATCGCGATCAACTATTCGGTGTATGAATTCGTTACCAAACCAAAAGTCTTCGGTTAAGTCACCAAATCCAGTGCGATATTCGTTCCAGCTGCGATTGAAGCTCTCCATCTGGAAATTGGATTCAGTGTTTCGTCTTTGTATTACAGTCCAGGCGGGGCCAGAAGTAGCAAAAGTGCAGCTCCGTTCGTAAAAATCACGTTGCACTTCATTCCATTCGGGTTCCACGAACTTGTAAACACCATCCACACGCTGCTGCTCATCCAGTTCAGAGCAATCCGCCTTAGCGGGCTGCAAGTAATCTTGAGCAAATACTCAAATGCCAGGTGAGTTTATACCTTAAACAATTTATTATATTCTCAATACTTACCCAATTGCACTTGATTCGTTGAGTTGTTCACATTTGTTTGCTCGCATTTGTTAATTTCTTTAGTTTCATTGCACTCCTTGCGCTCACTTCTTTCTGGAGCAGTTTGACCTCTTGTTACCAATAGCGCTAGCATTGTGTGAATTTCTTCCAATTTGTTAATGTGCTCATTTTTCTGGTGTTCGGTCTGCCAGTTGATAACATTTCTTTCCATTCGTTTGAACATTTGATTGCTATTGTGCTCAAATCGTTCCAGGGCCGTGTTCCAGTCTGCAGTAAGCTGCCCTGCGGAATGCTTCTCAACTCCTGTTGTCTTTGCATGAGTGAAAGAGATTAGTTTGCTAAGCACTTGATTCAGTTTGAATTCAATGTTTAAAAGCTTGCGCTGTTGCTCTTCTTCCGCTCGGCAGATCAGCATTAGCTTTCGTTCCATTCTAACCCATGTGTACCCTAAGCTCTCCGACTTTGTTGCTCCTTCTGCGCACGGGCATTGATGCGTTTGTGCGTCACTGTAAAGGGTTGTCACCAACGCGAGTAAAAAACCCGTTGATACCTGTCAAAAAAGAAACTGATAATAGAAGCTTTCGATTTGTAGATCTATTCTTGCATTACCAGCATCATGTTGTTTCTAGTTCAATGTCTTAACTTCAACTGAAGCATATGTGGCGACAAATGTTGTGTGAAATAAAACACAATTTAATTATTACCATCCGCAACATGTGTTACAAATTAAAACAGCTTGTTGATTTATGTTTTTTGGTTTTTTTTTTTTAAATTATTTTTACGAATATAGAGTTTTGTATTTGTTGCTTTTTTTAATGTACTTAGTTATTTTGAATATACACATTTCACTTTTTCAATTAATTAACGGCTCTTACATTAACTTTGTGAGAGTTTCAAAACACAAAAGCAAATATATATAACATTAAAGATTATAAAGAAAATGAAAAAAAGAATATAAACATTTTTTAAAAGATCTTATGTATGCATGTGTTTGTGTGAAAGAGTGTTGTTTCTTTTTTTCAAAGTTAAGTTAATGTTTTAAATTCAAATGTCTACATTAAGCCATCTATTTTTTTTTTAGTTTAAAAGTAGTTATTAGAAATTAGAGCGCCTTAATAACTAAAAAAACATGAATTCATTTTTAAGTGGCGCATTTTAAATGTACATATATATATTGTTGTTGTTGTTGTTTTGTTTTGGATATTAAGTTTATAAGATCGAAATATTAATAAATTGTTGAAAAAAGTTTTGGGGCAGGTGTTATAACTTTTTAAACGACATAAATGTACATTTTGAAATTAACATTAAACTTTTTTTTTTTTGCGATCGTGCAAAATTCTATATGATAACTAGAATTAATTTTATATATATTTATTTTCTTTTTTAAATTAGCACACTTCGGCTTGTAGCTCTAAGTGAGTTTTTTTTTATGTATTTTATATCCAACATTTTTTTTCTGTTTGTTACCTAAACTTAAACTTTAAACGAGCGTGGGTGTGTTTGTGTTAAACTAATTTAATATTTATATTATCATTAGAGTTATTCATATACATACATATATATATATATATATTTATATAAATATAAAATATATATATTCTATTATCTCAAGTTATTATAAGAAGTGGCTCGCTTATTACTCTCATCTTAGCATTCTATTTACATTGAATTTTTCACGAGTTTTTCTTTGCTTCTTCTTCTGTTTTTTATGTGATTGTATGCGTGAGTGTTTGTGGCGTGTGTTGTGTATTTGTATTTGATTTTGTTTTAAAACTAAATAACTACGAAAATTGCTTAAAAATAACCAGCAATGTTATTTAAGTTGAGTTTACGAGTCTTTATTTTGATTTTCTGTGTTTTTTCTTCTTTTTTCTTCGAATGTGAAAACTTGCTCCATTTTTTTAACAATATATAAAAAAATAAAATCAAAACATTAAAAACATATTAAAATATACATATGTGTGTGAGGGTGTGTGTGTGTGACTTCAAGCGATAGCTTTTACAAAGTTTACGAAATTTACACATTGTTTTGATAACTTTGGATTAAAGATAAGCTGACAGCGCATTCATTCCCATCTGCCCATTACTCGTTACTTGTTAATCGCTATCCACTGACGCATACTATGAATATGAATACTAGTTACTTCCAACTACTGGCTGCTTTACATGCGCTTGCGCATACGCACACCAATGCTGCGTTTCCATTCGGGATCATTGGGATCATCGTCCATGAATGGATCATCGGCTGGTTCCTCTTCGTCAAGCCAGCCACCAGTTTCGCCAATATAAGCATCGATACTGGCATTGTACAGATTCGCATCATCGGCTACGCTGTCAACGAGGTTATCATCGTCGGGCGGTGCCAGATAATGATGATCATCGTCTTCCTCCAGCAGCAATTCTACCTCGTCCTCCTCCTCCTCCTCCTCGTCGTAGTCATCCTCCCTTGGCTTTTGGTCAGCACAATTTCCATTGTCATTGCCAGCATTGTCACCATTTATATGTGGCACGGGATGTTGTTGAGGAAATTTGCTGTCATTTAATCTGGGCATTATTTGCGCCTTTGTCGTCGTTGGTTGAGCCAATTTGCTAACATTTGTGGCTTTAGCTTTACTACTGCGTCGACTGCGGGCTTTGTTTGAGCTTCCATCCCCGCCATTGGAGGAGGATACTGATTTGCTTTTGCTGCGTTTGGAGTGTGAGGCGGGTGCTGCTACCGTTGTTGGCTGCTGAGGCGGTGCATACATTTGGGTGAGCAGTTGCTGATTGGCCTCATCCGATAGTGGAAATTTGAGCGGTTTAAACGGTGGAGGCTCTAGTGGCAGATGTGGCTGTAAGTAATAAATACAAATTAGTATTTTGAATACCACTTTTTTCCTACTCTTTAACTAACATCTCTGACATCTGGTGTGGCGCTGCGGCGATCATAATCCTTTAGCTTGCTGGATGTAGTTCGCCGGCGTTCCTGGCGCTTTGGTGCGGTCAGCACGTTGTCAGCTGCAATTGCATCCAGTGGATGCGTTGGCGTTGAGGGAATGCTCTCATTGTCAGGGGTCGGTCCTGCTAAAAGCGGAGTTGCCGGCGAAGCAGGATCTGGTGTATTGGCGCCACTCGATTCGGCTCGACTGTCCACACGTCGGTTGGAGCGCACACGTTTGCTGTAGGGAAACTTCAAGAGGGTCTCAAAGTGATGTCGCTCCTCGAGAAGTGCACGCTGATGTCGCACTATGTAAGCCTCATCCGAAATGTCTTCAAACACATCATTATCATCACAGGGTGGTGGCATTTTAAGTGGTGTTAGGGGCTTAGTAGGTCCAAGTTGCAGTTTGGGGCGTTTGCGGGGTGGTTCCAGAGGCTCAACTGCTGGTTTGACCCTTTCTCCCTTGGTAACAGGGACTTGTTTTGTATCCTTTTTGGCAGGAGCAGCGGCTACAGCTGGAGTTGATGGAGAAGTCAGAGTTGGAGTAGAAGCGGAAACTGGAACTGAAGCAGGAGCAGATGCAGTGGCTGTAGGTGGAGCAGGCGCAGTCATTACAGCATTTGTTTTTTTTACATTGTTCACAACGTTATTATTAATTTTGTGCATTTTGTTTTTGCCATTAATGGGAGTTGGTTGCTTTGGTGGCAATAGCTCCTTAGTCAGCTTTGTTGGCTGCTCCTTCGCTGTATCCTTTGCGTCTTTAGCCTGCGCTTTCGCTGGCTCAATGTTCTTCTCCTTTGGCTGCTCCGTCGCTGGCTCCATGATCTTCTCCTTTACCAGCTCCTTAGCCGGCTCTACGGCCTTCTTTTTTGCCTCCTCTTTTTCCTGATCTTTTGGCTCTGCTTTGCCATTGCTTAGCCCATACCTGAGCGACGGCTTTGTTTTTTCTGGTTGCTTTTCCGGTTTAATGATGTCCTTCTCCTTTTTCTTTTTCTTCTCTGTACTCGACAGGTAAGAGCCATTGATCTTAGCAGGAGGCTTGTTTCCTACCTCATTAACTTGCTTTTTTCCAACCTCATTAACTTGCTTGTTGTTGTTAAGCTTGACATCTTTTTCTGTTTTTGCTGTTGCTGCTGTTGTTGTTGTTGATGATGCAGGTGTTTGCGATTTTGATTTTTTAGCGGAGTCTGGCAACGCTGCTGCTGTTAGCATTTTTACACAGCCATTGATCGGCTTTTTAGTGCTGCTCTTTGGCGAACTATCCGATTTTGGATCTTTATCACTATCACTATCCACAATGCGCCACCTGTTGATGGGTAGATAAACATAAACAAAAATTAGATGATTATGTGGAATTTAATGATAAAGAACTACTTACTTTGGTGTTGGTATTTCCTTGTAGGGTAATAACTCAATGCGATTCTGTGCGGCCATACTGTAGGGTATCACAATGTTGTCAATGTCGTAGACGAGTCGATTGCGTCGCTCTTTTGTGCTGTGGGTAGGGTATGGGTTTGGTTAGGTTGTTAGTAGTGTATAATAAAAATAAAACCTTTTTAGTATATTATTTGTTAACTAAATTAGTATTTAAACTATAACTTACTTATGAATATGAAGTAATAAACCAGTTAAGATGTTTTATATTAAATACTACGAATACGTGGGAAACAAAAAAAAATGTTTACAAATAAGTAAATTATAGGGCTTTAAGTAGTTTAATAAGGATTATGATCCTATCCCTATACCCTTTGCCACACCCCTAACTAACAGTTTGATCCTTTGCGCACGGGAACACCACACTTACCGTTGTCTTTTCGTTTCGGAACTGCGGCGATTATTTTGCGGCTGTTTTCCGCTTTTGGGTTGACCGTTAGGACGACTGTTGCTTTTGTTTTCGCCAACATTTGACTGTTGATTGTTGTTGTTCTTGTGATTGTTGTTGTTAATGTTGGTATGTGTTTGGTGTTGTTGTTGTGTGTTTGAGGTTGTGGATTTGCGTGGCTTTTTACTGGTGCTGGGGCCGCCATTGCCGTTGCTGGAGATCAGTGAAGTGCTATTATTAAGCTGTTGTTGTTGTTGTTGTTGATGATGTTGCTGACGTGAATCCGACAACGGCAACGCTGTGGCAAATTGATGATGCTGCCTTTTGTTGCCTATGCGTCGGCGGCGGCATATCCACACAAAAGAGAAACGAAAACAAATTTGCAAAAATAAAACAAATGTTGTTCGTTTTGGTTTCGTTTTGATTGTTTGTTGCACATTTGATGTTGGTGTGTGTGCGTGTGTGTTGATTTTGATGTTGGTGTGTGTGTTGGTGGTGTGTGTAACACGTGCCCGAGGAACATAAAAGGAAAGTCGTAGAAAAGGGAAAAAAGAAAAGAAAAAAAAAGAAGATGCAAATTGTTGTTGTTTCATGTTAATAATCAATTATCGAATTTATCATGTTTACAATAATTTACTGTTGGCCCCAAAGGGCGTTGTAGTAGTAGGCGTAGAAGAAGTAGAAGTAGTAGCAGTACCAGTACCGTTTCCGCTATCCACCAGTCCAACATTGCCGCCGCCACCAATGCCCCCTCTGTTACTGTTGTTGCTGTTATTATTGATTTGTAATGTTGTTGTTTCTTTGCTGTTGCTTCGATTATTGTTGTTCTTATTGTTATTATTGTTGCGCTCCTTGCGTCGCACATAGGCACGACGCTTGACTGGTTCGCCAGGTCGACGACCGCCAGCGCCGCCATTCGATGCGATTGCCTCGCGCTCTGCCTTAAAGACGCCCCTAACAATCGCCTTGGCCTGGCCGCGCATAACGCGATATTGCCAGTCTGGCTGACGAGCAATCGCCTCCAAATGCACAGACTGGGCAACATCTGCAATAAATATAAAAGATCATTAAGAATTGATCGATTAGACTATAAAAATATCACATGACTCACCATCGGTAAAGCTCAGCACGGGATGATAGCCAGGATCGAGCAGGGCGACACGATTCTGTGGCATTAGCGTTTCGGGCAAGTCACGCGGTGCCGTCGCATCCGGTCGTCCAGTGCACAGTGTGCATGGCACCTGCGGCCATTGGCAACCGCATTTGATATTACTCGGCCTGGCCGCCTTCTTCGATATTGTGTGCATATTTGTTGTTTGAAAGAGTTTGCGCTTACGAAACTCGGCCAGGACCAGGGGACGTGCACGACTGCATAGATGATCGGCAGATGCCTGGTCCACATCCATATGCTCTGCTGATGTCAGCGCCAGTTGCTGTTGCTCTTTGTAGCCATTCTTTGGCGGTGGCGTTGGTTCGAGTACCACTTCTCCATCGGATCGACACAGATCGTGGTACACATCATTGTGCTGGCGAACCTTGACATCCAGATCGGACACCTGAGTACTTAGCCAGGACCAACGTAGCGCTATGTTGGCACGATCTCTCGAATAGCGCCAAACGGCTCGTCGCGCTCTAAAAGATAAAGAAGATGGAGTGGTTACGAAATATATTTTACTTACTTAGCTCAAATTGAAGATTTTTATTAGTTAAATTATGGAATGGAGATGTACAATGCGATTCTCTCGTACCAAGTTTTAAAACTGATATATTGACCGTTTTTACATTAATTAAGTTTGGTTCTTGAAATTTTGAAGTTATCACAAACACTTTATTTAAAAGAAATGTGTTAATCTCTTTAACAGTCTTAAGTTTAATGGGCTCGTCTTATACTATAACATTTGCATTGAATAATAATAATAAGAGGGTTTTGTTATAAATACTTCTCTTGTCCCTATATGTCGAAAGTGTTTTAGTTTGTCACTAACAAAAGTTCAAATAATTTTTCGTCTTTAATAGGAAACAATACGAACATTTGGTCAATATTTCTATATAAATAAAAATTTCTTTTGCAAACTTTGAATCGGTTATCGATGGACATGATATCATTTGAACTTACATTGGCAATGACAACTGCTGGGAATTGTTGTAGTTGACCATCTCATCGGCCGATTCGCCGCCAGAGCTCGACTCTGTGGCATCCGAGTCAATGGCAGTTTGTACCTCACGCATTTCCGTATGCATCATGCCCGACACATGTGTCAGCTCGCTTGTAACATATGCATCATAATTGGGCACAATTTCATCGGTACGCGGTGTCAATGATGATATGGCATCTGTGCCAGCAGCGCCTGTGCCAGTGCTGCTGCTCGGAATGCCATCCAACGGTTGCGTGCGGCGTGGACGTTTGCCCGGCTGTGCAGCACTGCTGTACCACGAGAAGGAAGATGCCAGCGATGCCGATCCGCCCCCAGTGGTGTGACAGATTTGTTGCTTACGTGCCGCCATGTCAATGTGTCGCAGCACGTTGCTCATTTGAGTGGCGGGCAGTGGGTGCTTGGTCTGCTCCTCCCAAAAGCTGCTGCCCGGCCTACCCGAAATAACCGAAAGTACTGTTTCCTCCTGTGACGTTAGCTTGTTGCTGCGCACCGGAGCTGCATTCACAGCCTTATTTGAGCTGCGGGCCGACCATTCCAGAATACCGGCAACCTCATCACTGGCATGGCGGCACATATGACGTGCCTGCATTTTTCGCATGCGCCTCACCATAAAATCAAGTCTGCGATCCAGCATGTGCTGCTCCAACTCCAGTTCCGCATGACACTCTGACAAGGGACGTTGCGATTTGCTGATGCTGTTGTCGCTACAGCTGGGCTTCTCCTCTACATCGAGGCGTGCGGCTGCTGCTGCTGTTGCTACTGCCCTTGATGTTGTGGTTGTGCCACCGCCGGTTGCGGCTGTGTCCTCCTCGTTGTAGGCGAAATCGTTGAAGAAATTGAAATCACAGATATCCGGATTCACTTGGCTACCGTCGAACGTCTTGAGTGCTTTGAGTACCTCCTCAATATCCTGATCCTCAAGCACGGCACCGGCAGCGCCATCCTTAAGAAAGTTAACTGAGCTACTGCCGCCTGTGCTCTGTGGCGTTAGCAATGCGCTCGACTGACGTGGAATTGGTAAATGCTGTGGTGAGGTGAGTATCTCTTGCGGATTCTGTTGTTGTTGTTGCTGCTTGTTAGGTGTTGTTGGCAGCGGCACACTGGCTTCCAGAGATGCCGCGCTTATTTCAACAATAGGCGGCAATACAACATTGGGGCTGCCATCGAGTTGACTGAGGCGTTCTGTGAATTAAAAATTAATTATTGAATTAATAATAATATTTAATATCATTTACTGATAGTATTGATAGGCTTTGAAGAGCTTTAAACAGCATATTAATCAATAAGCAATATGTTAACTGACATTTCCACTGGCTCGTTGGAATCAATGAAAACTCTCCTAACTTACTGTCAAACAAAACAAAACAAAAAATAATAATAATAATAATAAAATTCAAGTAATTCAACAATGCGCTTTTATAGGAATTCCAGTGAACTACAAGCGATAAAACTGATCGGAAAATGCGCCGGAGTCGTCTCATCAATCTTGGTATTTTGGATCGCGTTGTTTTAATCAAATAAAACCGTAATGCCACTTACCTTCGAGATTATCTGTGATTTCGGCGGCAGCAGCCGCAGCAACCGCAAGCTCCGCGCTGCTGAGAATTTGTGGAAGTGTATCCTGCCCCACCAATTGTTGTAATGACTCTGGCACTGGGACTGCATCTGGGGTAATGGTTGGTGTTATTATTGTTGCCGTTGCTTGTTGAGCTACTGCACTCATCGACTGGGACTGAGCTTCCGCTTTTGCCATGGACACGTCCTCTAACAACACTGACACGGTTTCAGCTGAGGCGGTTTCTGGAGTGGCGTCGTCAACGGTTGCTGTTGCCGTTCCACCTGGTTGCTCCTTACTGATGCTCACCTCGGGCAGAGTTTTACGTAGGCAAATCTCTGCTGTGATTGCCTCCCCAAAGTCGCTCAAATGCGCCAGCAGCTCGGCCGTTGCAGTATCCTTGCAATTGTTGTTGTGCTCAGGAGTGTTGGCTGTAGCGGATATAGCTGCTGGCGCTTGTGCGTCGCTGCCGCTGCTGGAGGTGGCAACTACTGCTGCTGCTGCGTTGCCGTCGCTGCTTGCGTGTGTTGCTGCAGCACTGAGGCCCATTTGAACCTCACCAGTTTTGATTTCACTATGGTTGTTGTTATTTGATTTGCGTTTGTTGTTGTTGTTGACCTGCTGCACAATTGGCGAATCCGTGCGCTTGGCGGCGTCCTTGGAGCGCGTTACACGTGTTGTTGCTTGCGTTAATACGGGCTGCGCTGCTACTGTTGCAACTATTGGCTTCTTGGCCGTATCGCTACTGCCAACACCGGCTGCACTAGGTGTGTCCAGTTTACGAACAGACTGTCGCGTCCCGGTGGCTGGCGTTGCGGTGCTTGATAGCTTCTCCTTTGGATTCAGTGGCTCCGCCGTGAGCGCTGGTGCCATTCTTGTGCGGCTCTACTGCCAGGCCAGCTGCATTACAGGCTCGGACTACGAATAGCTTGGCCACGAGTATACGGCGCGTCGATCGCGATTCGTTTCTTTCGCTTGACTTTATCGCGTTCTGCGGAAGTGGGTGATTCGGTGATCGCTTCAATAGAGATGAAAAACCAAATTTTTCTAGTCAATTTATTTAAAGTTAGTAATTTATTTTGAGAATTGACACCGAACTGAAACACACTATGTGATTGCACGGAAATAAATTCCCATACGCACACAAACACACACACGCACAAAAAGCTGGACACGTTTCGTTTGGCCTACTATGTTAAAAGTTTGTTTTGAAAGGTAGTGGGTGGAGAAGAGGATCCATTTTTTTTTGTAGCTTACCAAGAACAAAATAATAATATTTAACACCAATAGCACTGCATTGGTGCTTTTTATATAGTCTTATTTCCATATTTGTAAGAGGATGCTTTGAATAAAGTTGCCATATATTTGAAAACTAAATCATATCGATAATTATCATTACGCAAATTAACAACGATAACTAGACGCTGCTGTTATTTTGGTTGCCTCTTCTTCCTACTACTTCTCCTACAAAGACGCCTATAGGAAATCTTTTCCGGCGCCGCGTGCGTATGTGTGGCACAGACTAACACATGCAAAAACACGCGAGCGCCTATGCATGCCGAAAGTGAGAGTAGAGCAGCGTACGCGCGCTATTGCTATTGCTCATTCACAATGATGCGCAATAAAAAAAACTGTGTAGAATACTGCCGCTGGTTCGGACAGACCGTTTGACAATATGCAAATAAAAAAACTACTGACGAAATCTATGGATGCGAGTTTGAAAATCAAAAATAATTTCGTCACTGCGACACATAACTGCATAATAACGAACGACGTGCAGTAAGGGCCAAATAGCAGTGCGTGGTCGCTTGTTTTCCATGTTTTTTATGTAATTTCGTTTATTGAATTTTTCATCGTTGGCAATTAAGTACCTCGCGCCTTTACAATATGTGCGCGCATACAAACAAAAAAAACACACACACACAAAAAAGACACACACTTTTACATAGGGGTACAGACTCATGCATGAGGCTACTGATTGTATAAATGTGTGTTATGTACATACAAAATACATGCAAATTGTCTAGCACTATTTTAGTTATTTTCACAAAATTTTCATGATTTTTCTGCATTCACTATATCATGGGCATATACTGAAACGCCTCAAAAAATATTAAATATACTAAATAGATTCGCTTTTATCGCAAAACACTGTGTATACACACTTATATGTATGTATGTATTTTTCCGTTTTAACAAAAAGTAGTAGAAAACGTTTTCAGCGCGAAAGTAACCAAACTGTGAATTACACAAATACACACACCGACATACAGAAGCAAGAAGCACGCAAGAATTTGTAATTGCTTAAATATTATTACTATTTTATACGCACAATTTCAGACGCTTGCACAACGCACACAATTATTAAATCAGTCGATTTTTTTCTAGAGCGGCGTGGCTTGCGCTTGGTATAATTTTCGTTCTTGTTTCACGAATTTTTTTCATTTATGTATTTTTTTCATTTGCTCCCTGCTACGTTTTTGGCAAAACGACGTGTATTCGGAGCTGTACTAGTTTCTGTGTTGCCAGACCAAAGTACGCATGCTAGTCATCTGTTTGTCTCGCTCGCTCATATGCCGCTGCAAGGGCGATTCTGCATCAGTGTTGTAATGCGTGTAAGTGAGATGTCGTTTCAAATGGTTACTTTAAATCGTTACTTGGTGGCAAATGGCAGCACCCAAATGTTCATAAATGTTACTACATAAAATGCAACTCTGTGATCAAATAGCATTATATTTGTTATTGTTCTTGTGGGAACATTTTGTATTATGTCTAATAAATACTTTTGCATTAAGTAATATAAATGTATGAAGCCAATTATAAATTTTAGAGGAACTATGTGTAAAATATAATGTAACATCAGTTCAGTTTTATTAACAAATATATTTATATGCAAATTTGTTTGCTTTTAGATGCTTTTAAAAATTGGAGAACTGGTAAACATTTATTTTTTAGACGACGCGAATGGATCCTACCACTGTTGCCGACAATGATTGAAGGTTCGAAAACTCGATAGCATTAATGTAAATTTATATGACCCTTTTAAATTCTTTTAGCAATAAACAGAAGCAATAAATAAAATAATATAAGAATTGTGTTTTGCGTTTAGTGATCACAATTTTGAGGATTGTAACGTAATAAACAAGTTAACGTTTGATGGAGAACCCGCTGAAGGTATAGTTTCCAATCTCTTTGGCTTCCGAAAATACAGCCTTATCAATCTTTGAGCTGGGACTACCCTGAGTCTGCAACCAATGTTTCCTGTAAGCAGTCAGTTTTGACGGTCAAGACACATGGTTATTTCAAATATACCACTTGTTCATTACATTTCGTTCAATGGCGCTAGAGGTGCCTCCAATTCACCTTTTACGGTGTCGTCTCTGGTATTCATGCACCAGCCATGCACTCCCAGCATATTGGCTTGCTTCTCTGTGTACTATAATATATCAAAATAAAGCCTGTTGGAAATCTTACAACTATACCGCGAGAAAACCTATAACTAGACTTACCTTGCGAAAGAAGACACCTAAAAAATAAAAATTTGCAACATTTAGAAATTTTGTAAATGTGGCTTGCGATCGCTAAAATATACCTTGAACGCGACCAAAGACCTCAAAGCTGCATGAATATATAGCTGACATTTTGTAGTTAGATGTGTTGTCTGTAGATATTTGTGATGATAATGCGAGCACAATTAATATAGCACTAGTTTTAAGCACTAAATTTATTTTATATGACAATACCATAACGACCAACTATTAACAGAGTTGCCAACTTGTCCTACTATTTCAGTAGCGTAGCCAGGCCGAGTTGTGTGGGTATCAATGTAAGGCAGAAATAAAACTATCTTTCCCAAAAATTTCGTATAATTTTGAGAAATATTTTTTAAACACCACAGCTGTTTTGTAAATATATATGTTAAGTCAACAAAGCATAATATAAACTAAAAAATAATATTTCTATAAATTAAATAGTCAAAGTTAATAAAATAAACCACATTTTAATTTATAATTTGCATAAGGAAAAATAAGTCTTTCGATTGTAAGGGAATATAGGAATGATTTAAAGTTACATCGTGACTCTTATTTACCACCTTATTCACCCTTACTAATTTTTTAACTACGCATATGGGTACCGCCGTGATCTTATTATATGGCAACTCTGTTAAATTCCTTAAAGAAAATTTCTAAATTAAAAAGTGTTTGTTTTAAATACATCTGAATGTAGTTTATTTGATAATTATAAGAGATACATACAATGTGGTCGTTATGTTAGCCGCCTATTGTTAATTCTATATTTTTTACTAATGATTAAATTGATTAAATAACAAAATACTATGGCCTGCTGCGTAGGCAGCAGAACTAAAAATGTAAATTTGGTGCTAATGCAAGCTGGCTGTTGTTTTAGGCATGTGGTTTGGAAGCAGCCTGTTTTTTGGCGGCAAGAATAGTATTTTGTATGAGCATTGCAACGGTCATGGGACCAACGCCACCAGGCACTGGCGTAATGTGTCCTGCCACTTGACGTACTTCTGCAAATAATTAATAAAATAAATTGTATTTATTAACATGAAATAGTAGATGCAAACATAGTGTTTTTAGAGACCTATCAAGTTCTCTTATAAAACAAGTAAGAAGACTCTAGACGAGTAAGCTCGACTAGAAGATACCCTTAACCCTTGGCCGTACAGACGGACAGATGGTCAGGCTGACAGACATACACATATGGCTGTGTACTTCTGTACCAATGCTTGATAGTTTCATATCTTCGGTGTTTCTTAACCGATTTGAATGAAAATTTCACAGAAGTTAATTATTTTGATTATAGGTTTAAACCTCATTTTCATTTTTGAAATTCAAGATTTTTTTTCTTATTGATTACATTACAAGTTATCGAAAATTTGAAACAAACTGGCTATGCCTAGGGATTAGGAGAGCTCATATACAAAATCTGGAGTCTCTAGCTTTTGTAGTTGCTGAGATCGACGCGCTCATTTCGCTTGAATTTCAAGCATTGGTCCAGTAGTACATGTACATATGTGTATGTCGGTCAGCCCGACCGTCTGTCCGTCTGTATGATCAAGGGTTAAGGGTATCTTCTAGTCGAGCTTACTCGACTAGAGCCTTCTTACTTGTTTTTTAACAATTTCATGGGTTAAGGGTAAAAAAAGAACTTACCATCGAAGTCAACGTCGCCGACTAGTTTGAATTGACCCGATTCATCCTTGACTCTTGTGATGCCCACATCGATGATACAAGCACCGGGCTTGACCATATCCTTGGTTATCAGACCAGGCTTGCCAACGGCAACAACAATAATATCAGCCAGGCGGCAATACTTGGCCAGCTCCTTGGGCGGCGTGTAGCGATGACAGATGGTGACAGTTGCGTCTAGCGCTTTAGTCGCATTCTTTCCATCTGAACTCAGCAGAATGGCTATGGGCAAACTGACGTTCTTGGAACGGCCAACGACGACAGCATTGCGTCCAAAAGTGGGTATATTGCTACGTTCCAGCATGGTCTTAATGCCGAGCGGCGTAGCCGGCACAATACCATCCATGTCAAGGGCAACACGTCCCATGTTCAACTCATTGAAGCCATCCACATCCTTAGCGACACTGACCGCATTGCATATGGTCCGCTCATCGATGTGCTCCGGCAAGGGCAGCTGAACCAGCACACCGGTCACATTATCGTCATTATTCTGTTTCTCAATCAGCTGAAGTAGCTCCTCTTGTGTTATGGATGCGGGCAAGACAATTGTATTGCTGCTTAGACCCACAGTCCTGCAGGCAATCACTTTCTTCTCCACATATTTCTTACTGGCGGGATCCTCGCCAACAATAATCGCCGTCAAGTGGGGCACGCGATTCCCAGCAGCCACAAACTGCTGCAGTTCCTTACGCAGATCGACTTGTATATCCTCCGCCATCTGCTTGCCATCGATGATTTGAGCCATGTTACTGCAAGCAGAAAGGGTGTACGAAGTTCGTTAAGACAAAATAGTGAAGGGATTCGGTTAATTTGATATAATACAAGTTAATTTCCAAAATTTCCTATGAAAAATCCAATTAACTGCAAAGTTTAGGTTTAATGAGTTTGGCATAACAATCATACAACAATTTAAATACTCATTCATACTAAGCGCAAAGGCACGTCCGTTTATGCTAAAGGGTATTTTTTGTTCGTTCAGTCTAGGCGTGTTGTTCTTATAAATATTGATAGCCCTGAACTGTAGAGTACTATGGAAATGGGGGAAGAACCAAACATCGATGATTCACACATATTAATTGTGTAATTCACCCAAACATACATACATAGTGCACCTATTTAAAATATAGAAAAATATTGGGGTTTTACCCAGTTATTGTGATAAAAGTAAAATTTATTGAACTTAGTATATAACAATATTGTTTAACTTAATATAAAAAAATAAGTATAAAAAGATTTAGAAATTCAGCAAGCCCATTTCTTGTAGGGCTTGAGCAAATAATTTGCATTCCTGATCACTTGATTTATGATGAATGTAGTTGAGCATACTCTCAGAGCTGGACCAAAGGAATACAAGTTGACCTAGCGATGATTTCTCTGCAAGCTCCCTCCATTTACTCGTACCAGGATTGTGAAAGCTTGGCTCATTCAGCAGAGCAACGAGTTTATCAAAATGATTCCTATTACTTAACAAAAGTTCCAGTTGAATTTTCGGATCTGTTGCTTCATCTTCTATAGAAATGTGGTCCTCTTCTGTTTTAAAATCGATATCGATTTCCTCGGTTTTGATAGCTGGTGGTGGCACATCTGGATTGCTTTCTTCATCGTCTTCGGCTGAGGAAGAGTCCACTTCTTCTTTGACATTTAATGGTATCCAGGTCATTGCCGCATCATCCTTATCGGTATAAGCCTTCTCCAGCAGCAAAACACAGCTCTCGTTGGCTTTGGCGCGCGCCAATTCCAAGGGCGTATACCCAGCCGAATTCTTGGCCAACAAAATATCTGTTAGATTCGGAGAATCCAAAATGAGAACAAGTAGTTCCACATTCTGTTCGAGAACGGCCATATGCAGAGCATTATTGCCATCCGTTGTGTTCGAGACGCTAATGGAGCTGCGATCATAGTTGATTAGCTTTTTGGCCACATCATAACGATTCTGTCTGATGGCCATATGCAGCGGGGTTAATCCATCATCGTTTTTCAAAGACAAATCCAACCTAACTTCACCGGGTCCATTAAAAAAGAAGTCAATGCAATTGGTATGGTCCTCCTTGATCGCTAAATGTAGAGCAGTATTGCCCATGTGATTCTGTTGATTGGGATTACAGCCCAGTGTCAAAAGTGGGCGTATATAATGCGGCCGATCCTGTTGGCAGGCCACATGCAAACCACTATCACCATCTGAATTAAGTACACTATGCGCCAGCTCCTGCAGTTTAAAGTATTCGATGACCTCAAACGTTTTAATGGCCAGCTTTACATTATCCTTGCGCTGGCTGATCACCTCGTGCAGTAGTGTATCATTGTTCTCATTCTTGAGCGCATGCGATGTGAATAAGTTCTCCACTTTCAAACACGATTCAGCAAAAAGTTTGGGATTCTTGCCGGCACGTCGCATTGTATCGTATATTTTAAAGATCTCGCCCAGATGGTTGCTGGTGTGCGTGCGTCCCTGTCCAAAGCTACTGAAGCTGTTAGCTGATTCTGATTTGCCACCGTGACCATCGTGTTCCAGTGTTCCCAGTGCTCCAACGTCGGGCACGCATAGCTTTTCCAGCTCTGTAGAATCAGGTTCGAGTATTTTTCGAAATGACTCAGAATTCAATAGTTGATCCACAAAGAATTCTCGTCCAAATTCCTGACTGATTGTTTGATCATGCAATGAAACAGTCGGCACACCGACACCCTGTTGAGGCACTGTCTTGGGCATCTCCATTAAGTTGCCACTGCTGCTACTGCTGCTGTTGCTGCTGGTGAGTGTAGAGCAGGTTCGTCGACGTTTGCGTGAGACAATCGCATCACGTGGCTTATAGCGGAAAGGCAGCGGGGGATATGATCGCTCATCGTCAGAGGGGCGTATGAGCTCAATGGAAACGGCAACCTCTCTCTCCACATCCTTGTCCTTGTAGGCGGGTGTTTGACAGACAATTGCATACTGATGATGCACATCAGATTCACGGAACTTGGCATATGCCTCCCATACGGTCTCACCATCATCGTCTTCCTCAAAGAAACGGACTTTGATGTTCTTCTTGCTGACCTTCTCGACGAGCAAAATAAGCTCATCGTTGCCCATAACACTGCCAGTTGGTTTGCTTAATCTTGTAATGCGCAATTCACCGGTCTGTGCAGATTTACGGTTGTTGATGGGATTGCTGAACACTGGTTCCGCGATTGGTGTCCACTTTTGATTCTCTTCAATTTTAAAAGCCTCAAAACACAGGCGTACCTAAAATAGCACATGACGGCAATTTAATAATGAAACAAGCCACATATATAAAACATTATTACATACCTGGTTCAAATTCATATCCTTGGCTTCACGTTCAGTTTCCTGATGGAGCTCCTGAAGCTGCTTGGTGGACAGCTCTCGTCGGCTCATTTGAAAGACCAAACGATCCTGTTTTTTTTTAAAGAGCTCATCGAAAATGTATTTTTTTGCCGTGTGTATGATCCCCATATTGATAAATTGTGCCACATAGCCGCGCTCCTGCGACACGTGTAAGTCATGTGGATCGCACACATCGCGTTCATCCTTGCGCACCACCAACTGATGCGAATGCGGACTGTCTAGATTAGTTTGAAATAGACTGCAGCGGATTACAGCAGGTCCCTTGTAGTTTCGCAATATTACCTCGGGAAACGTTTTCGGTGTCCGCTTTGAATTGATGCCATTTAGTGAGCCATGTGTTCCATGCATTTCGCTCTTGTAGCGAAAACGAAATTTTTCCACCGGCTGTTCGGCAATGTGCAGCTGAGCGCAATATTCAGTTTTGATACCTGTATCGACATGGTGGAATCCAAACGCTTGTGGTGGTGGCGTCGCGTAAAAGTGATCCACAGGCATGTGCATGTTATTGATGTTACCAAAGGTTGCGTTGCCATTTAACAAATTTCCAATGTTGCCAGTGCCACCAATTTCCATGGGAAGGTTGCCATTTGTTAGTAGCGGGTTTTGATGATACGGTGACCCGCGTAATTGCTGAAGTTGTGGGGAAGGTGAATTGGATATCGCGGGCAAATTGAGATTCGCAAACTCATTTTGCAAGTTAAGCGTTTCTGGTGAATGGGCTGGCGATAGTGTCATTGATGTGGGCGAATTGGCGCTACTATAGCCACTGGTACTGGAACAATCATTGGCATACGATATATTCTTTCGCTGATCCAAATCAAAGTATTGTTGATGCATTGTTGATGTTGCTACTGTTTAGCAATTATCCACGTGAGCGCGTTTCCCCTCCACTCCGATCTTTGCACTTTGTTATTAGCTTGTGTTGCTTTTTTACTTTTTATTGTTTGTGTTTTGCTTTTGCGTCGTTGATTTGCGCGAGACTCGACTGATTCGCTGCTCATCCAAAACGACAATGAGACGAACGTTTCACACTTCGTTTCGAGCACAGCAATTATGGTTCGTTGTGGGTACTTCCCCGATGTTGCCCGACTGCCAGTAAAACACAAATATATATGTATGTATTTATCAGCCACGTCACGTTGACTCATGGGTTATTTTGATCGCGCAGTGTGATTTTTTTTTCATTTGCGATTTGCAGCAGTAGTTGGCGACTGCGTTGTTCGCAGAATTCCCAATGTTTACACAACAACACATAAACGCGAATTGATATATTTACATATAAGAACGCACACAAGTTAAGGTTTCGAAAACGAATACATATGCATGTATGTTAGATTTGCGCTCCTCGCTTGCCAGAACATCAACTCTCCACTGCACGTATAGAAATGAGCAAACGAAAACCAGTAAAATCACCTTTAACGAAGGCACTTAACGACGAAGCGCTGCTGATAACAGGTTTAAGCTCTGTGCTTAAAGCTTTCAAAGCAGTACAAATATACAATAATATCAATAAAACAAAATTTCAATGTTACATATTAACTATGAGCACACGTGTATTTCACCACGATAAACAATAAGAAGCCTGATTTGAAATATCCAATTTCAACTAAAGTTCGCGCTGCCATCTTTTATGGTTATTACCTGGAGTGGCAACGCTGTATATGCAACAGCTGCTTGTTTAGGCACGTGCAAATGTTTTCTTCTGTTTATTATATAGATTGCAAATTAGGAATTGCAAATTTATTAATGAAAAAAAGAGAACTATATGTACATAGCAACAGATCAGTCACATTAAATTGTTTTATATATTTTTGTTATATATGTAAGTGTGTGTTTATTTATCTAATGTTTAGGTTAAACTTACGCTTTCAAATTGATCAAATTCTTTTTTTCAATATCTATATTCATGACAATTGTGTGCACCTGCTTCACTAGCCCAATGCAATATGGGTTTCGATTTCGCGTCGGCACAACAAATGCGGCAAATAGGCGTTTCCACATTTTGCACAGCAACAGTAGTGTAATTTGCCGAAAACCCGATATAAGAGAACTTTTTAATGTTCAGACTGCAATACTACATAACAAATACTAAAATTGCAACGATCGACTTTTTGTTCACATACATTTGCACACCAAAAAAAAATATAAAAACAACAAAACGCTGCCAAAATCCAAACGATAAAACTGAATGACTCGCACACATATAAATTGACATGGATACAAACACACACACACACACATGCATTCACATTTAAAATGACATGGCTTAAATTTGTTGTGTCTGGAAGCTTTTTGGCACAAGAAAATTGGCTTTTCTGATTATTGTTGAAGTCGCGTCAATAAATTGCACGAGTATGTTGCCCGATGAACCCCTTTTTCTATATTTAAGTGACGCCTTTTGCCGTGTTTGAAGTGCGGGTGTGACACAGCTGGTGTTATCAGCTTAAGCTTGTTTGCTTACTTTTAATAATATGTATATACATATTTAGCGAAACGTAGCACATGCAAAACAACTCATATAAATATAAACTGCTGTCTGACATACAGGTCCTGACTTGTTTTGGCTACGTTAAAATGTATTTTTTTTCTGAATTCACCTGTTTTTGTGACGTCTTGCACTTATTTTCCACTGCTGGAAATTGCGAACTGATCGGTTGCTTTGTTGCGAATGAACTGCAATTGCTGGCAAGATCAACAAACACAACACGTGCTGTGTTTAATTGGCCGCCGTGAAAGCTTTTATCCAAACTGAGCAAGTCAAATGGCAGTCGAGAGTGAGAGAGCGCGACTTAAAATTTGTAAAGATAAAGCTTCCATACTGGCTGCAAGCAGTTTACCGACAAGCAGAAATTTTATACGCACGAGTATTTTTCTCAACTTGTTTTGCTAGTTTGTTTTTTATGCATCGAATGACGAAATCGGAAAGTGTGATTACTAATTGCAACGCAAGTCTAGTTTGTGACGTCAAAAAATGTCCAGGGGATCGATCGATCAATAAAACGAGTGTCTCAAACTGATAAGCCGCCTTGAGATGCACCCCAACCCCAAGTGTGCAACGCTTAGTAACTGATTAATATGCGCTAAACTTAAGTAAAATTTATAACAACATTCCACGGCTAGCGTCATTAAAATTGATGCTGCTGGTGGTGCTCTGTTGTTTCCAGGGCAGATGACTATAATCGATGTGTTCAGATTCAGTTGAAAAACATGTTATTTTCGAATAATATATTGCCTGATAAGCGAAGGAAAGTGTGAGTGGAAAATATGCAAGTACTAAGTATCTTAAAACAATGTCAATCGATGTCACATGTAAAATTAATTATAACTCAACCTTTTAAGTAGAGAATTATTGTAATGGCAATTTAACATTGTCTCTTTGTTTTTCGTTTATTTTCTTATCTATGCTTGAATTTATATATATATATAATTGTTTATAAATATTTTTATATTTACTTATTTTTGTAACACATCAGATGATTTTCAATTGGCACTCGAAGAAAATGTTTTTTGTGTGAAAATAATTAATATATGGTTATTAATATGAACAGAATTTTCACAAATTCGAATTAATCCATATGTAATAAATATTATATTTAAAATCCTAACGCGTTTTTTATTTCCTTTCTTTTATATCTCAGATTGCGATAAATTATATTTATAGATATATATGATAGATATAACTAACTTACCTTGTAAAACGCATATTGAATTATTTATTTTTAATTTTTACACACGTTAATATTACACTTCGTATTTAACTTTGGTTTTATAATCGCTTGTACTCAAACAATTTAAAGATTACACTTGTTCACTTGCTCTTAGGCTTTAAAATATTTAAAATGCATTACAACAGCGCGCTTTTTATAATGCCACTTCTGGTATTTTCTAGCACATTCTTTGTCTCCGAATCGATTGGCGGAGTAGTATCGATACATCAGCAATCAGACAAGTGGCAACACTAGCACAAAAAACAGAAGAATACAAAATACTGCGAAACTTTACACAAATTGAAAAGCTTACCTATAAAAGCGAATTTAGGGAAAATGCAGTAAGTCCCTTTCATTCCGTACGAATGTGCGAAGATTACACCTAACCGCACACTTGCAGGTCTTACGGCGGCCCCGACCCGAATAATTGTCACAAATCGGAGCAACGCGCGGTATTCGCACACCCAGCAACACATCCTTGGCTGCTTGACGGCATGCCCTGGATGCTAGCCACAACAAATGCACCACAGCCGGGTGGTGTCATGCAGTTCGGCTCAAATGCCAACTACCACAATATTGAGACTGAGACCCAATGCGGCAAATGGCAACAGAAACGAAAATCTCTAGAACAACTTGCCTCTACGCTGTAAGTAGTAAACAGATAGCTGTCTGTATGTGTGTATGTTTACAGTAGTGGCTCGCAAAGGTGATAGGCGTTATTGTTTCATACGGATCAAATTAAGTTGATGGAAAGTATATTTGTTTATATTAATAAAAATTAATGTGTTTATCATATGCAGCCCGACAAAACAACTGATCACCGAGGAACGTATAACGGCACATTTTAGTGGCCTACAAATCTCTGGCGATGGGAATGGCGTTCGATCTGGGCGAAATGCTCAAAATAATAACAGTGGGACAACGGTGAATGGGGGCTTGGCCACCGATGACATACCATCGACGAGTACTGGGAAAACACATCATCCGAATCCGGCATATCAAATGGCCGCCATGGAACTTGAACAAAAGTTGCGCAATGCAAATCGCATTGTGATCTGTGATGAACTGAAGCAGGTCAGTCCAGTGTCAGCTGTGGGTGTCATACCACCAGAGTGGCTAATCAAATCTATACCGCGTCCCTGCACCGCTTTGGTTCCCTGGCAGCCTTCACCGTTGCAGCTGCCATTGGCCAAGGAGGAGCAGCCGCGTGCACGTGTTCAGAATCGAGTTGCGGCTGCTACAGTGGATCTCGATGACTATGATGATGAGCTGCAGTTCTTTGAGAACAACAACACATGCAATGTGAATTTAAATAAGTCTGATGAGCAAATGGACGAAGACCTGTAGCCGTTGTCGCGAAAGGATGATGATATGTTAAGTACTAGAGTTAGAAGCATTTGTGTTTTTATTTTGAATAATTGTACAAGGAGTGTATTCATAATCTATTCATGTGTAAGTGTTCTTATTTCTTCTTTTGAAGCCCTTCCACTGCTATGTTATCATTATACCTCTTAATGGCGTGTACATCACACTTAGTGACGGGTGTAAGGTTCGACATATGATATGAGAGTGCTCCCACAACTACATCACGCTCGACAAATGCAGTGACGCGTTTCCTCTTCGTTAGATATTCGCGCAATATGCTGGCACAATATGCCAGGTATGTTTCGTCAATTTTCTTGCCTATCGCACGGATTCGGAGATATACCACCGCCTCGTCTATGGTGGGAATACGCTCTCGTTCTTCATTCTCGACTCGTAGTCGCTCGTATCGTTCTTTGTACGTATTTGCCTTTTTGGCAGCTTTAGCTGCTTGTGCTGCGGTTCTGGTGGTTTCGGCGATGTGTTCTGTTTCAATAGGTCGTGTTATGGTGGCTTGTTGTGCTGTATGGGTGTTGGTGGCTTGTGTGGCTAGGCTTTCTTGGGCAGCTCTCAGTTTTTCGATTAGGATGGCGTTTTGTGCTGTTAGATCTGCGATTATGGCTTTTAGGTTTTCGATCGTGCTGGGCGGAGCAGTACCGAATATGGCGGTGAAGACACTACGTATCCATTCCATTTTGAATGACTACATGACTGCCTAGCAAGGTCAGGGTGTATAGTATCCGATTCTATACAAGGGTGTCGTCAACAGTTTTATTTTTACATATAATCGAGCATTTCAGTTTTATAATTTAGTTAATTAGTTTAGTAAAGTTTTATACTCGTTGAATTTTATCGTAAAATGTTACGATAAGATGCGTAACAGAGGTGTGGGGTGATGCTGTACGCTAACAGAGTTTACTTTTGTAGTTAACAGCAGGCGTTAACGAATTTACGTAAATATCACAAATGGCATTTGTTTAGCTGACATCCACGGTCACACTTACCAGTCTTAGTTCGTTTTTCGAGAAGTCCGGGTGTGTTTTGCGGACGTGTTGCGACGACGTATTAAAAAACCTCGATAAGTGCTAAAAATGGGTAAAAATATAATCTTTCGTCTCCAACGAATTTTGCCAAGTGTACAAATTTAATTTAGAGCTGCAGATGCCTAACATTTGCATTAATTGTGTCGGCACATTTAATATATTTAATTAATTATAAGCCACATATTTGAATAAATACATACATATGTATCTGTATGTATGCGCATATGTGTACGGCCGGGTCGTTGTGTATATATGTACGTATATATTTATATATGAATCTATGTATATACCTGCCCAATATACATGCATATTAATTATAATTAAAATTCATTTCGATGAGTTCACAAAATGAGTGTAATATGGAAAAGCCAGCATACACACATACATAGACTCAACCAAATAAATAAATAAACGGCCTAACCAAAACGGCAGTGTCGGCTTCATCGTTAGCTAGTTTCTGAGTCGCGTGGTGACGCTTCCACCAAACGAATAAAAAGAAAAAAATCACAAAATAGCAGATTCACCTCTAACAATAACAACAACAATACGATTAAAAATACACAATTGCATCTAGAAAGAAAAACGAAGAAATATATATATTTGGCAAAAACTAGCTATCAGAAGGCAAATGCTCAAGTGCAAATTTAGAATATTTATTACAAGTTCATGGGAAAGAAATGCGAAATGACAAAATACGTAAAGTGTGGGAGTATATATGAAAAAGTGTGTGCGTGTGTATGTGTTTGCGGTTTGTGTCTGGAGGGACACTGTGATAAGTGAGCTTTTGTATTGCAGCTGCTGCTGCTGTCGATTGACGAAATATGTGCGTCAATTTTGTGTAGATGCAACCCATATGCAGCTCAGAACATAAGTTGATGCAAGCGGACACGCAGGCAGGTACCCGAGCCCAACGCTGCGCTGCGACTGATAAACACACCACAGTATTTTTTTCTTTTCGTTGACCTGTGAAATAATAGCAGCGACAGCGACAGAGGCAGCAGCAGCACCAGCAGCAGTGGCGTAGTTGCGCACACACGTGGGCGCTACCGAAACCCCCAAAGAAATTAAAGCTGAGCCCCTGATGTAGCACAGAAGTAGGCAGGCTGGCAGGCAGACAGTCAGTCAGAAGAGTGGTGAATTTTACACATAATAACAAAAGCCCACTATGTTGAGTTCGCACTCGGCTTGCTCTGCTTTTGGCTCTGTTTGTTGTTTCGCATGTTCAGTCGTCTACGTCGTGTGTGGGAGTGAACAACGGAAAGTGTGCAATCGCGTTGCGCCCTAGCGCCCGTAACTTTGCGTGCGTGTGTGTGTGTGTATTTTCGCTGCCCTGCTCAATTTGTATGAAGTAATAAACGCTGTCTGCAATTAGTATTTTAGTGCGGGCTTAATAAAATATGAAAAGTTTCATAAAAATAAAACAAAAACAAACAAGTGCACTGACTGCAAGTTTTTCATGCAACTTTTAGTTTGTTTTTTTTTTGTTTTATTTTTCACCCTATCTCACTCTCATTCTTTCTCTCTCTCTACGATTACAGCAAGTAATTAAAAGTGAAAAGTGGCAAAGTGAAGAAGAGCAACCACAGCAACAACAACAAGAACAATAACAACGTCATCAAACCGCATGCAGCGCTGATTAGAGAACGAGGCGTAAAAAAGTGTTAGAAGAATAGTAAATAAAAAGTACAAGTGCAAATATAACTAAAAAGATTTTGCGGCGATGTCCACCGCCGAAACGGGGTCGTCGCCTGGCAAAAGCAACAGCAACAATAGCAGCAGCAACAACAACAACAGCAGCGGCAACAGCGTCGCTGCTAGCGGCAATATAAATGCAAAGGGCGTGCAGCGCCGACAATTGGTGAGTAATAGAACCTAGCATTTAACAATATCAAAAACATCAATAATAATATTAGTAATAGAAACTTTGAGTAATATTTGATAAGCCCTAAGGAAAAGGTGGGGGGTGAATTGGGCTGGGGTCGCCGTAAGCTGTCGACTGTTGTCGTTGTCGTTTTGATTGTGATTGGTAAAGCGTAAATCATCATTAGCAATCTATATAAATAAATGCACGCTCACACACTCACTCAGTCAGTCACACATACGCTCTCTCAAGCTCAAGTTCTGTCGCTCCCATAACACTCAAAAGTAAAATACACACCACAGAGAGATATGTAGATAGGTAAAGAGTGAGCTGTGCAGCGGCACTGCGCTCGTTGAGCACTGAAGCTCAACTGATGCCGACTCATGACCAAAAGCAGTTTCTTTGCCATTTTGCTTGTGGTTGCTGCTGTTCGCATTTCGTTTTCAATTTGGTTTATTTATTTTTTTACGTTTTTTGTATGATAGCGTCGTCGACTGTTGGTATCGTCGGCAGATAACAGCCGTAGCATATTTACATATTAGTTTTTATGTATTTTTGTACATATGTATGTAAAAACGGTCACACTACATTTCTAGCGATTATTTGAGCACTTCTTTGTGTGCTTTGAGCTCCCACTCTCTATCTCTCTTTTGCTTTTCCTCTCTCTGTGTGTGTGTGTGTTTGCTTGTGCATTTGATTAGCACCAAATTGGGACAGCAGCTGTTGCTGCTGCTCGTTGGCCAGGCTAACAACAACAACAATAACAACAAAGTGTACATATTTCTACCTTCCCCATCCGTCTGCTGCCTTTGGCAATGTCATCTAAATTCGTGAATTTTTCAGTCCGCGCATACATAACTACATTGTGGATGTTGTATATTGTATCTTTGCGGCGTTGTTGCGTGGCTCTTTTTGTGGCAGGAAGCGCGATTTGTTTGCCTTTATGTTCTTAGACATTAGAGATGACACAATCACCTTATTCGGTGACTGTGATTTATTTTTGTTTTTATATTACAATTATTAAATATTTATAGTTTGAAAATTTTAAGAAAAAAAAAGAGGGTTTTTAGTTTACAAACCTACACGAAATGACTCAACAAAAAGGCACTACCCAACAATCGCTGCCATCTCTAAAAGAGCTCTTGTTTGTGGCTTATGAAAAATGTATAACAAAATTTACTAACCCAATCCCAGCGAGGCACATTCTGCTGTTTGCTGCTAACGCACATTTATCGCAATTTGTTAGAGTGCGTATATGTGTGTGTTTGTAGATAGCCAACAGTAATTCCGTTCCGAACCCCCGCATGTGATTGAGGCGGCCCGTACACAATTAGCACCTTAATAGAATACATATTAGGCTTACCCAAACGGCAAACTCGCAGCCGGTTAGCGTAATACGGTGACGCCACACTCACCACAGCAGCAACAGCAGCGGCGACAACAACAACAAAGACAACACAAGCCACTTGACTAGCGTCTTATGCTCTCAGGAATACACAAACACTAGCACAGACACACACACATTTACGCACTTTTATGCTGCGTTGTCGTTTTTTTTCTTCTTATATTTATTTTGTTGTTATATTTTGTTTTCTACCTGTCGATTGTTGTCCCATGGCGTTGCCAGACGTTTTGCTGCCAAAACAAGCTTTTTTCTGCCTTACAAAAACAACAACAACAACAACAACAACCACAACAGCGGCGACAACAACAGCAACGGAAAAATCTTTTAGAACACGCCAAACAAGTTTCTGCATTCTGTAGAGCATGGCATGATCACAGGCGAACGTAAAGCAAGTCGCTTAAAAAGGATATTAAACAAACAAAAAAATACACAAACATATGCAGCCAAATGAGGACAGCCCCACAAAACAAAAGTAAAGACACACACATGCAGAACGTTTATAGATTTTTTGATAAAAGTCCACCACAGCTGAGATTTACAACGTTGCTACAAATGCAAAAATAACTTGAAGCCGCAGCCAAACACCCATACACATATATGGCATATATACACACAATATATACACATTCACTCGTATATGTGGTTGTTGTTTTCGATGGAGCGGGTACAAAACGCAACAGTCGTTTCGGCTCCCACCCGCCAGCCGGCGCTGCAACATATTCCATAAATACACATCACACATACATAAATACAATACATGCACACTCATGCAAAATTATTCAAAGTGCAAGGCCGGTGCATGCGCACAGAAAGGAGACAGCAACAGGAGCTGAGACGTCGTCCACTGCCGACAGCACGATATCCATTGCCCTTTTACAAAAGTGCAAGCAAAAGCTGCTTCTGCTACACTAAAGACGCCCTCGTCGCTTGCAGCCGGGTGGTTGCTTTAGCTTAGCTTTTGCCGCCGAAACTGCCAGAAAAATACGACCATGAAATGGAACGCAGCAGCTGCGCACCATCTTCCTCAATGCGTCGCCAACAGAGGCGAGCAAGCGAATGAAAACGAAATGACATAAACGGCGAACTTTAATCAAATGGGGCGAGCCCCATTCGTTTGCCAACGTTACGCGAGAGAGCGAGAGAACGCTGCTGCTGTGGTGAATAGAGTGTTTTGGTGAAAAGAGCAACTGTGATTCATTTGATGGCATCAGCAAGCATGTTAGGCAGCATCATTACTAATAGCAGCGACAGCATAGGCGACGCTAACGGCGACGGTGACTGCGACAGTGACGGCAGCGTCAGCTGCGGAACAAACACCCAATGTTGGCGCTGCCTGCCCTCTGTGTATATTTTTAGGCATTTATCCGACATTCTGTCTCCCGGCGAGCCATTTATTAATGTGTGTTCCATTCTCTTTCTCCTTCTCTCTATATTACAGCGCGAGCGCAAGCAGCGCAAACTTTACCTTGACGAATGGTCATTGGGCGATGATGATGCGGAAGGTACGCGCGGTTTTAGCGTTGCCGAAAAGCTCGAGTCCTCCAAGTTTGCTCAGGCGGGCATGGTCCGAGAGATGCGCGGCAGTGATCTAACAGTCGCGTAAGTATTAAAAAAGCTTTTGTGTATAAGTTTAACAACACTGTATTCTATTATTCCGTATTGATTGATGATTTGAATTTTTGCCCTGTCCTTTGTAGCTTTTTGCAGCAACATGGTTTCAATATACCCTTGCTGTTTAGGGATAAGACTGGCTTGGGTTTGCGTATGCCAGACGCCCAAGAGTTCACAGTGAATGATGTGCGTTTGTGTGTGGGATCACGTCGTCTGCTCGACGTAATGGATGTGAACACCCAAAAGAATCTACAGATGACCATGAAGGAATGGCAGCAATACTACGACAGTCCACAAAAGGATCAACTGTTGAATGTCATCTCCCTGGAGTTCTCGCATACACGACTCGATCACTTTGTGCAGAGTCCAGAGATAGTGCGTCAGATTGATTGGGTCGATGTAGTGTGGCCAAAGCAACTGAAGGATGCACAAAAGGAGGGCACCAATCTACTTGGTGGCATGATGTATCCCAAGGTGCAAAAGTATTGTCTGATGTCCGTGAAGAATTGCTATACAGATTTCCATATTGATTTTGGTGGTACATCCGTGTGGTATCACATTCTCAAGGGCAGCAAAGTTTTTTGGCTTATCCCGCCCACCGATCGTAATCTCCAACTTTACGAGAAATGGGTTCTGTCCGGCAAACAGGCGGACATTTTCTTTGGCGACACGGTAGAGAAGTGTGCACGAGTCTATCTCACAGCGGGCAATACCTTCTTCATACCCACTGGCTGGATACATGCCGTCTATACGCCTACTCAATCTCTTGTCTTTGGTGGCAATTTCTTGCACTCCTTTGGCATTGTCAAGCAGCTGAAGACGGCTAGCGTGGAGGATAACACAAAGGTGCCACAAAAGTTCCGTTATCCCTTCTTCACAGAGATGCTCTGGTATGTCCTGGCCCGATATGTCTACACGCTGCTCGGACACTCACATCTTCAGGGTGAGCCGTCGGCTAGTGAAGCCGAGATGGCTGCTCGTCCCCACACCCATCTCACCCACTACGAACTGTTTGGCTTGAAGGAGATTGTCATGTATTTGTATGATTTGCCACCACAGAAGAAGAATGTGCCCAGCCTGGTGCTGGATCCAGTTGCTCTCATCAAGGATGTGCGCACACTTGTCGAACGCCACTGTAAGGATCAACAGGATATGGCAGTCACTGGCATGTCGGTCTTACGACCAGCTACCGATCAACCCATAGCCTATCAACTATATGATCGGACGCGTGTCAAGCAGGAGATCAAGCAAGAGATTGTACGCAAGAATGCCGAAGTCATTCGAGAGCAACAGGAACTTGAGGCGGCTCGTGAAGCCGAAACTGAAGCCCAGGGCAACCACAGTGGCAACAACAATAACAATATTGGCTCCAATAACTTGGCGGGCAGCACAAATATCCACAACAACAATAATACCTTTAGTAGCCAGGGCATAGAGTATAGCAATGGAGTGTTGAAGAAGGAACAGGTTGAGAATGGCACAAACAGTGGAAACAATGGAACGCAACCAGGTGAGTTCTCCATCCGATTCCTTACCTCTAAATCTTTTAACGCTTTTTTCCCGCATTGCAGAAGCCACCTTTGTGCTACCAACGGACACACTTAAATATCGTCCGCCCAAGAAGATGCATTTGGCCAATGCTGTGGCAGCTGCTGCCAGTAGTGGCAACAGCACCATAACCAAAAACACAACTGCCACCATCAGCAGCAACAACAGCATTAACAGTAATAGCAATAATATCAACAATAGCCCCACAACCACCACCACCAGCAATAGTCCCACAAACATTGGCAACAACAACAATACAAATGCAGTCAGTGTTATTGCCATCTGTCCCAGTTATATGGATGGTGGGAGTGGAGGGGGAATGGCTGCACCATTGGACAATTGTCCATCGCCGGGCGAGATGGGTGCAAAGTTATCGCCAAATCTGACGGGCACCGGACAGCCAAGAAGACGTCGCACACGTTGCAAGAATTGTGCCGCTTGTCAGCGTTCAGATTGTGGCACTTGCCCCTTCTGCATGGATATGGTCAAGTTTGGGGGGCCGGGGCGTGCCAAACAGACGTGCATGATGCGGCAGTGTTTGTCACCGATGCTGCCAGTGACGGCGCAGTGCGTCTATTGTCATTTGGATGGCTGGCGTCAAACGCCAGTGTCGCCACAAACCAAACAGCTTGCATCCGTTGAGGGCCCGTCGGCGCTGATGGAATGCTCCGTTTGCTATGAGATTGCCCATCCCGATTGTGCACTCTCACAGCTTGATGGGACGGTGGATGCGGCCGATGCCAAAGGCATTGTCAATGAGGATTTGCCCAATAGCTGGGAGTGTCCCAGCTGTTGTCGTTCGGGCAAGAACTACGATTACAAGGTAAGCAGTAGAACTAGTTCATTGGTTCACAAGTGTTCAGCACTAAAATGTTAATAACATTTCCCTGCTGTTAACTGCTTAACAGAGAGTTATTTATGTCCTCAGCTTAACATAAACAGGATATGTTAATTAAAGTGCTTTCAACTATTAACTTTAAAACATATTCCCAGCGGGGGATAATGCATGTAATGTTTATTTTTAATTAATTAATTGTTTTTCTTTAAAATTGCAGCCTCGGCATTTTCGTGCACGGCAAAAGTCATCGGAGGTGCGACGCATTTCAGTTTCGCATAGCGGCAACAATGCAGCTGAAGGTCACGAGTCCGCAGGAGGAGGAGGAGGAGGAGGACCAGCAGCAGGAGGTGGTGGTGGTGGTGGAGGTGGTGGTGCTGCAAGCTCATTGGCACCACCTGTTGGTCAATATAATGATTTTGTGTTTACCAGCGAATCAGAAATGGAATCGGGCACAACAGCCAACAGCCAAATACATACAACCCATTGGAAGCATGGCATGAAGCGACACCATCAGCTGGAGATCAAAACGGAACGAAACAACAGTAGCCAGTGTGACACACCCTCGCCGGGCATATCACCGAATCCCACACATCATCATCAGCTGCTCTCGCTGAGCGAGAAGGTGAAACGACGTAAAAGTGATGATGGCAACAGCGTATGCAGCAGCATGCAGGAGAGTAATGATGCACCCTGCTCCAGTTCAATGGATACACAGGCAACGGGCAGTGGCACAGGTGTCCTCTCAACGGGATATACTGGCGCTGGTAGTGGTGGTGGTGGTGGTGGTGGTGGAGGGGGTGGTGGAAGCAATTCACGAAAGAAGAACTCGATACGTTCACAGTTGGCACAACAGATGTTGAACTCATCGACGCGTGTGCTGAAGAAGCCACAATATGTGGTGCGTCCGGCGCCAACAAATCTCAATAGCTCCAGTTCCAGTGGTGGCAGCAATGGCACCAGCAATGGTCTCAATAATGGCACTGGAGCAACTGCATCGGGTGCAGCGACTGCTTCGGGGACAAGTGCTGGTCAAAGCAATAGTGCTAGCAATGGCGCCAATGGACACACTTATCATAACCATCATCACCATCATCATTCGCATCATGGCAGCAGCAGCAGCGGCGGAGGAGGTGGAGGAGCAGGAGGAGGTAGTGGAAGCAGCAGCAGCTCCTCACAGAACCTGGCCCTGGATCCGACCGTGTTGAAGATCATCTTTCGTTATTTGCCACCCGAAACCCTCGTCACCTGCTGCTCGGTGTGCAAGGTGTGGTCAAATGTTTCGGTCGATCCCGATCTCTGGAAGCGCATGAATTGTGCCGAGCTGAAAATATCTGCCTCACTGCTGACGGCCATTGTGCGCCGTCAGCCAGAGCATCTAATCCTTGACTGGACGCAGTTGGCCAAGCGGCAATTAGCTTGGCTGGTGGCACGCCTGCCCGCCCTCAAGAATCTCTCGCTACAGAATTGTCCCATTCAAGCGGTGCTGGCACTGCACACATGCCTCTGTCCCCCGCTCCAAATACTCGATTTGAGTTTTGTGCGTGGCCTTAATGATGCAGCCATAAGGGATATATTGTCGCCGCCAAAGGATTCCAGGCCGGGCCTCAGTGATTCCAAGACACGTCTTCGTGATCTCAAAACCTTTAAGCTAGCCGGCACAGATATATCCGATGTGGCTGTGCGTTACATCATGCAATCCTTGCCACATCTCAAACACTTGGATCTCTCATCCTGTCAGCGCATTACGGATGCTGGCGTTGCCCAAATTGGCACCTCGGCAACGGCCATCCTGCGCCTGGCCGAACTCAACCTGAGCGCTTGTCGACTGGTCTCGGAGAACTCGCTGGAACATCTGTCCAAGTGTGAGAGTCTCATCTGGTTGGATCTGCGGCATGTACCCCAGGTGAGCACACAGTCGGTCATACGCTTTGCCAGCAATGCCAAGCATGATCTGTGCGTCAAGGATATCAAACTGGTGGAAAGACGTCGTCTATCCCAGTCCAATAGTTGGCATGAATGAGTGCAGAGGGAACGGGAACGGGAACGACGACGACAACAGCGATGGGAGCAACAGTTGTGAAGATTTGCTTGGAATGAACTCATTATTGCTGGATACAGGATATTTGTCGTATCTGGACAACACTCATTCACACACACAAACAGACACACACACACACACATAGAGCTTTTTATGCTTATCTCTCATTTTAGGTATTTAAGTTGTAGAACGCACGAAAAATATTTATATTTATATATTTTACATCTTAGGGTAAGTATGTCTCCCATTTTGTTTAGTGTATTTTTAAATATCAATGGAAACCACAAATGCAGCAATATTCTTTCCCACATTTAACATATAGAAAACAAAAAAAAACACAACCAAAGAATTATAATTTTTCTAATATACAAGCAAAAGCTGTTAGGTCCAATGCGAAAGTCCTTCGCATTGTTTAAAGAATATTAGCTTATTGAAAATGTTTGAATGGAATATTTTTTAAAATTTTTAACTATACGTGTTTTTAAAAATTATTTTACTTCATTGTACATTTTTTAATCCGTTTTTTTTTTTTTTTTTTTGTATATTTTAATATTTTGATTGTCAATAACTTTAAGATCTATGTTTGTTTTGTCTGTTAATTAACTTTTTGTGTAGCGGTTTTTTTTAATAATATTTTTACAAAATGTTAACAATATATTTACCCATTTTTAAGCAATTGTAAAATTTTAAATACAACAATGCGAAGGGCTTAAAAGTTTCGATATGATCGAATATTTGTCTTTTGTCATAATTTCTTATGCAATATTTAGTAATAGATGAGATTAGCATGTATAAAAATATACATACATATAAGCATTCCCCCCCAGTAAGGATTCAAATGCATGTGTGTGTGTTTGAAACTGCAGTTTTACATTTATCAGTGTGTCATATACATACATACATATATTGTAGCCTCTTAATACACATATACAATAAGGATGCTAATTTTAAATGCAGGAGAGAGAGAGAAATAGCACACACACACACACACACGAACACACACGAACACAAACAGACACCCACAGCAGCCACACTTAACAGTAAATATCTATATATAATATAATACAGCTTAGTGCAATCTCGTAACGTTACAATCTGCAGTTAATCGATGTACGTATGTATTTGTTGTGTATTACACAATCAACTCTTATAGACACACATACATATATACATAGACCGTTAGTAGTTTGCCCCGATTCCGTACCGCAATTCCTCAGCATCTAACACCGCGCTACCATCCCCAGTAGAAAGCTCAAAAAGATCTGGCACAAGTGAGAAAATTAAAAAAAATTTAAGCAAATACAGTGAAACCTCTCTTAAGAGACACCCCTCGTAGGCTTAAAAGAGTTTTCATTGCATGTAAGCATAGTGATAACGTGGCTAAAATATTTAGAATATAAAATCTATATATTATACATACATATATATGTATTTGTTTAAGCAATTAAGAATATTATAAATGTACACCTACATACACACTTAAATGTACACATAAACATATATATATTTAATGTTTTACAATAAAAAATAAAATTATAATAAATTAGTGTATAATGTTTAAAATATATATCTATATTAAAAATGCAAATTGACTTTGAATTTGATTTTATTTATTACATACTTTTAGAATAAGTATTTTCCAGTATTTCTTAAGACTTATTTTGAGGTTTAAGGAAAAGTTTTAAACATTTGAAAGGTAAGAAAATGTTTCGAAAAATTGAATTAAAATCGAAAAGTTTTCATAATATTTATTAGTTTATGTCTATAAATTTGAAGATTTGCTCCCAATCGTCCATTAATATTTGGCCGATTTGTATTCGGGTTCGTCGCTACCACCACCACCCCCGCTGCTGCCACCGCCGCCCCCGCCATCCTTCGGCAATTTGCGCTTTTGTATGATTGTCTATAAAAAAGAGAAATATAAATTGATATAAGATATATTTTGACATGGTTTTGGGAAAAATCTCCACCTGAATCTTTTGCCATTCACGATCCAATTCGGCTTTTTCGTTCTTTTCCGTTTTGTTTTTGCGCGTCTTACGGCCATCCTGCATCTTGACACCGTATTGAAAGGCAGCTTTGGGCAGCGCCTCCTTGGTGCTCATATAGTCCGAGTACTCTTCCTGGGTATCAAAGTCCCAACGGCCAATGGGTCCCTTCTTGTTGCCCAAATCCATTTTGGTATAATCCACCTCATCATCCGAATCATCGATGGCATCGTTCATCTCCTCCAGTCCAGGATAACACTCGGCATAGCCTTCCGGTTCATTGGCGAAACGAGATGCCATGGCTTTGGATATTTTCGGCGGAGGTGGTATACTCGTTATCACTGGCTCCACCTCGGGTGGTGCATCACCAAAGTAGGATTGCGGTGCGCCGGTAGTGCCAGAGCCAGCATTAGACTTGGATTGATTCCGTGTCGTAGTGGGTTGATAGTCACCCACATCATCATAGATGCTATCGCCAACAGCTTTAGCGGGTTTACTTGATGCACTCGAAGATCCTCCAGCGCCTGCTGCTAAATTGTTGCTGCTGCTGCTGCTGTTATTGTTGTTGTTGTGGGGCTGACTGCGCACATGCTCCACTTCCTTGTCGTAGAAAAGGGGCTTATCCTTGTCACGTTTCTTGTTCTTCTTGTTGCGTCCACCGGCACGCAAATAGCTCAAGATTTGTGAGAGTTTATTTATGACAATATCATTGGTGGTCAGTGTGGCGATATCTTCGCGTGCCACTGGCACCTCATACTTGGAGCGCTTTAGTGTCGTCGGTATGTCCATATCCATGTCATCCTCCATGTCAATGACATAGGCCATACGACCAGGAGCAAACAACTCATTGCGTGGCACCTCTTTGGAGCGACGGGCCTGTATAAGATTATATATATTCCTGGCCAGGGCACCATTGATCGCATTAATGTCCTCCGCTTCGCGGCGTTCCGCCTCCAGTTGCTCCGCTGCTGCAGCTGCTTCGGCTAACTTCTCACGCGCCAAAGCGGCAGCGATTTCCTCCTCTTCCGCCTCCTTAGAGTGAAGTTCGGAGCGTACTTTTTGCAACAGGGCATAATCCAAACCCTTCACCAAATGCGTATGCTTCATGTCACCACCCAAGAACTTTGACTCCTGGATAATGCGCCGACGTCGCTCAGCTGCATCAACGCCGGATTTCACGTCTGGGGCGACGGCACGATAAGCGTTCGTATTGCTGCCGTGGCCAGGTGTGCTGCTGGGATTCTGGTAGTCGGGATTGGCATTGTCTCTACGCTCTCGGGCGCGATCTCTGTACTTTTCGGACAACTCCTGCAGTTTGACGTCCTCCTGCTTCTTGAGGGCTGCATAGAAATTTTTCTTTTTGCGTCGCAGATCATTGCGTTCGCTGCTGCTCGAGCTCTTCTTCTTCTCGCCCGGCGCAGCAGGCGTGGCAAACTGGGCGGTTGCCAAATAGCCACTACCTGCAGAACCTCCTCCCGAAGCGGAATTGCTTGTCGATGAACCAGATGGTGTGGCTCGTGGTGTGGCCAACAGCTTGCGAAAGTCATCATTGGTTAGACGCACCGAAGGTGGTGCCTCCACATGGGCGTCCGACATGGCGAAACGTTAATATCAGTGCAAATTATCTTGAAAAATTTATGTTTATAGATTTTTCATTTGCGTTAATGGTTGCTTAAACGATAACATTTACTTTTATCGATGACTTAGCTATCGAAATCTTGTCAGCTGGCATGCTCTGTTAAAATTGACCATAGCGAAACAGCTGACAAGACCAGGGCTGTTCAAAAAGATATACAATTTGCCAAATTGCAATTGGCAATTGAAAATTGGGCAGAAATATAAATATATTTTAACAAAATGATATTGTTTCTACGTGAAATGCCAAAAGTTGAGCTACATGCGCACTTAAATGGCAGCTTAAATATTGAAAGCATCAAAGATCTAGCTGAAGAGCTTTACGGCGAACACACAGATGAGTTCAAGGCGTTGTGCGAACGCTTCATCAAATTTGAGAAAGGCGCCAATATGGATGATTGCTTTGAGAAGTTTGGCTTTGTCCACGAGCTGACGGCTACAAGGAAGGGATTGCAACTTGCCGCCAAAATGGTTATACGTGATTTTGTCGAGGATAATGTGATTTATGTGGAGCTACGCACCACACCAAAATCAAATGGAAATATGTCTCGACGCGATTATCTGGAGACGGTAATTGGAGCCATACAAAGTGCTGTTAATCAATATCAGATAACGGTAAAATTGCTGCCATCCATTAATCGCGGCGAGCCCTTGGAAGCCGCTGAGGAAACTGTCGCCTTGGCTGTGGAATTTGCAAAAATGTATCCAGATATAATCGTTGGCATTGATTTTAGTGGCAATCCAAATGTGGGAAAATTTAGCGATTTTATGCCCGTGTTAAGTCTGGCTAGAAATAATGGCTTGAAATTGGCTGTGCATTGTGGGGAAGTCAAGAATCCAGATGAGGTTCAAGAGATGCTGAAATTTGGCATGTCCCGCTGTGGACATGGCACTTTTCTTACTCCAGCCGATTACGAGCATTTAAAGGAGCAGAATATCGCGATTGAATGTTGCCTCACGAGCAATGTTAAGTCGGGAACCGTTCCAAGCTATCATAATCATCATTTCAAGCAGCTGATGGCTGCTGGTGTTCCCAGGGTGCTTTGTACGGACGATAGTGGTGTGTTCGATACGGCACTATCTGAGGAATTTCTTTGGGCAACGCAATTTTTTGGTCTGACCCGGCGTCAGTGCATCGATCTTACATTGGAGGCGGTGAAGCAATCGTTTGCTTCGCCTATAGAAAAACAAATGTTAGAGTTGCAAATTCGTTCAGATACTAAATAAACTACATTTTTGTACTTAATTGGGGTGTTCTTTTATTGTATTAAAAAAATATACTCTGAGATTTAAATAAAACTGTGTTTTAGCGGTTTTCACTATGCTGTACAGTTAACACACTGTTGATGCGAGAACATTCAAATGTTCTTTGAGCTGGAACTATTATGTTAATTTAGTTGACGTTAAATTATATACTAATTTTTCTATTTAAAATAAAGTATTTATTTAATATAAGTGCATAATGCATTCTAATTGCTGTTTTTTTTAATCAACTTATTTTACTAAATAAATTTTTAAGAAATCTTTCGTAGAAATATCGTAAGCAGTCTGTTACATTGTGTACACATGTCCATCTCTACGCTGTTATTGGCGCTCTTATAAGAAATGTTAACAGAGTTATATCTCAGTAATATTTCTCTTGTCCGTGCGTGTCGTCGCGCCACTGTGCCGCTCCTTTCGCCGATGGTGTTTCGCTACGTTGTTTCTGTGTTCGTAAATAGTAATAAAGTGTCAAATAATTTGAATATAATCAAATAACATGATTATAACCAATTAACCGTTATGTCCCATGTATTCAATAACATGCATATTTTAAAATATAAAGCAATATATTGATGGGTGTCGCTTTTACTTATAAAGAAACCATTTCTTTTGTTTATTTGCGGTCCTAAGCAGCGGTGCAATATCAACACCATTAACAACAACAACAACAAACCTCAACACAATAACAACCCAAATCGGAATCTAAGCGCCAACCGAAAGTTAAAAAAAGCACAAACTGCACACAAGTGCTGTTATTACCGCAATAGTGTAGGCGTGTCAGTGTATTAGTATATGTGCGAGCGTGTGTCCATGTGCTTGTGATTTCATGTTCTTGTTGTTACTTCCCCCATTCCGTAATCTAAAATATGTACACACATACATACATAAATATTTATATATATAAATAAATATTTCAGCATTAAAACACATGAAAATATATATTGCAAAGTGCAATCTACTTAAAAGTCGCTGCCATTTACAGTTAAAAGGTGAGTAATACAAAAATATAAATATATAATTTGAGAAATCACAAGTGATGAAAGTACCGTTTCTGTGCGTGTCTGTTCTCATGAGTGTGTGTGTGTATGTTTGTGCGTGTGGGTGTAAAAGAGCGCGCGCATTTGTTTTTGTTTTGCTAAATAACTCGAAATGCGGTCGTCAGAAAAAGACAAAAACAAAAAAAATGATTCAAATATTTGCGCTAATGGGTAAAAATACGTTGCTGCAGCTTGTTGCATGCAACGCCGATGCCCGACGGCTGCGGCGGCGGCAATTCAGCTCCCGTTTTCATTTTAATTTCGTCGCCTGTTTTGCTTTGCTGAACCTGTCAGCATGCACATTTTCTTTTGCTTTTGCGTTTTGTATCTTCTCATTGTTGCATTTTTTTGTCGTTGTCAGTGTGTTTTTGTATTATGCGGAGCTACATCATTTTCTTATACGCACACACACATACATGTATAAATGCACATATATGTGTATGCTATGCCTGCGTATTTGTGTTGTTGTCTTCTTTTGCTTTTTGTTTGTTTGTTTGTGATACCGGTTTTGCTCTCTCTCCCACTCTCCACTGCTCCGCTTCTTCTTCCTGCTCTCACTAGTGCTCAGCCAAAACACGCGCTCTTCTACATTCAATTTTGTTGTTATTATTGTTGCTGTTGCTGCACAGGTAGTTGTTGCTGCGTACACATAGTTTACTTTTAGATTTCTTTTCTGCGCTTCTGTGCGTACGTTAGCCTTGTAGTTGTTGCTTGCATTTTTGTTGTTTTTTCTTTGTGTGTGTTTTAATCTTAATTATGCCGTATTTACTTTGAGCAATTATTAATCTGATTTCTGATTTTTATCTCTTTGCTCTTTCGCTACATCCGCATATTAAAAGTTAATTTTCGTATCGTGTTCTCCGCCGTTCGTTCATCATCGTTTTTATATTTTCTGTTTAATTGTTTATTCTTCATTTTGTATATTATAAATTTGCTGCCAAGGCTGTTAGAGTTTGTTAATGGATTTCTTAGGGCTTTGGCATGATTTGCTTAACTTTCAAATATTTCTTTTCGGAATGTTTTTTTTGCTCTATAGTATTTTTCTGGAATTTGCTAGCGTTGATCCTTCAAACCATTTAAAGAACATCATTAAAAAATATAATTTTCCATTGTTTTCTTTGTGTGTTTTTTCGTTCTTTTGCGTATTTAGCTTGACGTCACTTCGGAATAATTACGGATTGTTCAAAATTAACGAAATGAGTTGATAAATGGCAGAAATTGTTGTTGAAATGAATTAACATGGAGAAATCTAAAAAATAGTTGTTCCATATGCAAAAAAAACCCTTACAGACAACAAACTTAACATTCTGTTAACAGAAATGTTAATGTAATCACATTGTACAAATTCCAACTTTTTCATCAGAATAATACATATGTAATAAATAAATGAACATGTCTTGGACATCGTTAACAAGAAGTTTGATTCAGTTGCCTGGCAATGTGACAAATACCTTTGATAAGTACACATTTATTTATATAAGATGCAGATGCCCAATATTTTGTGTACCATGTTGAATCATACAAATGCGTCGGTCGAGAACTCTTTATTGATATGCAAATAAGAAAATGCGCAATAATATAATGAAAACCTAACAGAATTATTCATCTTGTTTTTATTTTTTTTAGCATTGAGTACTTTGCCGTTTGTCGAGATGACCAACCGATAGGAAATTATGGTTGGGGGGCATCCGGGGGGTCATCACCACATTGCCTTGTGTGGGTTGACATAAATCATATCCAATTATAAGCATATTAAACACATTATTCTGACGAAAAGCCCAAAATAGCCAGCAATACATAATTGTGTTTGTGCGAAAAGTAAAAGAGAAAAATAAATAATAATTCTATTAAAATAACATAAATTTAACTTTATATAAACAAGTTTTGTAATAAATTTCAAAAGAATTAAATAAATATTTATAGAAATAAACCACAGCTCGATAATTATTTAATTCATGACAAGAACCAGGCAATGGCAAAGAAAGTTAATTTTAGACACACGCAAAAAAGTAAAGAAAAAAAATTATTTGAAGGTAAACACATTTGTTCGAATACAATAGAATATATGCCATAAGTTTCGTTTAACCTGTGAACACTGAATTTTAGCTAAATAAATATAGACACAAGTCGAAATGCAAATATAATAACAAAAACAGACAACAAATTTCACACACCTCCACAATAGAACCCAAAGCTGAACAGCTTTCAACTTTTTTCAGCTTTTTTCGCACGCTTTCATGCTGGAAATTTTGCTAAAGTATTTGAACATTTGATTTGTTTTGTTTGCCATTTCGCCTATTGGTCTTTTGCCCCCCATAAATTGCTCAACCTACATATTAAATACAGTTATTTACAATCAGTTTTCCAACACACACACAGCGGGCGCCGAATATGGAAAATCACCTGCTGTGCTGTGTTTTAAAATTCTATATAGTTCATTTCCTCATGGGCACGCCCTTAAAATAACTAATAAATTATTGATATGGCATAAAACAGAGCATCCTCTCTTACTTATTTCTATCTGATCGCTTAGCAACGAGGTTCTTACTGTTTCTCTGAAACAATTGTATGAGTGACCCCCCAAATAGTTGGTTGTTGCTAAGTGGATGGAATGTTCATATATATATTTTGTTTATAGTAGTATTCACGCACACTTGTCGTAATGGAATCACATTAAAGCTGGCAATTAATTAATTTGAATGAAACTATTTAAAAAAGTTGATGACACAGAAAAAAATATAGATATAATTGAAAGTTAATGTTTTTAATTTGTAATTCATTTGCAAGATTATAATAAAAACATTAATGACACTTCTAAGTGTAATATAGAATAATGTTTTCTAACTCTTATATATATATTTTTATACTATATTTCTGTATTCTTATGAAAGCATTATCATAATAAGTTTAATCAAATCGATAAAACTCTAACTCTGACTCTGACTTTAATTCTTATTTGGTTTTCAAAAACCAGCTAAAATAACCAGCTAAATGAACTAAATGGTAAATTAATAGAACTAATGATCTAGTTCTTTCCATTGAACTTTAACTGCAGTGAAAAAGGTCTTGCGAAAAATAGTTCTCTATTATTTAATAGCAAATAAAATCGATTATGTTTTGTCATTAAACCTTAGGCTTTTGACATAAGCTTGTCCTCAACCAATATACTAAATTCGCAAGACTGACTCAACACTGTTTGATGATAGAGAAGTTGTCTCTATATCTTACTTTTACAATGCTGCCACATTCGCTTGCAACGTCTTTGTCTTTGTTTGACTGTTGACCAAAACAACAACAACAAATTTTTAAGTTGATGCGATCGGAGAGGACCAAGATGTATGTACATATGTATGTAAGTAGGTTTGTTTGCCTTTTAAACTGAAATACTGGAGGCATGGCTCTTTTATATATATATATATGTATGTATGTATGTATATGAAGGCAACCGAAGGTGGGTATGCCTCCAAGGCAAACAATCTTTGGCGCGTGGCCAACTAAACAGAAAGAGCAAAGTGAAAGAGAGAGAAGCGAGACAGGGAGTGAGTGAGAGTAGATAGGCAATTGTTTAATCCCGGGAAAATGTTTTTTTTCTAATGAAATGCTTCAAATCTGTCTTATATCTTTTATATGCCCAGCAGCTAGTTCAAAACATTCGCTTAATTTTCCATTTTTGGCATTATTTGGGTTTTCTAGTTGTTTGAATTTTCACTGGAATGCGCAAAACGCACGAGACTTTGACAAACAACAACAACTACAACAAGCCGGCATCTTTTTTATGTTCTCTTCTTCAACGCATACAAACATTCCTTTCCTCTTCTCAACATAGTACCTCATTCCCTCCCTCACCACAGTAATTACACGCCTTTTCCCAGCATCATCGTTTGGCGGCTTTTTTCTCTTTTTCTTTTAAGCTGACCTCGCGACGTGCGACGCATGGAAAAAGCCGGAAAAAACTGTCTGATATTGCCATTGTTGTTTGTCTTTGGCAGTTCCCAAAATAAAGGCAAAAAATGTAAAACGGAACCAACTTCACACACACATACATATGCATTAATGTAGTTAGCTTGGCTGCAGTCTAGTTTCATTTCGTTTCGTTACGTTTCGTTTCGTCTCTCTTGATTCTCATTACTCTTTCTTTCTTTCTCTTGCTTCTCGCTTTTACCTAGTAACTAGTGTATGTAGGTTTATTTGTTGTTGCTATTTTCATTTTTCGCTACTCGCGCACCAATTCAAACTGTCTGCGCGATGACGCAGCAATTTCGTTTGTCTTTCTACTCTTTCAACAAAAAAGCAAAAAAAAAAAATATAATTAATAGAACTCACAAATTACCGGATATTGCACATTTCGCGCTTCTTTCACATCAATTGTGGCTTTTGGATAAAAAAAAACTCTTAATGTCATTTTCCTTTTGAAGTTCCTCACTTTTCCACTTTTCATTTCATAGTGAAGAGGGGATTTTCGGATTTTTCAAAACACAAAATTGAATAAATCCCCACTCAATATTGATTATTTGACTTGGAGTTTATTTTCAAAACCAAAACCAAAACTTGTTTTCAAGTAAATATTTATTTAAGGTTTTAATACTTTTTAATGGAATAATATAATAGAAATTATTCTTAAAAAAAAAAGTGCAGAAATCAAATAAAATAAATATCAAGTGCTAAATTGCATTAACAAGGAATATCACAAAAATATATATGCATTTATGTTTCGAAATAAAAAGAGAAAAAAAAAACAAAATAATAAAAATATTTTGCATATAAGTGTTTTGATTGCTTGTTTTCACAAAACTCGACAAACAAATTGGCCCTCAATTCGTTTTCGTTTTCGTTTTTATTTTTATTTATTTTCATAAATATATATTTTTGTGTTTTTTTTGTATTTTGTAGTCGACACCTTTTCCAGTGAAACACGTAAGCTTAAGCATTTTAACACTTGATTTGATATGCAAATATGAACAATGTAGCAAACTTAAAGTGGGGAGAAAAAGAGTGAGCGAGAGAAAAATATAGAGAGTGCAAAGGAAAGGGAGAGCAAGCTTTAAAGGCAAACGATATTTATGTGAAATCACAAAATGTATGGCATTTGTTGTGACATTTTTACTTCAGTTTTTTTTTTTGGTTTTTTTGGGTAAGCAACTTTTGTAAGCAATGCCAAAAAGTTGGTGTGCAAATAATGCTCTTTGTTTTTTTTTAATGATTTATGTTAATCAATATTTGAATTAGTTTTTGGATGATTTTATATAGAGTTGGAGTGGCAAAAGAGAAGGGTAAACTGTGAAATAAAAAAAATTATTAAAAAAAATATTTGTATGTTTATTAAACTAAAAACCAAACTTGCACATACAATATTATATTATATTATATTATAAATTATATATTATATTTTTCTTGAAGATTATTTTTTGTGGTTTATATGATTGATATGAAATATATATTTATTTTTATTAAACACAAATTCGAATATTCATATAATGGTAAAGTAAAATAGTTTTTTTTTGTAATCAAATCAAATAAACAATTTTAGTTACATTAATTTTTGTAATAAAGTAAGGGTATTTAAATATTTAACTACTGCTCCTTGTTCAAATGCAATTCTCTCGTCTTTCTTTCACTTGTTTTGAACTCAGCTTTGCTTGTTTGGCAAAGTTATACACTGCTTTATATGCTGTGTGTTCTGTGCTTTTTGGCACGTGACAATAAATATGTTGTTGTTTGCACTTCTTCTTCTTCGCGTTGAGGCTGCTGCTGCTGTTGTTGTTCTTCGTTGTTCGTCGTTGTTCTTTGCTGCTTGCAAGAAGTTCTGTGTAATTTTTGTAGCCAAGTTGAGAAAAGTGTGTCATAAATGTCATAGTTAATATTTGCTGTAACAGTACTTTTTGGCAACTGGCTTAAAATGCCATGTAAGTTCATACACAAAAGCGAACATGCCCCTCACACACATGTGCATACACATATATTTCAATTCTGTGTGTGTGTGTGTGTTGTGTGTTGTGTGTGTGTGTATGCGTCATATGCACCGCGCTCTATCAACCTTGACCCGTTAGTCAATTCACTTGCTATACAAAAAACAAACAAAAAAAAATAAATAAATGTAGAAAAAAAGCAACTATATATATATTTATATATATATATATATATATATACATATATGTATGCATATATAAAATTGCAATGCAGCGCATTTATGGCAACAGTCCCAGTTTGTTTGTATGTGTGTGTTTGTGCTCAATCCATAACCAATAAACCACAAAAGCTACAAACACACACAAACAAACACACACACACATATAGCCACTCTCATCTGAGTGCCTCATACCTTAAATGTGATGGCGGCCAGTCATTGCAACTGCAACAGCAACAAAAACCACTAAAAACAGAAAGAAAAACCCAGAAAAAAAATACTCAAATGTATTTTTTTTCTCATTTTGTACGTGAAATAAGTAAAAGTGTTCCAGTAAAGCGTAGATGACACTGACAAATACCCTATAATAACTGCAATAAGCACATTTTTAATAACAAAAAAAGTTATATATATCTTAACTAAACTTATCAATATAGCTAAAAGCAAAAGGCTAAAAGTCAAACTTAATACTCTCAGCTGCAGATCTTATAGCTGTTAAGACCCAACTTCAACACTTTTCACAGGGTATGAAAATAAAAGAAAACTGAGCGATAAAAATTGCAACTCGATTGACATCTAGTAGAGAAAGTAAAAATAGGCTAAAAATGAAGCACACTCTAAAGTAAATTTAAACGCAAAACGAATTGAAATTGTATCTTCCAAATGCATTCAAGAACCAGCTAGACACACACACGCACGCACACACACACACACAAATACACTGTCACACTTGCACATTGCCACTTATGCCAATTGTAATTAATCATGTAATCGTAATACTCTGTGGCAGGTGGCGAGAATATTTGTCTACACATTTGAAGCATTTTGCAGTAAGTGTGGAATAAAATAGTATTGAATGATGCTGATGCTGCTGCTGCTACTATAAAGCTTGAAAGCAATCAGAGACCAAAGTATAGGTAAAATAATACTTCATATCATATATTAACTTGTTTTTCTAGACAGGGTTGTAATTTATACGAACGTCAGTAGACGGAATAATTGAAGGTTAGCTTATAATAGTAATAGAAAACAAGTAGAAAAGCACTTGAAACTTATTAAACTCTTCTCAAAGATTTTGCATTTCTATGGCAGCTATATGATATAGTGGTACGATCTTGTTGATTTTCATAAAGAGATCGTACTTGAACAAATTGAAAGAACTTAAACACAGTTGAACTAGAAAGCTCAACAACTGAGAGACTAGTTTCCATAGAAAGAGATGGATAGCTCGCAATGCTGATCAAGAATATATATAGTTTATTGACTTATATACGCTTTCTCAAATTCGGGAAAAATCTCTCAAAAAACATTGTTTCATATTCTTAAGATATGTTTATTTAGCTTATAAGTTTATTCATAGCCCTAATTAACAACCAACCAAAATTGGTCAAAATTTATAGATTAACAAACACGAAATACCCAATAAACATTCACATGAAACCAACTTTTAAGTTCTGTACTAAAATCGATATAAAAACTGTAAAAATATATAAAAACGAGCAAAAACTGTTATCACAAAAAAAGTGCAACATGCAACTTGCAATAATAAATTGTGCCACCTTATGACGTGCCACAAACACAAAAGCACTCAACGAAACATTTTTCATTATGCTTTTTAGGTTGATTTTTGTTAACCTTCCTCTTGATTCCTGCTCCTCATCCTTTCTCCACCTCCTCCTCCTCCTCCTCCAACATTTGTACAAGTTTTTAGTTTTTACTGATTGCTTGCTAAAGTTATTGTTGTTGCTGCTGCTGCTGTTGCTGTTGCTGTTAGCTGACTGCACTTGGCCTAAAGTTGATTGCATGACATTGTTCTTAGTTTTCGCTTACATATCGTAACACAAAGCCATCTCCGGCCCCCCACCGCCCCCATTTTGGAAGCTGCCATCTAACAACTCCTTACCTTGCACTTGCACTTGTGTGTGTGTGTGTAAGCGCGCGATTTGTTTACATTGATTTTGTTGTTGTTATTGTTGTTGGTGTTGGTGTTGGTGTTGTCGGTGTTGTTGAACAACACACAATCAGAGAAACGCCACCAAGTTTTTCTTCTTCACCGCCTCAATTGCAATATTATTGACGACTTGTGAAAGAAATAGTATATTTTCTATTCTCTAAGTACTTTATTCGAATTGAAGACATTAGGTTTGTTTAGTATCTCAGCGATAAACAGTTATCTGATCGATAAACAGTTTAAGTTTAACTAAAGCTTTTGCATAAGATTTATTTTTTTTGTTTTTTTTTCGAATTACAAGAGAGGCACAATTTATTTGACACAATATTTCTTAAGCAGAGCATTTAATCTTCGTCAAACCATTAATTTTTTTCACTTCCAAAATTCTTTGTAAAGTGCATTTCTATTGAGGTATTTCTTTTTTTTTTTTTTTGCGGTCGGTAGTTTGCTGCTTCACTTCTCAAGTTGTAAAAATACGTCTTTCCCCTCGCCCGCCGACAAACACACTTATATTTTGGGGCTAACGATGGGCCAAAAGCGCAAGAAATTCGTGTGTTTGTGTTTAAGTTGATGACTAAGACAAATTGTTTTCACCACATGTGTCTGTCTTTCAGTGTATGTGTGTTTAAAATAGTTGAAATATATGGCACATGTATAAACATTTAGTTGAATATAGTTCAAAGAAGCTGCGTAAGTTTCAGTAATTTAATGATATTTTTCATGATTTCATTCTTTAGCAAAACCAGTTTCTTTGCAAAAAGTTCAAATTGCAAATGTCAAATTTTTAGTTTTTTTCATTGACATTTGCATTCATTTTCATTGAGCGTCGTTGGTCTACTAAAGATTAATGATCCGTTATGTTTCTCAAGTCGCAATTTATGCATTTTTAATACCAATTTAGTTCCGGCATTGATACGTTCCCATAAAAACTAAAACGCGAGAGACATTAATGCAGCAACATGCAACTATCACAAACTTTCAAATTGCCGATAATAATAAACGATAATGGGTTTGCGATGATGATGAAGTTGTCGTTGTCGATGTCGATGTTGAAGTACTTATTATAAGTAGAAAATGTCAGAAAAAAAATGCAGTTGCATTTAATGCAAAAAAAAAGGAGAAGTTGTAGTTGTTCATATATATATATATACAATGTATATATGACATGAAAAAGTTTCGTTTTGTCGCGTTGCTTTTCTTCATCATCAGAGCAAAGCAGAGAGCACAAAGATGCAAAAGCAAAAGCAAAAGCATATATATAGATTTATAAAAAATTTAAGTTTACTGCAGTTTTTATTGGCATTGTCAATTGTTCTCTCTCTCTCTCTCTCTTTCTCTCTCTCTCTCTCTCTCTGTCCAGCTTGTGTTTGCTCATACAAATGCAAGCAAACAAGCATAAATTTTTATAAATATTAATTAAGATGAGAGCATGTTAAAATAATTTGAGTGCTCAGCATTTTAATTTTGGTCTAACTTAATATTGTATGCTATACTTGTCAAATCTTAATAGTTAAATGCGTTTTTTCTTAAACAAGAAATAAAGTTAAAATTGCAAAAAAAAATATTTTTTTAGTTAGTTTTAAAAGAAAATTAAAAATTATATTACCTTTTGTTCACATTTTTTTCTTCTGGTTTTAGTTAAGTAACATTTAAAATTATATAATCATTTGTTTCTGTATTTTTGTTTTTGTCGTGTCACGAGTCACGAGTCACGAGTCACGAGCTCATCTCTATCAAGTAAAACTACCAACATTTTGGGTTCAGCCTCTTTGCTGTTCCTTTGATGTTTGTATGTCCGCTTGGCTTGGCTGTTCATTGACATGTCTTTTGGCACTTTATCGGCGGGTTTTATGTTTGTTGTTGTTTGGCTTATGCTCTTTTTGATGCCCTATTGAAAATTGTGATAGCTGGCGGCATTAATTGATCATATTGCATATTTTTGGCAGTTCACCGTTGGAAATAACAAGATAAAGATACAAATCATATACATGTATACTTATATTAAACACTTAACAGTATTAAAAATAATATAAAGATATTATTATTATTATTTTTTGTGTCACTTTTTTTTTTTTTTATTCATTTTTTTTTAATTTAATTTCTTAATTGTTTTTTTTTCTAGTTTAAAAGAGTATAAAACTTAATCTAAATATAATATACATATATATTTTCTAACTCAACCCGAAAATAACACCTCCAATAAAATATGTTTAAAGTAAGGGTATTTTTCACATTGACAAACCATGTAAAAACTTCATGTTAACAACCCATTGTTGCTGCGCTGCACTCTGTTAGTGAAGCATTTAATTAAAGTTGATCGTATTGCTGTTACTTTTGGTGTTCGGGTTACTTTATGAAATTGCGTTTTGTGGTAGTCGTTGTTGTTCTTCTTCTTGTTACTGTTGCTGTTGCTGCCGCCGCCTAATTGAAGTGTCATTAATTTGTATGCATCAACATAATTACACAAATAATTATGTATAAGTCATAAACCATTTTGTTTGTTAATTCCGAATGAGTTGTGTATCTTGTTTTTTTTGTGTTTTTTTTTGTGGCATCCTCAAACTTCTTTTCCTATTTGTTTGATGGAAGGGAAATGGTTTTTTAATCTGGTTGACCCGCTCCGTTGACCCCACTTACTCAATTCCCATTGTTTTTTTTTTGTTGTTTATTTTTTTTATGCCTCTCTTGTGTTAAATTTTGTTGCGTTTTTTTTTTTTAGTTTGCGCGTGAGTGATTTACATGCTTTATGGATTGGGACATACATATATATCTTTGACTTTTTATGCTTTAGTTGCTACAACTTCTACCAAAAAAAAAAAGTGAATAAATAATAAAAAAACGTATTAAAAAGAACTTTATTAAAATATCTCTTCATGTGCATGTCATGTTCATTTTATATGGTCGTCGTTCCATTTAGTTGTACTATGCTGTTTTTAACTTTTAGTTCTATTCATTCACATTTTAATTTTTTTTTGGTAAAGTTTATTGAACTTTTTGTAAGCTTTGTCATATGTAGTTGAATGTTTGTTATTAGTTTGAGTTGAAACTTGTGTTGGTAGTTGAAAAGTTTATTAAAGTTTGAAACCAATTATCTTTATTATGTAGATTGAAAACAAAACAACAATAAAAAGTATTTTTCTATGCTATTTTTTGATTAAGTGTTGATTAGTGAAATTCACTTCATTATAAAGGTTTTTTCCTATTTTCATTTGTATTATTTAAGATTTAGTTCTTATACCAAAGCATTAACCAGTTTTTTGCTATACTCGAATCAAATCTTAAAGCCCGATTTCTCATAATTTTAACTTATTGGAAACTAAAACTGGCTAAAACATTCTCGCACTAACAGAAGATAGTCACACCACAAAACAATATATAATTTGATGGTCTTGTCTTAACCAAAAACCTATTCTATCCTCTTTGCGAACCAAAAGTCACGTACAAAATTCAAAAATTGACTTCACACAGCAGTTTGGCAGTGGCAAGAGCAGCTGTGGCAGCAGCGCCAGCAGCAGCATCACTAAAACCCGTCAAATTGATTTTTGTGGCAAGTAAATAATCAAATCAGCTTTTAGCCATTCATCGTCCTCTTTATACATACATATATATAATATGAGAGCGGCGCCAAGAACACACACACACACACACACAAAAACCGAACCAAAAATCAATCTTTTGGCCTGGCCTGGCCCCCCATTCAAAGAGGAAAACGCCCCAAAAATTGTAGTCATTAGTTTTTGAAAAAAAAAAAAACTGTTCAAAACCAGCAGAACAAAAGCCAAAAATTGGAATATATATATATCTTCCGCAAAGTTCATGACCACGAACCCGAACTACTTAGCCATGTTTGGTAGCTGAATCGCGGATTGGCATTGTTTAAATTGCAATAGCGCCACATTTCTGCGCACCCCGTTTTCTCTCGCTGCCTTTTGTGTGTGTCTACGTGTGTGTGTGTGTGTGTGTGTGTGTATGTCTGCCTGATGAGTCGCATCAATCAACGTTTGCCCATTGTCTGAACTTGAAATCGACTTTTAAACAGGGCCTGCCAGAGAGCTTAACTCAACCCGGCTCGAACCGGGCCAAGCAAGCAGGCAAGCAGACAGACAACACAGGCAAACATAAAAGCCTAATGATCAGCGCCAGCGATTGAGTTACATGCAGCAAATCTTTGACGATCAGTGGATCGAAAACTCACTCTCTCATTCCAACTGCTATAAAAAAATAACTTCTTTGCTGCGTCGTAGTCGCCGTCGTCGTCGCCGCTGCTCATTGCGCCTTCCTTTTGAACTGTCCACAGTTAATCACAAACTGGCCAAAAAGAATGCCGGATTAAGCCAAGAGGGAACGGGTTTTTGTTTGAGCGCCGGCTCTAAGAAGGCACCTTTGTTTGTTGTATTTATCTTACCCTTGACACAGAAGGGGTATGATGGATTTGGATATGAGGTACAATATCTAGGTTTTGTTAATCGATAATATTCAAACCAATTAGGAAATATATACATTAAGATAGAGAAAAAATGTTGAGAAAAATAATGATAAAAGTAAGATTACAGATGGAAGTTACAGATGGATTGAAGAAGATCTTTAGTTAAACATAACATGAAATTTAGAAAAAAAAAAAACAAAAAAATTAAATTTATAAGAACCTTGAGAGGGTCAAGTCCGTGACTAGATTTCAGTGTTGCTAGCGATATACTTAATTTAAGTGCACCTTTTCTTGTTTTAAGAATATTTTTACTTGATTTAAGAATTTTTGTACTTATTTTAAGTATTTCTTACTGTATTTAACTATTTTCATCCTTTTTAAAGTATAACGTACTTAAATTGAACTTGACTTAAGAACACCTTTTTTCTTTTGGTCTACTAAGCAAGCCAGTTTCCAGGTTGAAGTTGATCGAAGTAAGAGCATTATAACTTCGACGTAAGTGCATAGTATTTTGCGCCTTTTGCTGACTTGTGTTTTTGTAAATCAAGTTTTGCAGTTTTGGAGTTGTTGGCGCTGGCTGGTCCGATGTTTGTTATTCTGCGGGACGTGGCGCAACTTGTTTTTTTTTTGTTTTTGGTTTTGTTGTTGTGCTTTTTGTTGGTCTTGAGAGCTGCTTGGGCTGCCTGGCATATTTGTTGCCTACAACAACAACTACAACAACAACAACAACAACAACAACAACAGCAAACAGTCAACAAGCAAAACGTGCACGCCAAAATATGCAACTGCAACAAGAACCGCAACAGCAGCAACAGCAGCCAGCACCCAACAACAATTGCAACAATGGACAGAGAGATCGCCTTGGGGCGCGTCGTCATTCCGTCTAGCTATGTTTTTGGTTGACTTGTTAGTTTGCTTCTTCTTTTGCTGTTTTTGGTTTTTTTTTTTAGGGTCAACTTGCTTGCCTTGGCTTGGCTATCTGCCAATTGTTTGGCAAATTAACAGCGAAAAGGAGTTGGCGGCACACACACACACAAACACACAGACACACACACTAACACACTCACTTGCTCAGTTCATGTTGATGTGGCTCCTGCTGTTGCGTATTGTCCTTCTTCTTCGTCTTCTCTTGCGTCTTCTACGACTTCGCGCAAAATGTTGCCAAACATTTAAATATGCCTTTGTTTGGATTTCCAGCTCAAATGAGCTTGTCGTGGCCAAAAGTTGTTGTTGCTGGCTGCAGAGTCTTCGTTCTACGATAATCTGCGGCATGCCACGTTTTGTTGCTGTTGTTGTTATTGTTATTTTGATGTACCCTGTAAAAGATTAAATGAAGCTGGGTATTTAGAAATTGTTGCAAAAAAAAGTGGGACTATAAAAATCGAATAAAAAGTTTAGTTTAGAAAATTACAATAAATATCTATTACGGATTTTGTTAACTATTAATGCGAACAACTTTTTCCTAGGGTATTCAATTGTTAACCATAAACAGCTTTAGCTTTCACTCTGTTTGTGTTATGTCTTGGGTCTTTGTTAGCAAGTCTTAGCCTGCGTTTGGTTGGTAACAATGTCTTGGATCTTGGTTTAGTGCGTTTATCTTCATTATGCCATTGAATTTATTCATGCATCCATATTTAGTTAAATTACATGTTGGCGATAAGCTTACGCTTCCCAGACCCAGACGCAGATGCAGACGCAGCCCGTCGTCTTCATTGAATCCAGATTCTCCAAATCATTCCACCAATCCAAATCCCGAATCCCAAGTTTAACTGCAACAACACTCAACTCAACATTCGCCTGCTCAAACTAATTAGTTGAGTGTGTTATTTTAGTGTTCTTTTGTTGTTTTTGTTGTTATTTTACTTTTGGTTTCCAAGAAAATCTTCGCGCAAGATTTGTTCTTCTTTGGCGTACATAATTAGGGCAACAAGAGGGGATTTTTTTCGTAGTCTGCATGCGCCTCAATTCTATTATATTACATTGTTAAATTATACGACTTGGCTTGAAAAACGTTTATCCTTATGTTTTTGGTTTCTCTTTGCAGGTGAGCAAACAATTTTCCTTGATTTGTATACCCTTAACCCATTAAATGGGTAAAAAAGGGTATAATGGTTTTGTGCAAAAGTATGTAACAGGCAAAAGGAAGCTTCTTCGACCCCATAAAGTATATATTCTTGATCAGCATCAACAATCAGTAAGTATATGAACGCGTCGATCTCAGGAACTACAAAAATTAGAGACTTCAGATTTTAGCTCTACTTATCCCTAAGCATATCAAAATGGTTTTAAATTTTCGATAAATTTGTAGGTTTACGATATACACATGGAAGCGATAACAAAATATTCTGGAATATCTAAAACATCTGTGAATTTTTCTTTCTTAAAATCGGTTAAGAAACACCATATATATGAAACCATCGAGAATTGGTACAGTAGTACTTAGGGACGGGTCAAGGGTTCAGGGTATCTTCTAGTCGAGCTTACTCGACTAGTGCCTTCTTACTTGTTACTTTTGGACAGATGCAACCCACAAAACTGCATTGGGTAAATATTTGCATTTCTAAGAAGTTTTGAAGTGTTATTCTTTAGCAAATTGTTGGTTTGGTTTAAGGCTCTTCGACTTGAGCTTTAATGTTGTTATCTGCAACCGCAACCTTCTTTTTAGGTGTGCGTGAATTCCATTCAAAGGTTTTTAAAAGTCGTTTAGGTAACGCATTCTGATGAATATGATATGGGCATACGGGAATAAATGTAGTTTGATGTAAAGTAATTTTTAAGTTATGAGTATTTTTGATTAGTATTATGATTTATATAAATAAAAACCACTTGAGAATTTAGAGTATTATTAAAGTATTTAATACATCAAACCTTTACCAAATTTTAACACAAAATTTACTTACAAAATAGCAAATATTTTTGGTCGAATTTCAACAGAAATTTTGCCATTTATTTTGCCTAGCCAATAAATCAAGAAGCACAACAAAAGAAGTAATACCTAAAAATCAACTATTGACTCACAATCGTTGTTGTCAATTGGATAAGCTAAAATGTCAGCAAGTTTTTAGTTTTGGTGCATTTTCGTCTGTCGATGCTTCTTTTTATATCAAATGAGACATATATAATATATACACTATGCCACACCTTAAAGTAAACAGCGTCAACCAAAAAAATGCAAGTCAAAAAATTGAAAACAAAGCTTATTGTTGAGCAGTCTTAAAAAAGTAAAATATTTGATGTATAAAAGCTTAAATAAGGTCCTTTAGCATTAACAACTTCCCTTTGCCAATAATTCATGGAAGTTCCCAACTTCCGGGTTTTGACACACTCATCTAGTAAATGACCTCAAATTAGGGTATTTTTTTCATAACCCGAGCTAGCTGTTGGGAAAATACCAAATTCATTGCGGTCAAATATTAATTTTAGTGGTCACCTACCATTGGTTTTTGGTATTTTTTGAAAAATAATGTACAATAAGATTATGGCAAGTATTTCAGCTTTTTGCTCGACACTGTTCACTTTAAGCTGTGACATAGTGTATATAGTGTATGGACGTATCTACACTTATATAAATAGATAGCCGTATACGTTTTATAGGTTAACTGCTTTGGCTTTGGTTGACTTTACGGTTTTACGCTCGATCAGTTTACAACAAAACAAGACAAAACAAAACAAAAAAGAATCCATAGAGAATTGTATATATAGAGAGCGAGACAAGGCAAAGAATAAGTCGTTTCGAGTATTGTGGCGTAACAATAAATGTGAAACAAGCTTTAGCTCAACCAATAAAACAATAAAATATTGACTTATCTTTACACTGCAAATCAATTGCAACAATAAGAAGAGGAAGGTGAAGTAGCCCCCAAAGCGGAAACACTTCGTCTACTTTGACCAGTGAATGGCAATTGCTTGGCTTCTTTAGCTTTATGTTCTCCTAGTATTTTTTTTGTTGGTATTGTCGTTAAAGTTTTGCAATTAAAATGCCATTGAGGTGTTGTTTCTGTGGTTTTTGTTGCTGCCGTTGCCTTTGTTGATTTTTCGTTTGCTTTAATAAGCCATTGGCTTGATCCACGTTTCTAGTACAATCTAAAAAAAGTTGCTTAGCAGCATTTAAATGGTTGTGGCCTTAGCTTTTGTTTGTGTCAATGATCTATCAAATGGCATTAGAAAGTCGTTGTTGTTTTTCTTTTTTGTAATCTGCTTTTAATTTTAATTATGCTTATTTGATTGTTGAAGAATATTCAAAGATTGTTGCCTCTTTTGTAGACCTGTTTTGTCTGCTTAATTTGTCAACTTGAAGTTTTCGAGTTCATTTTCGTAAAAAATATATTAATTTATTTATTTTTCAGCATTTGAAAAAACTATAAAATAAGATAAGCCAAAAGCGAATGTTTTTTTGAGCTTATTTGACATTAGTTTCAAGAAAAATTAAAATTTATGCATAACAAATATATTGCTTAATCCAGATAAGACATTGATGGTTATTAAGACAATCTTTAACCCGATTTATAGTCATAAATAACAAGAAATTGCTTAAAATTTCCCAACTTTCTGAAGTAAGTTAAATTTTAAAGCGCTAATTACACATACGCGGTAGTTGAACTAAATGTTTAGTAATTGTTTTAAGCCTAAACGTTAATTGCCATGCAACGAAATAAACAAAATGTCGTGACGCTTTCTCAACTTGCGAGCAACATATACAAAAGTAATTTGCAACGGACGGCTAAAAGGAGTTATTGGTGCAATATGTGCCAAAAATGTGCCAAAGTAGAGTGCAAATGAAGTCAAAGCGACAAAAGAACGAATGAACAAGCGATGCAAATGTCAAACTCATGTTGCATGCAACCACATGAGAAAGAAAGATGGGGAAGAGAGAGAGGGAGAGTCAAAGATAGTAATATTATCTCTCAATGAATGCAATGTTAACCAACAAACGGCACTTGCTTCATTTCTCATTTTCACAATTTCACATTTTTCGCCCATTTCCAATTTTTTGAGTTTTCCGTTTCCCATTTGCTACTTCACATGATGATTGTCGTCATTGCCAGAGCAACACACTGTAGCTGGGGCAGAGAGTGTGTGAGAAATGTAACAATAATTGAAATTTAATAGCTACGACGACAGCCGCCACCACAGCCACCGCAGTTGCCACAAGGGGCAAGCATCATAAAAAATAAAGTTGCCAGCATAATGTGCAAAGTAGGATAAGATAAAAAAAAATCTCATTCGCTTTTACTATTATGCACATAGGCACAAAACTGAAGCGACGAAAACACACATTATATATTTTTGCACACATGTCGCGAAGTCGCCTCAGGCCTCAGGCTGGTAGAAAAAATAAAAAGTGGGTCAAAAGCTGTAAATGATATTTGTTCTACTTGGTTTTTAAGACGTGGACGACACAAACACCAACACCAACACCCACACTCACACTCACACTCACAGCCACAGTCGCAACTTCCTTTTATGCGATTTGTTTGCCAGCCTGAAGAAAAAACTGCACATCAAAAAAAAACTAAGAGATACGAAAACTGCATAATCATCAAAGCAGCAGCAACAACAACAACATCATGATTATCATCATAATCAGGCAACGTCATCAACAACTTGCTGAAATGTAAAAAAAAGGAGATGAGATATTCATACTATTTTTTTTTTGCACTCTCTAGAATACGTGTCAAATTTAACAACAGCTTGAAGTATTTTTTTTTGCTTCGTTTTGGGTTCTTCAGGTCAAAATCAAGCTGTAATTGAGAGATGCCATTGAACTTTTGGTTTATTTTATAATGCAATCTTTGTGAGATGTCGTCAACCTTTTTTTTTTCGTTTTTTTGTTTTTTACCGGTTCCACTTGAAAAGTTTGTGCAGTAGCAATTAACACATGTCTGCTAAGTAACCGCATCTCAAATGGGGAAGCAAACAGTTGGGTGCTGTGCCCCAAAATAAATAAAACAATAATAAATACCAGTTCTTGAACCATATAATTTGCCTTGTCATACTTGCTTAGTAATTTTAATAATTTATGCTCGTTTTGCCAAGGCGAAGGTTAAATGGAAATAATAAAAATAAACTGTTAGCTTGATTACGAGTTAAGAAAACATGAACGAAATGGAATGAAACTTGGAAAATTATAGAAAATTATCTTTGAATAAGAAAATAATAAATTTTTTTTTTGTATACAAATTAAATATAAAAGTACATTTTATAGAGAAATAATATATAATTCGTATAGTAGAATTTTACTTTTGATTAAATCAAAGTGAACTGAATATGAAATCCATATATGGTAGATATAATAAAAATATGGTATTATTATCATAAATACAATAGTTTTCTTTTTAAAAATAATATTTTTAAACGTATTTTAAACACAAATAAAGTACAATGTGTCATGTTTTAATTTAAATGTGTAAGAAAAACCCAATCAACTAAAGCTTATGCGTTAAAAACTGGTTTAATTTCAGCTGATTATAAACAGAATCGCAAACAAATAAATTCAAATAATTGCAGTTATATAGAAAACAGAACGTGACTTTCTGATTTTTACAGCCATTTGACAGCGCTTTGATTACACTTTGTGCACAAATCTAAATGTGAAGCTGCAACTAATTAACTATATATACATAGTTAACTACAAATTGTACATGTGGATGTAAAATGTGAATTTGCAATTCAAATTGTTTTGTTTGTCAGCTCATTAAAACTAATTGTATGAGGAATATTGCACTTGACATTTGCAATTATCAAACACATCAAAAGCAACGCAATTTCACTCTAACAATGATGTGAAATTTTTTGTGAAACGTTGGCAACTCTGGCAAAATGAAATCATTGCCCCAGCACAAAGGCCACAAAGCCAAACGTAAAATAAAATAAATAAAACAAAATAATAAATAGACAGATGTGTGTATGAGATGAAAATAATTTCCTGTTTTCAACTTTAGACAGATAAGCATTATTAACATTATCATTATCATCATTATCATCGTCATCATCATCATCATGATGATTAGCATTATAAATTATAATTAGCATTTGGTTTGTGCGTCGGGAGGACTTTTCATTTGGTGTCTGGCACATTTCCTTGCCACAAGTTAAAATAAAGTTAAAACATCAAAATAAAAAAAAAAAACAAAAATAAATATATTTATTTTAATGAAAGCTTTATTAGGTTTTATGAAAACATCAACAGCCGTCAGCAACTTTTCCCTCCTCCCCTCCTCATTTTGGGGATGGGTTGTTGGTGCTTAGGGTCAATCTGAGTTTGTGTCAGGCTGCCTCGCCCTACCGGTCTCTAACGCCTACCGCCCCGCCCAACCCCTCCTCTGTAATTCATTTCAAAGGGGTCGCCATGGGGTCGCTGAGAGGGTTCATTGCGGGTCATCGCTTAATTTTTGTGGCTTATGGTTAGTTTTTTTTTGTTTTGTTGCTTTTTGTTTGTTTCTCGGGGTTTAATTAATTAACTGGCAAACGAAAAACTAGTATTTTGTTTTTATTTTATTATTTATATATTTTTTATAGCATTGGTCTCCATGTTCATTAATCAATTAAATTGTCGCGCGTTTGTATTAATTTGCATATTTAATTATAAATGCATTATTTTGTATATTTTATGTATAAATATATTTTTTTTTTTTTGTGTTTTTGCACTAATTTCTTTATCCACTTACCAATAAACAACATTTATCTGTTTGCAAAAAGGTATAATTTGTTAATTTGTTTGTAATTGATTGGTCCACAAAAAAAGTGTGGCATAATCCTAAAAAAGAGATTAACCATTTTTAAAATTAGCATTCGCATTGCATATTAATGTAAACTTGACACGTTTTAATTATAAAATAACATTTTTTTGCATAATTATTATTATTATAGAGCTGGTAAAATTTGTTGACAGCATAATAGTGATAATTTTCAGATTTGATACCGACAATTTAAAAACAAATAAAAATACCGCAATAAATATTTTCAATTGAAAACGTACAGAGGGACAGAGGGACTGTACCAACGCTTGATGGTTTTATATCTGTGGTGTTTTAATAAAAATTTCATAGATGTTTTTTATTTTGTTAATAGTTTCAATTCTCATTTTAAAGTTTTCGGTATTCCAGATCGATTATCGATTGCATGTGTATATCGTAAGCCTAAAAAGTTATCGAAAATGTAAAACAAACTTGCTATGCCTAGGGATTAGAAAAGCTCATATCCAAAGTCTAGAGTCTCAAACTTTTTTAGTTTCTGAGGTCGACGCGTTCATACATACGGACAGACGGACGGACGGACGGACAAGGCAATATCGACTCGGCTGTTGATGCTGATCAAGAATATATGTACTTAAAGGGGTCGGAGAAGCTTTCTTTTGCCTGTTACATACTTTTGCACAAAACCAATATACCCTTTTTACCCATTTCATGCGTTAAGGGTATACAAATATATTGATGACAAAAAAAGTCAAATAAAGTAGTTTGAAGTTTACTTCTAATAAAAACAATGGAATTATTTTTACAAAAATGTATCATAATAAAAACGTTTTATGAATTTAGAACACAAAAAAAGTTTACAAAATAAAAGCCAATTTGATAAAATAACAAAATATATCATTTTATTTAAATGCATATTTAATAGAGAACTAAAAATGCTATTCCTAACAACAATAAAAACTAGCTGAGTTTTTCTGAAATTATATATATATGCATGTATTTAGTTTTTCCCTATGAATGTCAAAAAAACATGAAAATAACATTTATAACATTTTTTTTTGCACAAAATACTTTTTGACATTTACACAGAAATAAGTGTTTTTGTTCAATTCTACCCACTCCCATAAAAAATAAGTAAATACATCAAAATGTCATTTCATATCAGCAACTTCAATTAACCATCGATTTTGATAACAAAAGTGGGGAAATGTTATTAATGAAAAAAAAAAAACGAACTTATCAGTTTGACGAACCCTAGAACAACAATAGTTTCCCACATGCTCCGGCTACGCCTCTGCACTCTAATTAAGCAATTTAATCATATGAAGTCAGTTGGGAGCATTATAATCTGTATATAGATAGATATTTTGCCCCTGTGGGTAGTTGACATCAGGGAAGAGAGGTTTTCCTATTATTATTTCCCAACTCACCCTCGTAGGTTGACCATTGCAATGAGTACCACAAGGTGATAAAACTAGCACAAAGGGTGTTTTCTTTTTGGTCATGGGTGGGATGCAATTTTGCGGGGGTGAATTGTGCGGGAGTTGCTTGAATGGGCTTCGATTCTGGAAAACTCTCTGACGACGATGACGACAGCAGCCACTCAATGTTCCGGACAATACGTGCGAAAAATGCGATTGACGAAGAAAAATACTGTGGAAAAACTTGTGGACAGCTGGTCGGTCTCTGGTCTCTCTTTTGGAGGGTGAGTGGTGATTTTAGTGCTGATTTTAGTCGGAAAAACGTGACTAGATGCCAACTGTTGGCGGGTGGTTCACTTAAATCCACGTGTTGTTGTTCTGGTTGTTGTTGATGGTTCATTCGTTCACTGTGGTTTTCCACCGGTTTCTTTCTTTTTTCCTAGCGGCAACGCGTCGGAAACACGCGCCAACGACTGCAAACGGATGTAATTAAGGATTTTTGCGTGCCAAAAAGAAAAGGCAACGCTCAATTTGCCTCAACTCTAGTTGTGGTAGAGTAGTTGTTGTGCGTACAATTGTTGGTTAAGTGAACGGAACTTGGACTTCAGACTAGACAATTTGTTCGGTTGTTGTGCGTGTGTGTGTGTCTGTCTTCTACTGTCATTTGCAACCATTTTTCACTTTAGTACTTCATCATTAAAACGTTTGTCTGTGTTTGATTAGAGGGAGTAGTAGTCGTCCCACATGAAGTATCATTCAGTTTTGTACAAAAATTATAGGGGTAGCTGCGCTTTGTGTGTGTTTTTGACGGCAGCATTTTGAGCGTTTTGCTTGTCATGCTAATTTCATGCACATCTAAAGTTTCAGTCAAATGTAACTAATAGACTACAGCCCCTAAAACATCCACTTATAATTGCAAAATCATTGATAATGAGCAGATTTATCTGTTTTTTCTAAGCCGATAGTTTACACACCTTATTTTATGCAGTGCCATGAAAAATTTTAAAACCCTATAAACTTTTACCTGGAAAAACAAAGAAAAAAATGTGTAATTGTTTTATGGTAGGCATCTGAAATTTTTGCTCGACACTGCATCAAATAGGGTGTGAGATACTGTATATGTATGATTATGTCTGTTTTTGATTAATCTTCCAAGTCTTTGTTAAACGTAGTAATCGTATTTGTACCTAATAGTTTGCAGTGGGAATATTATCGAATGGAAATAACTAAAAACAGTTAAACATTCGCACTACAATCGTTTTTATCACAATTGTAGAAATCTCTTTCGAACGTTGTATCTTACCCAAGTATTAACTTGTCAATTCCAATCACACTATATTTTATCCTTAAGTCCTAAGAACACAAAACAAAAACCCAATAAAGTTCCCTGTCAACACGCTTTGATTGGGTTTTTAGTCCCCCACAAACTCGTTATCAATTCTAAGCATGCTATAAGTTATACAAAAATCCCAAACAAAATCACAAAATTAATTTGTAAACCCAAAAAAAATCAAACTACAAAATCCTTTAAACAACAAACGACAAAACAAAATTTTATTCTTTTTTTTGTTAAAGATCTTAGCTCATTTTTTGGGTAAAATCAAATAATAAAAAATACTCAAATAATGTAATTTATGAGCAATCCGCATAAAATTATTCACAGCAGACCCAACGACGACGACAAGTCTCTGGGTAGACTAATAACCGACCCCCCGACCCCACAAAATCCTCCAAGTTTAACTCACTTATTCTCAAGAGTGGGCAAAAAAGAGCACAACAAAAACAAGAAGCTGTCACGAGTGTATAATAAAATAAATGGCAACAACAAAACACACACACGGCACATCATAAAATAACTATATATACACTTAAGATTAACGGCAAACCAAAGATGACGACGCGACTTGAATTTCTACGCAATTTAACTTTCGCATATGCGAATAAATAACAAAAACAACATAACCATCGAAAACTGGCATAATAAACGCGATAACCGGGCTAGCGTAAAAAAATACATACGCTAAGCTAACAAGCTGCAAAGGCGCAGTGCTTATAACAAATATATATATATTGATATATATGTATGTATGTATATTTGTCTGTTAGGTATATATATTGTGAGCGAGTTTCTCCAAAAAAAGAAGCAAATAATAATAACAACATTGACAATATTAAACCAATAATGGCATAGACTTTAGCAACTTTTGGCCAATGTCCCAGCAACACACACACTCTTCATGAGTTCATTTAGCTTATTACAGACATACATATATTTTTACCCAAGATATATTCATTCATCAGCAACAATGGTTAATAAGGATAGCCTAACGAGACTGAGAGTTTAGACAACTTGTTTGTCATCAGAGATATTTTTAGGCGCAAAGTATTCGATTTGCATATGTATAAAGATTTATTTAATAATCCAATTAAGTAATTGTAATAAACTCCATGCTAATGAAAACTAAAAGTTACTTCTTGTAAATATTGATGACACTTTCAAAAAAGTTTAAGTTAAAAAGAAGTTTCAAAGCACTTTACATAACTACTTCAATTTTGTTAGAGTACAATCTGTGTCGGTATTATAAATATTTATAACATATCTTCATTGTTATTTTGGCAAAATTTCGCACATCATCTGACACATTTCGTCGCTGTTCCTCATTGTTGTTGTGCTTATATACCTATATACATATATATCTGTATAGGTATGAGTATGAAGCTGACATTTGAGTTGACAGTATTGACATTACCACCCAATGTACATACATACACATACATACACATATATGTAATGTAATGTAATAATGATTTTAAGCAGCTTTAATATAATGCCAAGTTCTTCTTCCACTTCTTGCCTTGAGGTCGTTTAGCAGCGTTCTCGACTCGACTCGACTCGAATATCGCTTTTGCGGGCGCAGGCATGAAATTTTTTATTATTATGTCGAAAGTTGCCCCAAAAAAAAAAAGAACGCAGACAACAACAATGTTTCGCTCTCATGTTATTTTCTGTGAGATGTGATAAAGATGAACTGGTGGTCAGTGTGACCCCAAAATGATGCAGCCAGCCAGACAGACAGACGGACAGACAAGCCAGTGTTGTTGGCGTCGTCGGTACATGTGTCGTATACATAATAAAAAGGATAGCGTGTGGGATTTAATCTTGAAAGTCGCTTTGATTATTGTTTCGCTTTCCGTTTTCCTTTTCTTTATTTTATTTTTCTCTCTTCTTTTAAATGTTCTTTAAGATGTGACAACAAATTGGGATTGTGACGTGCTTAATGAGCGACATTTTCTTTTATCCTTGGTCGAAAGTTTTTTTTATGGCTGATTTCGATCCGCTTATATTAAGGCGCCACAAAGTATTCTTTTTGGATGGCAAATTGTGTGAAAATCTCTTTGATTTTATTGGGCCAACTAAATTGTGTGTGATTGTATGATAAATGGCAATTTGAAAATGGAAACAATTATTTGGGCTAAAACTTTTTGTTCTTGTTGACATGAAAATGTATTTTAAATTGCAGTTCAGAAAAATTAAAATATTATTGTATTGAGTAAAAATGAATTTTATTGATAATTGTACATGATTTTTAATGATTTGGAAATAGAATACAATTTAAATAATTTTTTAAAAAATATCTTTGCTTAAATTAAAATTAAATGGTACAGTTATGAAATGGTCTGAAATTAATTAATTAATATAGTTTAATAAAGTTTATTTGCTCATTTGTTTAATTAGGTATTTAGCTAATAAAGTTTATACTGTCAAAAATTTAATATATAAATATCTTCAAGTTGTAAAAAATAATCTTATGACTTGCGATATTATACTAAATGGTTTAGAAAAAGCTTATACTAATACGGAGAGATAATGCAATAAAGCAATTGTCAGAAAAAATGAAATATGCGCATTTCCGTAACTCCGCATTATATAATTAGATAAAATATGATTTATTTTTATCTTCATTTTCACTTTTTAATAGACAGCAAAGAAGCAGCAGCAACAGCAACATGTTGCAAGTTTGCAATTGCATTTCACTCTTGAAAATTATTCGTTTATTTTGTTTCCGTTTCGTTTTTTCCTTTCAGGTGCTTTTAATGCTCATTAATAATTTATCATTTAAAGTAACATTTTGTTAATCATGTTAATGTACAAAGTGGTAAATGGAAACGAAAACGAAAAACTAAATAAAGCGCTTGCTTATCTAATATTGAATTAATTAACGAATTGCCTCGATGTTATATGTAAAAGGCCTTGCTTATCAATGTAAACACAGATAACTGAATGCAACAACTTGTTTGTTCGTCTTTCTCTCTCTATCCATCCTCTCTCTCTTTCGGTGTAAAGAAAAACCTTGACATGATTTGTGCCTCGTTTGATGAGTAAATAAAATAGTTTATTCACAGATTGATGTCTTTACATGGCACATTTCAAACTATAAACACATATACACCTACATATATGTTTGTTTATGCATTTGTTGATTTTTATACATCGTTTTTGTATATATATCGTTTTTTTTTTTGGCGTTGCTTATCAAGTTTCATTGTTGATCTAACACTTGTACCTTTCAGTTTTTATGGGCGCCACTTGTTTATTTTTTTTTGTGCCTTTTTAAAATTGAAGAGCGTCTTTATGCGATAACATATCTTACCTGAGCATTGCTTTTAACTCATATGCATACATACAATCTATTTCTTTGTTTTGACGTTATTTTGGGCTTAAAAGTTCATTGAGCATGTCAGAGTTTTTTTTTTGTTTAATTTGATTTAAAGCCAATTTGCTTTTTATATCATAATTTTATTGAGCTTTCTTTAATAACCCATGCAATATTGTGAACAAGTAAAAATATGTATAACATTTATTTTCATGTGCATAAATTTGTTTTTTTTTTGTATAAGCGGAAATGCAAAATGTACAAATTTTTTGTGTTTTTTCCCAATTGCATTTTGTTGCATTTCCCTTTCGTATACTTTTTTATTTACTTTTTATAAATTTTTATTACCATAAACATTATTTTTTTAAAACTTTTACTTAAGCGTCGTTTTAATATTACAATCAGATTTATTCGTCTAACACTAGTTGAAGCAAAAAAAAAAAATAAATAATAATAATTGTTTTTTAGACAAATAGGAAAAACAGCTGACAAACCGTGAAAAACGTTTCGTCGTCGTCTAACATTTTTAACAACAATAGCAAAATTAATCACACCTGGGAACTAAAATGTCGACACTGTCAACCACGTCAACAATGCGGTTTATACACACGCTAAATATTAGATTTTGGCCACATAGAGAGAGAGACAGAGAAGATAGAGTATAAGATAGAGAGAGAGTGAGAGGAAAAGAGTGCTGCCTGCGTGTCCTGTTAAAAAAACAACACCAAACAAAACACAACACTTCTATGCTTCCTTGTGCGTTGACAAAGTGCGTCGACGTTGTCGCAATGTTTATTGTCAACGTTGGGTGAAGATGCGGGTGCGGTGGTGGCGGTGCGGCGCCTCAAGTGCCGCTTGTCAAGTGGGCCAAGCCACTCCAAGTGGTTGGGCTATACGTGCACTAGGCGCCAGGTAAAGGCCTTTAAACGGTCTACCTGCCACGCCTCTTTGGATGCCACACACACACACACTTAATTTTTCAATGGATAGCTAGGGACCAGGACCAGGGTCTTGCTCGTGGTCGTAGTCCTGGTGTTCCTGCTTATACTTTACACTTGTCTGGACATTTGATTAATGATGCTTACGTGTCTGTTTCTCATGTTTTCCTGCCTGCTTGCCTGCTATTCTTTCTTCTACATTTTTTTTTTTTGTTTTCGTTGTTGTTACTTGGCATTTCCCATTATATTCAGTGTCATTTGAAGGATTTTTAAACAAGTGATTTTTTTGTTGTTGTTATTATGGTTGGACTCCCCTTTGTTGCTTAATTAAGTTTATGTCTCGGGGGGTTGTTTCTATTTGCAGTTGTGCCTGCTCCCCCTTAGCACCTGTCATGCTCCTACACCTGTCTCGAGTGGTTTAAAGTGGTTCTTTCGGTCGGACGTACGTCTGACACAAGCCAAATAAGTTATGTGTCTGTCTGCTTTTTGCTGCTGCAACTGAGTCACCTCGCCAGAATTTGCTGTTGTTATTTTTCAATTGATTGCACATGTTTTTGTATTTGATGGTTTATTGATAAGATAAGCCAAAAGCTTCATATACACATATTTGTATATTAGTTTATTGATAAGCTTGTCGTTTATATTATATTCTAATATTAAAAGTTCTTTTGACATGTGAAAGACACAATTCCATGTTTAATTTTCATGTATTTTCATAAGTATGTAACAGGGAGGAGGACTCTTCGCCGACTCCATAAAGTATATATATTCTTGATCAGCATCAACATCCGAGTCGATTTAGCCATATCCGTCTGTCTGTCTGTCCTTATGTATGAACGCGTCGATCTCAGGAACTACAAAAGTTAGAGCTAGAGCTCAGATTTTGAATATGAGCTCTCCTAATCCCTAGGCATAGCAATTTTGTTTCAAATTTACGATATCTTTTTAGGTTTACGATATACACATGTAATCGATAACAAAAAAATCTTGAATTTCAAATATTCGGAAATAATTAAAATCTCTTAAACTTTTATTGAAATCGGTTCAGAAACAGCGAATATATAAAACCTTTAAGTATTTGTACAGTAGTACACGTATGTGTTTGTCTGTCAGACAGATGGTAGGGCGTCTGTCCGTCTGTATGGTCAAGGGTTAAGGGTATCGTCTAGTCGAGCTTACTCAACTAGATCTTTCGTACTTGTTACTCTCCCATTTTGTGTCTGGTATTAATTAGTTTAAGTTACCAACCCAAACACAATTACATAAATAGATTTTATTGCGAGTACCAGACATAAACACTCATAGTTTCTGTGTGTGTATGTGTGTGTGTAACACCTGATGGCGCCCACTTGTACATTTCGCATACATTGCAGTTAAACCTAATTGGATTGTTACTACAACCTGTGTGTGTGTGTGTGTGTGTGTGTGCCACATGTTGCTACGCGCTACACTCGCAATTTTCCCTCTGCTAAACCCTCTCACATTTGGCTAACGTCAAACTGCATTAATGCTGGCAATTTTCAGAAAAACCAGCAAAATCCCTTTAGTTGTAGTTGTAGTTTGTAGTTGACATTTAACCGGGTCCGTCGAAAACTTTCGTTTCGAATATTTTCACCATGCTTTTGATTTTTATCCCTTTGTGTCCGAAAATAGCTTTCGTTACTGTTATTTCCGTTTTGAAAAATTGAACCACTCAAATCGATAAAAACGCACTAGCTACCACACAAAGCGAAAGCTGCTGCCTGGAAAAGTTTGTAACTAATGCTCGATTTAAACTACACGTGGGATTTTTTTTTGTTTTAGAGCGATAACATTTTTGTTTGAAGCAAAGAATTGATTCAAAACGCAACCATCATAAAGTCGGTGGAGAAGTTTAAACCAAAGATTTTCAGACCTATTCTGAAATTGCTTATATATAAGAAACCAAAAAGTATCTACTTTTAAATTAATATTATACAATAATATATAATTTATTTGAATTAACAAAAATCAATATTTTTAAAAATAAATACAAATGTCTGAAAGAGCTCATTGATAATTTATTTTTATTTATTTTACTTTCACAATGCAAACATAATGAAAATTAATTTCTAACTTAGAATTCTAGGTATTTTTTCCCCTAGTTATTTTTTTTTTAATGGCTGCTTTATTAGTTTTCCGGGCTTGTTATTATTTTAAAGGGTAATTAGTTATTTTACGCTGAGTTGTTTTGCCTCTCCCTCTCTCTCACTTTCACTCTCTCTGTCTTTTGCACTCTCTCCCCCCATTTTGCTGATGTCGTCATCGTCAACGTGTTGGCCTGCACTTGAAAAGCACATTTGCTTGCTTCTCTGTTGGCTTGTCAAGTGCATGTTGGTTGTTCGTTGTTTGTTGTTGTTGTCGCTGTCGTGGTTACTTTGTGCAAAATTGAAAATAATTAAACTAGAAATTAGTAGAGCGTATCACGGTGGGCCTGGCTCCTTTGTTAGACACAGCGTCAACCTTTTTCCCCCCGTTTACATTGTGGACTATGTTTGGGTTTAACTATTTTTTTTTTTACTTAACGCCCGTAGTTTATATATATTTCTTTTTTGAGCCGACTGCAGCAAGGTTGTTTTTAAAGTGTTGACATTAATTACTGACTGTGTGTGTATGTGTGTTTTGCTCGCTCGTTCTGTGGAACTTTTTTTTCCCTGTTAAGTGCCCGCCGGTTTTTTTTTTTTAATTAGCTCGTGCATTTTATCAGCTATTTAGTTTGGGTATACTTTATTCACCATATCGACAAAATTTACTTGAAATTCCTTTGAAAACTAGCAAAAAAACCTAATAAATCTATAAATAAACAAATCACATTATAAGAAGAATTCCTTTTTATACCCTTAACCCATGAAATGGGTAAAAAAGGGTATAATGGTTTTGTGCAAAAGTATGTAACAGGCAGAAGGAAGCTTCTCCGACCCCATAAAGTATATATATTCTTGATCAGCATCAACAGTCGAGTCGATTTAGCCATGTCCGTCTGTCTGTCCGTCTGTCCGTCTGTCCGTCCGTCCGTCTGTCCGTCCGTCTGTATGTATGAACGCGTCGATCTCAGAAACTACAAAAGCTAGGGACTCCAAATATTGGATATGAGCTCTCCTAATCCCTAGGCATGACAAGTTTGTTTCAAATTTTCGATAACTTTTCAGGTTTACGATATACACATGTAATCGATAACAAAAAAATCTTGAACTTCAAAAAACTGAAACTGAGGATTGAAACTATAAGCAAAATAATGAACTTCTGTAAAAATTTCATTAAAATCGGTTAAGAAACACCGGAGATATTAAGCCATCAAGTATTGGTAAAGAACTACACAGCCATATGTGTATGTCTGTTAGCCCGACCATCTGTCCGCCTGTATGGTCAAGGGTTAAGGGTATCTTCTAGTCGAGCTTACTCGACTAGAGTCTTCTTACTTGTTTACCATCGATAAGGCAAAATTGTTCTCAAACTTTAAAGGAAAAAAACATTTTGGAGAGCATTAAGCAAAATAGTTATATATAGTTAATTCCAAGGGCAAAAAAGCGTATACACAATAAAAACATTTATTTACATATATATACAATTATTTTATAAAAAAGAATTTATATTAATTTTTAAATATAAACTTAAAATATTGTTGTTGTAAAATATTATTACTAAAAAATTTAATTAAATAAGTAAATTCTTTTTATTATTATATATTTTGTAATTATTTATTTATTATTATATATGCAATTATTATTATTTCTTTTATATTATTATATACTTTCTTATAACTTTTTTTTTAGTGCTTTTTGCCACATTATTTCCTTGTTAAAATTGATTTTCAGTTATGTTTTTTTGCCTGCTGTTTTTATCTTCATTTTGTTATACATTCCGTTGCCAACAATGTGCATCGCTGCAATGTGTGGCACTAATAACTAATAACTGTTGCCAACGTTGCAAGTTAGTTGTTGCTGTTGCTTTGACCGTTATGCCTTCTTTTGTAGCGGCCGATGTCTGGCCGGGTCCGACCGGGTCTGGCCTGGTCTGGTCACTCAACCTAGTTGCTGCACGTGTCCGTGCAACAGCATCAGCCGCATCGTGTGGCAATAAGGCATTTCAGCTATTTTGCCCCAGACCTCGCATAATGCGCGTTGCATTTGACATGTGCATCATTTTTGTTCAACTCGCCTGCTTTGCCCCCCTTTCCCATTCCATTCTGTGGGCCTTTCAGCAGTTCCGTTCTTCTATAGTAGCTGCCATTTGCTGTTGGCTGCGGCAAGCTGATTGCCTCACGTTTGTGGAATGCCCATTGCATTGGTCGCTTGCGTTTTCTGTTGCACCACCACATCTCCCCTCCCCTTCCCTCTCACCATCTTCTAACTACCTTTTCGCACACATTTTAATTGATTTTACCGTTTACTCAGGTGCAATTGTAGCTGTTGCTTCTACTGTAGCTACGGCTCCTGCTGTTGCTTTTGCACCACAACAACACCCTTTCAATTGTCACACACACACACACACACACACACACACATACAATCACATAACTATCGAATTGCTATGGCGCTCGCTGACCAGCTGCTGATTAGTTTCTCGCATTGACTTTAAGTTCTAAGGCCTATTTTTGTTTTGCTATCGAAGTTGGCGCAATTGACAAAACGTGCTTAATTGCTTTTCTAAAATGGGGAAAGTTAATGAGTTAATGGGTTTTTTGGGTAATAAGGCTTACGAAATGAATGGAGCCTTTAGATTTAACATTTCTGTTTCTAAATTCAATTGAAAATAAATCTCATTTTCATTCCCACACACACACACACACACACACAAATATTTGTTAAGCAATTACCATTTATTTACCTATTATTCCGTTTTTATTTACAGGTACGTACTTGCCTGTTGATTTAGTTTCATTCACACGCCCTCAAGAACAAATAACAACAGCAACAGGCAACACCAACCATTCAAGCATTCCAAAAATGTTCTCAATGCGTAAGTCCAACACACACAAACATTTTACACTTATTTGTTATTTTGGGGACCACCGCATGTTCAAACAAATAATGAACACAAAAGAATTTTACAAAAGAAAAAAATAGAATAAATGTCTCAAAAAGAATTACATTTTCGCTACTGATTGAAAAAATAAATTTTACTTACACTTTGAATTTTGATAGCGTTCGAAAATATTTGCACAAAATGAACTTGACACAGTTTTTTTTTTATTTTTTACGCTGTGCTGCGCCAATTGTCTTCAATATGTTCACGAGTGTATTATTTTTTTTATGGTATTTGATTCATTTCATTAACATAAGAAGCGCTCTTCAAATTACAATATCAAGCACAAACCAAAAAAAAAAAATCGTGTGAACAAGCAGCCAATAATAAAATGCGGTGAGTCAGCTGAGTCTTAAAAAAACGGCATAGCTGTTGGGGAATGTGTATATAAATACATATATGTATATGATGCAAACATTTTTTTTGTTAATAAGAAGCGCTTACGAGAGACGAGATTGCATACCACACTGTGAAAATATTTATTCAATTATCGGAAGTTCATGTTCAGTTCAATTTTGGGAGTTTGTTGATCAATTCTTATTTTGTATACCCTTAACCCATGAAGTGGGTATAATGGTTTTGTGCAAAAGTATGTAACAGGGAGAAGGAAGCTTCTCCGATCCCATAAAGTATATTCATTTTTGATCAGCATCAACAGCCGAGTCGATTTAGCCATGTCCGTCTGTCTGTCTGTTCGCCCGTATGTATGAACGCGTCGATCTCTGGCACTACAAAAGCTAATAGCTCCAAGCTTTGTTTCAAATTTTCGATAATTTTTTCGGTTTGGGGATTGAAACTATTACAAAAATAATGAAAATCTGTAAATCTACACCGGAGTAGTACACGTACATATGTGTACGTCTGTCAGACAGATGGTCGGGCGTCTGTCCCTCTGTATGGTCAAGGGGTAAGGGTATCTTCTAGTCGAGCTTACTCGAAGTCAACTTCAATCTTCCATATTTCCTGTGTTTCTTAACCGACTTTAATGCAAATTTCACAGATTTTCATTATTTTATCGATAGTTTGAATCGTTATTGTCGAAATTTAAGATTTTATTGTTCATATTATAGCGCCATTATATTCTTTTACCCCTTTAATGGGTTAAGGACATAAAAAATATAGTGTGATCATAGTTTGACATTGCTAAATGCTTTTTTGAACATTCTTAAATTTAAATATTGATTAAGTTAGGGCTGGCAAGTTTCTTATATCCTTAATCCTTTAAATCAACAGTGCAACAGCAACTAACTATCATTAAAATCTGTGTTAATTTGTAATTTATTTTGTCTTTACCTTTCGAACACACTGAATCGAATGTCTTTGTGATACCCAATGGACAAATTCAACACTTTGTTATTGCTTTTCTCACTTTTTCACCTTTTTCAAATATTTATGACAACTTTTTAGCCAAACGTTTAAGCTCCCAAAAAGAAGACAGCAGCAACAATATTTGACAATTGTTAACCCAAATCGATAACAATGGTAGATTTATGTTGGGGCCTGGCCCAAAAGTGAACCCTTTTTGGAAGCAATTTGCATAATAAACTCGGTTTGGCTTCTGTTTTGTCTCTGGAGGTATCAAATTTGTGTTGATGCCTACTGCCAAACTTCAAACTCGTATCTACATAATAATTCTTGGATGACAAAATTGAAAACAAATTTAAATGTTAATGTGTTGTATTCCCAATTTAATATCTCTATATGCATATAGAGAAATTTGTATCTATGCCACATAACAAGGCGACGCCTCGGAGATTAATGAAAATCGAAAACTCCCAAGTGTGTCTTAGAGATCTTCTATTGTCCTCTTGTCACACTAAGTTAAGGAGTAAAGGAGAGTGCGTGGCTAAATGTATATGTATGTATCCATGTGTGTGGCAGATTGCTTGGCAACGCCCGCCAACTGAAACACATTATGTGCTTGTTATTTGCATATTATTATAATTCATATTAATACAAGCAGCTTGATGGATGATGCATAGTAAAATGTTTTCTATTTAATCTATCTTTAGACATTTCATATATGTATGTATAATAATAAAAATCGTAATTAAATTACTTTTTCTAGAACTAGTCGCAGCTGCTGCAACCACAGATTATCGTTTTGTAAACATGTTTCCATGGCAGGCCGACCGACACTAAAAAATCTAAGACATTAATATCTTCATCTACAGTTACAGAAGATCATTTCTTTTGGGCGCTGTCATCACTTTTATGGAAATTTTTGTGTAGATTTTTACGATAACGCGACTGCGACTTGCCACCAAAAAATGTCACGGTGTTTTTGTGTAGGTGACGCATGTAAACAATGATATGGTTGCATCTTTCAAACAATAAAAAAAAAACCAAAAGAGAGAGAGAGAGAGAGAGAGAGCGGGAGACAGCGCTAAGGGAGAGAGAAAGAGAGTAAACTATGCATTTAGGCGCCAGCAGTGATGTGGAATCAATAAAGCATAGCCGTTGGTGCAGCAGCCTGCAGCTTAGAAACAAACAAACTGATACAAAGAGATAATAGTGAAAAACAGAGAGAGTGAGAAAGAGTGAGACAGAGAGAGAGTCTGTAGCTAGTGGGGAAAATGTAGCCAGTTGCAGTTGCAGACAGTTCAGTTCAGTCTGAGCTCTGTGATGCTCTCTAAAAGCGATTTATTAATGTCAGTCAGACAAGTGGCGGTTGTCTATATATGTGCATTGTTGTGTTTACATTATGTATGTGTGTATTGGTTGTGTGTGTGTTGGTGTGTGTTGGTGTGTGTTTGTGCATCGGGTGCATAGCCTCCATATCAGGCTCTGTGGCGGCAATGCCAAGCGCATGTTTGTAATCATGTTGCTGATGATGACGGGCAACAGCTCATGTTGCTGCTGCTCATAATGAAGATGATGATGATGAATATGACGATGATGCTGTTGGTGTTGGTGTTATGGCTGCTGCTGCTGCTGCAGCTGTTTACTTAACTAGCTCTCATAAGCATATGTGTGTGTGTGTGTGTGTGTGTGTGCTCGAATCTGTGAACATTAAGCCCCAGCAGTACGCACTATGGGCAATTGTGCGTTTTGCCGTGAATACCTTAATGTATCTGTATAAATATGTATGTGGACCCTGTTGGGCTTTCGGAGATAGCAAGAGATAGATAGTAAGCAAAACCTAATACAAGGTGGATAAATGTAGGTTTGGTTTATATAAAGAGAGTTTCGTTTTTCAATTGAAAATTTGATTTTAGTGTAGTGTTTCCTTTTCCAATATCCAAATACTTTTTTGTGTTAAAGTTTTTATCGAATTATTTGAATGCAGATGACATATAAATCGGCAATAAACCAATATTTAAAATCTGCGTAACACTTATGCTGTGTAATCTCTAAAAAGGACAAAAAGTGACTTTCGGATTTCATTTTTTGGTTTCACACTAGAGCTAGCAATATATGTAGTTTGGTTGCTGCCCCGCTGGGCAATTTGTCTGTCTCGTTTAGTCTGGCATGGCAAATGTTGCAGTTTTGTTCTTGTTCTTGTTTCATTCATCGGTTGCTGCCGTTTGCAACATTAATGTTGCTCACATGCCATCGTTGCTTTTGTTGTTATTGTGTACACATAGACTTGTCATTTGCAGCGGAAGCAACACAAAAACAGTAGCAGAAGTATATAGCTTGAACTCCAACTTACTTTCAACTTCACTTCCAACTTTAACTCCCACACACACACACACACACACACACACACACACACACACACACACACACGCATTTAACCAGACATAACAGTTATCCAGCAAAATCGTAATCTCTTACATTTCTACGTTTATTTATTAAATTTATTGCACAGATTGTGAGATTTTTTTAAATGCTGACTCTGACTGTGTCGCCCTTTGAAATGGTAGGCGGATAATTTTTTCTTTTGTGTGTGCATTTATTTACATAACCGTTTTGTGTTGTTCTTATTACTGCTGCTGCTTGGAGGGAAATATAGTCATTGGGGTAGGGCGACAACTTTATATGGATGTTGCATGTTTGTCTTTTGTATTGAAATGTTTGTTTATTCTTATGATTTTGAATTCTTGCTTTGTGTTTGTGTTTTTCTTCTTGCTTCCTCCCGCTCTCTCTATCTCTCTCTCTCACTTGATATTTCGGGGGAATTCTGTTGAATCATTAATGTGTGTCATTTATGTTTGCCGCAACTCAATTATCTAGCTTATGCGTAATAAACATATCGATAAACACTTGGAAAAAAACCTCAAAATAGGCACACAGCGTTGATGGAAAGAGGGAACAACAATGGTGTGGTGTGATGGGAATATTTGGAATTTTTGAAAACTCTTGGGAATGATATTATATGGCAACATATTTATTAAAGCTTTGCGGTAATGAAATTATTTCTAAGATCATTTAGATTGGTTAAAGTTTATAAAAAGGAATATATTTAAGTTTGAATAAGCTTAGGAACATATATTTGCAAACATTTTCAAGCTTATAAAACATTTATTTCGACTTCACTTAAAGTTCTTTAGAAAAGTATTCATTGTTTTCGCATTACTATTGAAATCTGGACTTAAAGAGTTTTTGTGATCATGTTCAACACACAACTTCAGCTGAGTACTTTATTCCTTTTATTCATTCCCTTTTTAGTTAAAAAAAGTTTACAAAAGAATGATCGATCTGATAACTCAAACATCCATTCAAGTCTTTTTGTCTCTGGAAGAAGATGCTTTAAAGCTCTTATATAATCAATGCTAAAAATTCTTTTTCTTGCATGCTTAAAGGATCTCAGATTCATGCCAAAAACCCCTTTTTTTGCACTCTTCAAATAAATCGGCTCTAAAAGAAAGTAAAGAAACTTTTTAAACTGCACCCGCCGCCACAAACAAAATGCAAACTTAAAACTTTATACCAGGTTCAATTGCTAGTTTGCAGCATATAGCCCAAAGATACGTACGCATATAAAAAATATATTTATTTTTTAACTTGGATGCAGCCTTCTTCTATCTTCTATCTGGTATCTAGTATTAATTAACCAACGACGATGGGAAAAAACCTATCGAGTTGAACGAGTTGAGAGAATCCTTTTGTGCCAGGTGCGCGCTGCTTCGCCTACACACAAAAACTTTTCTCTAAAAGTTTGACATAAATAAGTGCACTTGTAACTCATTGGGATTGGGATGGGGTATAGTTAAAGAGAAAGTAGAGATAAGTCGTGTGGAAAACGTAAAAATGTCAGACCAATTCGCAGGCTTAAAACAGAAAAGTTCAAACTACAATCCCATTTATTTTGTAGTTTATGCTCGAGAAAATTAGCAATGCCAAAACAGATTTTAATGCAAATTTTTTTTCTTTTCCTCTCACGCAAATAATTATAAATGCAAAGACTGTAAATTGTTTGCGTTGAGTTGTGATTGTGTTAAGCGAATGTTCTTAGCAGTCTCCAAGCCAGAAATAGCCAAAGGTTAAAGCATCAAAAACATAAATTTCACTCGACGAGTGCGAAAGACTAAAAAGTGAAATAATATTGTAATCAGTAGAGCACAAAACAAGAAAAAAACAAAATGTTTTTGATAAGGGTTAAGAATAGAAAGTGAACCGTTACCCTCTCCCCCCTGACAAAAAGAAACCACAGTGCACATATTTCACACACCCACACTTCCAGGCAAACAAACCAAAACAAAAACAAAAAAAAATGACCCTAATTTCATTGTTTAGTGTAGGCAAAGCTCAAAAAGAAAAACAAGTAAGAAGGCTCTAGTCGAGTAAGCTTGACTAGAAGATACCCTTAACCCTTGATCATACACAGGGAGAGACGGTCGGGCTGATAGACATACACATACGTGTACTACTGTATCAATGCTTGATGACTTTATATCTTTGGTGTTTCTCAACCGATTTTAATAAAAAATTCAAAGTTGTTCATTATTTTGTTAATCGTTTTAATCCCCATTTCCGAATTTTTGAAATTCCAGATGTTTTTGTTATCGATTACATGAGTATATCGTAAATCTGAAAAGTTATCGAAAATTTGAAACAAACTTGCTATGCCCAGGAATTAGAAGTGCTCATATCCAAAATTTGATCTCTATATTTTGTAGTTCCTGAAATCGACGCGTTCATACATACAGACAGACGGACGGACGGACGGACGGACGCACAGACAGACAGACGGACATGACTATATCGACTCGGCTGTTGATGCTGATCAAGAATATATATCCTTCCTTCTGTCTGTTACATACATACAACACCATTATACCCTTTTTACCCATTTCATGGGTTAAGGGTATAAAAATAAGAAAGGGAGAGAGAAAAACAGTAACGTGCACAAAAATAACAAAAGTAATGGGCGAAATGTGAAAAATGTGAATTTTCATGTTTACTTTATGTTACCCAAGAAATTGGTGCAAAGGGTATAATGGTTTTATTCAAAAGTATGTAAAAGGCAGAAAGAGGCATCTACGACCCAATAAAGTAGTATATCTTGATATACTCTTCTCTACCATATGCAGAACATGTTTGTTTAAAATTATCGATAACCCTTTCAGTTTTCCATATACGGTAATACAAATTCGATAACGAATATATCTTAAGTTTGAAAACTGTATTGGAAAATATAAGTTTGATTCAAATCATCAATAACTTTGCCTTGGTTCAGGGCAGCTCCTAGTCAAGGTTTCTCGACTTAAACCGCTTATTTTTTTTGTAGTTCTCTTGCTTGACGGTCTGGATCTAAGAACTGAACTACTAGGTTTAAGTCTTAGCTTTCATCCTGGGTTATTTGCTCATGCTCTCCCTCCCATATTTTATACTTTATTTTTTTTGGTCATACAGTTGAGTGAATTTGACAAATTATAAGAATGGCAAAAGCCAAAACCAAATGAACAAACCAACAAGAACAATGAAACGAGAGAGAGAGTGAGGACGAAACAGAAAGAGCGAGAGGGAGAGTGAGGACGAAACAGAAAGAGCGAGAGGGAGAGTAGTAAACTAATGTATTTGTGTGTGTGTGTTATGTTTATGTTCATGTTATAGAAATAGAAGCATACGATATGTATGAGCTAATGCTTATTAATGCTCATAAGGATTTATGAACAGTTTTTCGTTTTGTGGAAGTGAGTTGAATGATTTTCTTTTTCTTTTTTCCGTGGATGGGTAAACTTAAGCGATGTTTGTGATGGCTTGGCCTTGTTGCCTTTCCGAAAAAGTGTCAAGCAATTGAAAAAAGGACATAGACAAAATGCCAAGAATGAAAAGGGTTAAGAATGCTTAAAATGGACATTGGATTAGAAGATGTGTGAAAAGTGAAATGGGAAACATTTGAACTTTGACACCAGAATGTTGATTGAAGAAAGGGAACTAGAAAGAAGGGAAAATATGTTCTAATGTACATATTATAATATATAAATATTTTATAAGAGTTAAGAAAGCACCAACTATATATGAAACAAATCTAAATCAATCAAGAATCGATTTAAAGTAATGACAATATATATTTTTATATTTATTTATTATACATTTTTGTGTTTCCGCAATAAACTAAACTGAAAAATAGTTAAAATTTTTATGGCCACAAAATGATAATGTAATGATTGTTTTTCCAAGCAATAAAAGCATTTATAATTAGAATGCTAATTAAACAACAATTAGCCATAGTTATTGAAAATATGCATGTGTAATATATACGTATGTATGTATTCATATATGTGATATATAGTACCATGATATGGTATCGGCAACGGCAAAACAAATAAACAACAATCGCGAATTGTGCGCATAAATAATTGCGGCGTATACATTTGATATTTGAATAACGATTCTAATTGCTGCTAATGAAATGCTATTAAAGGCCTCAGTAATGCAAATTTAATTGTCACCAATGCGATAAACTAAATATATGTTCGTATGTATGTATATATATATAAATATATATATATATATATAAATATAACATCTAACATCAGGGTTATCAATTGTTTACAGCTCTGATATACAATATAAAAACCACAAACAACAAACAACATGCGCTTACGAGCTAAGAATAGAGGCGCAAATTATTTATAATCGAGCTCAGCAGTAAAATGCATTTAATAGATAATTTAATATATTTGTTAAATGTTAAAGAATAATTTAAATAAACAATTTTCTATGAAAGAGTGTTAGACAACTTCTACTTAATATACTCTTAATGTTTCTTTTTATAATTAGCTAAAAGCAAACCCGCGAAAAAAACCGTTTGACCAGCGGATGAGACAGAAAAACCCTTTTCAAAGAGCAGCTAAAGCTTAAGAATAATTAAGGGTGCTTCATTAAAATTGTTTGAGAAACAAAAAATGAAATGTGACAAAAGCTTTGAGCTAGAGCTAGAGCTAGAGCTAAAGAGCTATTGGACCAGCCAGCAATCAATTCTGCCCATTTTTTGTGAACAAACAGTTTTTTCGACTCAGGGCTAGACACTCAGGGTATGCACTGTTTGTTTTGTTTAGATTAAATCAATAAAAAATAATAATTTTTTTTTCTTTTACAATTTATTACCATAAATTACAGTTAAAAGTGACAAAAAATACTATTTACCTAATAAATGTTTTTAATGGGCCGAGAGTATCTGATAGTCACAAAACTTAATTGCACTTATTTATTTATTTTTATTTCCCATCAAATTCGACCCTCCCACCCTTCCACATTCCTTTCGATGGAACGTGCCAAAAATAAAGCAACCCTTTTGGGGAATATAGCTTGGCAATGGCAAAACTTTGTCGTCTCTGCTCTTGATGCTAATGATTGTTTGATGTGCCCAGTTCCAGCACTTTCAAAGTAGCAACAAAAAAAAACAGCAAACCAAATAAATAAAAAAAAAGTCGAGACTGCTGTTGATGCGCTAAGAAGCATCAAAGCTGAAATAAATAAAAAAGTACAAAAAACTAGTGCCTGGACTACTTTTTGGTCATCCTTCTTGTGTAGTGCTGCTATTGCTGCTGCTGCTGGACCTAATGGCTTTGTCGTCGTTTTGCCTGCAAGTTGGGCAAAGACAAAAGTTTCGTAATTAAAATGCGTAGCTAGCAAAATTTAAAAAATACCAAAACATCGAGAAGGCAAAGCACAAGGGTTCGGTTCAGCTGCAACACTTTGTGGCAGAGTGTGTTAAAGTTGTCGTCGTTTATACTCCTGCGGCAACTGCAGTCAAATTCATCGTCTAGTTTATGGTCATGGCCATGCGCCACAAGTTTCGTTTTTTCATTTCTGTTATATACTTCATATTTTGGGGGTTTCATGCACTGCGGGAGTTCTGAGGATAGATTTTGATTGCCGCCAGAGGAGGTTTTTCTTTAGCCCCTTGAGGCTCGATTTAACTAATTTAACTGTAATATAACATAACCAAAATCACATTTTATACAGAAAACAAGTAAATGAATATATGATTGGTTAGCACAAATAAACATAAGACGAGTTACACTTTTCATCAGTAACTTTGAGTCTCAATCATCAAATGTACCCAAATTGTTAAGTATAGGGGTGATATATTACATTCTAGGTAATCAAAAATTATATACATATATTCAAGTACTTTCTTTTCATTGCAGTTAGTGTCTGTAATTTTTCCTTGCATATTGCAAAAGTAAAGTCCACTTAAAGAAATCTTTCAAGTATATAAACTTTTGACCAAAATCTTATATGCCATTTAATCTCCTAAAAACAGAAAGAAAAAATACTCAAGTTGAACTTTCTTTGATCTTACTTGTTTGGGAAGTCTGCCGTCAACCTAATTAGTAAACAACTTAAAAACCTTTTTCAAACTTCCTTTTTGCCATTTCCAAAACGTACGACCAGACTTTTTTAAGTCTTACGACACCCTTTAGCTCATTCATCCGGTGCGTGCTCAATGATAATTTACTAAGCACACACACACAAATTCTCAAGTGTTTCGTATATTCTTTTATTTGTTAGTTGAACTTTTGTATAGTTTATGTGTAGCTTTTGCCACACAAGCTTTGCAGACTATCACACACACACTTGACCTCTAACACTTGGGTGTAAGGGGCATAAAACTATCAGTTTAAATGAGATAATGACCACAAAACACCAAACATAAATAACGAATATGCAAGTTAACAAAACCTGACCAAGAGAGAGAGATAGAGAGAGAGAGAGAGACACGGTGACAGGCGATAGCGCCTAGAGACCACAAGAGCAAGTTCTAATTAAAAGTTGCAACCCCCTAAAATCCTTTTTTATATGTAAATAAAACAAACAGTATAACACTTTGCTACTCCATTTTTGTTGATGTTCTTGGTTTTTGGTCTATCTCTATGTCTATGTCTGCGGTATACAAAAATATTGTTGACAACGTGAAATTAATTTAACCCTTGGGACGGACAATATTTTATTTGTTATTTCCTGCAACAATGAAATTCCCACATGCGTTGGAATTCATAACTTGTTATCGCTTAGGGGTTAAGTTTAGAGCCAGCAAGTTTGGAGCACACATCCCTCTGGTGTCTGGAACTGGGTGCTTGTCTGGTGTGTTGTTACATGTTTCGGGTTGCCAAAGAAACTCAGACAAACTCAGCGAACCAAAAGCAATTAGAGAGAGCTTTAGACAGTGATAAGCCGCCAATGATGGTTATAATAACCATAACAATAACCGCCACAAAATACACTTGACTCTACTTGTGTGTCTCCTCCCCTGAACGGCATCAGAGAGAAACAATAATAAAAATGAGAATGATTTTAAAACTTTAAGTTGAGTATATTTTTCATAATTTTATTGCCGTATTTTTCGTGAAATATATTTTTATTGTGCCCTACGAAGTAATAATCCGCTTTTTCAATTATATTTTTATAATAAACTATTTTATATTAGATTTACTTTATTTAGTGCAACCACAAAATATATAAAATTTCACATTTAAGTGCTTAATACTTTGGTGAAAATAATTTGTTGTTGTTGTCCCATTCACCGTTTTGTGGTTTTATTTTGGCCAATAGTTTTCCGCTTATGATTTTCGATGGCACTAAAAACATATTTTTTTATATCAAATACCATACTATCTATTTTCAAGCAAAGTTCAAATATATATGACGCAAATAAAATAGGAAAAATCACATATGATAGTTAGATTTTTTCGTGAATTTATATGATATATTTATATGAATTTATATGAAATATTTTAAACAAAAAATAAACGACCAGAAAACCAAAAAGTAATTTGCATCGGCCGGGAATCGAACCCGGGCCGCCCGCGTGGCAGGCGAGCATTCTACCACTGAACCACCGATGCTATATCAATTTAATAAAGTTTTTATAAACATATTCAACTCAACTTTCTTTAATTTATACCCTAATACTGATTTGATTGTTTTGAACTAGACAAAAGAGTATAAATAAGCATTAGTATGTCGTCTTAGTTGTTGTCAAGGCTGATGGGTTATTTTTGCATAGCTCAGCTGATAAGATAATAGCTGTTCAATTGGACGCATGAACGAAATTTTAAATAGATGTATAGAAAGTGTCCGGGAATTGATAAGGTTTGCATTTCAAAAGCGTGTGAGCTCAATAGATACTGCATTAAGTGAAAAATAGCATTTGGTATATTTCTGACTTCGAATTATTTATATTTATTTGTAGAATAATAATTAAATAATTCTTATTAAAGAAATATTTGTTTTTCATTGGAATTTAAATTATACAAAAATGTTATATTAAATAATTACTTACTGAGTTGCACAGCAAAAATCGCTTGAATCAAGATAAAAGACCAAAATTCAAAGACAGAGCCAGAACCAGAGCCAGAGTCAGGCCAAAGTACGCGAGAAACAAACAACAAAACTGGCAAACAAAATGCAAGAGAACAAACTTTAAAAGTAATTAAATTCCAAGCAAATAAATTAATACCAAAACATGAATAATGTAAACATTGAAAATAAAAAAGAAACAACAAAAAAAATTAATAAAAATTCAGACAAAAGAATTTCATTTAAATGTAAATGGGAACAAAATGAAAATATGCAAACCCACCAAAAAAATCAGTGTTGGGTGCAGCCAGCTGTTTTGCGGTTTTACGGGCAAATTTGTATGTGACTTTGTTATTACGTTTCAACAGGTAGGTTGGCGCATTTGTGTCTATAGTCAAATGGATTTTTACCTAAATTGCAGTCTGCATAATTATGTCAAACAGTCATATTTGTATATGCTTAAGCCATTTTAGCCAAATGGTCAAAAGGCTGAATATTAATACTACTAAAGTAAATTTTCGTAATTAACATTCGGTGACAGAATAAGGCAACTTCTACTTTCTCCTCACTGTAACCGCACTTAGGCTAATTGAAATTAATCCAAAAGGCATCAACAAGATAAGGTCTGTAAATGTATGAACCATAAGGGCAAAAATGTAAGCAACCTGCAATTCAAACTGATGCTAACTGAATGTCATTCCTTTTTCACTGTATGTATCTTTGCATGTGCCTGCCGCAATATGCAAGTAATTCGTAATTAGACTAGCACCAACATTCAAGCTACGGGGTATATTCGGTTAGTACACCACAATTTTTTGAATATTATTATGTTTAAAAGTATATAATGTGATACAGGTATTTAAGATCAAATCTGTTAAGTAATTATTATTAAGTAATTCGATTTTTATGTTTTTTTTTAATATTTAATTAATTGCGATTATTTTTTCATTTTTTTCACAATAACTAATTGTAAACGTAATACAAATAATCAAATTTAATCGTGATTATATTATGATATTATATATATATATATATATATTATATAAGTAAAAATAAGGAAAAAAGTTCGACTACTGTTGATGATTGCAATTAATCCATATTTAATCATGACTATTTTAGGATTGCAAAATTGAATTAAAACTATTAAAAAAGTAATCCAATCCATAATCAATAACAAAATATTAATTATTAAGTTATTATTTCTTGTACAATTTCTTTAATTCCTAATCTTTTCAATAACATAAGAAAGTGCCCTGAGGTATATTTCGGTCGAGTTTAACATGAAATGGGTAAAAAAGGGTATAATGGTTTTGTGCAAATGAATGTAACAGGGAGAAGGAAGTTTCTCCGACCCCATAAATATATATATTCTTGATCAGCATCAACAGCGGAGTCAATATAGCCATGTCCGTCTGTCTGTCCGTCTGTATGTATGAACTCGTCGATCTCAGGAATTACAAAGAACAGAGACTCCAGATTTTGGATATAAGCTCTCCTAATCCTTAGTCACATGTAATCGACAACAAAAAAATCTTTAAAGTCGAAAACTTGAAAATGGGGATTGAAACTATTAGCAAAATAATTAACATCTTTGAAATTTTTTATTAAAATCGGTTAAGAAACACCGGAGATATGAAACCATCTAGCATTGGTACAGCGGTACATATGAGTGTGTCTGTCAGCCCGAGCGTCTGTCCGTCTGTATGGTCAAGGGTTAAGGGTATCTTCTAGTCGAGCTTACTCGACTAGAGCCTTCATACTTGTTCATTTTAGTTGAAGTAATGTGCTATATGTGAAATTCACTTGTGTTTGCTATCTGTCATTTGCATTTTCAGTTAGTTACCATTCTGAAATTGTAATGGTTAATTTCAATGAACGAGCCTCGTCCGCCTGTTAGCTCCACTCGACAGCTCCACAACTCTACCACTCGACAATAAATAGTTGAGGGTGCGTATGTAATTAAGAGAACAAACTTGGTACTTTGTGTATATCTAGCTGCAAAACCACATTTATCATTTGGGTTCCCTCTATCTGTGGGCTCCCTCTTGTGTGTTTATGGAATGTTGGCTTTGGACATGCACTTCAATTATGTTCAATATTTGCTCAAATACATTTATGGAGAAGTTTAGTTAATATACTCTCCAATTAATCATAAAATATGGCAATCGTATTAAGAATTTTTCATTTTGGCACCATTGTGGCCTTTAGTAAATGGATGTTTAGATATTAAATGAAATTTATTTCTTTTCTTATTGCAGGTAAGCTTAATGTTATGGTTGATAAATGTTAAGAACTAGTCAAGCAGTCAACTGAAAGGTATGAGAACTTTATTAAGGGTAAGCAGTATTAACACTTGCCCAGTAGTTGAGATTTGTGATTTCTAATCCTTTCGTTTGATAATACTTAAAAATATTTAATAAGTAATCTAATTACTTTTAATGAATGTTTTTATTATTAATAATATTCAAAATGTAATCTAATTACTTTTAATAAATATCCTTGATTATTTTCAATTGTATGTTGTTATTCTGATGTAATGATGAAAATTTGATTACTCGTAATAGTAGTCAATTAGCAATCATGATATTTCTGCAAAATAATTATATAATAATAAATTGCTATTTTTTTTGTGTTGGGTATAAATGGTAATAAACTCAGTTCTCATCTGATTTTTACCGATAATATTTCAATAAATGTCTAGCAGTTTAAAGTCACGCTCAAAACTACTTAGCTACACGATGATAATTTCGTTGTGGCAATTGCACACGAAAATTTAAGTCGCACATTATATATATATTCTTTCTTTTTCCAAAATAACTGTCTCGATTAGCATTCAATTGTGAATGCACATAACTGTTGTTGAAGCGTCGTCGCACCTGTTAATTGATTTGCTCTATTTTCAGTTTCACTACCCACAAATTCCTGGCACTGTTGACCAGCTTCCGCTCCCGCTCCCGCTCCCGCTTCTGCTTCTGCTCCAGAGCTTTTCAATTAGTTTGTTCTACATTTTGTCATGCTTTTTTTGGAGAGTCCATCCAAAAATATGTGGGCGTAATATGATGGCTCATTAGCATGCCATTTGTGCGTAAATTGAAAAATTATTTTGTAAACTGATTGGATGTGTGAGATAGATTTTGGGCCAGGTACTTACTGTCAGTACTCAGTACCTGTGCCAGCTTTATAATCCACACTTAATTTGTGTTTTTCATTAGCACTGCGCTAATGTGTTTGACCAATGGCGCTTCCTTTTGTATTTTGTACGTGTACAATTTTCATCCGTCTATCTTTTATCTTTCGTATCGTCTCTCGTAGATTTGCTAATTGCACTGATTACAACATTAACTTCCATTTAGACCAGAAAGTTCAGTAACCTAAACACAATGTCGCTTAGCTTCGGTGTGTGATCTATAAAAGAATTATCTTGTAAGAAAAAACTTGATAGGGGATTTATTTTTGTTTACCGAAGAACACAAAAGAATCTAGGTTGATTGAGTCATGTGTTATTGTGAGAAATTGAATATTTTTGTAATTAATGTGAATTATGAAAAAATATTTATTTTTACTTGGAATTTTTATATAATTTTAATCTGTGGGAATTTTTTGTCATTAAGATAATCTTCAGTTTAATATATTATAATTTTTGTATGTATAATTGTGTTATTAAAACTTTGTTTAAGCTCGATAATATTAAAATTTTTATGTACCATTTTTCTACGAATTGAAATGTTAATTTATTTTTAAAGAATTGCTATGTCACTAAAAGTTTACATTCAACCAGATAACACAAATTATGTTTCTAGGGTATATATTGAGTTCAGTGTGTGCGTCTAATAAATTTAAATAAAGATTACTGCGGTTAGATAATAATGAACAAACTGCCTTTTCACATTGTTATATAACTTAACGATAACAGTTTGTTGCGATAAAATGTGCTGGAAAAATTCATAACTTGAATAAAAAACAAACATATATCTATCTGATTATAAATAGTTAGTAAATAGTAACTGTACTTTATTGCAATAACAGCTAGTATTTTCATATTATTTATCAGTTAAAATATAAATTGTTTGGTTTGCTTAGGTCACAATTGTTGCTGTTGCAGTTGTGGTTGTATAACACACAAAATGCACTGTTATTAGCTTGGGTCGTGTTTATTGACGATAATTATATACGTATTGTGCTTTGGGTTTTGCCCGCTTATTGTGACCCAACCAGCCCCATTGGGCTTTGCCTCTATCGTTAACATCGACACTCTCATTAAATGCAATTGATTATGATGAGCTTAAAAGCAAAAATGTATAGTGTTTTAGTTGTTGTTCATTATTGCACAGCAGGGCTTTTTTACACAGAGAGCAACTTAGTTGTGGTGTATTATCGCTACGCTCCGCTGGTTTAGCTATAAAGTCAGAGACTTTTATTTTGTGTTACACACTCTCGGGCAAGTTTTTTATGGTCGTCTATAAGACAAGGTTCAAGGCAAAGTAAAATGGAAAAACTAAGAGATTTATGATGAAGAAAACAAACTCAATTAGTGATGTTAAATTGAGTAACAAGGCACAAAGTAAAATAGCTCGATAAGTAAGCAGGAACACCTAAAAAAAATAAAATTATAAAATGAATGTTGCCTGGAAAATTCCAAGAAATATGGAAAATAAATGCTAAATATTACTTGTTTGAACATTTTATATATTTTTTTTAAAATATTTAACATCTTTTTTTTTTAATATTTTACATCTTATAATATTTAATAAATATATTTTTTTAACATATGTTTTAAAATATGAAACTTATTTTTTTAATATTTTTTAATATTAAACAGTAAATATTAAAAGTTATTTAAATATTAAACATATTTTTTTCCACACTAAACATATTTTTTAAATACTACATATTTGTTAAAAAGTATACATAAATATTTAACATATTTTTCCAAATTTGTTATTGAAAAGGTTATTTGAAAATATATTTTTCTATTGCTCATCAAAAGTTTTTTAAGTTTCCACTTGTTCAAAACAAACTTAAAAATATCAAAATTAAATTTTTTATAAAATAATATGAGCTTAAAACTTAATGAGCCAGCCACTTCAAATGAACTTCAGTTTAGTTCAAGTTTCATTTTATCATTTAATTCCGCCTCATAATAGTCTTATCATAATATACCACAATTATTTTCAAAGCAAGACTTACAAATCACTTGAGATGCCGAAATAATGATAGACAAAGGAGAAGAAACATATATAAATAATTATGAGGCGAAACTTCCGCTTATGGAAACGTGTCAACTTGACATTCAATTGGAAGCTTAAATAAATAATACCACGCAAAATGGTTTGAACCAATTCAAGGCCAAACAATTCAATGTTGAGCTATTTTTGGCAATCAAAGTGCCACAAAATATTTGTTGTTGAACTAGCTGTCTTTCCTATTACTTCTTTTAGTTTAATTTAAATAAATGTGATGCGCTCTGAGCCACAGGCGAACAATTAAAATGAAGTGAACGGACCATGAAATGTATTTCAATGCCAATGAACATGCAAATGAAACTAAAGATAACTCAAGAAACTCACTTAACATCAACTCAAGTCGTAATAAGTCTAAGTATATACTTTATACATATATATAAATGACCACGCTTAGAGGTCAACTCTGTCTCCGTTTTATGTCTATCTCTCAATTGAATTGTGGCATTTTGTATTGGGGCTGCATCATCAGCTGCTCAAGTTTCTTTATTTTGCGATCTTTTGAAGTAGCGCCACATTATAATTATATGCATGTTTCTTGTTTGAGATGTATTTTTGATGTTGTCGGTATCTCATTTGAGTTGTGGTTGCCCATTGAGTGTCTGAAGTAGCCATACATATCTCTTTAAGCATTAGCTTTGATCTTTTTTCATATTGCTTTTGCCATTACTTTAACAGTTTGACTTGTAACAGAACAGAATGATGAGGTCGAGAGTTTAACAATTACAATTAACAGATCATAAATGAATTAATCTACTCTATTATTCATGCCTTTTATGTTTGTAACAATTCAGAATTCAATTTGCAATTTACTTTTTTAGGTGGGTTAAGACTTTTATCTAAAATGAAATGAATTTTTTTTGATGTAGAAAATAGTATTATATGTAGGAAAAATTATAAACATTATTAATGAATCAGGAAATAAACTTTTCAAAATACTCTTCTAATAAATAAGAAAATACATAATAATGAAATAAAAGTTGTTGAATTTAACCAAAAATCAAATTATAGAAGACAGAAAAAATCAAACTGATTATTATTGGAATTTGAACAACGTGCAAAAAAAACCAAACAGGTCAGTAGGGAATTTCATTAAAAAACAGAATCATTCGGAAATACTAAAAAAAAAAAAAAAAATGAAAGAAAATGTGAAATGTGAATGCAAGCGAATTGAGTAAGATTTCCATATGACCTGCTTTGCTTTTTGGGGCCACACATTCGTAATCGACTGAGGCACATGTAAAACACAGTTGGTTGAGTACACAGCTGCTTGAAACACCTTACTGGCAATAGGGTGTAGCAGCCTTTGATTGCAACTTTTTGCTTGTGCTGTGCTTGATTTTAATTTCTCTCGATGCCTTTTTGAAGTCTTTTATTTCAATTCGCAAAGCACCTTAATAGTTGGGATAGTAGGGTATTGAATGAGTCTGTGCTGGAATTGTGGTAAACGCGGTCAACACACATACATTTCCCCACCTAGACTGATTTTATTTGCACTCGCTTTTTGTGCCTTTTTGCTGACTTCATTTCATTTCGATTTATGCACTTTGCCACTTGCCCTCTTCTTTCTCTCTTCTCTCTGCTTTTCTGTAGTACACTCTCTGGCCTATGGCCCATCATCATAATCAAATGCCACCACATGTGAGTCTGGTCAGGTGTTCGTTCTACTTCTTCGTCTCTTGCCCCGTTTTTGCCTACCTTTCTCTCTTTTTTGCCTGCCAAGTAGCATATATATGTATGTATATATAACCGACTTGTGCCTTGTTGTCCCAGTTGGTAAATCAAATGTCTGCTCTGAGCAGCGTCTTCTTTCCTTTCCCCTGTCAACTGCTGTTGCTTGTAGTCGGTTTTCCAAAAATTTCATTACTTTAATTGACTTTACTTCGATTTATTGACAGGTTCCACACATACTATTTTGCATAATCAGCAAAGTTTGTAACTTGAATCTGAGTCTGCAGTTTAATTAGATTTTGAATTTTAAACTGAAATTTGTTTAGTTAAATCGATTATATCTTTAAACATAACTGGGTTCACTATAACAAACTAAATGATGGCCATTTAGCAACGATTTATGAACCTTTTTTTCACACAGCTTTTTATTAGGTCTGTGTAAATGGTATAAGCAGCAAAAATTGCGAAACTTTATCTCTGTTGTTCGAGCGATTATGCATGGTTAAAATGAAGTTACCCTAACCACCACACAATCCCCCCCCCCCCCCCCAATCCCACCCCCTTTGGCAAACAGAACACACTCATTGTTGTGTGTGCCCTTCGCTCCCCCCCCGCGCTCTCTCGATGTCTGTGTGTCACACACAATAAACTGGCCAAAACTGAACGGGGCACCAAAAAAGCAATTTCGTATAAAAGCCACAACAGACAAAACCATACGAGCAATACCACTTTGTACCTAACCCACGACCACCCACACATCTCTCCATTCCTCTCCACGTCGCTCGCCCCCTTTCAGAATGGCGCGCATAACTGCCGCAGATTCATTTCCCAATGACAGACAGACATATGAAAATAATGCGTGGTGGCGAACATTTTCAACACACAATACAGCAATCCAAGTTAGTATGAAAAAAAAACCGCCCAAATCCTACGTCAAACCCTAACCCTAACCCCCTTTTCACCCTTTACCCCCAACTTTATTGTCAAACTTTGTGGACAACGACAAAGCCAAAAATCTCATTCGCTTCAGCCGGCAAATTAGCATAGATGGAGGAATGTGTGAAGCAATTACCAAAACACGCATAACACAAACTCCTAACTTGCTTTACTGCACTGCCCCCCCCCCCCCCCCACACACACACACACACACATACACATATATATGTACATATATGGACAAGCAACCCCTTTGGGTAATCACAGTTTGAATTGCATTCAAATGCATTTTGCATTGTGCTGCAACAACAGGAACAAGCATCAAGTGGTGCCCCCAAAGTGGCGCATAGCCTTGTGAGTTTGCCTCAAAGTGTCTGTCAAATTCAATTGTTGTGTTAATCATACACACACACCCACACACAAACCCAAACACACACATAATTGAATCTTAAGCAAACAACTTTAAGCATTGTAATTGTTTTTGCTCTCTTTTTGATTATATTTAAATTCAATGATATTGAAAGCTTTACTCCAGCTGTTTTTTTTGGCTGATGTGCTGGGTTCCGCGATACTTAACCCTTTTTTGCCCAGCTCAAATGCAAACATATTTTGCGGTTAATGCCAGAAACAAGAGACTTGTCAATTGATTTGTTAATTGCGACGCTTGCAGTTGCTTTAGGGCGAAGGGTTTGTTGTGGCCGGAGAAGTGTGAGAAGTGCTGACAGGGCAATGATTGCATTTGTATTGATTGTTGTGGATTTGGCAAAGGCTTAAAATGTCATAAATGCAATGTTTGAAAATGTTTCTAATGCATATTGTGTTTTGTGGTTATCGATTGGCTTAAAATTCAATTTATTAGGAAGCTTGATAACATAGCTTAATACTAGACCTATATAATATTTATGTATATAATTTTAAGCAAGCTGTCAGTTACTATGAGTTATCCCAACAGTTTGCAATTGATAATTGTATTTGATTTTTGCTCTCAACCGCATAATTTTGTTATTTAGTTCCAATAAAAAAACAAAGTTGCATATAAAAAAACAGCAACGCTTTATTTGTTTGAAAAACATGCAGCAGGCAAACTGTAGATAAAGCTTTTAGCCCACAAAATAACACAATGCCTGTCATATTTGCTTACACAGTGTGTGTGGACAAGACCTAATACACCCCCTACCACTCTGTCACTCGCTGCTCCCTGCCCTCGTTAAATCTATTGGTTATATTTTTGGGCTTTTGGTTCACAAGTCCTTTGTCAAAATGCGGCTTAAAATATTTTGCGCAAATATTTTTACGACAGGTGCATAAAATGTTGACAGCTTTTTGCTCTCACTCTAACTCTCTTCCTCTGTTTGTGTGTGTGTGTGTATTTATGCATTAGTGTCAACTTGTCACTAGGTGGATATTGCGTATACGTGGTGTTGTCTGTGTTATACACTATGCATATATGCATAGTTATGCTGATTGTTATGTGTAGTTGTTGTTGTTGTCGTTATGCTGTCTAAAACCCGTTAATGAAAGGCGTTCAACTTAATGGAGATTTATTGTTTAGCACATGTTTCGTTCATAGCAGCTCACAGCAAATGTTTTTACTGTCATTTGTATGAATTTTCACGGTATCGCATTATCTATCTATCACTCTGGCTAAATCGTCTTTTCATCATGTGTCACCTGTTTTCGGGTTTAGGGTTCAGGTTCAGGACCGTAACTATTTTACCTACCTATTTTCATTGTTAATGTGCAAAATGATTTATGAACGCGAGCGAGAAAATATTTCCCAACTGGGTTTTTTTGTTTGTTTTTTTTTTTTTTGATAACATGTTTTTGGTTGGTGGCGCTGAATACCGGAAGTAGTGCTTTTGCTGGGGCGTGCAACCAATCAGCAAATATGCCGCTGATTATCCCAAGTGTGTCGGCTGATCAACAATGACAAGACATAATCGTTTCGGGGAAAGTCTTTTTTATCGAACTCTTATCATTATTATTATTTACGCTGTTTTTGTTTAGTCATTTGCATTATTATTTTATTTGAACTTTTTTCTATATTCGCATTTATTAATTTATTTATGTACTTTCTGTTTTACAAGTATAATTTATCATACGCCATGTTAAACATAATTTATTTAGGTTATTTGTTGTTCACCTCGAATACATAAAGCTAGATTTTTTACTTGTTATTGGGTAAAAGCTTTTCCTAAGAAATAATCTAAATATAAAGGATAGAAAATTTCTATAATTCTTGTATTTTTTTTGTTAGTTAATATTTGTCATACGCATTGTTGTACGTTTTTTTATTGTCTTATGCTAAACTTAACACATTGATTTCAAGATTTTAATCGAAGATTCAACGAAACAACTTCTTAAGAATAGAAATTGAGAAATAGCATTTTCTTGTTCTACTTACCTTTATACATTTTACTTATGGACATATCTAGTACTTACAATATTTATGTAATTTAGTTCAACAATTTGTTCACGTTTATTTATAAGCCTATTATTATGTGTGTGTTTGTGACTTATCAAGCTGTATGTACATTTCTAGGTTATTCAATTGACTTGCAATTTTGAGCTATCACAAAATGAAATCGTGTGCAAGTGAGAACAACAACATTGCCCTGAACACATGTCAATCAAGTGCTTCCAATGCTAAAAGCTTTACTCATTAGCCATTCAATTCACAGACAATTTTATTTGCATTTGGCCTAAAGCAAACGTAACAACAACAACAGCAACAATAACAATAATATTAATAATAATAAGCACAAAATTGGGGTTGAGAATATGCCAAAGTTGTGTAGTAGTTATAATCACAGTAGAAGCCAAAGGAGCTTAAGCAACTAATTAGTATAGTCCGCAATTAGCTGTAATTAAATCATATTCAAAATAAAAAAATGGATGCCGACTGTTGGTTTGTGTTTGTGTTTATTTAAAACCATTGCGAAGGACTTAACCACGCACCGGTGTAAACTTTAGCGATTTGCTTATGACCTGCCCCACAAGACGGAGCCAAATGAATGAATGGCACACAGACACTGATAGACACAAACACACACACACACACACACATACAAACAGACAGACACAAATACAAACTGACTGACAGAGAGAAGTAGAGGGAGAAGAGCGTGCCGGCAACCTCTCGAGGCATGTTGAACTGAATGTTTTGCCCTGCCCTGCCCTGCCCTGCCCTGCTCTGGGTGAGTACAGCCAAGCGGCGTCCACTTGACACACATAACCGCTTGTTTCCTATCCCTAACCCCCAACATCCCTACACCCCTACATTCCTGCCACCCTTGCCACCATTGCTTCCCTTGCTTCCCTTGCCACACAGTAGCCTTCAAGGCGGCGGCGGCAAGTCAACAATGCGCAGGGCTTGAGTTGGATGGGTTTTCTCTCTGTTTGGTTCGGTTCGGTTCGGTTCTCGGTGTGAGTTGGTCTGTGGCTTGCTTGCTATTGGCGTTCTTCTGTCTGTCGCGTTCCGGTTGCGGGCAACACCTTTTGCCAAAAGCAGCATCAAAGGATTTTCCATGCTGCAGATAAAATCGTTCACTGCAAACTTGTGCAATTTTTTTTTTTTTGGCTTTTTCTTATAGCCACAACTTTTGACTGAAGGGCGACTGTAAGTTTTAAATACCCTGTAAGCGTGTGTGTTTTAGGAAAGGTATAAGAATTCATTATTTCTATAATACAATCGATAATTAAACAAAGAGTTCGATTAATGTTTTTACTTGTTCTTATTGATAAAAAGCTGTCAAAATCACTCTGATTGGATAGACTGTTGAAATTCCTTGAGTATACAGGGTATACAGGGTATTTATCGTGCACCTTATCGCCATTCTTGCCACTCTTGTTGATGTTTATGTTTGGCATTTAAAATCTAAGCGATTGCAGCTTATTGAGTATAACGGCTTTGGAACACAACTTTTTTTAAGCTTTCGATTTTGTGTCTTGCACGATTTCCCCTTTGTCGTACTAGAAATTGTCTGCGTTTTGGTTGCAGTTTTCTCATGGTTAGTCCCCAAAAAAATGTATATTTAATGTACACCAAAGACCACACACACACAGGAATCAATACACAAATTAAGTGCTTTAACGACTTTTGACATCGTCCGACAATGTGTTAGTAAGCAAAACACATAAATAAACAAATAAACAAACAAGCAAAGCAAAACTGGAGCTGGAGCTAGAGTATTGGGTATGCGTTAATTTTCGCTTGGAATCGCCTTGAATATCTGAAAATAAACAGTTTTTGGTCTTGCCTGGCACTCAATTGCCAGTTTGGCGCCTTTTGGCCGACCATCACGAACACTGCAAATAAAACTAATTAAGTTGACTTGATGTGACTTGACTTGGCTTGTTCTATCTATATCTTATAGTCTTATACGAATTTCTTATCTTTTTCAGTTTAAGTCAAGTCAGTTTTGGATGTTTGGCTGGCATTTTGCTTACTGGATTCTGCAAAAACCTTCTTTTTTCTCTTCAGTTATCTCTCGGCTCATAAAATGTAAGTGTTAATTTATGCTTAAGCATACTTTTCGGCGTTGACCCACTAAAGTATTAGCAGCTTATAAATATATATGTATGTTGTACACGATAATAACTGAATATTCCTTGGAGTATGAACACTGGGAAATAAAATTGTTTCTTACAGATTAATGACTATATTTTACTCATTTATTAAACACCCTCGGGTTTTTTTTTTTCAATTCAAATAAAGTGATTTTAATAGCTGCTTTTTGCTATGTATTTTGGCTTGTTATAAAAATGATTTGCATTTCAAGTACGGAAAGTAACTGTCAGGACGAATATGTATGTATTGTTATTATGCAAAAGAGAAATGTGCGATGAAATGAGAAATGTAAAGTGTTCTTCTTATCACCGTAGACCCTGGAAATTTATTTCATTGTGCATAATATGGATATTCTTTTTATTTTTCGTCAAGGCTTTCTATATTGTAGCAGCTAAAAATAAAAACTCCACCAACCTATTTGTGCCTAAAATATATTTACATAAAAGCAAATACAAAAAAAAATCGTAAAACTCTATTTCAGTGTAGTTGTTTTGCTGTTGGCCAGGCTCAAATCCATTTGGCTTATTGTCAGATTTTGACAGTTGATAAACAAATCATCAAAATAGTTTACAAACTCACACATACATACAAATATATATATATATATATGTATATATATATATAAAGTATATAGCGGAATATAAAGCTTATTTGTTGTTCAAACTTTTGACCTCGACTCTGTTGCTGTTTCCAAAGCAAAGCAGCTTCAATTTCAAATCAAATTTCTTTTGCACAACAATTTACTTTGCCCTTCTATATACATATATATGTATATATATATATGTATGTATGCATACTATTATTTATATGTATGTATATATAGCATGTCTTGCTGCACAAATATTTGCCTTAAACAACAACAACAACAACAATATAATGTTGAGCGTTGACAGGAAGAAGGCCAAGAAACGAAACATTGTCGAAAGTCAGCGACAACATTTGACATTTTTTGCATTTTTTTTATATTTTGTTTCTATCTCTGTGTCCAACTGTCTCTGTTTTTTCTTTCCCTCTTGGTATCCCTTGCTCCTTCTTACTTTTTTGACTGTCGTTGTTTGTTTGATAAAAAAAACCATGAAAATGCGATTTTTAGGTTTTCGTCTTTCTGCTGCCAACAAATTTTGTTGCTATTGTTTCTGTTTGCACATATATCCTATTCTAAAATTAAATGTATATTGAAATGGATATGTAAGTTATACTTTACTTTTATTACCATATACCCTATGTATTTTTCAAGGTATTTTGAATTTTCAATGAAAATTTTTGATTACAAATAAAAGTGCAGCTAAATAATTAATATTTAATGAAATGATAGGAATGGATGGATCAGATTATATGTTTAAGTATACCTTTTTGATATAGAATTACAAGTTTATTTGTTTCAACTTTTTATTCTCGTACATATTTTCTAACCTGTTTAGGGCATTTCTCGTAGTCGTTCATATTCTCTATTCCCATTTGTCACTGTTAGCATCGGATCTCTAACATGATGGCATGCTAAAAGTATTTGCCATTAAGGGCTTTTGTTTTTTTTGCGTTTCTTATTTTTTTTCAAGCAACATGTACGTGGCAATATTTTTTATAGTTCTTTTCATTTATTTAAAGCGCCATATTCTATGCGTAAATCCTCTTTGACACATTATAAATGTATTGCCTTAGGTTCTCACATATCACAAAATGTCAATAACATATAAATAAATATTCGAGCATTCAATTATGTTGAGTGAAGCATATGCAATGTGTCAGTTAGAGATGAAGGTTAAAAGATAGCTTTTGGTATTCAATCAGTTCTCTATATTATTTAACCATTTGATTATGTTTACATAAAATTCTCATGTTACATATTTGTAATATTTAAAGAATGCAAAGCCATCGGCAATCACATAACTAAATAATGGCAAATGATTAGACAAAAACAAAATCATATTACATGACCCAAACAACAAATACAGAGAAAAATGGCTAACAGCCATTTCTAGCCATAAATTAGAACCACAAAAAGCATACGAAAAAGAATAACGAAAAACATGAAGAGCCAAAAACATCGAACCAAAAACAAACTGAACGTAAAAACGTCTGTTTTTCCTATAATTGGCCACATATTTTGTTGGTTTTCCTGCATCCCGGCCACGAAGCCCCGGCCCGGTCCGGCCCAGCCCGGCCAGTTTACCTTTTGGGCAACAGGCAACAGATATTTCTCGCTTGAGGGAGCTGAGCGGAACTTGTTGTTGGGTGGTGGGTTGTTGGGTTGGTTGGCTGATTTGGTTGGTTTTTGCTTGCATTTTCCCCACTGGAGCACAACAGGCTTATCAATATATTTTAGCCTGGGATATGTGCACATCGAAATGGCAAAACCAAATAAAAAAGCATAGAAAGCTGTCCCAGGTTGATGTTTATTATGGTAAAATCCTTTCACAGGAACACTCTAATAATTTTGCGAATTCAAATGTAGTTTGAAAAGTGCTGTGCTGTGGCTCTGCTGTGGTCATTTATGGAAATGAACCCAAAGAAGATTTGTGTGTGATTGAAAAATGTTGCACAAATGGCAAATGGAAAATAATGTGAACGGAAAGATAAGTTGAGAAACAAAGTTGATAGTCTGCAGACGAAAAGCTTACAAAAAAAATTAACAAATTTAAGGAAAAGTTCATACAAACTAATATAAGTAAATAGGAAATAAATTTGGAAAGTTAAACTAAAATCGTTTAAAGCTAAATCTAACCCCAAGACTAATTTATTGATGCAATGAAAACGTTTTTATTGTATTATTGGGCCAAGTTAAGAACAAGATTGAATAAAATAGTGCTCCTGTGTTCATGCAGCTTAGAGAGAATAGCAAATGCATACACTCACACACACACACACACACACACACACACTCAACAAGAACAGACAAGTTTGAGCCAGTGGTAAACTAGAAATCTTCTCAGCTAGCAATTCAATAGATGACTCACAAATTGTAGTAGTCGTGTGTGTGAACCCAAAAAAAAGAAAGAAAGATAGAAAATGACACAAATGCAAGACGATGACAAGGAACAAGGGTCGAAGGGTCGAAATCACTGCAAGGCAAGGCAAGGCAGTCAACACAGTTCGGCAACATATTGGCAAATGTCGTTTTTCTGCAGTTGTTATAAAGCAAACTCGAGCATAAAGATATGCACAGACAGAGAGATAGACAGAAAAGTGCAGGCAGCAGTAGTCACAATGCAATACTTATGATATAAAGTTTACATAAATGTTTTCTTTGCAAACACAAACTGACAATAGGGTGTTTTTTGTCTGGGTGGGAGGAGCGAGGCAGTGAAGTAGAATGCTGCACACACATTGAACTGGAAATCGTTATGCAGTTTTTGTCAGTAAAGTCAGCACTAAAGTTAAATGATTGTTTTCATATTTTTTTGTTAGTCTTCTTTCTTCTTGTTGAGGTTTTTTTTTTTTTTTTTGGTGGAATCTCCTAGTTTATGTTGGATTTTTGTGTGTCACACATGTTGTATGATTGATTTTGGAATCGGATAGTTTTTTCGATTAAATACTCTTTGTTGATAATATTTAAAATTATGTGAAATAGGGAAATGTAAATTTGTGACTTAAAAAGTTATCAAAACTTAGTCTATATAAATGAAGATACTTTTCTTATGATTATGACTATATTCTTTTTTATAGTAAGAGGTATTTTTTGGTCGCATGAAATTATTATTATTTAGTGATTTTAAATTGCATAATTAATTGTTTGCTCGATTGATTTAGATGCTTCAAGCCAGTTTTTGAATTATTTTCTGACACAAGTTTTTGTTGTGGTTCTAACATTCACCTGGTTCTAATTAAACATCCTTGAGCTGACACAGATAGACAGACATAAAAAAACACACACACACACACTCAAATGTTGTGGAATACCACAATAAATATGACTACCACCTGAGTGCTTCCTCTTCCTCCTTGACCGATTCGACCTCGTTGCCTCGTTGCCAATGTTGTTGCCGCCATGTGGGTTATCCATATATATATATATATAAAGCCCATACCCAATATTGACCACGAAATGGCAAACAAACTCGTGGTTATTTCATAGTTTAAACGTTTCAGGCATATAAATAATATATTCTATTGCATTGTACTATACTATTTGTGTGTGTGTGTGCGTGGCGTGGTTAGGCGTAAAACTCTGTAAATGATATATAAATAAAATAAAAAATGGCAATTGGCCCAAGTGGAGGCAATGAAGTGCAGCTTTTTGTGCGATTAAACTAACCCTACAGTGTGGAAGTGGAGTACAATCGCTATATAGTTAAGGTGTTTGTTAAAAATATTTGATTTCTTTTATATAATTACATTTATTTATTTGCTCCTATTTACAAATTTTTATTGATTTTGTTTAATTATTTTTTATTTACTATTATATTATTTTATTTAATTACTTTAATTAAACCAAATTATTAAATTTTTTTTTTTATTAAGAAAAGTTAATTTTATTTTTACAGAACTCATTTTACCTTATTGTTAAGAGTATTTCTTATGACACTTTCTTCTTTTCTTCTTTTGCTTATGAAGACTATGTGTTCTGCACTACAACAACAATAACCATAGATACAACAATACGATGAACATTTTATACGCCTGAACAACTATAACAATAAGAATGAAAATAACAAGGGGAAAATAGCCAAGAAAGAATATTTAGGAAAAAAAAAATGATAATATCATCAAATCAAAAGGTTTTTGCAATGGGAAAACCGGAAACCATTTTCCAAGAACCTTCGGCGTTAAAATGTGTTCGTTATTTTTATACCCTTAACCCATGAAATGGGTAAAAAAGGGTATAATGGTTTTATGCAAAAATATGTAATAGGCAGAAGGAAGCGTCTCCGAACCCATAAAGTATATATATTCTTGATCAGCATTAACAACGCTTCATCTCAGGAACTACAAAAGCTGAAGACTTCAGATCTTGGATATGAGCACTCCCGAGGCATAGCAAGTTTTTTTCAAATTTTCGATAAGTTTTCAGATTTACGATATACACATGTAATCAATCGATTACAAAAAAACTTGAAAACTTGCTAATAAGGATTGAAACTATTAGGAAAATAATGCACATCTGTACAATTGTACAATTTTTATTAAAATCGGCCAAGAAACACCATCGAGCGTTGGTATAGTAGTACATGTATGTGTTTGTCTCTCAGCCCAACTGGTCAAGGGTAGCTTCTAGTCGAGCTTACTCGTCTAGAGTCTTCTTACTTGTATTTTTTTTTCTTTAAATGTATTGAAATGTACATTGATTGTGTCTGAACACAATTCGTGTTGTGCAAGTTATTGAAAAGTATTGACCCTTCAACAACAATAAGAACGAACAGTGTTATATTTGCTCCATTTTTTGTTGTTGTTTATTTTTTGTGGTGCCGTAAGGAAAACTTGCTAGCTGGTAGCTGTAGGCTAGTTGAATGACTGACTGATTGATTGATTGACAAACTGAGTTTCCATGATTTGCCTGTAGTCGTTATTGTTGACTCTTTCTCATTGTGCCAACTGTGCTGTTTGCCATTGAGGTATTGGCAGTTATTGGCAAATATTTTGCAACAGCTGCTCAAAAACCTTAAAGGAATTTCAAATTGTGAGTTATTGTGGCCTGTGAATGGTTTTGGCTTTAATAATCTGTTCAAATTGCATTTTTTTGTTTGTAAATATTGCATTACATTTAATTTGCAAAAATTGGTCAGTTGTTATATTACTTTTGAAATATTCAAAGAATTTTTCATATAATCAAACTTAATTTGAACAATTTTATTTTTTTATTTTCATCAAATATTTGCTGCCATATAAATTTTTATTCCCCACAACAACAACGTGTTTGTTTAAATTGTCCAATTAAAAACCTGAAAACGAGCACAACGGAACAGTTAAAAGCTTTGTTTAAAAGAAAATATTCAAGCTGTAGTTACTCTGTAATTAAGTAGAAGTTATTAAAACAGTTTTTGTTATTTAATAAAAATTTAATCAACATGAATATAATACACATCAAAAAAGTTTGGTGTTTTTTTTTCACAGGGTAACAAATTAAAAGTCGTTACACTTAATAAACAAAAAGCATTTTCGAGCTTATGTTTTGATTATTTTTTATTTGTAAAAGTCTTCTCTTGCTTTTTATTTATTTACCTGTGTGTGTCTGCGCGCGGCTTTCGAAATTTATTTAGTTTTTCAATTCAATTCAATTGAATTTCCATTAACAAATTGCGTTTGCCAGAACCAGAACACCGGTGAATTTTACTGCTCGTCTTCTACGTCATTGTCGATTGTGCCAGTTGTTCGTCCGGTGATGTTTTTTCTGTGATTGTATTTTTTATTTTTTGCCTGTGTGTATGTGTTTATATTGGAGCTTATTTTTCTGGCTGTAGGGGATTATATTTTTATGTCCGTGCTTTGTTTTATGGTTGAGTGCAAAAATTAAAACAATTTGCACAGGTTTTCAGGAAGCATTTGTTTTTTTTACGGAATATTTTTTCATTTTTTATTAGTATTTAGAAACTATGCGTTTTGCTTGTGTAACAAAATGGTTTACTTCGATGAAAGTTTAAAAGCATAACTTTTAATGGATTACATATAATTTGTGTGGAAGTGTTAAAGTGCTTTTTAGGATATATTTAAGTGTTTGATGGTGTTTAATGCTTTTAGTGTAAATCATATTTTTTTTAATGTACAAATTTAAATATGCAAACAAAAAATTAAGTATCTAACAAATAGTATCAATGCATATACACAAGTAAAATCTAAAAGCAAATATGAGACTTTCGTCGAGTAAGGTCGGTAAGGCTTGATAAAATTGTTTCAATCAACCATATAGTTTTTAAGCCGATTTTTATAAAATTTTCGCAGATTTCCTTTATTTTGTAAATAGTTTTAAAAACAAAGATTCAAAGATTTCAAAATTCAACAAAATTGAACTTTTATCAATAACTCGAAACAAATTTTTTCTTTTTATTTCTTAAATTAGGCTATGTGCCAAATATGAGGTCAGAGATGCTTTTTTCTGTCGCCTACATACTTTTGCATAAAATCCTTATACCCTTATAGGGGTTATACAAATATTATAGGAAGTAGATCAAAAATTATTTCAAACTTCAACTTTTGTTTCTATTGAACCATCTTCAAAACAGTTTATTCATGCACTTAACTACACAAATGCCGCACACACACATACACAAAAAACCACACACCACAAAATTCATAAACATTTGCCTTTTCTAAAAACATGTCACACAGCTGATCCAAAACCCACTTCAACACTTTGTGGTCTTTTTTCCAAGCACTTTACAGAGTACACTTGACAGCTGCCAACCACTTCCATGCGCCTTCAATCCTTTCTACTTTCTAAACAACCAAACCAACAAAAGCATTTCCTTAGCCTCAACTCAACTTTTAGTCAGCTGCCAAATTATGAACAGCAGCCTTTATTGCCGGGTGCCGGAACCTTGACCGCATGACAAGCTGAAAATATTAAGTAAAGGCTCTTCTCGGATGGGGGACATCATTGGAACCGCAGAATGTCAAAGACTCTCTTTTATATAGCATGCCTTGGTGGTTTCCATAACGGAAACATTCTGTTTGACTCCCGATGAGGGGCAACAACAATTAATTCATAAACTTTTGAATCAATTTGCCTTGCGCAAATTTTACACTCAATTAGCTTTCGTGTGACATTTAATCCAGATATTAATTATCCAGATGCTCTTTGAAATAGTAATAATGATTTTTTTAAATGATCATTTTGCGCATAAATAATATTAAATACCTATTTAAAATTTAATGGAATAATTGTTTTTTATTTTGATAAAAATCGTGATTTATAATTATAATTAAATCAATTGTTTATTGCTTAATATGGCAAAAATTGTATCAAAAAAAAAAAAACGCCTTCACAATAACAATAAATATGTGTGAAATTCATATAATATAATGCTAAGTCATTCCACTAAAATCAGTTTTAACATTTTTTCAAAGCTCTTACAAAATCTTTATAGCCATTTCTTTTCATTTTCACCAACTTATTATAGCCAATTTTTCAAAGATATTTTTTCTCTCTTACACCTCATTTGAATGACTTAATTTAAGACATTAGATTAGATTAGATTTATTTTTTGTACCGCGCCTCGCTTCAGCCCATTTGGCGCTCATAATTTCCAATTAGAGGCTTCACGATGTGGCATTAAGCTGAGTAAGTTGAGCATTTTGCGCCGAATACTGAATCATAAATAATTGAATAACTTACTCATTTTTATCGTTGCTTCCTTCTTCTGCAGACAAAAAACAACAACAACAAACACAATTCCTTGTGTCAGACTTCATTTTTGTTGTTGTTGGGTGTTTTAGTTGCCATTTTGTTTGCCAGACACTCTTCTTTCTTATCTAATGCTGACATGCACATTATGCTTTTTCCCTCCGCCCCCCACCCGCCCTCTCAATCACATTTCCTCTCTTTCTCTCCTTCTTTGTTGGCTGCTTAAATTTGTCACAATTTTAGCTGCAAGTCTCTCGCTGATTTTCTTGATGCTTTTCTGTTTTAGCCTGCGAGTTTATCAATCATAATGTACTACTCTGCTGAGTAGTCTCATTAATGTTGGGCGGGCTCTCTCTTATCATCTTGGTTGGCTGTTAGCTGTCTCTCTATCTTTTTAGCATGAAAACGTTAACGTTTTTTGTGTTGGATTTAAGCTTAACTTGGCTGGCCAACTGGCTTAACTTAACTTGGACTCACCTTGCTATTGCAACGTTCGCGTAATTGCTTTATGAACTGATTTATGCTTATCTTTTAGTCATATTTTTACATTTACCTTTATCTTGTGTCGCCCTATCGTTTTACCTTTACACCATCGTTTGACCTGACCCTATTTCTTTAAACTTAGTATTGTCGCTGTATGTGAGAGTGAGTGTGTGTGTGTGCGTGCGTTTGTGCATGACTATAAAGAGAATTTTGTAGTAATCATAATGGGTGTTTATTTTTGAAAAATTTGTAAGATTGGCTTGATGAAATATTAATATAATTTAAATATTTGTAAATGTTGTTGTAACTTATTTCAATATATTTTTCTATAAGTTAAAGTTGAAGTTTCAAATTTTTACAATTTACATTTGTAACACCCTGTTTCTTTTACTGGACTGGACAATCATCATAAAACTGGCATTAGAGAGTGCAGTGAGCTCGCAAATCGTTTCACCTGCTGACGACACCACACCCCCCAAACACCAACACCTTATTTCCACTCTTTCACACACACACACACTAAAGGGTCATTATTTCAAATTTTCACACTAAGCTGCACGATGTTTATCAATGTAATGACTAGCTCTGATGGCTTTTTGCTTATAGTTTAGCTATAGTTAGTCGCCGGCATTGCTTATCGATATTTATGTATTGTATGTCTGCTCGGGTCCTGCAAATATATGCAGCTCTATTTATCTAAATTATAATTATACGCAGCATAGATACTGCTGCTTGGCAGCTGCCTTGACGAGCAGAGATTTCATGCCACGCACGTAATGCTTAAATCGCACAGCAATTAATGTTTTCACTCTTGTTTACTCTCGCTCTCTCTCTCTCTCTCTCTCTCGCTCTCTCTCTGTTAGCCAGGTTTCACTCGCATTCCACCCAGTGGACCATTTCCGTGCTTAATCGTGACTGAACGAGAACGCAAAGCGCGCATTTGTACATAAAGTATGACACAAGATAAGCCAAAATTATAATAAAGCATGGGTTGTATATGACGTTGTCGTACCCAGAGCTATAATAATTAAGGGAACATTTTCAATTATTATGTTAATAATGTGTTAAAATATATATTTAACTTGGGTTTTTAATATCGTTATACAAAAATATAATATACATGCAGAGAAAAAAATAGTAGTAGAAATATTTTCATCATTGATTTAGCCTCGAATAAACTATGAAATTGTAACGTATTTATATTGATATACAATAATATTAGATTCAAATACAAATATATAATATAATATAAATATAGACTTTAGTATGTAAACTGAATGCAAAATACGGTTCATATTAATTCTTATCATTAATAATATTAGAATAAAATACTGTGCATAGTTGGATTAAATATGGCTTAACATTAAAATAAACATAATAGTTTGAAACACATTTGGATTTTAAGTGCACTTTAATTTAAATATATTTTGTATTCCATTTACTGTTTAACTATTTTTTGGGTGAATGAATATGCTTCATATTAAAATGAACTAGTGTTCTTAGTTAAAAAAAGCCGCATGGTAAAATAAATATTTTTCATAATTGACTTTTGTGTGATATTTTCTTTGGGTGTAGGAAGGTTTTATAAACTTTCACGAAGCATCCTTCCATTTGGTGCTTGCTTTAATCGGTATATTTACGCAGATGAGCGGCGACAGATATCGTATAAAACTTAGTGGCCTGGCATGTTTCGCTGTTTCGCCAAATTAAATAAAAATACAATCAAGCGTCGAGAGCGCTCTTCACTCTTCAAGCTTCGCCTCTTGTGTGCCAAAATTGCCGCTATCTCTCTCTCTCTCTGTGGTTGATGCCTGCGTGACTCGGCATTAATCTGTTAGACTCTAGCTGAATGCAGTTGCTGCTGCTTCCTGTGTCTATCTCTTTTAGTTTTTCATTTAAACATAAATAGTGTGTGTGCGTGCCTGTGTGTGTGTGTGTGTGTGTGTGTGTGTTGCATGCGTACGTGCCTGCAACACCTTAAATGTATGCAACAACAATAGTTTGAAGTGAGGAGAGGGGAGAAAGAGTATTTCGGTACGTTAGACAATGTGAATGCAGCTCAAATTGAAATTCTTTACATGCGGTCGGTGTAGTGTTTTGTTTGTCTAAGCGGCCTGTGACCCTAAACTGCGCTTCCCTTCTCTCTCTCTATGCTCGTGCCACTCTCTAAACTTTCTGCTCAGCAGTCCAAAAATCTGCATTCTGCCTCTTGGCTATATTTTCTTTTTGCCTGCCTGCCTGCCTGCCTGCCTGTCCGCCTTTTTGCCTGCTTGTCTAGCAAAAAAGTTTTGTCAGCCTTAATGTATGCAAGGGATTTGATGCATTTAAAAATGCTCGTTTCACATCCTGTCTGTCTGTCTGTCTGTCGGACTTGGTGCAAGCAGCAAAAATCAACTCGAGCCAAGAAAGAGTCATGTCAGTTTTCTCAACGCTTTAGTGTAAAAATATTATTATTCTCTTTTCTTGACATGCATGAAAAATAATTTTCATAGAAGTAAAATTGTTGCAGGAACCTTTTTTTTTTAAGTATAATTGTGGACATTTCTATACACATCGCATACTAATTAAATTTCATTTTGTTTTTCTTATAGTTGCTGTGTATGCAAATGTAATGATATGTAAAATGTAATTGTAATTGTTATTGTCATTGTCATTGTTAGTGCCATTGTTATTCTCATTGCCATTGATATGTGTCATTTTTGTTATCGTTTGACATTTAAATGACCAAATGCGATAACAAAAGACAACATGAGAGTGCTCTTCACACATACTATCACACAGCTCACAGTCTGACAGGCAACATGGAAAAATAGGGTGTGTGTGGGTGTGTGTGTTTGCATATCGTTAAAAGTGCATTTATATGTTTTTTGTCTGTAGCTAACTTCATTATTATTTGCCTAACTGTCTGCTGTTATTTTTTTCAGTATGATAAGAACAAAACAAAAATCTGAACAAAATTTTTTAATTAAAACGAATTTGCATTGCATAAGTTCCGACGCGGACGTGGCGCTCCTGACACCTGAGCTAGGATGTGACATATACACACACACACACACAGATGTACATGCACACACACACACACACACCCACATTCACACACACATTAGTCTACTCATTTCGACAGTGCCTGCAATTCAATTAGAACCCAAAATGAGTGCAGCAAACACTCGAAACATACTCAAACTAACTCACATACTCATGCAGTCACACTCAATCCCTCTCTCCCCCTCTCTCTCTCTCTTTCTATCTAACGTTTTAATTAAACAAATTTTGTGTGTTTCCTAACGTCATAAACATTGCGGCGGGCCGAAGAAGCCATAAAGGCATGAAAATGAAAACATTTAACCGTTCGTTACGTTATGTTCATGCACTCCCCATCCAACCCCCAAAGGGTTGATGAGGTGGTTGATGAGTGGGTGGGCGGGAGTCGTGTGGTGCGGTTTGGCGTTATATGATGCTGGGGTTTTTGGTATATAAGTTGAGCTGTTTCGTTTAGTTTGGTTTGTGTGTTTGCATAAAATGCAAAAGAAAATTGCCTCAGCAGCTGCTTCTGCCAACAACAGCAACAACAACAACTGCATCATTTTGAACATCATCATCAACAGATTTTCTGCATGAATTTTATTTAAAGAGTTTATTTTTTCAACAGTCTATTACATGGGTGTGTGCGGGTGTGTGTGTTGTGTTGTGTTGTGTTTGCATTGCATCCCGCATATAATCAAATTTAAGTTGACTTCCTCGTCGACTAAGTTGGTTTTCTGATACAACTTGCTTTGAGGCTGTCGGGTCCGAGGCCACATTTAATTGAAACATCCTGCATTGTTATAAAAGCCTTGTTTTGCAAACTGAACAGTTTTCATATGTTCCAGCAGCTTTATTATTTTTTGTCTGGTTATGCTCCTGGTACATAGTCTAAACTAGTTTCGGCTGTATGTTGATTGAAAATAGTTGTCTTAGGTTTTAAAATGTCGAATCGAAAGAGTATTTATAGTTGATAAGTAAAGAGTTGAGAAATTTGCTAATAACCTTTAAAAACTTCTACTTCTACTTCTAAAAACTAAAGAAACTGTCAAATCGATGTCAAGTTTTTAGGAGTATTTTTAGTTAGTTAGTTAGTTGATAAGAGAAAATGCTTTGTGAAAAGGAACAGAAAATTGCTGAAAACCATTCAAAAATCTAACACATTTTTTTTTTTAAAAGATTTTTGTTTTTAAGTCAACCTTTTTATGACAAAATGATAAATATTTATAGAATTTCTGAAGAAAACGAAAAATGATAAAAGTTTCAGTTTCAGTTTAACTGTCTTTTATTACTACAACTTTCTTTTGAAATGTTCTTACTTGTACTGCAGTCTTGAAATCTTTTGTCTTTACTTTCAAATATAGCATTCTATCTATTCCGAAAAACTTTTCATATTAAGCGAGCATATTTAATTTGAAAATTGTTCAGTGAGTGCATTTGCAGCTTTATTTTGGCCACAAACTTTTTAGTTCACACAAATATTTGCGGTAACAAAACAACTTCAATTTGCACATCTGCCCACAACTACAGCTGCTAATTAAGCAACATTTTTATGGTCTTGCCTTGGCTTGGCCCATATTTCCAACTCAACCCAACTGCCCAACTGCCCAAACGCCCAACCAACAACCACAAGAGACAGCAATGTGTTTGGAAGCCTTGTGGTACTCTGGGCACAAAACCGAACTAACTTTGCCTTGTATTATTTTGTATTTTGGTGGCATTGGATCTCGTCGTAGTCGTAAATTATTATTATTATTATAATTATTGTTGGGTGGTGGTAGTAGAAGGGAAAGGGTAGTAGAAGTGTAGATTTTGAGGTTACCTACCAGCTGCAGTTTCTGGCTCTTTGGTCGATGTGGTCATCCAGTGTCGAAACTAAATACTAAGCAGATTTAATAAAGTTCGCCCCCAAAGCGTTGAGGAGTTTTGCAACAAATCAAGTTGTTGTGTGTTTGCCCAAATGGGGTTTTGAAGCTTTTCTCTCTCAAAATTAGGCAAACAGCAAATAATTATTTATATACGATTGAGTGAATATACCTGCTGTAGTATTTGGTTGGACTTGGAAAAGCCTTTAGCTTTTGGCCTGCCAAGGAGAGCTTAATTGTCTGTGGTTTTGCTATTCAAATTCTGTCATTGGTTTACTAGATTGTAGGTGAAGGCGCAAACTCTGTCGACACTTTATATATATATATTTATTTGTAATATTGTTGGCAGTTGCCCGAAGCTTTAATATTTATTACGACATTTGTTTGTTATTGAAAATAGTAAGAGAAAAATGTGAACTATAGGTACTGTGAATATTAAACCATTAATATTTCAGAGTTATCGATAAAAATCGATTTAATTTGTGGCAGCAAAAATAACATTTTTACTATTTTATACACACAAAAAGTTGTTTGTCTTAAGCGTTATTTATTTAATGCTAAATAATGAAAGCAAAACGTACAAGAAAACTTTCAAATCCAGCTTAAACCTCAGCTCATTTCATCTAAATAATTTGTGTTGTTATTTTATTTAACTGAAATTGTTTTTCAACGCTGTTGCCAGTGCCACATCCATGCCCCTAACAAGCAACAAAAACAACAGTGCAAACAAAATAATAATAATAATGCTTCAGCAAAAGTTTAAGTAAATAATACAAAAAAAAACACAAAAATTTATATTTATTTACAAATACACACAGCTGAAGCTTAAGTTAAGCAAGTTTTATTTTATTTTTTTTTGGTAGCTGGGGTCATGCTGCTTTTCAATTTAATGCTTCGTTACCTTTTTTTTGCTGAAAAAAAAAAACGTTGAAACATTTTTGAAGTGGCCAAAGCCACTTCAGGTACAAGTTTAAAGTGTGTGCTTCACGAAAAAAAGAAGAAGAATATGGAATTGGGCTGCCGGTCCCCGAAATAAATATTGTGAGCCTTTTATGGTCGAGGACTTGTGCCAATCCATAAAACAATAACTAGAAGATTTATGGCGTGGTTACCTTGTTCTTGAAAAATATTTCTTCGTTTTGATATTTCACCGAAAAAATAAAATTTGTAAAAAATATGAGCTTAGGATTTCTTTCTTTTGAGGAGCGAGCAACTACTCGAAAGATATAACCATAACAATTTTAAATGAATCAAAAAAAAAAAGAAAGCAAAGCACAAACTTTGACAATATTTCGTTTGTGTCCTTTCAAAAATGTTTTGGGGGAAAACAGGAAAAGAAAAGTGATAATGGGAAAAATGGCAAAATAAGTATTAACTGTTTGCTTTTGCCAGCTCAGTGAGGCCTAAAGCCAAATACAAGCAGGCTGGCAGTCAGGCCAGGCAGAAGGACGCATAATGAAAGAATTACGAAATTGAGGAAGAGCAGGAAAAGTGGAAAAGAAGGCAATGAAGAAAAGTAAATATAAAGAGGTAATATTATAATATTAAAGCGCAAAATGAATACTGTGAAAGTAAAGAAATTGTATAGAAACTTAGTTAAAGAAACTTAATGAAATGAGAAAATGAGATAAAGGTTTGCTAGGTACATAGTCTTTAGTAATTTAAGTTTTTTGTGTCTTTTAATAATAAATCAAACTGAGACTTAAGCTTAAATAATATTTAATATTCAAATATTTGTAGCTTTGATTAATATCATTGCTTGTTTAAAGCATTAACCGATACACCAATGCCGCAAAATACGCACACACACACAAACACCCACATACATACACACATACTGCACACATGATCGCCTCTGTGACACGCACCCCCTTTGGCTATTTGTGTGTGAGAGTCTGTGTGCATTTGTGTCATCAGCTTTGACAAATCCTTGAGGCAAAGTAGAAATTTAACAATGGCATTAAATGCATTTGCATGCATAATTAGCTAGAATGTCTCATTTCTGCAATATATCTCTCTTTCACCCAGTTGAAGTTGTGTGGTGTTTGACACACATACACACGTATATCCCATACGTATGTATATCCCGCGGTTATGACGTATGTGTGACAATAAAACAAACATATCTAAGAGGACCCCAAACACATTGCTTATCACAGTGGGTGGCCTTCGCTCCCCCAAACTCCCCCAAACACTACGAAGAGCTTTGGTGTCCACTCAAAATGAAATTAAGGCAATTAGTTAATGCCTAATGTGTGAGATAGACCATTTTAGCTGCTGTTGTGTTAGGTTAATCTTTAGATAAGGCTTCAAGTGACAGTCGCTTAAAAGAGAGAGGGAGAGTGATAGAGAAGAAGAAGAAGAGAGAGAGAGAATCGATTTAATGGCGTCCAAATATAGCTTAACACAGTTTAATATAGTTTTTGAAGCTATGTCAAATAATGCATTTTAATAGTAAAGATTTTATCTTCAAACATTTTATTTGCGATATTAATCACAAATATTTTTTGAGCTTAAATACAGTTTCTTATAATATATGTTCTAGTTAAATATATATGTTTCTAGTTCAGATTGCAGATTGTATAGTTAATTTTTGACAGTTTGTTTTTTCTTAACCCCACTTTATTTGCTTACAATTCGTGCCATAAAAAACCGTCTATTTGAATCACTATTTCAAGCTGATTATGATTTTAGTATAGAATGCAAATTTTATAATTAATTCTTTTTTCTTTACCTTTTTTACTTGCTGAGAAAAACTCATTTTAGTTCATATCAAAGGGCAAGCTTACAATCATATTTTCATTTCATTGCTTAAGAATTGCAAACAAAATGCCTTGTGCTTAAACTACATTAAATTGGTTTTCGCTATTTGCTCAGTTGAAATGTGAATAACCTTTCGAGTATTGTTTTTCAGACTCTTTTGTTCTTTTGCTTGGATGCACTGAGCTGCTTTTCATTTAATGTATATATAAATATATATTTATGAATTGTTCTTTTGTGCTGGCAATGTTAGCCAACTTTAAATTGAGCTAATTTTTGGCCAATGGCCAATTAAGTTTTACGCTGGGCTTTGCCTTGCCTATTACCTGATTAGCTATCTCTACTTTTTGCTTATGCTACCTTCATTTGGGTGCAATGCTTTGCCAATGATTTAACCGCAATTACGAAAACTTCAACAACAACAAAAAAGTTACCTGAGGTCAAACTTTGACCCACTCTTGACGTTTGAAGGGGTTTTGCATAACAGTTTGGTCAATGCATGCATTTTAGGCATTTAGTTTGAATATACTATACTTTCTTGAAGATATTAATCTGACAAATACTTTAGTATTTAATTAACTTGGCCAATACAACTTGTAACATGTGTTATGTTCTGAATTTAGTCCAAAACTTGAAATGTAACTAAAGCTATTGAATGCACTTTAGACCAAATTGTTTTGCCCTTGCCTTTACATAATTAATAAGCTGAAATGGTTTATTAGCTTATTGAAATAAATCATAAATTGTGTAATCAATTATTTGATCACAAAATAATTGATGCTATAACTTTGTATAACAAATGAAAATTTCAAATTAAATCAATTGGAAAAATTATCAATTATGTTTCTTAATCAAAAAGCTGCAAGACTCGTCAATATTAAAATAGAATATGTTTAAATCATTTAAGAAAGTCAAATCTATTGATTAAATAATTAATTTTCATAATTTACTCTGACCAAAGATTTTCTATCTTTTTTATGCGCAAATGTAATCATCATAATTTTGACTTAAATACCACAAAATTACATTGACAGGCCACAGCTATAAAGCTTCCTGCATTAAAAAACTTTAAAAAAAGAAACAAAGGAAATATGCTTTTTCCTCGCGGCAACAGACTCTATAACTTCTACAGCTTCTATTGCGCTACCAGCTGCCAAATTCCCTCTCATTTTTCACATAGATGCACAAGGTGTCAATAAATGTGAAAAAAGAGACACCAACACTTTTTATACTCTGTCCGTAACATCGGCATTAACTCATCATGACAGACAACATTTCCTTGTTTTTGTTGTTGTTGTTGTTGTTGAAAATGGGAGGTGGAAAACCCATCAACGTTCTTCGCATTCTTCGCGTTGTCATTGATGAATTTTAGCTTTTGGGTGTTAAATTTGTTCCTTTCTTTCTTCATTTTTATAGCATTAATGTAAATATTTTTTGAAGAATTAAGATAAATAGATAAATATGTCTTAAGTTAAACTTAAGCATGTTGCTTATTCAAATTAAATACAATAATTTCCACAAAATTATTATTAAATTGATTTTAAAATGACATTCTTTTTATATAATATTAATGTCATTATTATTTTAACGGAAATTTATTTAAAAGTTTTACTTTGTTAACTTCAGTCTGAATATATTTTTCTCATGTCGCTTTTGGGCTTTGTTTTGTTTGTTATTTTTATGCAAACCATTTGCAATAGATATGCGGCTATTGAGATACTTTTTGTAACTTTTTTATTTTTAGAAAAAAATGTTGGGGAGGTTTGAGTGGAGAGGTTTGTTTATTTTAGCGTTGAGGCCAACTTTAGAGGCTGTTCGTTTTATGTTCCATTCGGTGGCTGCCATTAGCCATAAAATGCTTGCCATTTTTGGGAGAGAGTGGTGTTGGTTTGGTCATTTGTCTGTCTTGTCTCCCTTCTGTGTTCTATTCTTATTCTGTCAAGCAGTATTGTCCTTAATATTAAAAAATGTTTAAGTTGTTTTTTGTTGCGATGGGAATTATAAACTGACTTTAAATATGTTTTTATTTTTTATGACAACAATTTCTTATGCATTTTTCATATTAAACATACAATTTGAATAAAAGATTTCGCTTTCTCTTTCTACTTTCAGTGTCAATTAATTGAAAATTGGTTTTTTGAGGTAAGTGCAGTAATTTAATTAATTGTCATTACTTAGTTAAATCACAGAAACTTTTCCTCCCTGTGCCTTAATGTAAACCAAACATAATAACTTGACTCAAACCAAGCCAACAGCATTTCCTTTTCTCGTTAGCCATAAAATAAAACTACTACTACTTGGCTCAACGACTAAAAATTTTAATTGCACGCGAAAAATTTAACGCCATTGCGAATACTATATATTTTATACTGTAATATGCATTGGGTTTTTAGCTGCCTAATTGCAGCAATCGCCTGGAACTACATTTTTGGTCTAGCCGCCAATGAAGCATGTCACGCCCATCCCATCCAATCCCAACCCAACCCATCCAGCCTCCTCCTCGTCCTTCTCTTCTTTCGTTACGCTTAACTGCAGCTATCGCTTGGAAAGAAAACGCAGTGTCAAGCGCAAAAAGCCGAATGTAATTTAAATTTTTGTGCGACGTTGGCATAAAATTTACTCCAATTTCGATTTGAATGAAAGTTTTTTCCAAAAAAAAAAGTATATCCATTTTTGTATAAGTTGTGTAGTGTACAGTAATTGTTGCTAAATAAAAAAACTTTGAATTATAGTCTTTGATGAAATGAAATACGTTTTTATTTAATTTTTTTAGTTTTAATAAAATTGAATAGTTTGAAGCAAAAATTTTTTTTTATATATTTTTTTAAATGAATTGTTTGGTTTGCATTTTATACATAATTTTTTTTGTATTATATATTTTTTAAATTTTATTATATTTCTTTATATATTTTTATAATATTTCTTAATTTACTTTTATTTTTACTATTTTAGTATTGTCTTTCTTAATTGTATTTATTTTTAAAATCGGTTTTTTATATTTATATTATATTAGATTTTCCTTTTTTAAAAATAAAAGTATTCTTTGAGTTTTTCTTATATGATATTACACAATCTCATCAACATCAATGTTAGATTACAGTGGTAAGAGTTTTGGCGTCAGCCCAGGAACACTTTTCTTATATTATTTTCCAAAGTTTTTGTTGAGGCTGGTCTTCGATGAAGCGCCGCAAATTATACTAACACATCCGTGAGCGAAGTTTTTGATGCAGTTTGATTGGATTTTTTTTGTCGTTTGACGTTTCCCACCCAATGCAAAATACTGTAAAAGAAGCCAAAATCGATATTCTATACACATATACAAGGTATGTAAGGGTGTGTGTGTGAGTGTAAAATTTTCTGTTGGTCTTTTTCAAGAGCTAAACTGAGAGAGGGAGAGAGAGAGAGAGAGGCGGGCAACTTTTTAGCTCAAGCTTAATTAAAGGCTCTTATAGCTGGTCATAGCTCAATTAAGCAAACGCACAACAAAAATAAAGAGAGAGAAAGTAATAGAAAGAGAGAGAGAGGGAGAGAATATGCACGCAATTTAATCGTCTAACGCGCATATTGCATTGCCCTCGCACACTTTTGTTGGCTGCCATCAATTTACGCCCCTTGGCTTACGCCAATTATGCAATTGGGTTGCTACTAAGAGAGAGAAAGAGTGAGTGGGTGGGAGTGACAGAGTGTAGGTTGAAGGGTTGTGGCGGTGGGATAGGCGTGGCAAACTCGTTACGTGCCACAGCAGCAACAGCAGCAGCAGCAGTGGCAGCAGTGGCAGGAGCACTTGTTGCCACCAAGTTGGCCGTGTTATGCAAGTGGCAACTTTGACAGCGTTAATTTACATGCCTGTCCTTCAGTTTTACCTACATACATACATATACAAACCTGCCGCACTGCTGCCAAAAGAGTTGCACTTGCCACCCCCCCTACACCTTAGGCACTTTTATACGTGTGAGTGTGTGTGTGTGTATGCATATCGTATTCCAGGCATAATTAATGCGTTTGTGTGCGCGATAACATTGATCTACATATGGATGTCTATGTGTGTGTTGTGTATTGTATTGTATGTGTATGTGTGTTAGCTGCATCGGAATTCTTTGGCTGCCTTGCAACGTGTTTTTGGTATTTGCTGATTCGATTAGAAAAGTTGAAGATGAAAAATTGTGTGCTGCATGCACAACACATACTTTTGTGTTGTGTGTGTATAGAAGTGTGTGTGTGTGTGTGTGTGTGTGTTGAGTGTGTGCTGGATGAGGTGTTCAGTGTGCAAGCTAAATGGGCTTTTAGTTGAATGTTGCTTAGCGTTCTACATGCATAAATTAGCATCAAACTGTACGGGCGTGCTTCACAAACGGTAAAAGAAGGTAATAAATTTTGCATTTAAAACTTAACAAAAATGCCAACTGTTTGGGGTTTCGAATGAGTGATATATATACGTGGAATGGAGTTGAAAAAGAGGGAGACTATCGGAAAAAGAACTGAGATAGATAGTTGTGTATTTTGTTTAAAATGTGATTTAAACTAAGTTGAAAAATCAAATCATTTACTTACGAATCCAAAAGATGAGAACACATTGGAAAAGCTACTGAGACACAGTTGATGGAAACTTACTTAACTTATTATGAACATTTATTTCTTTTGTAAATTGGAAGAGAGATTGAAAAATAATTGGAAAATGCATATACTAAGCATAAAGTAAAGAATTTAACTGAATTTAACTTAACTTATTATAAGTATTTATTTATATTTGCAAAACTTTTTTGTGTTCAATTAAAGTTAATTAATTATTATTAATATTAATATTTAAGTTAATTAATTATTATTAGATGTGGTGGTGGGTGATGAATTCACTACCCCCACTCTGGGTGGTGAAGTAGGGTCACCTTTAGAGGTGATCAATTCACTACACTTTGAGTGGTAAAATACTGCCCAGCCTCTCTCTCTCTCTCTCTCTCTCTCTCTCTCTCTCTCTCTCTCTCTCTCTCTCTAATTCAATTGATTTACATGATGGATACACTGTTTAGTTAACATTCAACAACAGCAACGAACCCACAACAAAGCACGTACATGTGTAGGCATGTTTATGCAGCCAGACATTTTACACGTATCATAGAAACAGCCCTTCCCCAGTCAAAACCCCTCCCAATCAGCAATCCAAAACCGTAACCATTATGAACCATTTTGACGCGACCACGCATAAATTGATGTGCGAGCTTTCCCTGGCTCTGGCTATAGAGATGGATGTTGATAGGCTTTTGGATGTTGATTGGCAGAAAAAGGGGTGTGCGCTCTTGGAATGCTTTGCGGGCGGGCAGTTCAGGGGAGTGTACATAAATGGATATATGTACCATTTAAGCGCTGGTCATGTTTACTGGTCACAGATGTTCTGTTCTGTTCTGTTGTGCTTGGGTCTTAAATGACCGGGGCAACAACCATCCACCGCAGACAACAAAAACATTTGGCAATTAAATTGTTGCCAGCTCGAACAGATGAGTCTTCCCATACTTGAAGGCGGCTCACTCACACTCTGAAGAAGGTGAAGAAGACTGTGCGTATCAATTTGCATAAAAAGGTTGAGAACCACTCAACCCTTTTGTTTCGTTTGCAACATGAAACCAAACCAACTGTTGCTGTTGATGTTGCTGCGAGCCAGAGCCAACCCTTCAATATTGCTGCTTGGCTGTTGTTGTTCAATTTCCATGCATTGATTAAATTTTATAATTTTTACGCACAATTGAGCGCAAAGGGTGCGAAAAGGTAATTTAAATATGACCCCTTTTGTTCGGTTTTTGTTTTTGTTGTGTTTATTTATTTAGAAATCAATGCTCAAATGACTTTCAAATGTTATTATTTCATAGTTATCAATCAAAACTTAGTTCGGACTTAGTTGGACTTTATCAATTGAATATTAAATTGTGGTTTATGTTTTATGAGTGGTTTTTGTTGCCTACTTTCAGGCGTTCATATTTTAATATGTGGTTTATGTGGTTATTGCAGCAATTAGTATAATTTTTTTTTTTTTGATTAAAATTTATATTTTTGGATGTTGAATAGAATATTTATAACAGTTCAAGTGCTTGGACATTTTAATGAACAAAGTTAAGCATAATGTTGGACTAAATTAATAAATATACTTGAGAAGAATATTTATAAGCTTTTGTGGTTAATTTTCAAAAATATATTTTTAATGATTTTATTTTAAAAGTGTTTAGTTGTTGTTGGAAATGCTTACAAAACCGAAAAACGTAATCAAATTTGCATTATAAAATTATGTTTTTAACGCGAAAAATAATCATTAATTAACGTAATTTGAATATTTAACATTCTGGTTTTTTAATATTAAACGTAATTGTCGCTTGCCTAAAAGTAATCAAAAACCTTTTTACGCACAGCATAACATTTTTTTTAAAACCCTTTTGAGGTTTTTGGCAAATTAAGTCAAGCAAATTTATACAATTGCAGAGTTTCCCACCAAGAAAAAAACTTGAACAATGCTTTGGAGAAACACTCTTCAAAAATGTAATTTCCTTTTTGCATTATTTGGGCAAGGTTTAAAAATTTAATTTCGTAATTGAACGATCAGATAGATGTAACCCGGTTACCGCCCCCGACCCCTGTACCGTTACCCACTTGACTCAGTGCTTCTCTTCCCCAATTCCCCTCCTTCTGCCACTTGACTTGACTCTTGTGCAGCAATTTAATTGAAAATTTATCAGTTTCACATTTCATTTGCATATGTGTATGCCTGCCCACACACACACGCACACACAAAATATATTCTACGTTTTTCCAATTTGCATCGTTGACAATTTTAGTACATATCTACATTCGAATGGTTGTGATGCTGGTGTCTGGTGAGGTCCGGTCTCGTCTGGTCTTGTCTGGCGTGCTCTCAACCACAATTGGTCCTAACACATTTTTGCACAAGTGTGCACCTAACAAATATTTTGGTTATGACTAAAGTCTAGAAATTAGAAAAATTTTTTGTTCTGTGCGTTTGTTTTGGCCACACTTTTGAGAGCAAACATGTTTTTACTCTGTATATATTTTAAAATACCCTGTATGTTTGAAATGTTTTTGCAAAAAAGTTTGATAAAGGTTAGTGAAATAGTGAAAATAAGGAAATATCGAAAAAAAAAAACTGATTACATAATTATTTAATATATAATATACGAAAAAAATAAATTAAATATATAATATATTTAAAACAAACTAGTTTTATTTTTAATCCAAACTATTTTAAACATATTTTTTTACGGAAAATTATATATTTAAATTTTGTTTAAAGTATAAACTAGTTTATTACCGTCAATCCACTATAATATGAAACATATTTTCAACATATATTTTTCTTGACATTTTGTTGACGCCAGACTGTTAAATATTTTCGGACTCTAAGGCACTTTCCTGTCTGTCTGGATTGTTTTTAATTAAGAACTAAAGGAAAAAGGAAATACGAAATATATATTGATGAAAACGATGGTAGTCATAGATACTATTTAGTTGAGTGGTGGAGTGGTTCGTGTCGTGTCGTGTGGGTTGTGTTTCTTTTTGTGTTTGTCCAGTTTGTGTTATTGATTTTTGATTTTTGTCTGCTCAACAGCAATAAATTAATTAAAATTAATGAGAATTTTGTCAACTTGAGCATAAGTAGTACGCCCACAAAATCAAATTACTGTGTGCTCGATACGTTGTGTGCTTAATAATTTAATGAAATGTGACGTGTGTCTAAATATTCTTGGAACATTATTAACTAATTAAAACTAACAAGATTCTCACTTGTAACTATCTTGTTTCAACTAAGACAAATGTGAAATGTGTCTAAGAAGATTTTCAGATTGTATATTTTGGTGTTGGTTTTGGTTTGCTTTGAACTTGACATGTATTTATATCAGAGACAAATATATTTGACTGAAACTTCAGTAGAAATCTTTGCCGTATTTTATGTTAATATTTAAATTTAATGTTTATGCTTATTCTCCACCATTATCTCAGCTTAGCACAACAGCAGGCTGCACTTTAAGCACTTTAAGCACTGAGCTGCATATGCTTCGAGTGCTGATAAAGTTGAATGAGCTCTCGAAAATTGCGCTTCATGCCCATATTTTGTGCTATTAAAAAAACTTTTGCACACTCTCCAAACAATTTCGAGATGCCGCAGTGGCAAAAAAAACCACTTCGTGTGGCATCGTTAAAATATTTGCGTTGAGAACATTAACTGCTGCCTGTCGCTTAATACTTGTCCATGTGTGTGTGTGTATGTGTGTGCGTTTGTGTTTTTGATTGTATTAATTTATTTTTATGTTTAATAACAAGCACTGCACTGGCGCCCGGCAATGTGATAGCCATAACAATATCATCAATGAGACTGTAAATTACATAAACAAAAATAAAATAAAGCTTTATATATTTTGTGTTGAACTGTTTTCTGTATATGAAGTTTTTAAAGCCGCCGGTCACATCGGGGCGATATATATATATATATATATTAATCATAAAGCGCAGAATGTTTTTACCAAGATTCACACACTACAATATATACGCTCATTTACGAATTGCGGTTGTTTAATTAATTGCAAGCTGATTAATTAGTATTTGTGTCAGAAATCCAATATCCACACGTCGCTTCAACTCTCTCATAGACCCTCCCCCCCATCCACTCCCCAATTAAGGCGTGTGGCTACACACGTGTGTGTGTGAAGGTATTGAGTAGTTATACTGTATAGCCTTGTGAATTAAAGGTTTCATTGGCAATTGCCATTAATTTCATTAATCGTTTGATGTCAGCTTGGTTGTTGTCACATTTGCCCTACTAAATGATCGAAAAGCATTTTGTGTTCGCATTGTTTGTTTTTAATATTTCAATTTTAATTAAATATATCGAATAAATGTGTTTTTTGGTTTTTATAAGTATTTAATAATCCTTTGATGGTTTTTATTTTTAAATTTTTCATTGTAAAAGCTTATTTTTTAAGGGATTAAAAAAAATGAATGATAATAAAATATGATAATGTTTAATTTTGCAGTGCGCTTTTAAATAATATTTTATCTTACTTAAAATATATTATATTAAAAATAAAATATTCGTTTCAATACCATCATGATTAGTTCTAACAATTTTCAAAAAAACAATTATCATCAAAACTTACTCCATACGAAATATGTTTGGCATATTAATATTTAAATCTAAAATATTTCTGTTGACACTTTAAATTCAAATGTTGATTTTACTATTTCATAGTAGTGAAAATTTTTCATATTTAATTTTTATATTAATAGCAAAATATTTAACGAATATAGTTGATTCAAGCTTATTTTAAAATAATTAAATAATTTTTCTTTTAACTTTTTTCTTGCCTCACATTCACAGTAAAAAGATTCTTCGTTTTTGCCATCACAAATCCATAAAGATCTGAGCACCGCAAACAAATTACAATCTTAGACATTCCCCTCAGCTTGCTGTAAACCAAACTTGGAGTTTATCTTCCCACCCACCGCTCCTCAAAAATATTTTATGCTAAATATTGGAATTATATTGCATTTTTATTACCTACGCGTATATACATCATATTTTTATTTTGTTCTCTTTTTATTTGTCAAACGCCGCTTGGCCTCGGGGCACGCAACATTTTGAAAAACAATTTTGTCAGATACAGTTAGCTTGTTTGTATAAGCGTGGGTGTGGGTGTGTGTATATATATATGTGTGTGTGTGTGTGTGTGTGTGTGTATTATCGCCAAAATGTTTGCGCACACACATACATGTATAGAACGTTAAGCAGCCGGGCGCCACAACAAACACACAAAGCTATAAACAAACACACACACACATATATATATACACTTAAGCGTATACAGAGCGTATGCGTAATTTTTATTTGCATGCCAGACCAGACAACAACAACAAACGAGAAACGACAAACGACATCGTCGTCGCATCGTCCAAACCAACAACCCCTGCGGCTGCTTATCACGTTATGCAGCGTGTGTGCAGTTAAGATTTTGTAACACTTTGTGTTTTTTTTTTTTGTTTTCTCTAACGTTAGGCGTTTTAAAAGACGTTTTCTCTTAAATTTCAATACCAAAATATCAATTTCACCATTTTCACATTTTTAATATTATTTTTCCATATAATTTTTGTGTTTTTTTTTTTGTTAACTGTTTTAATAAAATCAAATTAAATTTTCAACATAATTTAAATATGTTGCATTTCAGAACCAGACTGCATTGAATATTCGTTTTTGTTTTCGCATATATATATATATATATATATAATAATGCATAATTTGTGCCTGAACGAATAAAATAAACATGTCGTATTTTATGTGGCCAAGCGAAAGGAATAATAAATAATGCGAGGTGACATTTTGTTGGAGTTGGAGTGTGAGGAAAGGCCGGAGTCAGCCTGGAGGTTCGATATGTATGATTGGGTGTGATTCTTTGTCGCCTTTAATGTATTTTTTATGCCATATTTAAAATGATTTTCGCCATTTCCCCCACTTCAGGAAATTATTTTCGCTTATTGTTTCTTGTTTTTTGTTTTTCGCAATTCGTTTTGTCATCGGAAAAGGAATGCGAAGATATTTCGCGTGTCTTTTGCGGCATCTGTTGCTTCTCAGTTAATCATTTTGTTCATTTTGTGTTGTTGTGAGCAATTTTTCAACTCAATTAAGCGCAATAAATTCAACTTCTCAACATTGCGAAAGACAATCGCAATTCTCAAGTCAATATTAATCAAATTTCAATTTGTAAACATACATGCCAGAAAGAATAAAAAAGGAGAATGAAATGCTTAAAGGCAAACTAAAACAAAAGAAAGCACAAAATTAAAACTTGAATGTGGCGCAAAAGCAAAACTCAAGTTAAATGTTAGACGTTTAATTAATCGAGTGGAAAGATACAAACACACACACACTCTTGTGCACAAAAACACACACACACACACACCCGCACACACACACAGTTCACTTGAATTAGACGTAAACAGCAAAATACAAACATCAATATCAAGAGAGAGAGAGTGGCATTGGCAGTGGGAGAGGCAGAAGAAGAGACCAGCTCAAAGGCGAGATAAACTCAAAAAGGACCTTTAAGGCATAACAAAGCAAAGCATAAGCTAAGAGCGGCAAGAAAATATGTATGTCGAGAATGACTTTGAAAATACCCTGCAAAATTTAGTTTGTTAAGAGTTTTTTACTTTGGGGTAAAAGTCTTTTGCTTTAAACTTTTATCCCAATTTTAAGAAGCTTTTCAAAAATATTTTCGCTTAAGAAAAATGTACATTTTTATTTAGATAAAAATCAAGTTCCCTCATTCCCCGCCCCAAAACCCTCCTTGTCACGTTTATCGATTCTGTACAGGGTGTATTCAAACAAACAAAGAAAAAAAAAAATAAAGAAAATAGAAATTGAAACTCTATAAGAATTGAAGCCTGACAGCTCAGCACTTTTGTGATGCAAACGAGTTTGGCATGTAGATGATATAGCCAATATATACATTATATACATACATATATAAAAATACCTAAGCAACAACGAACAACAACAACAAACAATGACATTTAACGTTGAAAATAGAAGTGGGGCAGGCCAAAATCCAAAATGACAATGCATTAGCGATTGAATACTGAATAACGAAAAGCAAAATCGAAAAACAAAAACCCCTTGCAAGCAAATCAATACTCATCTTCTGTTGAGCGTCAGAAGTTGCGCCTCTTCTAATGCTGAAGGCGTGTCAAAGTGAAAGCTTTTCATGTAATTGAATGTACAAAGCAGCAGCAGCACCACCACCACACGGCGTATGCGCAATGTGTTTCGTTGAGCTGCCTGAAAAATGTGTTCTTTTTCCTTCTTTTGTGAGTCATTTAGCATATAGTTCGCAGAGTCTTAAGCCTTTTTCCATGCAAAATCTATTGCCATTCACTTTTTTATTTATGTCGCTCGTTTATTGGTTTATTTGTATAATTTTATAGTATTTTCTGGTTCGTTTTCATGTAAATTTTTTTCCAATTGGTTTTTGTTTGAAATTTATTCTTTGATAGGACAGAGAACACTTGAATAGAACTTGTATAAGTTTGCATTGAATAGTTTTTGAATTGATTTTTATGTTTACTCGATTATTTTAAGGCACAAAAGGCCTAACAAAACTATTGCAGTGCTCTTATAATTCCCAACAAGTTAATGGTCTTAATCTGTAACAAATCATGGAAAGAAACCCGAATAATATTTAGGATGCCATCTATTTGAAATTCAGATTTAAAAAAAGCTTTTAAGTCATAAAGTTATTTAAAAAAAAAAATTTCAATACTTATATACTTTAAAAGTATTAACTAACAACTATTTTCCTTATTTTTTCAGGTAAGCTCGGAAAAACAAACAACACTTTATAAATCATATCAGGTAAAATCAATTTAAAATGCAATTTGTCAACATGCAAAATACTGGCGTAATTGAATGATTTGTATCATGCATAACATATCAATACAAAACTGATTAATATGCATAGCATATAGCATATACCCAGTCTCTTCAACGATATGGTGTCTACTCAAAACTGTTTTTTTTTTTTGGTGTGCCATTGCAATTAGAAACATATTTCGAACATATTTGCCATTGTTCTCATTGTTGCCAATCACACATGATTTTTCTTATTGTGTTTTAACGGCAAGTAATAAAAAATGGCGGCGGCGCCACAGACATGTTCGTGCATGCCGGCAAACTGTTTAAACTTAAATCACATATTCGGGGGGCTATAAGGGGTTAAGCTCTAGACTATACGGCACCGGAATTCACTTGTATAAGGGTGAGAGCCAAGTGGCTCAAACATTGTTTTTTATTTTATTGTTATTGTTGTGGGTGTGCGTGTTGAAAACGAATAAAGAGAGAGATAGGGAGAGTGTATGAGCGAGAGAGAGAGGGAGATAACAAGCCACATTCATTGTTCGCGTTGTTGCCAGCCAAACTGTTCGACTTTCATTCATTCAATCAGAAGCATCAATCAGCAAAGGGAGAGAGTAAAATGTAGGGTGAATGTAGGAGTTTTTTTTTGGGAATTGTGAACAATAGACTTGATGGGATTTTCAACTTCATTTTTGTGTCGATATCAGAGAGGCAATGAAGCGCAATGGAAGCCGCTTCTCCTATATAAATGACGCCAACTGGCTGACTGACACCTAACGCGTCTACCACCTGGTTGCTGTGTCCAATGTATTTATTAAGTCATGATGCTGAATGGCAAGCAATTCACAATGAAAAAGCACAACACTTGAACCCCCAAACACACACACACGGACCTACACGTCGTCATGTCTTTATTATCCATCAACAACAACCGAAAACAACAACATCATCATCATCATCATTGTCATCATCATTGTCTGCACGTTGAGTTGTGTGTTGTGTGTCCAGGCTGATATTTTTTTACCCATAACCCATGAAATGGGTAAAAAAGGGTATACTGGTATTGCGCAAAAGTATGTAACAGGCAGAAGGAAGCTTCTCCGACCCTATAAAGTATGTATATTCTTGATCAGCATTAAAAGCCGAGTCGATTAAGCCGATTCCGTCCGTCTGTATGTATGAACGCGTCGATCTCAGGAACTACAAAAGCTAGAGTCTTCAGATTCTGGATTTCTAGGCATAACTAATTTGTTCAAGCAACAAAATTTAACAATATAATTAAAAATCTATTCAATTTTGATTAATATCGGTTAAGAAACACCGAAGTTATGAAACCATTAAACATTTGTACACGTACATATGTCAGATAGACGGTCGGGCGTCTGTCCATCTGTATAGTCAAGGGTTTAGGGTATCTTCTAGTCGAGCTTACTTGACTAGGGCCTTCTTAGTTGTTTTTTTTTAACTGTTTGTCGACTCTCTTGTTTTCTTCCATCGCCTGGACTGCCTCCTGCCTGTTTCACGCGCCCAATTGATTCATTCATCCTTTGATTGCTTTTGTGCATTTTTGAGTGTGTCCAAAGCATTTGAGTGTAATTTTTCGCATTTGATGCCATTTACGCATCATTGATTCGCCTTTTCTTTCTTTCGTTCTTTCTTTTTCACTCAAGTGGCGATAAGTGTTCAAATCATTCATTGCGGTCCAGCAAGCCAACAACAAGGAAAAAGTGTTTTTCGCTAGTATTTTTAGTATTATTACTAGTATATATTTGAAGTGATTTGTGTGTGTGTGTGGCGAAAACATGATATGTAATTTAGATAAACGATTGATTGAAGATAAGAAAAAAGAAATGATGAACAATGAATTTATATGTTAAGAATTTTTCTTACATAAGAAAGTTTAATTTACAGATTCAGTGACATTTTTTTTTGAGTATTTGTTTAAGTTGTATTTTTGCATTCATGTTTTCAAACTCAAGTAACGAACTTTAAAATATTTAAATTAAATATATATGTTACTCCTTCTACATTTATTAACAAAGTTTTTGCTAGAATATCTTGCAACTTTTTCCCATACAATTTTCTGGTTATTTTGTAACTCTCATTAAAAACATTTGGGCTCAAGTTCTTAGTATATTCTTTTTCTTGTTCAATTTGCTTTGGCCCATGGTCAACTACGGTCATCCTGACATTTGATACGAATCATTATGCACACAGTTCGTTCTCAAGTTCAGTTGCGTTAAGTTTCTTTGTCCAAGCAAAAAAGTTTTTGCAACATTTAGCCAAGCTGACCCCAACTTGGCAAAAAGCATTTAAAGTTGACTTTTTATTCGGGCCGTCATGACTTTTGCCGCTCAGCAAGCCTAACGCAAACCAATTTTTCCAGTCAGTTTAAGGCCCGCAGGCGGCGATTGCTCATTAGTTTAACAACTAAATTTGCACAACCAACAAATATTATATAAAGTATATATATATATATGTGTGTGTGTGTGTCTTGCCTTTTGCAATTCAATCAATGTTCAAACTTTTTTTTTGTGCCGCACACAAATGCATACTAAAAAGACCGCCAGCTGATGACGACGATGACGATGACGATGATGAGGATGATGATAGAAAAAGCCAGAAAAAGCAAAGTTACGTCAAATTGAATTTCGTGCAAAAGTTTTTGCGTTGTTTTTTTTTTCTCTGTGTGTGTGTGTGTATGTGTGCGGCGCGAAAAAAAATACTAAAAAATGTTGCACATACTATTTATACTGTTAAGAAGACGTCTTCTTCTGTTGTACCCTGTAATCAAGAAATTGGATATTGGTGTTTTGAGGAGCAAGATAATATGCTTGAAGACTTTTCTTCTTCTCGTTTTTACATATTTTAGTTGAGTATTCCATAGTACAGGGTATTTGCTTATGCAGCACATTTTAACCTTTAGCCAAAATCATATCTTTGTTTTTCTCTTCGCGTTTATTTTTTTTCAACAAATTTTTAAATTGAATTTGCCTTTTATTAGGGACCAGACCATAAACTGCTGTAAAATTATTGATAGCGCATTGTAGGCCTGTACGTATACGTAATATATATGTATATACAAATACGTGTTTCTGTTCTGTTTTTTTTTTTTTTTGTAACAACTGTAGCGGAAACATTATGGAACTGATTTGCAGCAGAATGTGCTTGTTGCCTGCCTGCTTACGTGGCTGCCACATGCAGCTGTCAATCTGGGTTTGGGTTTGGGTTTGGGTCTGAGGCACACAGCTCTGAATGGGAAGAAGCACACAATAGCCATAACGGAAGTGGAAGTCGCTTATCCAAGCAGCTTTTGCCCTTACCCACACCCCACCAGTCATCCCAGCCATCCCAGCCATTCACCCCCAACCGCTGTTGCCTTTTTAGACGCTTTGTTGCGCTCGCTGTCGCTTTACCCTATTTTATTATTACGACTACCTTTCTTCTATATATATAAACATTTTTTTTTCTTTCTTTCTTTTTTTGTACTTTTGTGTAATGCTCTTGCGCCAGGCGCACATTTGCATATCAATTTGTTTCATTCGTGCACTTAAAGCTTCTGCTGCTGCTTCTGCTGCTGCTGTTGCATTTGCAGCTCATTCTTTGTCGTTTCGTTTTCTTGTTTGCCACATTTTGTTGCATACATTTTTGGGTGCGCTGAGTGCATTCCGCATTCTGTAATCTGCACTTTTATTGTGTGTGTGAGGACTCCCCACCACTCGGGTGAAGGGGGTTTCAACAATTGCACGTAATCGTAGCAAGAAAAAAAATCGGATATGCTCCCTTTTTGCCACCCACTCTCTCTTTTTTGAAGCAAGTATTTTGGTGACTTGTTTATTGGCCATTGTTATTTTGTTTTTTTTTTTTTTCCTTCTCAGTTGCCCTCTGTTGCTGCGCTTAACATGTTGACAAATGGCTCATATGCCCTCTAGATTTTTATCTCTGTGTATTTGTAATAAATATATTTTTATCTCGTTTGGGTTTGCGTTGGAGTTGCGTTTTATTTTTTCTTTTCTTTAATTTATGGCATCATCGCAAATGTTACAATTTAGCCAAAAAACCAAAAAAACAAAAAAATTATTGGGGACAGAAATAAAGAAAATTATGTTTACTTTTAGTTGCTTTTTGGTAGGCTGCGTTTAAGTACCCAAATTGAGTTATTTCCATATAAATTATTTATGCAACATTGACTTTTTTCTCCGTTTCCGTTTATTATTGCTTACATTTTGTGTCAAGTGCTTGTGTTTTAAGCACATTAAATAATGTTCAATTAATTTGTGAATGATTTAAAAGAGTTTTTCGTTTCTTAAGTTGGTTAATTGACAGATTATTTATATTAATTATTAATAAATTATTTTTAGCACCTAAATGATGTTAATTGACGTTTGATATTGTTTTTTAAATGGTCAAGTGTTTATTGTTGAAGATTAAAACGCAGTTAGATGGGTCTAGTTGAGTAAGATCGACTAGAAAATACGCTTAACCCTTGACCTTACATATAAGATAATGCTGGTACTACTGTACTCATTTTTTGACGTTTAAACTTCAACCTTTAAGTCTCCGGAGTTTTTTAACCAATTTCACAAGTTTTCATTGTTTTGGAAATGTATCGCTATCGTTATCGTTAACCGAGAAAGTTGTCGATAAACTTCAGATGTCTGTATCGACCCTGCTGATCAAAAAGATATAGACATTATGGGGTTGGAAATGCTTTCTTTCGTCTTTTCAACTTTTATTCCCTTTTTTTTTTGCCGATTAGTAAGTAGATCTTGAAAATAGTCAAAACAATTTTAAATTTTTAAAACAAAAACATTTCTATGAATTTAAAATCATGTTATAAAAATCTTTTAACTTATGATTAATGAATAATTTCCACAAATTGCTTGTTTATTTTACTTAATCACTTTTGAGTGGAAAAACAGGATTTGCAGTTATTTAAAAAACATATCAGAACAAACAATCAGAGGCAATTTGTCGCTAAAAAAATTTAAACACAGAATCACACACACAACTACACACATACATATACCACACATTTGGCAATCACAAAAAGTGAGCGGAAAAAAGAGAAAAAAAGAAAATAAACTGAGTTCCGCTAACTGCTCCCCGAGAGAGAGAGAGAGAAAATTTGCGCTGTCATTTGTTTTGACATTTCGCTAATAACTGAAAATTAGTGTTTTCCGGTGTCAGCAAGCGAAAAAAATCGTTGGCAAAAATGCAAGCGGCGGTATTAACAAGAGTAAACGAAAAATGTTCTGCGCCAGAGATTTACATTTTCGAGGACAATAAAAAAACGAAAAGGGGTGGTGAAAAAATAATGAAAATCTGTGTAGAATATAAAAATCTGTGCAGAGATTTGAATAAAGTGAGTGAGTGGAAGAGCTTAGTAGCTGGTAGCTGGTAGCTGGTAGCTGTACGCAAAACTTTCTGTTGATTGCTGCAGTTTTATCCACTTAAGGAACGAGTGCAACACCAATGTTGCATGTTGTTTTCGATTTTTGCATATGCATGAGGTTTTACTGTAGCCGATGGTTATGCTAAGCTTTGCACTCGAACAAGCTGAAGTGGATTTTGGCGTTGTCGTGGAGATGTTTTCAAAGGGGTTGGGGTTATGTGTTGCACATTGTCATTGTGCTGCATCAGCAGTATCATCAGCAGTAGTAGGAGGCATGTTGCTGCCGTTGCTGTTGCTAAAGCTTTGTGCAAATATGAGAGACTGAAAGAAGCGACGAGCGACACGCTTAACTGGCAACATGGATGGGCTGGGAAATGGGGATTGGATTGGAGTGTGTGTACTGGAATGTTACTCATTAACAGCTAAACATTGTTGGTGTTGCATGCAACACGAGTTCGCTGAGAGCGGGCAGAGGCAATTTCTCTCGTGTTAGCCAGAAAGTTAAAACATGGCAGCAAACTTTCTCAATAGTTGTTTTTATTACCCAAAAACAGGTTGTTGCAACAACAACTACAGCAACGGCAACAACCATTTGTCAATGCAAATAACACGGGGCAACGTGCAAAACTTTTGTGTTGCAACACAAAACTGAACTATGAAATAAACAGTGTTACCAGAGAGCACCAAAAACTTTCTAATTGTTTAAATTGCATAGAAACACACAACCACCACCCACTAAGCTTGTGTGTGTGTGTGTGGCAGGTGGTTGTGTGTGTTGTGGGCACAAACCTTACATGGAGCTTTTTGGCTTTTTGTGTTAATTTTTATAGATGTTTGTTAAACTGCTCACCAAAATCTCTATGACAATTTGTTTGTGGCTCAAAACGCCGTCAACCGCCTAAAAACAAATCCAAGCTCGTTTTTCGGGAATTTCAACAAATATTTTATTAGGTTGTTAAATAATTTGGGAGAGCGTGAGGGACTTATAAATGAAAGTTTTATGTTTTTTGATCTCTAACCAATAAGTGAATTTTAGCTGTCACTTAACGGGTTTAATTTCATATTTTATAAGTTGCATTAAAATTTCCAATCAAAATGGAATTTTCAATTGATTTTTTTTACCTTTTGTTTTCCAATTTATATTAAAGCGCATTAATTTTGCAATATTTTAATTGTAAATTTAACTCAATTCAAATTTACGCACGTGTTCTGCATCATTTTCTCATAGAATCTTTTGCAATTTTCCACCGCCGCAACTAGTGCGGCTGCTGCTGTTGTGATGCAAATACTTTTTCCGTGTGTATGTGCAACATGTCAGCAATATTAGCATACTGCCATATTTGCCACTGCTACGCTTCCGTTGTTGTTGTTCATGTTGTTGTTGTCGTTCTCGTTGCATAATAATGAAAAATTAATCGCTGCAAAATCAGCGCAGCAAACTGAGAGACCAAACGGAGCATAAAACTTCGTTGCATACATTTTGGCGCCGAGTTTAATTGAAATGACGGCGCCACAAAAAAAACCCAGAAAAAACCGAAAAAACAAAAAAACACAGCGAGGTGTAAATGCGACGAAGCGTGTTCGAGCGAGAAAGCAGAAGCAACATGCCAGCCGATGAATAGGACAAGCATAAATTGTGAACAAACTACTAGCAATATCCCCCAACACTTCCACCCCCACCGCAACAAAAACGCAAAATAAAATACTGGGATGCTGTACGCTGAGTGCATACTAATAAACCCAGGCACTTTTTCTATCAACTCACGCGCCAGACTACAATAATAATATGAACTGTATGCTTAAAGAAATAGTTCTATGTTTAAGGAAAGATCGAGGAAAGCGTAATTAAAAAATATATATACAAAAATATTTATAAAAAAAAAATAAATAAATAAAACGCGGAGTTACAAAAATTTTAACTGTAAGTTTAAACAATAATGGCCCTATGAGGATGGGAAGATATAGGCAAAAAATCATTTAAAAATCTATATGAAAAAATTATTAATAAAAAATTAAATTGCGGAACTACAAAAATATTAACTGTAAGTTTAAGGAAATGTTTTTATGTTAACGGAAAGATTCAGCCAATTAATCATAAAAAATATGTAAAGTAATGGAAAAAAATTATAGTAACAACTAAAAATAAAGTAATACCATTTAAATATGATTTTATTAAACTTTTGCAAATATTTGTTAACAATTTTAACAATTTACTGTGCAATACACAGGCACAACTTTCCCTTTCTTGTTGAGTTTTTGCATTCGAATCAGTTTTTAATACCCTTAACCCATGAAAGCGCGAAAAAGGACTAGATAAGTTTATATTCCTCAGAACTTTGCCTGTTAACAAATGTGGCTTAAGACTAATTAAAATCTGTGAAACTAGTTCTTAATATAGATTGAGAAACACCGAATATTTTGAAAGATTAAAGTTAAATCTTCAAGCATGTTTGTGTAAAGTCAAAGGTTAAGACTATCTATTAGTCGAGCCTACTAGAATATAGCCCGCTAACTTGTTATTTTCTGTGCTGTTGCTTTTGCTTTTGCCCAAAAATGTTAGCACATTAAGCTGTTGATTTGATGATTTGCATTTCTATGCGCGACAACCCAAAAACATGCCACAAAATGCCACATGCCACACAGAGAGAAACTGCGACCTGACCACAGTCAACAGATTGTGTTATATAACATAGATACAGATATATAACCGTGGCAACAATATTCAATATATTCACTAGTAACGGCCAACAATGTCTTTTTCATTGTCATTTGCTAATGCAGCGGCTGCGGCAGCGGCAGCAGCTCTATCAAAGTAGGATCAAGAGCTGTCAAGTGCAACGCTCCAAGCTACAACTCTGTCTCTGTGTTGAACAACAAAGTGTCAGAACGCATCACCTGCATCCAAGTGCCTACTTCCTTAGTTCTTATCCTTATCCTTGCCGTAAAAACCCCAAACGACCTCACACACTTATTTCTTTTTCAGTTTGCAGTTAAACAAGCCTGCAGCTTGTGTCTTTATCAGAGAGCCATCAGCAGGAGCAGGGGGGTTAATGGGAGATGTGCCCCAAGCAGCATAGCTTCGTTTACGTTCTTTACCCGAAGAAAAAAGTGTGGCATCATAACATTTTTATGCAGTTTGTTAGCTGGTTTGAGGGACTTTTTACACTGTTAAATTGTTGACGAATCAAGTTTTAGTCAGTGAACAGAGGGATTAGTTATGTATAGCATAAACTTAAAGTCAATGAAAAATGAGAACGATAACAAAATGCATCAAAATAGTTGGTTTTGGGAAAAGTTTTCATACAGCTTGAAATGTTAACGAAAATTAAATTTTTATAGATGCAAAAAATAATATTTGAAATATTATAAATGCATAAAATAAAAAGTGATTCTTCAATCAGTGAAGAATAATTTTAAAAGTCATAAATCTTTTTACCCCTGCAAATCGTAAAATGTATCCAGGGATAATACGTAGAGTATTATGGAAACTGCTTACTTTTTGCAGGTGTTTTCTCAGGTTTGTTGTTAAGCGTTTAATTCTAGAAAAAGAAAAACCTGAGGTGTGGGAAAGCAGAAGGAATAATTATCCCATGTTGTAGTATATGAGCAACAGAGTTGAAGTTCAGTTGAGTTGAGTTGCGGGTCCTTGAGAGGCACTTTGCAACGCAAGCACTTGAATCAGGCTCCAGTTGTTCTTGTTCTTGTTCTGGTTATTGTTGTTGTTGTTGTTGTTGTTGTTGTTTAGGCGCTGTTTGTGCTGCCTTTGTTTTGGGGCATTACTGTTTTTGTTTGTAAGGTGCGGACGGACGTCTATTGTCGGGTAGGAGGTAAGCTTCAAGATGCAGGCTGCCTTGCATTAAGCGTTATTCAAACGCGCAGTGAATAGACACGAAAAAAGAGTTTTTTTCCGCCAACTTCAGCTGCAGTTAATTTCGCAAATGAGAAAGTCAAGACAAAAGGAGCATAGCTGCTTGGGTATTCTTCTTATCTATCTTTTGCACTCTCAGGAAACAATCTTTCTTTTCTCTCTCTCTCTCTCTCTCTCTCTTTTATTGTGTGTCTCACTCTTTATGACACATGTAAAACAGAAATTGCAGTTCCTGCATTTTCTTGTCTGCGCCTGCTGCCTGCCTGACCATGAGGAAAATCAATTATGGCGCCATGCCATGTAATGAAAATTGTATTGCACATTTGCCGCTCGTTTTTATTTTCACACACGCACACACACACACACACACATTTCATTTCATTTCCATTGTGATTGCACTTTATCCCTTCACTTTGCCCAATCCTTTTTTTTTCTTAATTTTTGTGTTTATTTCCACTGAGAATCACGCATTCGTTTCAGACACATTAATAAGAAAATCCGCTGGCCAAAAGATATTTGTATTTTTAATGAAATACTCGACTCGGCCGCTGGAAGAGATAATACATATATATATATATATGAACATATACACATATATACATACACATGTGACCGAAAAGGTGTTTTTTTGTGGAGGAAAACCAAAACCAAATAATTAAAAGGCTGCCCGGTCATTTGTGAAAGGTGTTGAAATGCCATAATGTAGTGTAAAATGAAATGCAGTGGTGGATAATTTTCTCTTTAAGATGATAAGATGCGAAGTTTTATGTATTTTTTTTTTAATTTTAATTTCTGTAGCTTTAAAAAGTCAATTTTTTTAAGCTTTTTAGCTCCTGTATTATGTTTAGCTTAAAAGTCTTGAACCTAAATAAAACATTTGCATATCCAGCTGCACTATACTTTCTCGAAGCTTAGATTTCGCTGCTCATTTAACGTATTTCAAAGTATTTTTAACAAAGGCGTCGACTCTTTGGAGGCACTCACGAATGTCTGCAGATTCTTTTGTATTTCGATCGCCATGTAAAAAAAACATACTTATAACAGACTTAAAAACAGTGAAATGTCCTACATTTTAGTGTTAAGTCAAAGCACTAAGAGAAATTTTTAAAAAATATTCTGATTGGGAAAAAAATTCAATATTAATTTTGTTAGCAATCAGATATATTTGTAAATATTATTTTATTATGTATTATATTTTGTTGAATATAGTTAACGAAAAATAATCTATATTTTGAAATCTTTGAGTTTACTATAGCATACTTTTTTGGGCAGAATTATGTTTTTTCCCCCAAGTATAAGTTCAAGTATTGTTAAGAGCCAAGAAAATTAAACTTAATGCTAAACTGGATAAAAAGGAAGAATATATCTAGTTTATGGTAAAAATAAAAGTATTTCACATCTCACACGCAAAATATGATTCTTTTTTATTAGTGTATTTACATCTCTTGCACTACACTTGCACTATTGCACTTCATTTAGCTTGAGTCCCGGCTACATTGAGAAACTATCGTTTTGTTGCTGTTTGCTTTTTCGTTTCTATATATGGCTCTTTTTTTTCGTATATATACTTTTTCTTGTCGCTGACACTTTGCGTACTTTGCTTGAATGTTGCCCGCGATTCGACACACTTACCCAGAACACACCCCCCTAACTCCTCCCACTTGTGAGCGCTTTTCTTCTTAATGTAGTTGTTTTCCCTTTGTTGTTGTTGTTGGTGCAACTTTTGCACCGTCAAAGCAGAGCAGAGACGGAGAAAACCGACCAGCAGCAGCAGCAGCCGCCGCTTTTCTGCGGGCGTTAACCGGGCCCATTTGTTGTTGACTTTGTGCTCCAGTTGCAGCCGCGATTGCGGGTTAGCACAAAGAAAGCAACAAAAACAACAACAACAACTGTCGAGTTGTTAAAGAATGAGAGAAGTGAAAGGAAGGGAGAGAGAGAGAGAGAGGGAGAAAGGAAAGGAGACTGGCATATTTGGCTTTGTGGCAAACTATCATTAAACAACTAAAGCAACCACACAGGAGGAGGAGCAGCAGCAGCAGCAGAGGAGTACAAGAAGCAAAAAAGCAGCAGCTTTCTTCATTCAAAAAAACACATTCACACACACACACACTCAAACACTCATTCACACACACTAAAAGCATTTCTCTAGCAAGAAAAACACAGCACAAACGCGTCAACAAAAGGCGTCGACCTGCTTCACCCTCTCACTCCCCTTCACACTCTTTCTCTCTTGTCGCTTGTCGCTGCACTTCTGCTCTGGCTTTTGACTCTTGTAGCCTTTTTAAGCTGCTAACTGCCGCTGCAGGCGCCTTCAAAGGCATCAGCTTAATGTGTTTTGGCATCGGTTTTTAAAGTTTAGAGCCAAGGGACGTGTTACCCCCCTATCCAGTTTGTTTGTTTGTGTGGTTCTAACGCGGATTTGACAGCACATTTTGCACATACACTGCAAACAAAAAACCATTTAAGAATACAACTATTTATATTTTATTAAATTTTATTACGATTTTTTACAAATTATTTGTTTTCATTGGAATAAAATATATAAATTTAACCCTAAGTTTTTTCTTATTAACTGAACGTTGGCTGAAAGTAATTAACAATTCTTTACAGTGTCTCCTGAGCCTGCTCCTGAGCTTCTTTTCACTCTGAGCTCTTTGGCAACCACAAGGACCAAAGCCAAAGCAGCCAAGTGTCAGACTGTTTACCAAAAACTCTCTTTCGGCTAGCCTGGAGGCTGTACAATGTTCAACATCTACTCACTCCTAAGCTGTTTGGAGAAATGTGTTCTTCTTCTTTTTATGTGGTTTTTGCTACTGTTTTTTGTTCTTTGAGATACTTTTTCTTTTTTTCTTTCTTTTGTTCTTGCTGTGACTTCTCAGTTCTTTGAGCTCGATTTGTGCAATTAGGATTTTGTATTGTTCATTTTGGTCAGTTCTTGATTGATGTGCAAGGCATTCAGGGTGTTGATTGTGCATTGAGAGGCATTGGCACTGTTTGAATCTTTAATCTACATTTTTTGAGCATACAAAGGTGAAAAATTATGCAAATGCTGATGATTTTGGTTATATCAAAAATTTTTTTAGCAAGTTTAACAAACCAAAAAAAAATTAAGAAGAAAACCAACTAAAAGATTATTTTTTTTGTATGAAAAATATGTTTTTTTTTTGGAAAAAATAATTTTCAAAATAAAATTAAAGATTTAAGAATTAAAAAAGTTTTTTTTTTAGCGAGTTCAGCAAAAAACAAGTATATTAATCTCAAATTTTGAAGGAAGTTAAAGATTTGAATTTTTTCCCACTGAATAACTTGCATCATTCCATCAATCGTATCAACGGATATGCCGTAAATAAAATAATGACCTCTAACAGCTATTTACACCTGAGACTGTAGTTGCAAGTTGCAGCTGTGTGTTGCTAGTTTTACACTCTCCGCACATGCCACTTTATACACAAGTCAGTCAGGGAGTGAGTGAAGTGATGAACCACGAACCACGAACCATATCAATGTGCGCCGAGCGCTGATGAAAGAAGGAGTGAAAATAGCAACAACTCAATTTGTCTTCAAGTTGTCAAGTTATCGTTTATACTCGTTGGAGTTGGGAAGTGTTGCAGACGACGATGACGGTGACGACGACGACGTCATCGCCAACTGTAGTTTGCCGCCATCTTTTTTTTTTTTTGCTCCGACGACATTTTTTATGAGCAAAATTATTCTTTTTTTTTTCTCTTTTCCCTCCTTTTTGCTGTTTGTTGTTGTTGTTTTTATGTCGCGTTGACTTTGACACCGTTTTGCACTTTTCGCTGTCATGTGAGGTCATGTTGCGTTGCGTTGCCTGCCTGCCCCCACCCCCAACCTCCACGCGCTGCGCTCCATGTACGCTGACAGGCACTTATTTTCTTATTATTAAGTATACGCTTAGTGTGCCCGCTTCAATGCAAGTGCAGCAAGAGAAGTGTGTAAATGCGCTCTTGTGCGCGCGCCAAGTAATGATTACTTTGTGTCTGCCACTGACAAATGCCGTCAGTCAAAGTCACAAAGTTTACCAGGCCAGCAGCAGTAGCAAAAAACCCAAAGTAGAAGCCTGCTGATGTCAGTCGTGTCACAATTTTGTTGTTGTTCTTGTTGCTGTTGGGCGTTGGGTTGGGTTTGACTTCAATGCGGAAGTCAACGCACAAAAGAATCTCATCAAAAAAGGTGTGAGTGTAAGTATGTGTGTGTGTGTGTGTGTGTGCATTCATGTGCATTACAGCCGATAAGAGTGCATTGAAATTGCACTTTGACTCTCAAAAGAGAGAAAAGAAACTTTTCACTACAAGTTTTTTAATGACTTTTTTTTTGTGTGTCAAGCCAAACTTTCATTTATTGCCCAGCAACCAAATATGTTTCACAAGTTGATGACTTTTAGGACTTAACATAAAGAATATTTCACATATTTTCAAGAATATCTTATACAGTTTTGAGTTACAAATCAAAACTGTCAGTAAACAAATCTCATTTCCCAATATTTATAATGAATTTATGCAATACGGCTTGCTGTAGTTGTAGCTTAATTGTTATGACGGGCAGAGATTGTTCGGCAATTGCTGTATTTGGTCAAGAAGCTGGCGAAAATGGCAATAAACTATATAAAATGGGAAATCATTTATATCTGGGTATGATTGGATGTCAGGCAGATGTCATAACATTATATAAAAGTCTTCTCTTTCACAAGAATATCTTTGAGGCGGAACATTGTCGTGATATATTGCCCGAAGAGTTGAGTTCGTATCTGTCTGCTTTGCTCTATGAACAACGTTCAAATGCTTTGCATGTTGAGCTCGCAATTGCCGGGCTTAATTCTATAACATTGAAACCCTATATCTGCAGCATTGATGCACTTGGCAGTGTGAATATTCGGAAAGATATTGCTTTTGCTGGCCATCAGCATCATGGGCTTACTTTGAGTCCATTTGAGGAACTGTGGCAACCAAATTTGAATGCCGAGCAACTCTATAATGCGATTGGAACTGCAATGAAGAAGTTATGCAATTATAATATGCCATTCAACTGGAGGGCCAATATTTGTCTTATTGAACGGCATCAGATAACAGAGCGTGCATTAAGCACAAATAAAGCTGCGAATCCTGAAGCATGAAATGAAAACTATTTGTGCCAAAAGCTGTCAAATATATAAAAGATTTTTTCTGTATTCAGAGCCCATCTGCTTAGCATCAAATAATATTTAATTTTATTCAAATGTGCGACACTATTGTCGTATGCAAAATTCAATTTCCTATCCACTTGGCTATTGATTACCATGTCCAAACCATGTCGCGCACGCCGCATGCCGCATCCCGCATCCCGCACGCCACAACATCCGTTTGCCGTTGATGTCCTACTCATGATGATGATGCTGCCGCTGCTGCTGCTGCTGCTGTTGCTGCTGCTGTTGCGCATTTCCGTTGTGTGTCCCCATGGCTTTAATTACGCTCACTCGCTCGTTCGTCCAATGGCTGACTGTTTGGAAATCCTAAAAATCCTCCTCACTCAATCACACACACACACACACATACAATGGGAGCCAAGCTGTGTAGGGGCCGAAATTATGACAGTTCGTAGTGCTTTTTGTGGACTGTTTAGCCCTCGGGGGCCAACAACCAACATCATCAGTCATGGGCATATTTTCGACAATGGCATTAGTCAAAAGCCAGTTGGCCAATCTCTATGTACTTTGTGCCTCATTTGCGATATTTGGGTGACAATCAATGCGAATTTGATCCCTTGGGGGCGCATCACAGCTAAATGGTTGCCAATACTACCCCAAAAAAAAAAAGTTCTATTCCAAATTGGCATCTATTTCTTGTTCTTGTTGTTGTTGTTCCGACTTGACTCTTGATGTTTGCTCATAAGTTGCTGCTGCTGCTGACGACTAATGAGCGCAGTTTTGTGTCATTTTCTGCTTCTTCTTCTTCTTCATCTTCTTCTTACTTTTCTAGTATTGTGTAAGTTGTTAACAAATTGGATATGTCATTTGCAGAGCAACTTTACTTGTTTCTTTCTCTCTTTTTCTCTGTTTCTATCTCGCTTTCATTCGTTTACTGTTGTGGCTGTGGCTTGTGCTTAAAGCTTTTGCTAAGTGTTGTTTATTTGCTATATTAGTAGTTTCTGTTGGCAACACTGGCAAATGAGCTGTCCAAGCTGAGCAGTCATTTAAGCAAGTCTTAGTTATGGTTTTAAGAGTTGTTCAAGTTTCTTATGACATAAAGTACCTTAACTAAGAACTAGATACTTGATTTGCTAACAATTTCAAATAGATTAAAACATTTTAAACTGTTTTTATTAAGAGCTATTATACCATAAAACTATTTTAATTACAAATCAATAACACTTTTTTGAGTATTTTTCTTCAATATTTACTTTAACCAGCATAAGTCTCTCGAGTAAAGTACTCCATTTCGTATGTAAACACACCTCGTTCTTAGAGTATTGACATAAATGAAAACTAATGCAAATTTTCTATCATATGTTGCTTTCTACTTGCAGTTTTTACTTAACTCAATGCGACGACAGTAAACCGATTACGGTAGCTACTCAACGTCAAGAACACAGTTACAACTGGCAATCAGCGTGTAGAGGAAGAAGCAACAATCACAGCACTTACACAAACACACACACACACACACACAAGTACACAACCAACATTTGCACAAACATACGGAAGAGAGTGAGAGAGTGTGAGAGCAGCCACGTCTTCAATAAAATAACAGAAAATCAAACGCACAATGAAAAACGACGTCGTACGATGGAGCAGGCAGCCAAATAGCAATAAAAGCAAAAACAACTGCATTAATAGCAACAACAACAAACACAGTCAGCAACATAGCGGGAAAACACATTACCAGCAACATGTTGCTAACAAAAAAACTGGGCAGGCAAAAGCGACGCATGCAAATATTGCAGCAACAGTTGAATCCAACTGGCAACAACATCAGCAACAGCAGCAACAACAAACAATCATTGAATGTGATATAACAAATTTCAATAATTTCAATTGCAATTTATTCAAAACTAGTTTTTTAACGCACAACAACAAAAACTATCTAAAAACAAAACGAAACTTTTATCACAGCAGACATTCTTCTAAATATCAAACATCTTTAGTGTTGCTCTTTTTGCAAATTAGTCTCGTAGTTTTTTTATGTAATTTTAATGTCGGTTTCGCGGTCGCCAAAGTAGAATCCGGCTCCGCCCAATCGCCACTGCTGCCGCCCTATGTTCTCGACTACGAGAAGGCAAAAACCCATAGTCCTGCTGCTCCCAATAGTGGTAGTAGCAGCAGCAATAGTCTCAATAGTGTCCGAGATGCTGGCCACTATACGCATACCTGGGCGGTGCATATACCCAACGGTGATAACAACAATATCGCCGATACGGTTGCCAAGGAACACGGTTTCGTCAATTTGGGCAAGGTGAGTACGAGAAACAAAATCAACTACATATTATCATATTAGTAGTAATCGATATACACACATACATAAATTATGAAATTCTGTGCAAAGAAATAAATAATTTTCTTATATAAGAAAACAAAATAAAGTAACAACGAGTAAATATAAGTTAAGAGTACAACGACGATCATGTAATTAACTGTGAAAATGAATAAATTGGTTGATGTTTTCTTTGTCTTTGGTGTTCCTATCTTTGTCACTCCTTGACGGATTATGGTATTTGATATTTGATAAATTTCCCCTATCTTGTTAGAAATTCGAACAACAAAGCAAGTGAGCAATGGGACTGAAACGTCCCGTTATATACTCTCTTTACTTGCCTATTCTCCTTACACATGTTTGTTAGTGCAAGTCCCGTTAAGAGAATGATGAGCGCAAATAGTTTGTAAGAAAGAAACCACAACTCAGTCTCGATCGAGCTGCGCAATATATATAAGACGTGTGTGCGGAACTGTATCCGGTTTTATTATTTGACAAAGAGCATTTGTCTACCACAACAACACTGATAAAACAGATTTATGCGCCAAATAATATAACTAATGTTGCTCTCAAATGACTTTCTTTTCCCATAAAAGCGAAACGAAACTCAATCCACTTACTGCAATAAACAAAATGATTAAGTAAATGACTCTTTTTGATAGATTTTTACACCTGTCTGTCTGTGTGGACTTATTCGTGTCTTTCCGAATGTTTTCAAGCGTTTGCCCGCAAGACAACTTATCCAGTTCAAGTGGATAGAATAAATGTCCAACTAATGTTTGTGTTTAACTATCCATGGTATGGCTGAGCAGCAGCAGTTCGTCCCTATCAAATGATGATAAACTTTCGGAATTGTAACAATTTGACAAAGTGCAGGAAGTGGTGAGGGTTGGGGGGAAGGTAGACAAGGTAAACTCTTGAAGTCAGGACCTCTCGTTTGGCAGTTTAGCATATCATTAGAACACTCAAATGTGAGACTATTAAAACTTTACCACACACACACATGTATGTATGTATGTGTGTATATGTAATCGCACATGGAAATTCTATTCAAAGCGCACTTTGAGCTAAACTTTTATGTTATGGGAGTTCAACTACGACCATAACACGGGCAAACAGACAAACGGGCAGATATTAAAGTTCTGTCTGTGTGGACAAAGTTTTATTTCGTTTTTCTCTCTCATTTTGCTATCCCATGTTGCTTGGTTGTCTATCATTTGCAAAGAGTATAGAGTATAGAGTAAAGAGGGTGTTGGTCATGGTCTAGCACCAGGTGTTGCCAATTTTGCCTTTGGTCGACTGCTTTGGCAAAACTTTAATCTGATTTCAGTGAAGCGGCAGCGATTCGCACACAAAATCCCCACAACAGATACACTTAGTCACAAATTGTGAATCGCACACACACACAGCTTAGACCAGAACAGCAATTTACTTGTCTTTCCTTCACTTTCTCTCTGGCTCTCTCTCATCCCTTTTCTGTCTCTAACTGTATACTAAGTAAGTCCCAAGTAACTCAAGCAGCCAAACGCCAGACATACCCACAAATTGCCTGTAATGGCAGCAAAGAAGAGAGAGAGAGAGAGAACTATAAGTTGCGAGGGTGTGATGAAAAAAAATATATTTAATATCTTAAAAAGCGAGAAAACTAAAAAATAGTTTAAAGACATAGTATACATTGTGTTCCATGTTCTGTTGAGCAATCACCATTTCTTACCCTTTCCATAACCTTTCATCCCACCCTCGTCTATATGCATACTAAACATCTTGGATTGCCGCACACACATACACTTACTTATCAAGTCCAACATTTGAAAGTGAAATTCGCAAAGGCAGTTACATTTTGTGGCTGCTAAGGGGGTTAACTGCTGCCAACTTAGATTCCTAGTTGGCATTTGAGTTTTCAATTGAGACGCGCTCAGGTGGCGAAAACTGTCAGCGAGCCTTTTGTTCTACAACCTATTTGAGTTGGCGGCTGTGCCTTTGGTTTGTCCCCCTTTGTCTCACCCAATTGAAATTAGTATCATTCACAATAGGCAAGCAGCAAGCGGCAAGCCGCTCGGTATGGTATTAAAAATGTAAAGCTACTACTACAAAAGGGCTACAAAGTATTCCAATTTATTGAAAGTAAGAGTGCTCAGTGCTAAACTTTTCTAGCGCGAAAAACTCATTTAACATCTTTCCATCAAGGCATTAACAATGAAGTTCCTTTTAATTACCATTGCCGTCGATTTAATTGAAAATTAATTTTAAATGCCATTGTTCAAGTGAGTGCCCCACCCCCCTTCCGCCTACTTGTGGGTGGTGGGTTGTAATGGTGAACGTTGTAATGGCTGAGAAATAAATGCCACATTTACATAATTAAACAATGCCCGGAATAACTGTAAAATAATGAAATAACTTAAGCCGCAAACGGAAACTAAAAATTAATGCGGCTTTTGCTGAGGTTAGTTAGGGTTATGGGGGTTAGTTTTGAACATTCATTGGAGATTTATTATAAGCGGATACTTAATATTGAATTATATATCGACTCATTATTCTTTTTTTATTGTTATTATTATTCTTGACATATGAGTAGCCTTCTTTCAATCTTTCCTCTAGTAATACAATCTGCAGATCAAAATAATGAAAGTTCACAAAAGAGTGTTGCTAATATTTCTCCTATTTCCTCTGTAATTTCCGCCTTGTTGACTTTCCAGCAGCAAATTCCATTTGACAAACTCGACGAAACTCAAGCCGAACTCAACTAACTAACTGTGCAAACAAGTTACAAGTGAAACACGAGTTGTAGTAGCTTACAACCTTCAACAACAACAACAACAAGGAAAACAAAAAGAAATTAATAAACATGCAACCAGCGACTTTTTGCCATTTGCTCCACGAGTGCAATGCCACACCCCCCGTTTCGTGAATTATTTGCCGAGACTTTGTTGTTTTTTGTTTGTTTTTATTGTATTTAGCAGTGGGCGGTACTTTTGCACTAGATGCAACTGCAACTTACGTTTTGTAACTCTCAGTTACGCCCACCTACATCCAACCCCCCGCCCCCCTGCATGTCATGCTGGCAAACATGCAGAAGTTTTTAATGAAAAGTATATTGAGTTTATATGTATTTATATATGTGTATGTGTATGTTTGTGTTGTTATATGAGATAGACTTATACATAAATATACACCAATTTTTTGGCACTGAAATCATAATGATAAAATAGTGCATCAAAATAGTTTTTTCACGAAAATGGAAGAGGGAGTTGGTGTGGGTCATATGGATACCATTAACCATTAAGTTCGTTTTGAAATTAATGACAAAGATACCAAAAATTAAAGTTTCTTTCGGCAGTAGATTAATATATATTATTATTGCAAAGAGAGTTGTGCAGTTGAGAAGGTCAAAGGAAAGGAAATGAAATTAATACAGCAAATATGTAATATGTAAAATATAATGCAAAACAAGTGACGTCACACATAGGGACGTACCTGCACTACCGGCCTTTTATGATTTTGCTTAAATTTTTCAGATCTGCGGTGCTTCTCAACCGATTTAAATAATAATTTAACAGATTTTCATTATTTTGTTAATGTTCTCATCAGAATTTTAAAGTTTTCGAAATTCAAATTATTTTTTCATTTCATTTCATATGTTAAGAGTTTAAAAAAATATAGTAAGGAAAAAAAATTAACTTAGAAAATGTTGTTACGCTTTTCACACATTCAGCTTAAACATTTAAAACTGTTTCTTTCAACTGTTTTGTATCATTCTCTTTTTTCTGTTTCCTGTTTCCAATTAAGCGCAAAAGTCTAAACAAACTAAGACGATGAAGGCAAAACGTCTTTAACCAACTTCTGACAAATGCATTCCTGGCGCACAGGTTTCTTCTTTTTTTTGTTTTGTTGTTTCTAGAGAGAGATAAGCCAAAAGCAATTTATGCGCTGCATTAATTTGCCGTGACTGCTTTGCCTTGGGAATACACACACAGAACTAATTCACCTCAGCTTAGAACCTTAAGCGTGCACAACTTTTTTAGGCGATGTTGTTATTGTTGTTGTTATTTAGTTGGCTGTCAGTTGCAGCAGTTTTTTGGGGATTCCTCCTCCAGCTAACAGAGGCAGCAGCAGTAGTAGCAGCTGTTTGTCATTGCTTATCAGCGACTGCTGCAAGCGCAGGCTTTTGCTTTCCTTCTTGAAGGAGCCTTTTGGGCCGGCCCATTGTGTTGGACGTGGCATTGTATTTAAACGTATTTACATAACAACCAACCAGCTAGACAGCCATTTCTCTATCTCGTTCTTTCCTGTATACTCTATCTGGTGTCTATTGTTCGTGTTGTAATAAATGTTATCTTTGTCCAGAGTCGTTGCCTTTGCCTTTGTCTTTGCCTTCGTTCAGTTTTCCTCATCAATTTAATTGAAAAAGTCTCGTTCTCGTTCGGTTGTCTTTGCTGCTTGCCTTACTTTGTTATTTGCCTTTTGCTTTTTCCGATTTTTCTGCCTATTTAATTAATTTTCTTTGCATTTTTTTTCGCTTTCATTTACGTTTTCTTCTCTTATTCCCCGTGCCCCGTTCTTAAACTTATTGTCGGGTTTAATTTTATCGCTACTTTGATTATTGATTGTCACTGATGAGTTTTTCTTACTCGTTTGTCGCGACTGCACTTGGCAGTTATCACCTTACCATATTTTTTTTCTTATTATTGCATTCGCATAATTAAAATCACGGTCAATGATGTGTAAAGCACAACCAACTTTCCTTCCTTCCTTTTTTCCTTACTTTTTTGTTTACCTTTCCTACTGCAGGTAGCTGCCTTTCTGGCGGCTAGATAAGATTAATTTTCACTTCGCAAATGAACATTTTTCTTGCCCTTTGGGCATTTTTTTGATAAAGGTCAACAGCTCATTAGCCAGGGGTTGGCCTGTCTGCTTGCATCCTGCTGTCAAGATGAAAGCACGGCGAACATCTTAAGCAGCACCTGATAAGTATGCTACATATACCCTTTGTACCTTACTCTGAAAGCTTACTTTCAATAGAGCTTAAATATGTTAGGCGTGTGTTTGAAAAGGGAAATCTGTACAACAGAGGGAAGCCCTAATAAGTAAATACTGTCAAATAAAAAAATGAATAGACAATGAGGAAGACTTTCAGATGGCCTGATTAGGTATTAGGTGCCTTTATCAATAGGATTTGCATACATTTTATCATAAATAATGAAAAAAAATCTTTTAACTATAATAAAAGCAGAAACTTTTTAAGAATTAATTGGTTACCGTTAAAAAAAGTTGTTAAACTGTTTATTATAAAAAAAAAACTTTTTATAGACCAGTTTTCCAATGGAGCTTTTACTTTTAACGCACGTATGAGATATGTATAGTTGTACATTTTGTGCATTAGTTGCATACTTGTGTGCGTGTGTGCCTGCCATTTGCAATTCTAACCCACTTACTCTTACTCTCTTTTCTCCCACATCTTCTTTTTTTTGCACTCTTGTTTCTCATGGCGGATATCGTTGATAAATTTCAAGTCAAAAACTCGGAAAATATTTATGACTTAACTTTTGTTTAGTAACAAAGCAACACGCGCCATACACGCACACACGAACACGAACACACACACACATAAACACACACATGCATGGCATGGTAAGGCATTTATCTGTCGAGTGCGAAGCGAAAGCTTTTGTGCTCGGAACTGGCTTTCACAATTGTCACAAAACTTGGCTGCTGCTGCTGCCGCCGCTTCTGCTTTTGCTACTTTGCTTATGCAAATAGCTAAAAAGGAAAATTTTTGCTTGTTCAGCCGTTTGGCCATGCATAGGGGATCAAGAAAGAGAGAGAGAGAGAGAGTGGGGGAGGAGGTTAAATGGGACTTGAGTGCGGAGCTCGGCGTTCCGTTCTCATGTAAAACTTTAATCACATGACATGGAGAAATATCACAAGTTTCTATATTTTTGTCATTGATCCACAACTTTTTGGCGAGAGGACTCGAGAACTTTGAAATGCAATTTGTGCTGGGAGTTTTTTATTTTGCGTTGTTGTTGTTGCTTTTGTTGTTGGACCTTGGTACCTAATTGAATATGCAAACCCGAGAATGCGATTGAGTGTGAAATTACTTGCACACACACACACACACACACTCGTGCACACACGCACAACACATGTCTGAAGTAAAAGTTTTTTGCACAATATAAAATTCAATTTGAAATAGTGAAGAACATTTTTTAACTTTTGTACGAAAATTAAGTTAACTACTTTTGTGCCGCAAATGAATGAAGTGAATCAATGGATGAATATATATATGTGTGTGTATGTGTGTAAGGGCCGCAAGCTAGTTCACGAATATATATTACAAATTCCTTACAGATATATGATGTATGTGTGTGTGTTGGCCTTTTGGCTAGCTAAAAAAAGTTTTTGCATTGGCCAATTGCCGAAAAGTTTTAGTTGGTCTAATAAATATTTCAAAAATTTATTTGAACTTTTTTGCAACCGACACCAATAAAAAAAAACACAACAAATTTCCTTGAATTTATTTTTCACAAATTTGCAATATCTTACAGTTTGAGAGCTATTGCTTGCCAAAAGTGCTCAATTAGCTTGCTCTTGGCTCTCATTTCATAGCCTTAACTAATTTCCTGGAAACCAAAATGTAACAGACAGTTAGCGAAAGAAAGAGAGAGAGAGAGAGAGAGAGAGAGAGAGAGATGTGGGAGTGAAAGAGATAGATGAACACAGCTTAATGAATTTAGCACAGCCTTACGCACACAGAGAGAGAAGAGAGAGTTGTGCCAAGAACAGCAACAACTTGCCAAATAGTCCTTTGTTATTTTGATGGCTTTCTGACGAGCACAACACCGGCAACGACTGCCAATCACGATAATGATCAAACATTATCATTATGACGATTACGGCCGTCGTCTCGTCAGCGTCGTCATCGTCATCGTCGCTGTTGGAGGTCAGACAGTTAAATTAATTAGCCAAAACTTGTTACAGCGTGCGTAATTGAATATTTAAAAGATCTTTGCTCAGTGTTAAGTAACTTAATGAACATTGAATATGCAGCAACGAAGTGAGTAAAGAGACTAATTGATGAAAAGCAAATGTCCTAAGCAATTGATTTAGGTTTCGAGTTTAGATTGTAATAGAAAAAAACTTTATATCCGTAATCATAATATATTCCCTTAGCAATTTTTGTTCTTTACAAACGCCACTCATCTTTTCATATGCAAAACGAACAAATGTTAATATAAAAAATAAATCGATATCTCTTTTTTTTATGCATTTTTAAAATCGCAATATATTTCTGGGAATACCTTACTTGACTGCAATAACAGAAGAAGCTGTTCGCTTTGAATAAATTGCGTCCGTAAATGTTTTCCTTCTTTCTGCTTCGTTCCTTTTTCATGTTTGATTCCAACGGCAGTCGAAGCAAATATTTTTCCTTACTTTCCTTAATACAATTTTTTTTCTCCCTTCTGTGAGCCATTTTTTAATGCACATCTCAAGGCGCTGCTTTTGTTGGTATAATAAACGAAATCGCCAGGAGAACATGCTGGGAAAAATGTGTTCAAGTGGATACTTTTGTGTATACCCTACAAAATAAAAAAAATCTTAAGTTAATCTTTAACATATTTATTGAATTCTCATTCTCATATTTACCTCAAAAATATATTTTCAGTTCAGTTGGTCGATGTCAATTGTTTCTTCCTGTCACATTCTTTTTGCATATAAATTTTATTTAGCTGTGTTTATTCTCGTCTCTTTTTTTTCGCTGTTCTCTGACAGTTTATTTTACTTCAGTTCAAAGGGAACTAAGAAATAATAAAGAAAACGAAAGCGTAAGTCAAGCTGTGCACTGTTCTATTAAGCTTGTCTTATCTTCGCTTTTTTCTCATTACAAGTTTGCAGAAGCTTAATTAAAGTCATAATTTTGAGTAAATCCCCTTTTTTTTTTTTGAGCTTTTGATGCCTTTTGCCTTTAATAATTTTCCGCTCATTTTTTCGCTGCTGGACATCTTCTCTATTGACGTGAATAATTGCCAATGGTCAACAGTCGAATGCCATTCACACAAAACCGGCGCCAATTGACCGCATCACCTCACCCCCTGCCTGCCTATAAATTGCTGCTGCGATTTTAATTAAAAGGCTCAATGTGACCCCAACAGTCAGTCACTTTCACATTCACATTGACTTTCACAGTCGCATTCGTATTCGCCATCGCAGTCACAGTACACAAAGCATTGCGGAAAAGTAAAAATCAAAGTGTTGTTGATTTTAGGGCTCTTTTAATTGCCCCAATAGAGGGCAGAAGAAGCAAAAAGAAGAAAAAACTGGAAAGAAAATTTATACAGTCTTCAATCAAGCGTGACAACTTTATGGCACAGGGGGCAAAAGCGAATATTTGAAATTGTGGCAAATATTTTGGCAGCATAAATATTGGGCATATCTCAGCCAACAGGGATTGAAAATACCCTGCAAACACTGTCACTCGAAGTTCTTAGAAATATGTCTTGAAATGTCACAAATAAAACATAAATATGATTATTAAACATTTTTGATAAAAATATAAAAACTTGAACTTGGTAAAAGTGAAAAAACATTTTTAAGTTTTATTTGTTTTTTCCATTTTCCAGGGTAATTTTTTCATTATATTCTAACTTTTCATCAATTCCAACACACAATTTCTTTATTGTATTTTTTGCGCTTAGCCAAACAAATCGTTAGCAATTGCATTTTTTACAGGAATGCTGTCCACAGGGTTGTGGTGCGGGGGAGTGTTGTAGTGTTGTGTAGGGCTCGGGGAAGTATGAAACGATGATTGCGCAATCAAATCATCGCTTTACGCTTGATTAACTGTGTGTCATGTTTGCCATAAGCTACCGCCTGGCAATTATGAAATATTTTTGGCGTTTAATATCAGTTGGAATTCCAAACAAATTGGTTTTCATTGGCATCAAATACATACACAGAAATACACGGCAATACACGGAAATACACGGATATGTGCAAGCCGTCAAAACAATTAAAGTTGATGAACCGAAATGGCCTTAAAAATAAAATTAAATATATTAGCTCGGGTGGAAGACATCCTGAACTATAGATATATAGTATGGGTGTATAATAGTATGTACATATATATGCATTTTTTCCATAATCTTCGAATTTATCTTCACAGTTCGCGTCAACCAGAAGTGATTGGTCATAAAAGACCATAATATTTACTTTAACAGTTGGCTTCTTTGCTTCTTCTTCTTCTTTTTTACACCCACATCACACACTCCATGTTCACAGTTACTTTATGACCAACGTGCATATGTTGCGTATACTTAACATTCGATAATATTGCACATTCGCTGTGTGTGCGCTTAAACTTTTATCACTTTTCACACACACACATTAACGTTCGCTGCGCAATTGAATTGCAATTAATTGGCCACAACTCTCTCGTCCATATGGACTGAACCTGAGGAGCGGCAGCTGGAGCTGGATTTTCTGTTTGGTTTTAAAATATTTTTGGTCAACAGACCAGACGACGACAAGGTGCAAAGCAATTCAGAATATGTCCATAAATCATTGAGTACCTGAGGCCAGGCACAGAGTACAGAGTAAGAGAGCAGGTGATAGATAAATCGAAGAAGATAGGCATCATAGTAAGAGGAGTTTCAGAATTGTGATTTGAATATGCGAGTGAGTTATTGGATCTAACAGTCTTATATCATAGCGATTGAATTGGCAATTGGAAGTGTCACGAGCTTGAAATTAAACTGCCAAAATAAGAATAATGTCTGATGAAAAATTATGAACTTTCAGTAAAGCAGTGTTCAAAAATGTTTCTAAACTTTCACTATCAATCACTTCTTTAACCTTTAACATGTATCAATTTAAATAAACTGTTGATTAAGCTAAATAACTTATATATTTGCTTATTGGAAAATGTGTTAAAAATAACTCGAGGTCATACTTAACTTGTTTACTGTTCCTTATATCCCACACATTTTTCTGTATGTCTTAACACAACAATAAATCAATCAATGACAGCAATTCATCATTTGATCATCTTTTGCAGCCCTGAACCAAATGTATTGCTTGACAAGAATTATTTTTTTCCGTTTTTGTTTCTTTTGTAATTAGATGAAAACAAACAGATAGATTGAATATTCAAATTAACATTTGACTCCCTTCACCCCTGAAATGGGTAAAAAAAATGTATAATGGTTTTTGTGCAAAAGTATGTAACAGGTAGAAGGAAGCTTCTCCGACCCCAGTATATATGTTCTTGATCAGCATCAACAGCCGAGTCGATATAGCCATTTCCGTCTAGTTTCAGGAACTCAAAAGCTACAGACTCCACGTTTTCGACGTGAGCTCTTCTAATCCCAAGGCACAGCAAGTTCGTTTCTTATTTTCGATAAGTTTTCAGGTTTCCGATATACACCTGGAATCGATAACAAAATCTTAATCTTAAAAAAAATAAAAAATTTCACAAATGAGGATTGAAACTTTTAACAAAATAATGAAGAAAAAAACATCAAGAATTATTCGTCTGTATGGTCAAGGGTTAAGGTATCTTCTTATTTGTTTGTGTATGTTGTATTTTATGACTTTAGATATTTAATCAACATTTACTGAAGATAAACAAATATCTTTTCAAACAAACAAATACTTTTCCAAGCATATTCACGCAACTTGAATACTTGAACAAAACATTTCCAGTAAATGGTGTGTAAAATGATAGCTTTGTTTAGATTTCTTTTTGATCAGAAAACTGTACGGCATGCTTTTGCTAAAAGCTTCTCGTTTGGTTTTTGGCATGCATTCAACAAAAAAGCAGAAAAAAGCAAACTTTTTGCCGCATGACATTGAAATTGTTGCCTAGGCTAGAACACAAAAAAGAAACGCACACAAAACGGATGGCAATCAACGCTGAAAGAATGTGTTTTTGTGTGCTCGTGTGTGTGTGTGTGTGTGTATTGAACTTAGCCGTTGACCTTAGCCTGCTTTTTTGCTTTTAGACACTCACACACTGCAGTTGCACCGCCCCGTCGCCCCCCGTCGCCTCGTCATACACTTAGTCATTTTGTCATTTACTTGTTAGTGGCACTACAGCAATGAATAAAAATGTGTTGGAATATATGTATATAAAAATTGTGTTGCATATTTTTAGGCTTGTGCTGCATGCTACATGCTCTGCTCTCGTGTGTTGCTCGTTCATGGCCATCTGTGGCAGCAACAACGACGTTCAACGTCACAACATCAAGTGGCCCACTCGGTGTTGCACTTGAACTGTAATGAAAGCATTTGCTGCCACAAGCACAGTGTAAGCGAGAGAAAGGCTAAGAGAGAAAGAGAGAGCGAAAGCGGCCAAAAGGAAAGGGAAAGATAAACAGGCAGAGAATTGCACTTGGTTAGTTTTCAGTATAGATGTGTAAGAGTGTGTGTGTGTGTGGGTGCATGTGTGTTAGAGAGATTTGACACTTGTCTGCAGCTGCAATTTTGCCAGTTGCACTTTTACTCTTTGTTAAAATTCAAGATTATAAACGCTGCTGAAAAATGCATTGCACATATATTTATATATATATATATTTTTTTTTTTTCTTGCCAAAAATGTGCAATAAATATTTATGAGAGACATTTTTATTGATTTAGAAAATAAAAATAAATTATTTTCTATTAAAATCTTTGTTTCATTGGTAAACAAAATCAACAAGTTGGTCTCTGAATATATAAAAATGCAGACTAAGATCAATGGAACTAAAGACTGACAATTATTACCAGCTAGCTGCATAAAGTAAAATTATGCCAACAAATAATATAAATAAATTGAATACATGTCGATTGCTTGCTGCCTTTCTTCTTACTGATTTGACAAGAATTTTCATACACACGTTAAGGCAATCCAATATTCGAATATATCGATAAGGAATGTTCCTTTTGTTTGGTTGTTGTAAATGGGCAACGCAGCTGTGACACATGCCACAAATGCCATGCCACACACAAAAAAGAGAAAAGAAAGCCACCAAATATCATTAACACGTTCTGTCATTGAGCATAAACGAAGTTCATGTATAGAGAAAGAGACGGAGAAATGTGTATCATAAGAAAGCTTAGCTTTGGCCTGGCCTCTAATAGCAACATGCTATAGATAAACACATATATATATATATATATATTATACCTGAGCAATGTTGCCGTGTTGCCTGTCCAACACACAATTCAACACATTAACACCTATTAAGACTCTGACACACACACACACACATACACACGTGTAAAAACATGAGCTGGGGGGGTTGTGGGAAAGTCAACGAGACATTTGTGCAAATGGCCACATAAATAAAAGCAAATGTCTGCCTAGTTATGAATAATCACGACAACATACACAATGACCACAAGCTATGTGTATGCAGGTGTATGTGTGTGTGTGTGTGTGTGTGTGATGTGTTTGCGTATGTGTGTGCGATTGTAATTAAGCTTTTGGCTTTGGCTAAGACCAAATGGCGTCTGCATATGAAATGACGCCGCTTTGGGCTAATTTTATGGCCAAAATGCTGTGCAATGGATCGGCAAAAAACCAAACTATCTGTCTGGCAACACCAACACTGGCCTGGCCGCAAGCGACATGAACATGGCCTAGATAAGACAAAGACCAAGACCAACTACTGGCCGGATTAGAGCAACATGTCTGTGTGCTTAGCCATACACAAATCTCAGACTTAATTAAAAGTCATTAGTGCTTGCCTTAATTGCAGCTTAACGCAATGTGCCGCCATGCGGGATTAGCAGGGAAAATCTGGAACCCAAAAAACCACCAGGGACAAACGGAAAGGAGGAAATAAAGCGAAAATGTAGATAAAAATATGATTTCTCAAGTGATGTCATTTTAGGTCATCATAAACAAACTAAAGATTCAGAAATGAATATTATTAAAGCTTGTTAAATCTACAAAACTAATGATTAAAAATGGTTTCTTAGGAAAAATATCCATAAGAATATAAAAATCATCATCAAACATAAAATTGAAATATTATTTTTACATTAATTACCTTTTTAAAACACATTAAATAGTATAATAAAATACTTTAAGCTAATTTTATATTGAACTACCAAATATCTTAAACAATTTATCTTCATTCTTTGTGTTGCAGGTAAGCAAAACTGGCAAACTGGCAAATTTAACATAATTCACAATCAAGTGGCGCTGTTCTTAAAGCGCATTTTGTAAGTATTTATTTCGCACACCAAAAATTTGAATTTAAAGCCTCCCCTCCCCGGGGTAAAGGGGAGCTTTCAAGAGCTCGCTCGCTCTCCTTGAAGCGTAAAAGTTGTTGTTACACACAAAACCTGAGAGTCTCATAAATCAAACTTAATGAACTAAATGTTTAGAGCAATGATGGGGATGGGGATGTGGATAGGGATGGGGCGGGGAGAAGAACGCCAAAAAGTATGCTATATAGTAGAGAGTATTTGGCACAAGTTTCATTTTAACACTTAAGCGACTTATGGCGCACTGCTTCCCCGAAAGTATGCCGTGCGAATTTTTTGTTGCGATTGTCATCAAAAATTAATAAATAGACTCGCGTTCACTCAGTCAGAGCAGAGCAGAGCAGAACTAAAGAGCAGCGAGCTCATTACAATGCCAACTGTGAGTGGCAATGAATAAGTAATATGGAAATGAATGTTGAGTGGGCTACGGTTTTTGAGTAATCGCATCGAATGCCCTGCCCTACCCTGCCCGGCTTGGGTATTATGTCTGGCAGCGGCGTAGCATATTCGGTGTATTGAATTCAGTTTCAGTTGTCCAAATACTTTGCTCATTTTCTATGAGCGGCGCTCTCTGTGAAATATATATATATATACGCTTCATGGAATATGCAAGTAGACAGAGTAAAAGCTGGACATCAAAATGGCGACGTTTCGTTCTTATTCATTGTTGCAACCGGCTGTTGCTGCTGGCGGGTGGCTGCTGCTTCTTTCTTTATCTTTTGCCAGCCAGTTTTACTCTCCATTATTTATATCCATTTGCATTCTTCCTTTTATTTTCACTTTTCCCGTTGTTTTTTTTTTTCGTTTTTTTTTTTGCACGCAAAACGGCACAGTTCCGGCCAATGTTCATTTTGCTAACTTAGCAAACTTGTTGGCCTTCTCATGCTCCGCCCTGCAAATTACAGACAACTTTTGTTTTAATACGAGTCGGCACCGATCCCCTCTCCCCCTCCCCCACAAGAACTTTGCCAGGCTATTTACATTGGCGGCATTCCTTTCCTGTGCATATTTTGTAACAAGAAAATAATTTTCCACATTTCTATTTAAGCATTCTTTTATTTTTTATGCGCAGCTCAAGTTTCGGAATGCGAATTATGTCAAGTTGTATTGTGCCGCCCAACAATTTTATATTAATGACATTACACACAGTTTACAGTTTTGTAATATAAAAAAAATAAAATAAAATAAATGTGTGTGTATTTTAATAAATAATGTGCATGCCATAGAAAATTTATGGTTTTTCTTTGCATAAATAATTTATCATATATATTTTCATTTTTTATATATTGTCAAACTGTGGTGAATAATTAAAATTATGTAAAGTGCAGTTAAGTAATATAATTTGTTTATAGTTTATTTTTACAATACATATATTTTAATAAAAATATTCATACTTTTAGCGATAATTTATGATATTTTTTCTTTAAAAGAAATTTCTGTAAAATTACAAAAAAAAAAAACCGTCTCTTATTCATTTGATGTTTATTAAATTTTCGAAACGTTTTTCAAAGCCATTTCCATTAACTATTTGTTGACTGCGCGAAATGACCTTTTCTGTGCTTGTGTTTTCCCACTTTTCCAAGCTAAAATCAAAAATTTAATTAACTACTTTAGCATGTTTTACACTTTAAAAGTGTATATTCGTTTTGTAATGAATTAAGTAGCGCATAGAAAAAAGCATCTGCGACCCTTTAAGAAGTATATATTCTTATTCAGTATATTGATTTATTGTCCGTCTGTCTGTCTGTTTCTATGCTTAGTTCTCTCTCGAGTTTTTTTGAGCTAACGATAAAAATCAGCTAGATCAAACCACTTTATTATATAGCTGTCATACAATTGCAAGATTTGTAATGAGAGGTTTACTTCCCTTAAGTGTATATAATATTCGCCATGCCAAAGGATAGCCATTACCTTGCTTATTTAAAACTTTCTAAATTACGCATACGCCACGTGTCGCGCGCACATCAAAGCGGAAAATGTTGTCTACGCTCGTCCCTAAGTTCAAACTTGTGACAAATTTTCTGGGTGTTTTGATGTTGCTTTCTTTTTCTTTTTTTGTTCTTGTTTTTTTTTTTTGAGTTAATATAAATTGCGTTGAGTAACCCAAAACTGCCGGCTCAAGTTTCTTCTTCTTCATCATCGTATTTTGGCCCTGTGTTGCGTGTCTTAACCGGCGCAAGTGTTTGTAAGATGGGTTAGGGGTGGGGGTGGGTGAGGGTAGAGGTGTTAAAGTGAGGATTTGAGGGCTGCCACACTTTATTATTTATTGCCATAATCATGTTAATGGTAGCATAAAGGCAACAGCAAAGAAAAACGACACGACGATAATAATGTATATTAACATTTTAACTTAATCAACACAAAGCGCAAAAGCAACAAAATGAGGAATGAAAAAAAGAAGATGAACCGCGCCCATATTCGACATTCTTATTTGATGTATGATGAGAATATTAAGAATTGCTATGTTATCGGTCAGGTTTGTTGTTGTTGATGATGTTATTAATAACTGAAGGCAGCCATTTTGTGTTCTAATCAACATTCAGGAAAGTCTTTTCAAGGAATTCTTTTTACGGAAGTATTTTTTTATGATGTATGACATTTTACTAATATGTAATATATTTGAAAGTAATTAAGATTGTAAAGCTAATATTTTTTCTGATATTTTTGTCTTCTTCTTCTATGTTGTTCCTTGTTCGTTAACTTTAACTTGTATTTTTCTTCCTTTTTTTTGGTATTATTAATGCTTGCGCACACACACACACACACATATATGTACATGTGTAGCAAGTAAAAAACTCATTTAATTCACATTTATATTGCTTCAACATATGCGTTTACTTAACTTTTATTCATGTAATTTATTTACTGCTTTTGAGTTTTTTTTTCATTAACTTTTTTTTCGTCCCTTTTTTTCGTTCATTGCTACAACTTTTGGTCTGTTCGTACTTTGCTTATCATGGCTCTGCCTCTTTTGTATAGCTTACTCTCCCCTCACCTACCATTTTATTCGTTTCGCTTTTATTTTGCTCCGCTTTAAGTCTTGTGGTTTTTGCATCACATTAACGGAGATAAGGAATGTGCCCAGAGTGTAGATGCTGGTTGAAAAATGTTCGCGGGTTCGGGTTGAGGTTGTAAATGATTTGCTTAAAATTGTATGCTCATTTTTGTGCAGTGTAGCCATTAGCACTTAGGAATTAGTTGTTTTATTATGGCAAACCAATGTTGTAAACCAATAATGAGCTTTATTTTAAAGATTTAAATAATAAATGATTAAGAACTTTACTTTAAACTCAAAGTTTGAACCTTTGTTTTATTGACTGGTAAGAAAAGCAGTTGAAAACGTTGTAACTTGAGTTTTTTCAAACCAAATGTATTTTACAAAAGATTATATCTAACCTTAAGCCAATAAATCACATTATAAAAAAAAAACTTTTTGTTCAACATTTATCTCCAAAAGATTCATGCGAAACTTTGTTTGTGTGTCTCGCCCATAGCGACTAAATCCTCTGATATTTAACGCAATTAGAAATGCATAAATATTTCACACACAAACACACCCACTAAAATACACACACACACAGAGTTTTAGACACCGACACTTGCATATGCGGATGGTCTAAAGTGGCCTTCCTGTGTGTGCTTCACATAGTTGTAAATGTGAACCGGGGCAGCAACATTGTTCTTGCCGCTGCTGCTGCACACATAAAACATTTTCATTTAATTGAAACAAATGCGTGCTGCGTATCAATTTAAGTAAACTACAGCTATTGTAAACGCGCTCTCTCTATGTTGGTGTGTGTGTTTGTGTGTGTGTAGGTAGTGAAGAGCAATAAAAACTAACAACAACTACAATATAAGATCAGACTATGCCACAGATTGTTGCCATCATCAACGATGGTAAAAGGGGGTTTGGGGACAGGCGACTCCAAATACGAGAAGCAAATAAAACAAGAGCAGTACTGAGTGTGTGTGTGTGTGTGGGAGGGTGTGTCGGTGTGTGTTCATGTGTTACTATATTTAATATTATTACCTAGTTTGTGTGTGTGTTTCTGTAACAGAGGATGCTGCCAAGTGCTCGTCCACACACAAACAAACAGAGATAGAAAGTGAACATTGTCGTTGTCAGGTGATACACATATATATAAAGAAACTATAGCAACAAAACAAGCAGTAACAACAACTAGAACAACATGAGTGAGCCGTAAACTGTCGCCAATTGAATGGCAGTCAATGGGACAAACCAAAAAAGAACTCAAAAAAATAACACAAAACGGCTGTGTTTGCCCCCTCGACAAGTACTATCAAAATGTATGTAAATTACATACAATCATCATAATGGCGGGCTTGTGTGCGTACGTGTTTGTGTCTTTATGTATGTGTGTGCGTGTGTTGTTGTTGTTTCTTGTCACTGCCATTAAATGACACCAAACACGAGATAGACAGATAGACACTTTATGTTATAGGACAAAAAAAACAAACACGTCATGTATGTGTATATAAATTATGTAGCAAAAGAACAATAATGGTAGAAATTATTAAAAACCTAAAGTGTCTCAACGAAAAGAAACTGTACTTAAGTTGACATACGAAGTGGAGAAATCAAGAAAAAAAATCTGATATATTCTGCACAAGGAAAGTTAGAAAGGTACCATACAATATGAGTAAGGAGATGATATAGCTCAAGGAAATATTTTTTCGTACAGCGTAAAGCAAAGTGTTTTCCCTAATTTTAGGAACATTCAATCATTACACATTGTTTTTATTTATTTTGGTTTTTTAATGTTTTTTTTACAAACTTCTTTTATTTGCTTTTAATTGTGATAACCATTGGTGAAATGTTCAAAAGGCTTCGGGTTGCCATTGCCATTGATGTTGCTATTGCTTTGCGTGTACCAAATGCTTTGTGGGGTCTGGCTGGAAGGGGAGGAGGAAAAGGAAGAGGAGGAGGGTGGACCACGTGGACCTTCCCTGCCTCGAGGACCCATTGGACCCATGGGTCCACGTGGTCCTGGTGGTCCAGGTGGACCTGGTGGCCCTGGTGGACCCGGTACCGGTATTGTAATGTAACCCGTTTCCTCCTTCTGGGAAGCCGACTCTCCAGGCTGTTTGCCCGGTTGCTGGAAACCAAAGTTGGGCCAGTTCAGACCCGTCTGACCCTGAACATTGAAACCCAATTGGACACGTGGCAGTACCACATATGGTAAACCGTTCAAAGCCATGTTATTATTATCAATGCCACTGCTGCTGGCGATTCTATTCGAATTTGGAATGATTTGCGGTTGTGCATAGGCAACGGGAATGGCAGCTAGCTGGGGCAAACCATATTTCATGTTCTGCTCGTTGAGCATGGGTATGGTATTGGAATAGAAATAGTCGGGCACCTTGCGACTATCCTTCTCGGGCTCTTTTTCAACGATTTGTGGTTCATGGAAAATAGGTTCGTTTTCCTGTTCCTTGGCTATTTGTTCTCCGGGCGCAAAGAGCACAAGTTGTGGAGTATTTTCGGAAATCTCCGATCCCTCAGTGCTGCGACCCAAAGCTGAGATTCGTATACCATTACGACGTGCTTGAGACAGGCTCACAAGGCCCAAAAGTAATACTGAAAATTAAGTAAGGATTAGATCTTCATAATCTTTTTCTACCTTTTTTAAGCGCTTTCTTACCAACAAACTTTACGCTGACTTTCATCTTGGCTAACTGTTTTAATATTGCTTGAAGTTGAGCTCTTTTATACTAATATACAGTTAAAGATAAAAATCATTTTCTTCTTGGAAACACTTTTTTGACTTGTTTAAAGTATTTGCCAACTTAAATCACATTAACATGATTTTTGATCTAAGGTTCAGTAAACTCCCTTTTGATTAATCAATCAATTTAAACAGTCTGAAGTCAAGCGCCTAACTCATTCCAATTTGATAACTGGGTCAGCTTGGGAATTAAGAAACTGGTTTCCGCACTTGGTTTATCTATTTGCCGATCTAGTTTTATTATTCACAGGTATGGATGGCATTTATTTATTTAGATTGAAGACTTAGTCGTTAAGCTAAGACATTTTAGTAAATTCAAAACCCCGCTGGTTTTGTTCTAAGTATATGAAATCTTTGATAGAAATAAATTAGTTCTAAGAGGTCAGTTTGGGGTGGGTAGATATAACATAACATATATGTATATGGAATATGAAAATGTTAGTTATTTTTACTGAAGATTTGATAATGCGTTAAAATACCTTTTATTCTTTGATTTAAAGGCAAAAAAATTCTACATTTTCTAAGTAAATTAAACTGTAGTATTTCGGATATATATTTTTGCTTATGTATTTTTGAAATCCGGTAAATACAACTTTTCCGAGTTACTTGTGAGAACTAATAAATGAAGATGAAATAATTGTAACATGCTTAAATCTTTAAATGGTTATATAAAGTCAAGTCAAGATATCTTCACATAGTTGAAAAATGTATTTAAATTTACTTATCTAAAAAAAAGCTTAAGCTTCATTTCATATCACATTTTTTTGTAATATTTATTATTACTTTTTGCTTATGCAGCGATTCAATCCCCCTTTTTGGTTTTCTCTCTCCCATTCATTCATTTTTTTTGAGCATTTTAGCATTTCCTACTTTAAAAAACATTCATTTTCATTACGCCGTCAAGTAAACCATAAAAAAAATATTAGAAAAAAGTTGAACATGGTGAAAAATAGTTGTGCAGCAGCAAAAGCAACAACGAATGAAACTGAAAGCTTAGCTAAGCTCACATTTAGATACATTCTATATACAAGATATATGTACATAAACGAAATATATATACACCAAAAAAAAAAGTGTTGTGCAGCTTGGATTTAATTGAATTAAATCAAAAGCAATGTATGCTGGCAATTAAAGTAGCTGACTGACACACAGCTTGGGGTTGCACTGCCCTCTTTTTTTTGGTATTCGGGTTTTTTTTTGCATTGTTTTGTGTGGCACAACTAAAGAAGGGACCCGCATCTGAAAACATAAATGGATAAGTGAAACCTGCTGAGTTGTTGTCCACTAAAACGAATCGAGTTGTCAGTTGCAAACAGTTGAGCCAGTTGCGCCGTGGCGTGCGCGTCGTTGGGCGCTAGTCGCCAAATCGAAACGCAACTTTACCAAAAAAGAAAAATAAAAATATCAGTCGTGAACTAGGATTCGGTTTAGTGGGATGTGGCTGTCACAGTTTTTGTTGTTGGCATCGACGCTGCTGGTTGCATTTAGCAGTGCTTCGTCCTCTTCGTCGGCGCCTTCGTCAGGTCAACTGCGTCGCATTTGGTTGGAGGATCATTGTACGGCGGGCATTTGCACTAATGTTGAGATTGGACGTAACGATTATGTCATACTCTCGCAGACGCCCATTGCGAAGCAGTTGATGTTGACATTCATCAACTCGACAATTGCCAAAATACCACACTTGATGTTTGATACCTTTCCGGATCTTCAGTTGCTGCGCATGGAGAATTGTTCGCTGGAAACGTTCGAGAAGCCACAATTTGAGGGTGCCAGCAATTTGATGAGTTTGTTTTTGGGTCGCAATCGCTTGAAGGACTTACCCAAGAACATATTCCTGGGTGCTGACAATCTGGCAACGCTGCACTTGGAGCACAATCTGTTGAAAGTGTTGCACAATCACAGTTTTCATGCTTTGAAGGAGCTCAAACAACTCTCGCTGGCCGACAACCAGTTGGAGCAGCTGCCCCTTGGCGTTTTTGCCGGATTACGGAAACTATTAGATCTAGATTTGGCTGGTAATCGTTTGGCAGCGTTGCCACGTGGCATATTCGATAGGAATTTGAATATGACCCGTTTGAGTTTGGCACGCAATCTGTTTGCTGCTTTCGAATCGGAGCTGTTGAAGTTGCAGCCACGTCTATCGCTACTCGATATCTCTGGGAATACGTTGCAAGAGTTGACTCTGAACTTTTCACAACTAGAACAGATTGTGGCACATGGCTGCGATCTGCGGCGTCTAACGGTTTATGGTGTTATCAAAGAACTGGATTTGCATAACAACTCGCTGAGAGAGTTGCCACACATTCCACAGGCTGGTAATGTTAGCAGTTTGGATCTATCACAGAATCCACTAGGAAACATTCAAGGCAACCCTTTTCGTCGCTTCACAGCCCTTTTGCGTCTCAATCTATCCTCAACGAATGCTCATGAGTTCCCCGAAGGTCTGTTCAAGAAACAAACTCAACTGCAAATGCTAGACATATCGGGCAATTCGATTTACTCGCTGAAAATCACACTCTTTGATAGTCTGAAGTCTCTGCAGTATTTCCATTTTCAGCAGAATAACTGGAATTGTGATTTCCTACAGCTGTTGATGAGTTCGTTTGTAAAGAAACGTGATATCTCATTTATGGAGGATATAACGGCACCCGAACTGGTCGATGATTATGTCGATGGCATTGCCTGTTGGTATGAGAGCGATAAGACATCCAAAAAATGTGATGGCAACTCTGGCAATTCTGATGCAGCCCTGGAGCTATCAATTGTGCGAAATGAGATTAAAGCTTTTACCGAATTGGTTGAGAAGAAATTCGTTAAAGTCTACCGAATGTTGGAGGAAATGAAACTGAAGTTATAAGAAAAGAAAAGAAAATGAATCTTTTATTAAAAATAATCACAAGACGCACTTTGTACACTAAAAGTGTGCGCATATTCTATTCAAAACACTATATTTTATTCAAATATATTCATATCTAATCGCATTTTAAGAAATTATAATAATTGACACAAGCAAGCAACTGACAAACATTTAAGAAAAGTATTCACATACAACTAAAAAATAACATAATAAATAAAGCGCGGTACTCTTTGAGAACCCAAGAACAACAAAACAAATGCGTTTAAGTTTTTATATACTTTCACAAAAAGTTAATCAAACAATAGAAGAGAGTATTAAGTTTAAATGAATATTCTATAATTCTTAATGGTATATAAATATTTCAATTTTACTTAAACACAATGTGGCTTGCTTTAATTCAAAAAGAAGCTTCGTACATTAAAATATTCTTCAACATTTTTAAGCTCGGTTTAAATGGCATTTCTTATGCTGTGTGAAACGCGCATGCTTTATAAATAGCACATGCATATTATGTCCTTTATGGCAAAAAATAAATACAATAATAATAATGAGAGGAAAAAAATAAATGACGATTTATATTGTTGTAGCACTCTCAATTGAATATACCATAAATATTTTACGACCATTAAAAAACAACACAAACAACATTTACACTTTTGCCTTGCCCATTATAAAAGTTATCAATATAAAAGAGTACAGATAGAGATAGCAATAACACAATAAGTATTGAATAAGAGAGAGAGAGAGAATGACACTTAAAAACCAACGAAACTTAATTAAATGCAGACATGCTATAGAAAACAAACGTTGCTTTAAAAAAATATGGCATCAAAGGCTTTAATAAAACATATATACATTTTTTTAAAATGTATTTTCGAAATGTATTTCAACAAAAATATGAATTGGCGTATGCCTTTTGGTTGATATTGCAATATTGCCGTTCAATTTATTGTGTGTATATCTTTTTCAAAGAATTTTTTCATATTTTCATCAAATTTAATTGAACTTTTTTTTAACCCTTCAAGCTTTCTTTTAATTAGCGCTTTTACAATATGATATTTTATAATTTTCTTTCAACTTTATATTAACTTTGCTTTGCTTTTGCTCTAACTAACAAAGTTAGCTCATAAAATCTTTTGCCTAATCAAAGCACTCAACATTTTATTCGCTCGCGCCAAATGCAATTCACAAAGAGGAAATTTTCTTCAACTCTCAACTATTTAAATGTTATTTCACATAAAAAAAAAAAAAAAGAGCAAACGTTGTAAAGTCTGTAGCAGATTTCAAAGCTGCTGGCGTTAAAACGTTAAAGTTATTTCTTGTTCTTGTTCTTGTTCTTCTTCTTGATCGTCTTGCCTCTTTCCTTTTTGCCTGTTAACAGTAAAGATTTTTAGTAGCAACGCTTGTGAACAACTTCCGTTTCCGCTTAGCGACGCATCGCTCGCTCGCCTGTCTGCCTCGCTGCCTGCTACGTCTTTGTATATTTGTTGTATGTGTTTTCGTTTGTTTTTGGCATTGTTGCAAGTGTGGCAAGCAGTGAGTGTATGTGTGTGTTTGTGTGTGTGTGTGTGGCAGCTGTTTACCCAGTTAGCAAAACGTAACTATAACAATGTTAACGTGCTTACGTTACGCAACATATGCACAACACTTTGCCCAAGACATGCCCCGCCAACAGCAACAACAACAACAACAACACTTCCGCTCCGCTCCTCACCTCTCACTCACCCTGCTGTCATAGTGAATTTTGTCTGTCTGTCTCTCTGTCTTCAACTAAATTCATTTCGCCAAGTTTATGAAATTTTGTTGTTGTTGTTGCTCTTGTTGCTGCTGTGCTGTCTTAGCTCATTAGGAAGAGAAAAGCTGCAAAGAAAACTTTCAGTTTTTCGGTTACTTTCGTTTTTCACTCGCTTCTTCTTGATAGCTAGCGCTGGCAGCCGCCTGTGAGCGCATTAAAATAAATTAAGTTAGGGTATATTAGGGCGCTGTGGTTCAGTACTTAATAAATATTATTAAAGAAAGAAAGATTAAACACTTTTTTTTGCATAAAAATGTTAACTTTATATTTGACTTAAGTACTTAAGCTCTACATTTTACAGGTCATTTTTTTAGTCGATTGCATGCTGTATGTTTTTAAGCTTTGCCACTTGGTTTTATTGCCCTTGTTATAATGAAGAGTTGATTTTATTAACTAAATTTTACAAGGGCTTTTAGTTTCTCTCCCCATAAATCCGCCATCTTGGCCAACTCGCCCTTTTGAATTTATTGAACTTTTGAGCTTTTGAATTATTAATGATATTGTTTTACACAAGTTGTTGTAGTCGTCGTTGTCGTTGTGCCTTGTGCCTTGTTGCTTGTGGAACAGTTGTGTTCTTGGGGCAACAACTTTTGTTTGTTCTGGTGTTGTTGTTGGCCGCATTTCAATTTAGACAAGCTTTTTGCGGCCTAACTGGTCTAAAACTGTTGCAACTGGCATAAAGACGGCAACCATCGATCGAGCAGTTCACATTGCCTTTCAAAGTTATTTGATTTTCAAGTTAATAAAGTTTGTTAAGGGTTAAATTAAGTCAATTTTCTTCAGCTAATCCACTTCAGTCAAAATAAACACGAAATGTTACATATAAATTTATTTTTTTCTTTGTTATATTTGCTTTGGGTTATACTTGAAGGTTTTTTTTTTGAAAAGTTGAAAAGTTCTCAAATGTTTATTTATTTGCTCAAATGTTGCTTGCTTTTCCCTCTGCTAACATAAATATTAAAACGCAAAAATGTTTTTTCTAACCCAAAATGATGGCATATTTCTGGTGCTTATGGCTAAAGAAAAGAAAACAAAAAATATACCAAAAAGATAAGCCATTTAAATGTTTATGATAAGCAGCAGTAAATAAATTTTCCTTTTAAGCTTACAAATTATATGACACATTTATCTCTCACACACACTCACAACACACACACACAGGCAAGCATGCAATTATGTGCACATTAGCATATCTTTTCTCTCGCTCTCTCTCATCATCGCCATCTCTTCTTTTTTTTCGGTCTCCATTATTTCTGCTTTAACAATTGTGTGCACAATTAGGCATTCAGGCAAATTATGAACAAAACGAAAAATAAAAAATGGCTGCCTACTTTTTGGTGCACATAAATAAAACTTAATGGCCGCCACACACACACACACACACACAAAACAGCTGCTTAACTGCCAAGCAGAAGCAGCAGTTGAATAATAAATGCAACTGTTAAATATATAATAATAATATTTAAATATTTTTTTCTTTTTTTGAGCTTACCTCAATGCCAACCCCTTTGTCTTGTCTAATTTTTCCTTACATGTGTCTTTAGCAACATTAAAATTCAATGCTTGCGCTGTTCCCCAAACTGTAATTGGGCAACCATGAATAATAAATACACTGAATATATGAATTTATGTGGCGATGATGCGTTTGAATGCTCTAAATTGTCGCTAGTTTAGAAAGAGAGGGCTGCCAACGAGGCGTATGCGCAACATGCGTATGCATAAATTCACGCTTAATTAGTAACACAGGGGTTTCTGGCGGGTGCGGGTAATTAGCCGATTTCTGGCAAACTGGCGCTGTGTTAAATAATAAATTGTACACACAAAATAACGCGGTCTCTGTTTGTGCGTGTATGTGTGTGTGTTTGTGTGTGTGTGTTTGTGCCAACCAACAGTTACACTTTTTTGTATACCCTTAATCTAGTATATAGGTGGTTCTGTGCCAAGGTATGTAACAGGCAGAAGAAAGCATCTCCAACCCCATAAAGAATATATATTATATTCTTGATCAGCATCAACAGCCCAGTTGATACAGGCATCCGTCCGTCCGTCTGTTTGTCCGTCCGCCTGTATGTATGAACACGTCTATCTCAGGAACTATAAAAGATAATCCCAATGCAGGACAAATTTGTTTTACATTTTTTTTTATAATTTTTCAGGTTACGATACTCACATGGTATCAATAACAAAAAAATATTGAATTTCGATAACTTGAAAATGGGAATTGAAATTAGCCAAAAAATTAATATGTTTAAAATTTTTATTAAAATCGGTTGAGAAATACCGGAGTTATGAATTATTGAAGTTAAAGCATTGGTACAGTAGTGCAGATATGACCGCATGTGCTTGGTGAAGAGTTAAGGGTATCTTCTAGTCGAGCTTACTCGCCTAGAGCCATTTTACTTGTTTTTTGTTGTCAGCTAATTACCAAAGGAGCAAAAAAAGTGGGAAAAAAGGTGAAAAAGAAATTTATTTTGGTTGTTTTTTGCGTAAAATTAAATTTTAACCACGCGCGCGACATGCTTCTTTTTTCAACTGCCTTATTAACTGGAATTTTGACGCAATTATGTCGCCACACACACACACACACACACACAGACACACACATACAGACACCATGCCCATATACCTGCTGGTCATGCTCAGACTGAGTGTAGTACGTGTCTTTTTCGCAGCATTGGGGATTCATGCTCTTAAGTGTTTGACTGCTGCTTCTACTGCTGCTGCGGCTGCTTCTTAGAATGCTGCTGCTGTTGCACGCACGTTTTGAACTTGCAACAACGAACAAGGAAGCGCGCCAGGCGATAAGTTTTCTAATGTGTGTGCGTGTGGCATGTCTGTGTGTGTGTGTGTGTTTTGCAAAACTCCTTACCAAATTGTTTAACTAAGTAGCAAAAGCGCATAAGTACACAGAGTGAGAGAGAGTGAGAGAGAGAGAGAGAGAGAGATAGATAGAGAAACACGAGTTCATGCCACTAAGCCGCAAGCTAACTGCATTTGGTGCGTGTGGTGCAACCAACAATCGACCAAGCCAAGCGTGCAACTTCTTTAAACTTCATTCTAATGCCACACACAGAAAGAGAGAGAGAGAGAGAGATAGAGTGAGAGTAAACTTTATAGTTCTACATTTTGTAGACTATTTGAGCTTGAAACATTTGTAACAAATTTGTTAACATTTATAACATTTTCTAGCAACAATTTAATTTTGTATTACATGTAATGCAATCATTATTTGAAAAGTTTTCTCTTCACTTTACTCACAATGTAATGTTTATTGAGTCATTTTATTTGATTTGAGAGCAATTGACTATCATTTCTCTTTAAGTTCATTCATCAAACTTTATTTAAGTAAAAATATGCAACAGAGAGTTACAAAACTGATGCCAAAGGCAAACACACAAATCCGCAAATCATTTTAACCAGTTCCCATGCAAATAGTGTTGAGAAGATAAACGATAAGAAAACGCTGGAGACGACAAAATAAACTTATACTTATTCCTAAAAGCATATACATATATGGTAGACAGCAGCGAGTCGGGGTTTCAGTCGTATTCAAATTGGCATTCACTTCCCGTTGACAAATAAGGAAAATACAATGCATTAGCATTTTAGTTTTGGTTTTGGTTTGCAATTCTCTCTCTTTCTCTCTTTCTGAAATCAACATAAACTATTGCCCAAAGGAGCTAACATGACAAATCATTATACGATATTATGCAATGCATTTGCCAAAAAAACAGCAAAATGGCAAAATAGTAAAAGAAGTCAGAGAGAAAGAATGCAGAATAGATTAGAAAATCGTTTTCTCTTTGGTTTGGGTTTAAGCTCTGGTTATCTCGCTTACCTTTTTCTCCGTTTCTGACATTGGCAGTTGACCAAGCACCAAGAACAGCGTAAAAGTGCACAGACACACACACACACACACATACACAACACACATCTAGGTGTATTCCAGATGAGTGAACAATGCTTAAGAGAAGAACTCGTCCAACCCAAACCTACGATTCCCTCTTCTTGCTGCACTCATTGTGTTGCAGTCGCCCGGAATGCGCAGCTGGCATTTGCCCATTTCTATTGCCTGCCTGGCACAATTTATAGCCATATACTATATCTATCGCTTGTTGTAGAGGCCAACTACAAGTGCGTAAATGTGCTTGTTGGTGTGTGTGTGTGTGTGTGTGAAGTTTGTCTGATAACAAGCATTGCTTTTTGCTGCTGCATGAAAATCTTATAAATTGCAAATTGAATTTAACGATAAACATCGAAGCGCAGAGAACACATTCAGAACAACTTGACACTGAGAGAAATGAGGAAAATAAAAAAATTGTATATATTTTTATTTTTATTTATTATATCCAGTTATTTTTCTATTATTTCTATTAGCTTTAATAAACCATTTTAAATATTTCTTAAAGATTTTTTTTTTTTATTTTTGTAGTATTTTTTTCTTTGACTACGATAAGCCATAAGCCTTATTGAAATTTACTCTTGCCATCACTTGTTGTTGTTGTTGTTGTTGTTGTGTTTGGCCAGTTGCAATCTATTCTTTTCTTTTTCTATTGTCTGTTGTGCTGCTGCAATTGACACTGATTGTGTGTTGGGCTGTAAAGCTGTCGTCTTTTTAGTCTGCTGGCTAAAAGCACTTTCTGCAATCTGGAAAAATTACTAACAAATTGATTGCAACTTAAGCCAAATCTTTAAATTGATATTAATGTACAATTCCTTTCTCTCTCCTTTTCATTGCAGGTGAGTTGTTTATTTGAATCTACGGAGATGTACATTAAAATTCTAAAAGGTATTTCGTAAGTCGGTTTAAATGCGATCCAAAGATGCCAGAAGCACTTTTAGTAACCCTCAAGTAACTACACACACACGAACACATGCGAACACTCACGCATTGCAGACAAGCAATTATGTTTTTGGGCAACTTGCTAGCCAAGTTAGTGAAGAGAGCAAGCAGCAGCAACAGCAGCAGCAGGGTTCACCCCGGCATTTTGTTCATAATTTATAAGCCGAATGATATGCCAAAAGACCCGAGAAAAAAATATACAAAGCCCAAAGACTAAAGCCCAGCGACAGCACCAGACAGCGTGGCGACGACACGCCCCCTTTTTGTGTGACGCCCACCCTCTATAATATGGCAAGCCGAAATACAAAGGCAAAGGGTAGCCCAACACAACACCATCAAGGAAATCCAAATGGAGAAAATGTAATAAAAACAGCACAAAAATGTGCGGCAGGCAAAAGTCAAAAACTAACTGGCTTTTGTCAGAGTCGCGCCATGTGGCCATTTGCAGATGTGTGTCCGTGTGTGTGTGTGTATGTTGAGTGGGTGTAACGACCCGAGTGCGTAAGAGTGTATAAGAGTCTCTCTGCATATCCTGTAAAATTGTCAATCAAATCGAATGTTTATTTGTTTGTTGAGATTGGATGATTAAGAAAAGTGGTTCAATAATATTGATGAGATCTGATCAAAGAAAGGTATTTAAGAAAAGGGTTTAAGTGGTGATGTTACAAACATATAAAGATTTATGTTTATCTTAAGATTAGTAAACATTTTCAAGGATATTTAAAATTTTTAAAAACAAATTTAAGGATTTTGGCATTACATAATTAATATTACAATATTACTTGACGAAATTGAAAATAATATAAGCAAAAAATCATTTGAAATATCTTAATAATGTAATATAAATATGTTATTAAATTACAGAGTATCTTTAGATTCAATCATTTCTGTTGTCTGTAAGCTGTCTACGTTTATTTGTCCCTTTGCACGTTGCCATGTTTAACCTTTTTTTCCTTTTTTCTCCTTGATGTTGCCTTTGCTCCCTTTGGCCATATTGTTGCTGCTATCATTGTTGTTGTTGTTTTTGTTGTTGGTCTTGCTTCTATTGTTTTTGTTATTATTGTTGTCGTGCGCGCATAAATAATTCTGCACACACACACAAACAGATACACGCAAACATCTTTGTTGTTGTTGCTGTTGTTTGCCTTTTTTCAAGCCTACTTTTAAGGGCTTACGCTTTTCGTTGTGTTGTTGTTTTGAGTGTGTGTATGTGTGTGTGGGCGGAGGTCAACTGATTTGCGTTTTCTCGATTGTCTCATTCTCACAACACTTTTTTTTTTCAGTCGTGGCATTTGCCAGCCGAGAATCGGCTTTAAGCTTGGCTTTAGTCGAATCTTTTGCAACTGTTTATTAATGTTTAGTTTTTGCAGCAATAACTATTGTTATCTTTACAACAATTTGCAGTCCATGTTCTTGCCAAAGCCAAGTTACACAACAAATTTGAGCAGTGTAAAAAACTTTTCAAAAATTGGCATCAGTTTCATTTTAGCATTTGCCAAATGATTTAAGGGAAGCCAAACCAAATTTCATCTCAGATGTCGCAGCAATTATTCAAAAGCCCAGTTTCTCTGGCCACCCACAAAAAAGACTCGCCTAAGCGATTTCTCAATTTGCATATGGCATATTCACACACACACACACACCCACCCACACCTAGAAACACACACACAGGAACTAACTTCTTCCATTCTCATTTGTTAGGATTTGAGGGTCCACGCTTGGGGACTCGAACTTTCTGGCCTCGTCTCTGGCAGTCAATTTGTTCACATAAATTGAATTATGTTAGTGGGTTTTTTCTTCATATATTCATACACACATACGTATATACGTTGTGTCCACACAGTTTTAGCCTAAAACTGTGCAAAAACTGGAAGAAGTAACAACTCTGGGGAACAGCTGTTGCTAATCAAATTATTTCACATGTCACTTATTCGATGTCCACTTTTAATGCCATTAAGATGACAGAGAGAGTGTGACAAAAATATTTACATATACTCACATCTTACAGTGGAACTATTTTTATGTCTCTAAATATTTATTATGGTAATAATTAACTAAGCATTTATGTTATTAAATGTTTAATGCAAACGCATGAGTATGTGCGGTTGAAAGTAGACAGAAAATCAACATTTGAATATGAATAAAAGAAAAGATGTTAACATTAAATCTAATATTACAAATTTTGCACTTTTATAAGGACAACAAGAATAATAAAATAGTTAGAAAGCATGCAATGTATTCTCAAAATGTATTCAGTCTCTTCATTTAAAATAATGTCGAAGAATGCAATTCACTCAAATCAAACTTTATTATAATTTTAAAATTTGTGTTTTTATACCCTTAACCCATGAAATGGGTAAAAAAGGGTATAATGGTTTTGTGCAAAAGTATGTAACAGGCAGAAGGAAGCTTCTCCGACCCCATAAAGTATATATATTCTTGATCAGCATCAACAGCCGAGTCGATGTAACCATGTCCGTCTGTCTGTCTGTCCGTCCTTCTGTCCGTCCGTCTGTATGTATGAACGCGTCGATCTCAGAAACTACAAAAGCTAGAAACTCCAGATTTTGGATATGAGCTCTCCTAATCCCTAGGCATAGCAAGTTCAATTCAAATTTTCGATAACTTTTCCGGCTTACGATATACATATGAAATCAATAACAAAAAAATCTTGAATTTCGAAAACTTGAAAATGAGGATTGAAACTATTAACAAAATAATGAACATCTGTGAAATTTGTATTAAAATCGGCTGAGAAACACCGGAGATATGATCAAACTATGGTACAGTGGTACATGTACATATATGTGTATGTCTATCAGACCGACTGTCCGTATGGTCAAGGGTTAAGGGTATCTTCTAGTCGAGCTTACTCGACTAGAGCCTTCTTACTTGTTAGTAACATATTTTTTTCGGAAATTCTTATCAGAGATGTGCAATTGTGCATTGTTTCCTAATTATTTAAAAATATTTTAGACATAATAATAATAATATCAATATTTAAAACTTAAAAAAAAAAAAAAATGTATAGGAAAATAAAAATATTAAAATAATGTTCAATATTTTTGTTGTGTATAACATGCAAATTGGAAGATATATATATATTTGGAATGTAAAAAAAAATCTTTAACATATATTAAACAATCAAAATAATGATTAACTCATAAAACGCAATATAGAACCACATAAGCCTCAATCCATCCCTTCGTTTAAACGACAACCCTAACAAAATTTTTAATATTGATAAAGCACATAAATATTTCGCTTATCCTTCGTTCAAGCCATTTAACGCCTACAGGAAAAAGCGAAAAAGGTTAAACAGCAACAACATTAAAACAGAACCCAATGTTATTAGGTTGTGTTTTTTTTTTGTTTTTTGTTGTGTTGCTAAATTCATTCCGAGAATGAAACATTTAGCCAAAACAATTTTATTATATACATGTTCGCCACAAACCAAACAAAATTTGAAATGTGAAAAAACATGCAATGCAGCTCATAACTCATAATGAGATGCGAATTTTTTTAGGTTTTGTTATAACATCTCTCGGGTTTTTAGCTTGGCGCACAAAAAAAAAAATATAGCCGGAAATCCAATTAAAATTTATGCTGCTTCCGCTTTTGCATTCGTGTGCAAATGAAAGAGAGAAACGACTTGCCAAAACAAAAGCCGCAAAAAAAACAAATATAATACGTTAAGCGTTGTTGAATTTTTATTATTGCATTTGGCCAGAGTTGCAACTTAATGAGTTACAGTTGTTGCTCTGTGCACAACATGTGGTATACTTAATATGTAGCAACTTTTTCTGTTCGACATTAATTTTTTGAAACATTTAAGTGTGCTATGCCGGTCATAAAAAACTCTCAGCCTAATGAACGCAGAACGGAGAAAGAAAAAAAATGAAGCCAATTGAACCCAAAGCAACGACGTCCTCATTCTGTCACATTCTGTTTGGTCGCCCATTTAATGGCCCATAGCGTTAATGCCATGAGATGCTGCTGCTGCTTCTGCTGCTGCTGTAGGGCTGCTTAATTAGATTTGCTAGTCGACCACTTGGCCTACTCACAATGTGTGCGTGTGTGTTTGTGTGTGTGTGTTCGTATATGTCTGAGCTGTCAAGTCTAACAAGATACTAAAAAGAAGTGCGAAGAAGGCGATGCGTCTTGTATTCTATTTTCCGGAGGCGATTGCGCATAAAACGTAAGAGTCGTAAACCTTTTTCCATGGAAGTGCGTAAGCAGCTCTAATGGAAATTAATGTAGATGTATGTGTGTGTGCGACAGTGTGTGTGCATGTGTGTTGGTTTGAGTTTGTGGTGGCTGCCAAGTTGTCTCCTGTCTCCTGTCCCCTGTCCCCTGTCTCTCTGTCGTCGTCTGGTTTTGGGTCACTTCAGGTAACTAACTAGACAAGACTTGTGTATAAGTCGCCTAATTGACTTTCATGCGAAGTTGAAGTGGAAAGAAAGCTAAGTACAAGGCAGCAGCTTAATGCTATTACGCAGACAGAATATAGTACAACACTACCATAAGCTTGTTAGCTATAATTTGTAGGCATAATTAAACAGATTTTTCTTGTATTTATTGAAGATTTTATTTTTCTTATTAATTGACTGAAACAAAATGGAACTGCTTGAAATCAATATCCCATTACCATAGAAATCTATTGACATGAACTTAACTCAACTTGATTGAACTTATTTTCTTTTTAAATAAACACTTTATTTCTGGCAAACGGGGCTTAACTTTTGACTAAAGCTTTCATAAAAAAAAACACAAATAAAAAATTTAGCCCCACAAAAAAAATTTGGCAGCTGTTGAAATGTCTGCTCAAAAATGGCGACTTTCAATTAATGCCGAACGCATAGTAAGCAAGAAAAAAAAGGTTACAATATTCACACACAGACAGTCACACATACACACATATCTGCTGTAGACACACTCACACCTACAATTGACATGTGCATGTGCATGTAAACACGTTTTCACACACACAACTCAATTCAGTGAAGCTTAACTGGCCATAACGAGCAAAGCCACAGGCCAAAAAATGTACAGAGTCCTTTTCAACACACACATGAACACACTTACACATATACATATACAGATACATACATAGATATACATATGTATGTATGCACGCAAACTGAAAGTTGAGTTTTTACTGAATGCCCGCCAGACATTTTTTCAAAACACATTCAACGCAACAGCAAAAAAAAGAAGCGAAAAGGCGACTCTACTCTCCTGTATCTCTCTTTCTTTCTCTTTTTCTCTCCCTCTCTCTCTCTTTCCCCTCTCTCTCTCTCTCTAGCTGTGTGTCCCTTTTAGCACTTGATCCCGCAGAGACTCATAAATTTTGCAATTTCTTCATTGCCTCTAATTTATATGACATCGGCCGCCGTCGTCGTGGTGGTGGTGGTGAATGTTTTGGGGGGGAGGGGCTTAAAAAACGCGTGGCAAGGACACGCGCGCCGCTCGCTAATACAAAGTAAATAATGTGTTGCATACTTTGTTGCCGCACGTAGCCGCAAGACGCCACTCAAAAATGGTTTCATGGCCACAAGCGAAAAAGTAATACAAAAAAAATCAGTTAAAAATATGAAACACAAAAAAGAACAACAAAATGTAAAGCACGTAACTTTTGGTTAACCAACCTCCCCCTCCTCCTCCCGCTTCCCGTCACTAACATTAAGCCAATCTGACCCACTCAGCGGTGCCTGCTGCTGCTGCTGGCTGTGTGAATTGACCCACTCAGAGAGTGCTCTCTCTGTCTCCCTCTTTCCTTCTCTGCCCCAAGCGGCACTCGCACTAACTGAACCGAACTGTGTGATCCGAGTGCTGCTTTGCTCTGCCTCTGCCGTGTTAGTTTAATATTATCTGCAGCTCCCTTTGGGACATGCCGCCGACTGCAGCAGGTATTGTAGGCTGCCGCTAAACAGAAAGGGCTCTCTCTTTTCCTCTCTCTATCTCATATTAGCTTTATCTCTCCCTCTCTCTGGTTTTTATGTCAATGAAAGTGGGTCTCATTGTCATGTAAAGCTTTAAGAATTTGTAAGCTTTTTGCAAAGTTACTTTAATGCTTGGCATATTTTCTAGGCTTTTAAGCTGTTTGACAACTGTTTTAAATTTGGCAACAAATATTCATTTCGAATGCGTTTTAATGAGAAAATGAAAGACTAAGCTTCCAAAAGAAGAAGAAGCTAAGACTTTTGTAAAGCGTTTGCACGAGATATTAGATGATTTTTCATGATTAAAATTGAGTTTGACATTTTGAAACTTAGTTCATAAAATAAATAAATACTTATTTAACATAATCACAATGTAAGTTTTTCGATTTATTCTTGCTTATTACCTTTTTTCGACATAATTTAAGTAGCTTTGTTTAAGTTCTCAGCTTTCTGTTATTCCAACTTAAATACAAAAGCCACAAAATCTGTTTTTCTTTTCAACAGTTTTGCACAGAAAGTTTTATTCATTAGCATTTTAATGCAAAAACCACATCTTGTGCATAAGCCACAGAAGTTGACCACGTGTAAACCTAATTTGCTAATAAAATTTTCTAATGCTTTCTAATGGCATTCAGTTTTAGCTTGAATAGTTGTTTCTGACCACCAGCTGGCCTGGCCAACCAATCCGCTTAAGTCCAAGTCTTCAAAATTGTCTGAATTAAGGGATTTGATAACATGTTACAAAACACTATATTCATCCATCCATCCATCCCTCTCCCCTGCTCAACCCTCTTTCTGTCTTTCACTCTACTAACCATAAACTTGACAGCATTAACTGCAGTCAAGTTTTTTAAAGCCCTTTGGCAAAAATGGAGGAACTAAAAGTAGCCAAGCAAATTTGATGTTGCAAACAGCAGATGGAGACAGTGAAAAAGCTGTTGAAAGATACCTATACACACACATACAGTGTGTGTGTGGGCATGCAACAATGTGTACGTGTGTGCGTGTGTGTGTGTGTGTGTGTTGAATGCTGGCCAGCATATTTGATGTCTAGTTATAAACTGAACAATTTGCTGTAAAATTATGCCTGGTGCCAGGCGGAGCTGGAGATGGAGTGGGAGAAGGAGAAGGAGAGGGAGAAGAAGGCAAGAAGGGTTTGAGTGAAAAGTGTCATAAAAAGCGCATGAGAACATTTTCTGGCCACGTTCAGCACTTGAGCTCGGAGAAAAAAAAAAACAAAAAAAGAAAGACACAAAGAGCCACAAAGTCCATGCAACATTTTGAGGCATGTTTATGGTCACACAAAGCACTAACAGAATGTGGACAGAGAGATTGGGACAAAAAAAAACAGCTCTTGCTATTTACAATAAAACACAAAAGAGAGAAACAGAAAGTGGTGTGCACTGTTAAAAAATATAGGAATCTTTATTAAAAAAATGATAAATAAATAAAATTTAAATAAATCAATAACTACGAGGGTTTTCAAAGGAAACTTGTTAAAAAAAAGTATCAAAATATAAATAAAAATAAACGGAATACAAAGTATGCACTATAAAAAAAAGAATAAAAACAAAATAAATCAACGATTAGAAAGGCTTTTCCAGGAATCCTAAAATAAAATAAATATCTTATAAAGTGTGCACAGATATAAATATTAAAAAAGTAAAAAAAACCTTAATTAAATCAATGATCAAATGGATTTTTCGAGGAATCTTACTCAACAAATAAATTTAAAAACGAATCAAATTCTTATACACACAGGAATCTTACTCAAAAAAAGTATAAAAAATTAATAAAATTCTTATATATTAAATTTGTTCCTTCTTGGATAGAAAGTGTTTGAACTACCTTAAAAATACATTTATTATTATTTGCAATTATTTATTTTGTGAGTTGTTGGTAACTAAATATTTCACAAGTACCAGCTTGTTTTTTACAGTGTTGAAAAAGCGGTAAAAGAATATGGCGTATGCCATGTTATCTAGTTAATAGCTCTGCACAAAATGTGTAAGTGTGTATACGTACACATACATGTGTGTGCAAGGCAAAAGCCACAGCGAAAAGTCGTTTTCCAAGCACATGAAATCACACCAAACATCACCACCCCACCACCTTCTCCCCATGGCCCCTTTGGTAAAATGGAATGCAATACACTTCTTAACCCTAACAACTAACACGCTCTCGCTCTCGCTATTTCACTCACTCACACGCTCTGTCTCTTTCTCTTCTCCTTTCTCGCTTGCGTGCATTTTTTGTGACCGCATTTAAGCGCAACAATTCCGTTTTGCCACACTTTTGAAACCGGTTTGCGCGTTGCACGCGCGTTGTGCGGCGCTCGCGCCTGGCAAATTGCCATCAAAATTTCAAGCGCCACCAAAATATGCAACGCTAAAATGTGCTCAACTGCGTGTGTGTGCGTATATAGAGGTGTGTGTGTGTGTGTGTGTGTGTGTGTGTGTATTGGTGTGCGCTTTAAACAATGCGTAACATTTTGTTGTATAGTTTTGGGCCAACTATGTTTTGTTGCCTGCACGTTTTCGTTTTCGTTGTTGGTTTGATTTTGTTTGGTTTGGTCGGCGTTTTTTAAATTAAAACAGCGCACGTTTTGTTCACACCTGCCAAAAAAAAAAGCATAAAAAAATTAGATAGAGAATCGCCTTCGAGCGCATTGAAAGTGTTTGGCTATGGTGTGGGCATGATGTGATTCACTTGCAACTGATAGATGCCGACGCGGCAACGGCACATATATATATATATGTGTGTGGCATGAATGAGTTGAGCATATAAATGAGCAGGAAATTTAAGCTTAGTCTACGTTACGTTTTGCCAAAACATTGATAATTGTGGTTGAAATATATATGGAAAAAAAACTTTTAAACATAACTTTATATTCATGAAAGAAAAGTAGAGAAATCTAATTATATAATTATATGCAGCTTCAATTCGTTTGTAAGAGTAAGCCAAACAAGATGGAATTTAATATAAGATATGTGAGACATCTTATGTTTTATGTTTTCCCTGCCCCCCGCACCGCAGACGAAAGCTAACTAAACAAACAAAATTTTGAAGCTTGTTGCAAATCTTACATTTACCAAGAACTTGGGTAAGCCATGCATGAAGTCCTTAAGTGTTGTCTGTGCTTCGGTTCGATGAGTGTTGCATGCATCCGCTGTATGTGTGTGTGCCTTGCGGCTTGCAACTTCTTAGCTGCTAGGCAACACACACTTTTAAAGCTCTGTAACGACCTTCACACATCACAATAACCCCCCTTATGCTTCCCCCTTTTACAGTTAAGCACACAGTTTGCTTAAAGTCAGAAAACTGTTTTTTGTCGCCCCTTTTACTGGGTTGTTGCTGCTGCAGCTGCTGCTTGCTATGTTTAGTACCAGGCAATCGCTGGCAAATAACCCAGTGACAGGACGCTCTGACAACAATCTGCCCCCCAACATACCACTTCTGTGTCCTCTCTCTTCTCTCCTTCTCTTCCCCAATCGGTTTTTTGTCTGTCTTTCTCTCACCCAGCACGCACAAGTTTCAACTTGTGTTTTTAGCCTGTAAGTATGCAACAAATTTTGTTTTGGTTTTGTTTTTTTTTTTGTGATCTCAGAACTGTTTGACACGCATCTTCTTCTGCCCCTTCATCATAGCTTCCTTGCTTGCATCCTGAGCAAAGTTCTGATAGTGTTGAGGGTGCAAGCACTACGTTGAAAGTACAAGTGAAAGTCGAAAGTCTTTAACTTTGCATGTTGACATTATTTTAAGCGCGAGCAACTGAGCTGAGTCGTTGTGTGGGTTTTGTAAACATAAAATATTGAATATAATACTATCTATATCTTCCTCTTCTGTTAAATGCTATATATGATTATAAAAAACTGCGTTTTTTTGTTAGGTTGTTTCGCTGTTTTTGTTGCGCTGGATGTTTGCAATGTTAAATTTCCGGTAGCGTTGTTTAGAGCAGATTCTATCCGGCGGCGTATTCATCACACTCACATGCCCCCTCACCCCTCCCCACATGGCTATGGGCATGCGAGCATGCTATTTCCATTTTTCAAATTGAATTTTTCCGGAATTTTAATTTTTTATTATTTTAGGAAATTAAAAGCGAAGCCAACCGCCGCCTGCCTGCCTTCCTGTCTCTCGGTCTGTCTGTCAATGCCACCGCGAAGGATAAGACAGGCCGCGAAGATATATGTATACCTATGTATATATATGTATATATATATATATATATATATGTGTGTGTGTGTATGTGTGGAGGAGTATAATATGAGCTACCTTTATCGCCGCATCAGCTTCTCTCTGGTTAAGTTTATGGGCTGTGCTTAATTCTCTTGCACACAATACGTGTAAAGGTACACAATATGTGTATCTTGTATCTTTCATATGTATCCCATTAATCTTTAGCTTTGCCTTTTATCCATATACATGTGTGTATGTGTGTATCTAAGAGCTAAGTACTCGGTTGCAAATTAATACACGGCTAGATGATTAACTGTTTTGGGTTTACTGGCATTTGCCATTGCCATCGCTTGTTGTTGCGGTCCGTTGCGGTGGCAGGCAGCCAACGCCATTAGGTAATGGCCGTGTATGTGTGTGTGTGCCCCAAACATAATGTCTGAAATTTATGTGAAATGCCAAAGCAACCCGCAATATAAATAAAAACTAGGATAAAACATAAAATTTAGTATTGAAGTTGGGCGTTGCCTAAACAGAAAGGGTTTTGATGTTGATTAAAACTTGAGAGGAGTTTATAGTTTTATTTTTATTAGTTTTGTTTAACATATGGTTAGAATGTGAGTGATATTTGTGAATGGGAAAGGTAATAGAAAGTTGGTGTATACTTTTTACCTATTGGACTTATAATAAAACTTATGTTGAGACTTTAATATCTCGGACAACATAATATGCTTGAATACTGAGAAACTTTGTATGATTTTATCTTTCTATTTAAAGATCCAAAAAATATATATTATTTTCTCTCAAACTTAAAGTGACACAACAAATAAATTGCAAATATAAATAGAGATGAAATTCATGTCATTTCCATTACTGTTTTCAATATTTTTTAGCTTTCACATAAAAACTCAATCTAATGCTTACCTAGACAAAAAATCGAATCCAATATCGTTCAACTGATATTAATAAAATCTACCACCCCTCCTCAGTCCGCCAACTGCGTTTCATATATCTTATCGCTATAAATACAAAGTAAGAAATCAGCCCTTAAGTGCACTTTCACCACTAACCCAAGCCAACCCAATCCAACCACCCCCTCACTCCCACACAAACACATTGAACTACATATATATACACATTTCATAACGCTTTCTATTGCAATCTAAAACCAGTCACGAATTTCATCAATAATTTCATGTTCAAATTGCTTTATTTTCGGGAAAACCGTGTCATGTTGCTCAACAAAACTACCCCAAAAAAACTGAGTACTGAGTAGGGAAAATAACACCTAGAAATTGTTGTTGATTAATGCATTTCAACAATAATAGGAATAGAAATAATAATATTCGTTCTTGTTGGTGTTCCGTTTGCAATTTGTTCCTGGCTTAGTTCTTTGATCTTTTCTCAGCTGCCAAATCGCAATTCGTTTCACATTTGCAACTTTAATGGTTTCATTTGATGTGTGTGTGGCTGATGTTGCCACAAGCAACGCACATATTTCCGACACACATTTCACAGCGTCTCAAAGGGGGTTGAGATGTGTGTGTGAGGGTTGTGCACGTACTGTTCAGGGGCTGCTTTTCGCTCACTCGCAACATGAGTTGCAACATGTTGTTTCTGTAATCAAAACCCGCCATAACTACAAACTGCAATAAGTATTTTTTTCTTTTTGTATTTTGTTCGAATCATGATTGAATTTATGAATTGTATATCTTAAAAGATGATTTCCAAGTCATGAAAAATATATGAACAATATCTAAAAGTCATTGCAATTAAGTCTTCTTGAAATGAAGAATAAAGGTTTTTTTTTAACCTAATCATATTTTCACCATGGGCTTATAAAAATATTAAGCAAATGCAATAAAACTCAGTTCTTTTTCTTTCACAAAAAAACACTTTCTATTTGTTGTTCTCTCCATGCATACATTTTTATAAATGTTAATGCACATTTTTTTAACACAAAATGAATTCAATTCGCTTGAGTTAATTTTCGTTTTTTATGACGGCTTTTTACATTTTCAACCGTTAATTTCTTTGTAATGCCTTTTGTGCAAAAGTTTCTCATATATTTTTTTTTTTTTTTGTATAGTTTATGTCGGGTTCTGTATGCACGCCATAAGTTTTAAGTAATTTAACTTTTGACGAGTTTTCATTCTTCGACTTAAGTGCATTCGACGTGGAAAAAAAAACTTTTTTAAAGTTTTTAATGCAAAATGTTAATAAAATTTTGCAAACAAAAAAATAGAAGCAAAAACTATGTGCAAAATTTCTATAATCGTTTTAAAATTATATATATAAATTGAAAAAGTTCAGTGAAGTGTAAAGTAATTAAAGAGCATTGCTGAAATATTGCGAAAAAAGTTGTTAGATGCTAAAATCTAAAGGAAAGTTGTAAAGTATTTTGAATAAAAATAGCTAAAATTTGACTTGGAAAATATGGGAAATGAGTGAACATTTCTTTAATGCCACTTAATAAGTCTAAATCTTTAAACTTGTTGATACTTAAAAGTAAACATCAAATGCAAAAAAGCAGAAACCATATACAAAATTGTAAAAAACAATATATAAATGAAGAGGAAGTCGCCCAAGAATGGCCCATTCAAAGAAAAAAAGTGGATTGCTTTTATAAGCACATTGTATTTTTTCGCTTCTCAGCATTTCCACACATCGCCACGCCCCTCTTTTGTGAGCGTTTTGTGGATTTATGATTATTGTTATTTGTATAACACCCATACACTGCTCTATGTATGTATTACTCTATTCTTTTTAAAGTCTCGCCCCTGTCTCTTCGGTATCCGCTTCAATTTGTGTCACGGTCATCAATGCTTGCCACACAACAGCTGCTGTTGCTGTTGATGCCACACAATTGCTGCTCTTGGCTGTTGCTTGTGGTTGTTGGTGTTGTTTCTTAACAGGGTTTTCAGCGATGTCAATGGTTAAGAAATCTGAACAGGAAATTCACATTCGCGCCCGCGCCAGTTTATGTATGTGTGTGTATAAGTTGTGTGTGTGAGTGTGACAGCTTTCCAATGGATATTCGCCTCGCGTTGTTCGCAGTTCATACGTGATGGCAATTACACAACACAGCCGCAAACGGAAATTGAAAATGCATTGAGCACGGTCCATAGGCTGCTTCCGACTCAAGTTTCCGCATTTGCTTGGGGCAACACACACACACCACACATACCCTCACACAGCAGTTGTTATAAACTTTTTCGTTGTGAAAATTATATTTTTTGAAAATATTTTTATGTATCTGATATTCGAGCTTTTCAATTGCACACATCTTCTTTTATTATGAAAAGCATGTTTTTGAAGCTTAACCCCTCAACCCCAACCCTCAAACGTTAAGCCCCTTCCCCCTTTCTTCTTTCTTCTTCTTCCCCTTTTTGAAGGCATTTCTTAAATTTTCAGGTGCAATAATAGCTCACATTTTCCATTTCTTCTTGCTCCTCTCAAACGCTTGTTCTTGTTGTTGTGTTGGCGTTTTTACCTGTTTACTTTTGCTCTCCTGCCCCAAAAGTATGCTACAGTTCTTGTATGCCAGCAATGTGCATTTGTTTCTTTTAGCTTGATGCTTGATAATTTAAGTTAAGAAGCTCAGAGGAGTCATTTTTGGGTTAACATTTTTTTCGAGTGTAACCTGTGAACAGTAATGTTAATGTTGAATAGACATTTACATAGGTTAAGGTCTAAGTTATAATATCGATATCGAGGACTTTCAAAAGTAGATTTCAAACAACACACGTAATTCCTCCATAAAACCACTTCTAAAACCCATTAAATTATTTCATTAACTGAATCCTTAACTACAAACTCTCTCAAACAAAGACTTCAATGTGGTGCTGCCCCTACTTTTGGGAGTTATACATATGTGTCTGTCGGAAATGAGCTTTTGCCCGCATTCAACCATCCAATTACAAGACAAATCAAATGTGCCAACAAAGGGAAACTAAACCAAATTTCAATCAATTTGAACTAACAAGCGACAGATTGCCGAATCTAACGAATCAATTGCTTTCGCCTAGGAACTGAGGAAATACAAAAGGCATCGAATATTTTTTGTTCGAAAGAGAGAGAGAGAGAGAGAAACACAGAATGTTGTCCGCTTAATGCTAAGTAGTACAACAATTGTTACAAATTGCAAGTTGCAACAAAAATTTCGCATGCCCAAAAGAAGAAACAAAAGCAACCATAAGATGTGCCGCACACACACACACACTCACTTACTTACACATACATACACAAAGGCAGCTGGAAGGTTGATCGAATAAATCGGTTTTGAGCTGCAAGCAGCATTAAATGCCCAGAAAAGCGCCTTAAGCCTTGCTCGTTTCACAGCAAACCGGACACAACGATGCTCCTCGTATTCGTATTGGACATGGCCAAAAGCATGGCTATGGCAAGTGGCATCATTACTCAAGCAAATGGGGTCATCAACAGCATCAGTCGTTGTTCGAGTTGAACTCATCGGACCAAACTACACGAACTTCTGCCTTTTTGCAGACTGTCTGACAACCAACTACAACGACAACAACAACAAAAAGAACAACAACAACAACAACAAGTGCAATCAATTTGAAGTGAACCAAGCAAACGACCGATCCGTACCCCATCCGAATCCCAACTCACTCTCCTTTTGCATTGTGGGTGCAAATTACGTGCCTGATGCTGATGCTGGTAATTGAAATGCAAAAATATTTGGAAATTTGCATGGAACTCATCCAACACAGCAAACCAGGAGCAGGAGCAGGAGCAGCAATGAAGCAGCTCGTCGACACCAAAATGCAGCCGATGCGTTGGCATTTACCGAAGCCCAACACCTCCACCTCCTCCGCTCACAAGTACCGGCACCATCTGATGATGATTATAATGTTGATGATGATGATGATGATGACGATAATGGTGCAATTCGAAGCACTTGCGGTTTATAATGATGAGCATAAGTGAGCTATACAAATAGCAAGAAAACACAAGGAAAAATGTTTGCAAGTTACAAAATACTTTGACTTGATGTTATATATCCTATAAACTTATTATAAAATGGGGTGTGATAAGTTAAGGAAAACAATTTGGTATATCTTCATTCGTACTATTTTGTATCATGCTAAGATTTCTTAAATCGAAGAATGTTAAACGTAAACAAAAGACTTTAAACTGGATACCAAATAATGCTTAAATAATATTTGTAGTAAATTCAACTTCTTATTATACAAAAAAAGTTTAATTGTTTGAAAACTTCGACTAGTTGGATATCTTTATGTGTTTTATAAGTTCGAACATACCATTTTCAGACCGTTATGGATATGATATCTTTGCCTACTCGATTTAGGTGTAATATTCCAATTGAGAAAAGCTTGAAAGTTGGGGTAACAAACTCGTGGGCACTTTCTTAATGTAAAGCACACTTAATGAAGATATTCCCACCTTTTCGTTAAAATCTCTAAGTTTTTTAGGTTTACTTTGGTTTACTCCAGGCGAATATACAGTTTGAAAAGCATAGAAGGCACTCTTTGACTAATATTATAGGGTATTTAAAAGAATATTCAAGACAAAATTCAGCAGCTGGAACATGCTCCAAATGCACCGATTATAAGAACACACACACATTATACATACGTATATATATATATATTTATATATCGCACATACTATAATATTGCAGCATTCCCCTGATATGAGTTGAGATAGTTTGCATCCCAGAAACAAGTATTTTGTAAAGTGGTTTTGCTGTTGTGTTCAAGTGGTTGCTCCCTTCACTTCTTCACTTTCTCAATTCCATGCTCTCGATAATAATATCGCCTCATGTTGTGCGTGTACGTGTGTGTGTGTGAGTGTGTGTGTACGTTACTGTTTGGTTTGGTTAACTCGCTTCTCTTCATTGCTTTTGTTTGCGCTTGAATGCGCCTTGGCAATTTCAATGCATATCCCTTCATCGACGGTCGCACATTGCGTATGCGCAATATTTGTGAATTCTCTGTATGGGCTCATGCATGCAAAATTGTGCCCAGTAGTAAATCTTCATCATTGTGCACTCAAAATACACAGGGGCAATGATAAAGCTACCTACCCTCTGTATAAAGTTTGTTAAAAAATATATATATATATATATATATTCAGGAGTTTTTGTATGTTGGAGTTTATTATGAACATTTACATCAAACTTACAACTCTCTGACAATTGCTTTCATTCTGTTTAAGATCTTTTTATCACTTTAATTTATAATGAATATCTTACAGTTTTGTAATCACTTGACTTACCGATCAAATAATAAGAAACGTCCTGTGCAAAAGTTGCCAACGTTTTACATAGTCTATACATTCCATGACGGTAAGTACACACACACAAATGCCATGCAACACGGTGTGTGTGTGTGTGTGTGTGTGCCGAATGCCAGCAGATTGTTAAAATGTGCACAAGGGCAACCCAATAAATGTGAATGGTCCAAGGCGCGAGCCACCAATGCAAATACCCGTAGTTAACCCATAAAACCGAAAAAGAGAAAAAGAATTTTCTTTATTTTCTCATCAAATACCCTATGCAAATGTTTGCCAGTGGTTGAAATTCAATTTTAAATTGAAATTCATAGGGTATCTTTTCTCGATTAAACTTGCGTTTATTCAATGCAAATTCTTTTTGTTTCATTTTCCATTGAAATTCTTCTATTACACTTTCAAAAGCGGATTTTGACCGAAAAATGATTGTAGAAATTGTGCTCGTAAATCATTTTTTTTGAAGGGGGGGCGGCGGCAGCAGGCACAGATGTGTCCCTCTCACACTGGGACCTTGGGTTGGGCACTATTTTGCTTACCAATTTTGACAACTGCTTGACGACTGGGTGACTGATGCAACTTTGATGATTGGACACACCCACACACCACGCACACACAAATACACAAATACAAAAAAACACATCCAAGTGGCAAAGGATCAACTTTCATACTTATTCGTTGAGTCCAGAGTCCAAACAATGTCAAAGTTGTTGACTGGCTGCAAAATGATTTTTGTTTCACATTTTCTAACGTAACTTGAGATGATAAAAAAGCAACTTAATATACAAACGAGGGTTTTCTGTAACAGTTTGACATTTACTGCACCCAGGGGCGCAGTTTTACATGCACAGCTGTAATTAATGAGATATTATATTGTAGGTGGGAAAAAGTGTGTGCAATTAATTGAAAACAAAATTACATTTTCATTCCATTTCAATTTGTGCGATAAATTGAAAATGTGTAAATTATATAAAATCAGTCATGATTGTAATTGGGGCTCTGTATCAATAAATTGAAATCCGCACAAAAGTGTCAGCTCGTAAATGCATTTATTTTTAAATAATTTCATTTGATTTAATGTCCAATGGTATTCAGTAATATATATATATATTAAATATCAATTGAAATGCTATATGTGGCATATGATTTTCTATAAAGTTTTTGTTGTTTTCCGAACTGTCGATTATCATACGCTTTTATGCTGTTGTTTTTGTTTTTATTGTTTCTGTTGCTGTCACTCATATTTCAACGAACGGACAACTTGCGCTTTGCTTTTCAATTTAAAATGCAATTTTCCTGTATTTTTCCCCATCATACTCTTAATTCTATTTTTGGTAATTAAACTATCTATAAATATATATTTCTGCTTTATGCATTTTAATTATTTTTCATCAACAAAAAAATAAAAATAAAACATATTTAGAATCATTAGTTTGACAAATCCAAATGAAGAATATTTTTAATAGACAAACACGTATAAAACATATTTTGAAATTGCGTTGCGAACATCATTTTTCATACGTGGCTGCATTTTATGAATAGGTTTTTATCATAATGCTTTTGCTAAGCGTTTGATATGATATGATTGAACAAATTTTGAAATAAATTTATTTTTGAGTGCAATTGCGCATTAATTTTAAAGTGCAAATGTTAATGTTAGCAAATTGATACACCTTTCCCATACATACAATATGCGTGTTGAGTTTAAGGTCTAATGGCTAGAAATGTGTTTTGTGCGTAACAGAAAGTTTAAGCCCTTTAGTCATAGTTGGCCAAGCGAAACGCCAGCAAGCAACCCTTAAGAGAGTTTTGTAGTCAGACAAACAGACAAACAGAATGTTGTTTGCTCAAAGATATTGCTCCCCAGTTGCCATAAAAAAAACCTGAGAACCCACCCAAGACATCAGGTCCACAAATTTACAGCAGCTGATCTTTTGGTTTATTAAATTCTTTTTTTTTTGTTGTTGCCTTTTGTGTCTGTGTGTGTTTTGTGCTTTGTGGGTTTTACCCTCAAATGATGCGATACCCACAGGGGACAGTTTGGCATGCATTTGTGCCAAGGGTTGCCCAATCTGTGTGTCTGTCTTTCTGGGTAGGCCAGGCCAGCCTACCTGATTGCTTAAAAGAAAAAGAAAAAGAAAAAGCAAGCAAAAAAAAAACACACGCACAGAGATGGAAACTCAATTTCAACGTGGACTATGTACATATAAACAATTATGTTGTTTGTATCTTAGCGACTAGGGGTAGATTTTCATTTGCCAAAACTTACTCCCCTGAGGGGAAAGCATTGCGAAAAGCTGGCATATGCACAACCCCAACAAACAAGACATATTTATCTTTCATAAGACTAGCCTAAGGCTAGACACTACTATGTTTACTTAAGCTTTGCTTAGAAATTAGTTTATTAGCTGGCTTAGCGTTTGCCAAGCAACAGTATAGTGCGGGGTAAGGAACCTAGAATCTTTCTTGTATGCACATACTTTTGGCTAGTGGGTGTGGCAAAAGCATAAACAAACTCAATTTATTGTTTGCTTTTAGCAAATAAAGAGCAAAAGCCATAAATATGCATGGGAAAGTTTATGTTTTTATTTCGACTATTTTTTTGTTGTGGTTTCCATTCAACTTTTTTCGCTCGTCTCTCTCTCTGTGTTGTTTGTGTGTGTGTGTGTGGCAACACTGTTTTTGTTCTCTACCAATTGTTTGGCACAAATCGCCTCCCACTTTCTATAAATATTGCAACAAAAGGCAAACCGTACACAATTGTTCAATAAAAATAAAACTGAAAAATAAAAAAAAAACAATTTTCATTTTTATTGCATTCGCATTCGCATAAAAAGCAACAGGCGGCAACAGAGCCATCGAAGTTCAAAACAAATGCAATGTTTGTATGCATGGGAATGGCAACACTGGCCCCCAAATTGCCAGCAAAAAGAGAAATACTTTTTAATATTTTATGCAAGCGTTGGAAGAACTTCGCATCTTAGTATTATTGTAATGATTACAAGATTCTTCCCAGAAAAACTCATCAGAACTTTAATTGAATTCTGTTTAAAGCTTTTTTATATACGCATATGTTTTTGCCTGTGCCAATTTTTTTGTTTATATGTAAATATGTGTTAACCCCTTCAAGAATAGCTGTCAGAAAATTTTTGCAACTTACACAACACAAAGCTGCCAACTGCAGTTGACATCTTACGCAACTTTTGTGTGACATTTCACAGCTTTTGGCCATGCCCTACCGCCCATAACCCCCCTCTTTTAAGCACCCCTGACACCTGTCACAAAATTTGCAAAAGTACAACTGAAAAGGTACACACTCCGACAAAAAATTACTTGTTTATTTTCTTGTTTTTCCCATTTTTTGTCCCTCTTGTTATGTCACAGGTCAGGCTCATAAGCAGGCGTTAGTCGGCAAAAGGATATTCGATAGAGGCTTTTAATATAACTACACAAACTAGTTTTAAAAATAACAATGAACAACAAAATATATAGTACATACTCGTTTGCTTGATATGTAGAAGTGTTGAAAAGGATTAGAATTACTTTAAGTGTTGGCTAACTCTTTATGCGGAAACTTTGTATGTTGAATAATGAAAGTGAAAGCTAAGTAACCATACGAATATTATGTATATCGTAACTTTTAAAGGTTTATATGTATTGCGTATGTATCTTTAACGTTGAACAACATTCAATTTAAAGAATTTCGTTTAGTGTTGGTCAATTTTTTGTTCAGAAACTTGAATGTTGAGTAATGACAATTGAAGCCAAACCTAAATATCAATAATATAACTAACATTTAGCGATTAATATGTATTTATCTTTAACATTAAGCAACACATACTTCAAAAAATTACTTTTAGTGTTGGTTAACACTTTATTCATAAACTTTTTCTACTGTATAATCACACATTATGTTGTCACATTATGACATAAACATGTCAATGACCAAAGGACATTTACTTTCTCTGTGCACATCATCATCATCATCTAAATACATATTTGTTGTTTATCCGTCTATCGTTTTGCTTTAACTTAATTGAAAATCAAAGCTGCATACAAACAAACAAGCGACAGCCGCAAGCCCGGCCACAGCTTCGTCGACTTTAGAGCTTAATTAATTAGCAGCTAATTAAACGGTGCACATATTTTTATTGCTCAACTGTCTCTCTCACACTTACAAGTGCTGTCTCTCTCTCTGTCTGGTGTTCTCTCTCTCTCTCTCTCTCTCTCTCTCTGTTTTAAAATTAACCATTCGCGTTGGCAATTGAGCGTGGCGCAATGGACGACGTGACGAGCGCTTTTTACAGGAACCGCATTTACAGTGAACACAAACGCAACCCCCGCGTACCCCGCCTTGCCGCACCCTTGAGCGCATTTATCAGCTCTAACCTCTCTTGTTGTCTCTCTCTCTCTCTCTTTTACTTTTTTTTTCTTCTTTTGCACATGGCAAGTTGATTAATTAAATTGTTGACAATTTTAAAAGCTTTACTCTTGTTGGTATTTTTGTTGGTTTCTATTGCTACAAAATACTCTCCACTTTTCGCATTATTCACAGCTTAACATATTGCACACACTCTCTCTCTCTCTCTCTCTCTCTCTCTATCTCTCTTTCGCAACATTTTGTTGTCTCACTCTCACTTTGCTTGTTGCTGTTACTTGTTGTGGTTTTATTGCCTTTGTGTTGGTCCATTTTGTTGTCTGTGACAAATGCACTAGAAAATTGGCTGCTTTTGCCATTTACAGTGTGAAAGAGAGAGAGAGTATGGGAGAGAGAGCGATAGAGAGAGGGAAAGGAGAAAAATGTGTGGGAAATCATTGATGAAAACGCAGACATTGGCAATAGTTTCGAGCAGGTGCTGGAAACATTTTCGGTTTTACTAGCTACATTGAAGTCAAAACCAGTGTTGTAAAGTGCCAGGCTTTACCGTTATATATATTTTAGGACCTTTAGGTATAGCTCTAGTACGGGCAATATTGCTATTTAAGTTATGTGATATTCTTTATTCTTTCTTGTCTAAGTCTAATGAATCACAAATCTATCAACTTTATCTAAGAATCATTTATCTTATTTAGCTTCCCTTAACTGTTTTTCCTAGTAGATTTGAATGAAAAATTTCTTTTCAAGCAGTTGAACCTAAGAAAATGTAACTTCTATACGAATCCATCTCATTTTCACTCACGAGATCACGCAGCAAATAAAATGTTTAAGTTAATGCCATATACGATATACGGTATAATATCCCATCATAAAAACGCACAACACACACACACACTCTAACAGAGACACGTACACACACAAAAAAAAAGAGCCATTAAACCATCAACTGGCACTTAAACTTGATGAAATTACTATGTGGTAGACAAAGAGGGCAAAAGAAGAGTGTGTGAAAGCGAAATAGAGCTAACCATTCAAGTCTGTAAGTCAATTTTAATTGAAACCGCAACAAAACAATTAAAACAGAGCTCAGAGACGAAGACCAGTCATCCCATCCACTTGGCAATAAAAAAAAAAACGAACCAAAACACGCTCCAAGTGTTTTTAGTGCCGGGGTGTAAACTTAACTTTCGACATCCAACTTAATTAAAAATGTTGACAAAAACACAAAAAAAAAAAATGAATGCATATGTATGCGAAACAAGGAGAGGACGGACGATGAAGCCGGATGAGAAAGTATCTTTAACTAACTAGTATGTAGATACCATCCGGAATCGCTGCCCTCTCCTCCTCTCTGGCTGTTGTGTGCTGCATAAATTAATAAACTTGATAGAATTGGATGAGTTGGGTGGCGAGGTAGTAGGAATGAGAGTAGAGGTAGGGCCAAGGGATGATAGTTGTGTGTTGGGAGTTTTGACGTTTTTGCATAAAAACTAAACGAGCTTTCAGCGAGCTGGGGAAACGACACGTACGCAGAGAGTGGCTGCAATTAAAATTTTAATGCCAAACAGGAAGTGGGTCGACTAAGAGGAATAAAACTGGCAGCAAAACAAGATGGAAGAACGAGAGATGGAGAGTGAGGACAGTTGTTGTTGTAGGCGTAACATTGGCGACACGTACGTCCGTTTTTCAAGTGCTCAAATTTCACTACAAACACACATGCTGACAGCTTAACACACACACACAGAGAAACACACACTAACACAGAGAAAACCGCTTCCGTAGTTGCAAATCGAAAGGCGACATCCTGCTGTGTGTTGGGTATAAATAAATTGTGTAACATACTTTTATGCTTCATTGCCGCTTGTTATACACTGTTACTTATAAAAAAAAAAAAAACAGAGAGATCTAGACTGATTTTTGGTTTTTCCTAATCAAAATTTAATCACTTGCAAATGCATATTGAGCAAAACTCAATCTTAATCTCTTCCTTCTATGATTCGTTGTTTATAATTTTGTATAAATAATTAGTTCATTTTGTCTAACCGTTTGTGAAAAAGAGTATTGCGCCGCCCATCATTCCTGTTAACTGTTTTTACCTGGCCGTCTGCTCTAGGATTTTTGGTCAGTGATAATATTTGTAAAGCGCTTAATGATGCATATGTGTGTGTGTTGCCTGCCATACGAGTGTGTGTTTCTTTCTCTTTCTCCATCCATCTCCCTCACTCCTCACTCTCTCCTTCTCTACAGCTCTAACGCAACAGCTCTAACAAAAACCAAGCGAGCATCATGAACAAGTTTTTGGCAACAGTGAAAAGCGTATGTTACGGCTTGTACACACACACACGCACACACACACGCATACACACACAACGAAACACACGCAATTTGCCTTTCAAAAATGTCAACACGGCGAACTACAATAGACGCTTGGCAGAGTTGCCAAGTGCATGTCATGTTAATAGCACTGCAACCCATAATAAAGACCACTTTATTTGGGGGCTTTCACTAAAAGCTCTAACTTTAAATTTTGTAGCAGGAAGATGGGAAGAGACAGAGGCTTTTATTTTTATTCAGTTTAGACATATTGGGAAAAACTCTGTTCTAAATGAAATAGTTTAAAGCTTAGGGAAAAGGTTGGGTAAAATATTATGGATTTAAAAAGGTGAATTCGAAATGTTTCATTCGTTTCTCTTTTAACTTACTGTCATCTTTTACACATATGTATGTATTTTGATAGGATTATTAACTCAAATCCCAATTTAATTCCTAACCCAGTTAAGATTTCCTCCATATTTTATATGTTATGCACGTCTTTTGCTTATACAATTCCCTATCATTTATTACAACCTTCCCTACTGCTTCGTGCCTTACCTAAAACTTACAAACAAACATATAATGATGAAGATTTGTTACCCTTTTTTTTTATGATGTCGCCCGCCTCACAAACAAAAGTTCTGACCATAAAATTCCCGTTGACAAAGGGACAAGCAAGCCCAAAACAACAACAAAATTCTTGAGGCAGAACGAAAAGTAATTGCAAAATTGCTGCTTTGCATCATTTAAATTGTATTGTTGCAAAGAATTTCAAACAATAAAATTCAATTATAAGCAAATTTCATCAAGACACCAAGACAAATAATGTGCCTGGCATGCTGTGGCAACCCTGCACAACATACACGCAGAAACATGCTCATGTTTGTGCATAAATCACACAAGAATTTTGCAGAAATTGCGTAAAATAAAACACATACAGAATATAATTATGAGAACTGTTGTATGCTTTTGTTTGTGTGTGTGCGTGTGTGTGTGTGTGTGCGTGTGTGTGTGTGTGTGTGTTTGTTCGTGAGTAGTTATTTAAAACTGTTGCACACACATATACAAACATACACACACTGAAACACACACACAGACAAACCCACAACGGCAACATTTACTGACATTTTGTTTGTGGAAACTCAACGACTTTCCTTTTTGTCTGTCATTATTATATTAAGCTGTTGTTGTTGTTGTTGTTGTTTCATAATTATAGTTTATGTTGTTTGCGTTGACGCCAACACTTGTAATTGTTGGTGTTCTTGCTTTTGGCTTACACACTTGTGTCATTAAATGAAAACCATTGTATGCATTTAGCATAATGTTAACTTATAAAGCTTGACATGCATACAGTTGTAGTAGGATTGAAACAGTTTGACATTCTCAACTCTTTACTGATGGTTTGACAGTCGGTTAGTAAAATCCTGACACTCTTATGCCAATGCGATTGAGAGTTAAATGCTTAAAGCTCAGCATTCTCAAATGACAGCAAAAGGAATAAGGCTCACACGAATGGCTGTCAGCTTTGCATTCATTGATTTTATCTGTTTATTTTTTGACAGTCACGCGTTGAGATTGACAATATGACAGCCGAAAAGTCTTAAGTTATTCAATTAACCGCTTCAGAGTTTGGTTATCTCTCTCTGACTGAAAATTGAAAAGTAAATGTGAATTATTTATTACTATTGCTCCTAAACCCTTTATTATGGTTTTTTATTATTTAAGTTTAAGGTTTAATTTTAACGATCGATCTCCCCGAATACAATATCTAGAGAGCCAATAATGGCCACAATGTCGGCCAACAAAAACATAGGCGACAGTTTACTCATCAAAGCCAAATGAGCATAGGACGCCGGCCGAATCTTGCAGCGATAGGGTCGTGAACTACCATCGGAAACCAGATAGACACCAAATTCACCTTTGGGAGACTCAACCGCAGTGTACGTGGCACCCGGTGGCACCGGATAGCCCTGGGAAAAGTGCTTGAAATGATGTATTAGATCTTCCATGCCAGTCTTCATGTTCTGACGATTCGGTGGCACTATCTTTTTATCATCGACCTTCACATGACCTGGTGGCATGCGATCGAGACACTGCAGAATAATGCTGCACGATTCACGCATCTCTCGGACACGCACCAAATACCGATCGTAGCAATCACCCTGTGAACCAATTGCCACATTAAACTCCATATCCCCATAGGCATCGTAGGGTTGCTGCTTGCGTAGATCCCATTTAATGCCAGCGGCACGAAGAACAGGACCGGTGCACCCGAAATTGAGGGCATCATGGGCAGAGATAGCACCGATGCCAATATTACGCATACGCCATATACGATTATCCGTAACCACATCCTCGACCTCATCGAGGCGATCCTTGAATTGTGCAATGAAATCATACAAGTCCCTACCATAACCCAGCGGCATATCCTGAGCCACACCACCCGGACGAATGTAAGCCGCATGCAAACGAGCTCCGGACAAACGCTCCGAGAACTCGTAAAGCTTCTCCCGCTCCTCAAAGAGCCAGAAAAGTGGTGTAATGGCACCACAATCAAGTATGGATGCGCCCAGCGCCATGGTATGATTCGTTAGACGCATTAGCTCGGCGCACAATGTGCGTATGTATTTGGCCCGGTCGGGTATTTCAATATTCAAGAGCTTCTCCACGGCCAGCGAATAAGCTTGCTCACAGGCCATGCACGAAACATAGTCCAAACGATCAAAATATGGCAACGCTTGCGTATAGGTCTTGTATTCTATTAACTTTTCGGTGCCACGATGTAGCAGACCAATGTGTGGATCTGCCGAAAGCACTGTCTCATTGTCCAGCTCGAGTATCATGCGTAACACCCCATGAGCCGCCGGATGTGCAGGTCCAAAATTGATAAACTTGGTACGAAAAGTGCGATCTACTGGTGGAAAATAGCGACTCGATGACTTCGGACGCTTCTTCCACTCATCACCCTCGGGCCACATAACCAAGGCCTCGTATTGCTTCAGAAATTCCGGATCCGGATACCAGTAGTGTGTATCGCGTGGCTCATATGGCTTACCCGGTGGACGTATCTTATCCCAATCGGGTTGATCCTTGCACTCGCAGGGTTCACATGGTTCTGACGAGGGAGGAAACTCTGTTTTATACAAAACTGAAACTCTTTAGAATATATTTTTACTTTCTTACTTTCACATTCTTCTGAAGCAAAGTAACGGGAATTGATCCATTTGAGTATTGTGGGTCTTTTGAACCTATATGCATTTAATTTTAAATATTTCTCTGAAAACTTATCGCGATACGCTTTGAAGCGCTCGATTTCCGATGGCGTAAATAACTTTTCCGCTAACTGACGAACTTTATTCAGGCGCGTTGACATTTTTTTGTACGCAAAACTTGAAAGTATTTTTTCAAGTTAAAATTTAACAATAGAGTAAAATAATTTTTAGGAATTTAATACATAATGTTTAAAGCAAAGCACACTGTCTTTAGGTAAAAATGATCATAAATTATGGTAGCTTAAAATGTTTATAAATATTCTAAGGGTTTCACAGACATTCCGAAAACTATCTATTAGACTTTACTAATAATTTCTTATTTATTTATTCCTCTTATTTAGATCTTTGATGATCATTATCACTTTGCACATCACAAGGTGTCGAAGCGTTCTTTGACGCCCGCCTCACATCATCAGACCCGCCTCGACTTAGACGAGCGCGTTCAATGGGCCAAACAGCAGCGTGCCAAATCGCGTTCCAAGCGTGATTTTATACGTATGCGTCCATCGCGTACATCCTCCAGGGCGACCTCACTGGTAGATGCGGTACCCTTCGATGATCCCAAATGGCCCCAAATGTGGTATTTGGTAGGTATTCATTAACTTTTGAATGACGATTGTAAACTAATTAGGGTGTACTGAATAGAATCGTGGCGGTGGCTTGGATATGAATGTGATACCCGCCTGGAAACTGGGCATAACTGGCAAAGGAGTTGTTGTCACCATACTGGATGATGGCCTTGAATCCGATCATCCGGATATTGAGCAAAACTATGTAAGTAATAATATAGAAAGTGAAGCTTAAACATGTTTTCATTTCTTATTTTCCCCTTTCCCCAAAGGACCCCAAAGCGTCGTATGATGTTAATAGTCATGATGATGATCCAATGCCGCATTATGATATGACCGATTCGAATCGTCATGGAACACGGTGTGCTGGCGAGGTGGCTGCCACAGCGAATAACTCATTCTGTGCCGTGGGCATTGCGTATGGGGCAAGTGTGGGCGGTGTGCGAATGCTCGATGGTGATGTAACGGATGCTGTGGAGGCTCGTTCGCTTTCGCTCAATCCGCAGCACATTGACATCTATAGTGCATCGTGGGGACCCGATGATGATGGCAAAACGGTGGATGGACCCGGCGAATTGGCATCGCGTGCCTTCATTGAGGGCACAACGAAGGGGCGTGGTGGCAAGGGCAGCATTTTCATTTGGGCTTCGGGCAATGGGGGCCGGGAGATGGACAATTGCAATTGCGATGGCTATACGAATTCGATATGGACCCTGTCCATATCGAGCGCCACGGAGGAGGGTCATGTGCCGTGGTATTCGGAGAAATGTAGCTCCACGCTGGCCACCACCTACAGCAGCGGCGGGCAGAGCGAGAAGCAGGTGGTCACCACAGATTTGCATCACTCATGCACGGCATCGCATACGGGCACCTCGGCCTCGGCACCGCTCGCCGCTGGCATTGCCGCCCTGGTGCTGCAATCGAATCAGAATCTAACCTGGCGCGATCTGCAGCACATTGTGGTGCGCACCGCTAAGCCGGCGAATCTCAAGGATTCCAGCTGGTCGCGCAACGGTGTGGGCCGACGTGTGAGCCATTCCTTTGGCTATGGTCTCATGGATGCCGCCGAAATGGTAAATGTTGCACGCAACTGGAAAACCGTGCCCGAACAGCAACGTTGCGAAATCAATGCACCCCACGTCGACAAGTAAGTGAATTACATTTCAATGACCAATAATACTTAATTTATGTTTCTTCTTTACTTTCCTTCTTTTTTTAGACCCATTCCACCACGCACACACATCACTCTCCAGCTTTCCGTTAATCACTGTCTCTCGGTCAATTATCTGGAACATGTACAGGCCAAGATTACCCTAACCGCACAGCGTCGGGGCGATATTCAGCTATATCTGAGATCGCCAGCGAACACCAAAGTCACATTATTAACATCACGGTAAGAATAGATAATAATGAAAGGGAGTCAGAGGAAACGTTATTACTTAGGAAGTTTCAGGAAAGGAAAGAAGACTTAAACTATATCAATGTTTAAACCTTACCTTAAGGGGAAAATATGAGATATGATTAGAAATTGAGGAAAAGAAGAGTTAAGGATGGCGAATAAATTGCTATATGGTTGAATGCATGGCTTAGTTATTAAACGATCTTCTACAAAGTGGAGGAGACAATTTCCTTAACTTAGTAAGTCTTTTTTAGTCAAAGTCTCAAATCTTATATATATGCCAAGTATCTACAATAATCCAAGTAATAATATTCAAAGACAGATAACTAAACTTCATAGCTAGAAACGAAAAAGTAATTGTCAAAATAATAAGAGTACCCAAATTATTGTCCATCTCTTTAATAACCAACAACATTCTTCTCCTTATCCGCTTCTCTATTCGTTCACAGCATGCATGATAATTCCCGTTCCGGTTTCAATCAATGGCCCTTCATGTCGGTGCACACCTGGGGCGAATCACCCCACGGCAACTGGCAGCTGGAAATACACAACGAGGGGCGTTATATGGGTAAGTAACTTCCTTTATAATACCACTAAGCTCCAACTTTCACTTATCGAAATATCGAAATACCCATTTCGGGTATTAAACGTTAACATGCTGCGCTTTTTGTGGAACTGTCTACTACTCAAAAATCATTAACTCACCACATCGCTTATAATAAATAACTCACTACACACACATGCATTCGGGGCATAACTAACAATAAATAAACCCTCGAATCGAATCGCATCGAATCGAATCGAATCGAAACGAACAGGACACGCACTGTTGCGTGAATGGTCATTGATATTCTATGGCACAACGCTGACAATTGAACCCAATGATCCGATTTCGGTGCCCCGAGCAAATAGCGCTGAGCAATCAACCACACCGAATTCCAGTGGAAATGGCAGCACTGGCAGCACTACAAGCAATTTGCATCAGATCTATTCACCGCAATATCCGCGTATATCGCCCAATAATTTCGCCAATACGCCGGCAGGTGGCGCCAAATTGCCGTTGGGCAAGTTGCTGCCTCCAAATAAATCCACATTTGTGACAAACAATCCATTGTTGCCAATATTGTCGCCAGTGCCTCTGCCGCCGTCACCCAAACAGGGCTATCAGCAAATATCCGCCACATATGGTGTTATATTGGGCAAGAACAACAACAATAACAGCGGCAACAACCACAACAACAACAATAAAGGCAACAATAAACCAAATAATAAGGGCAACAACAAGGGAAATAAAGCCAACAAAGCGAACGAAGGCAAATCCAATAAAAAGGAACAAACTACGCAAAGTAACAACAACACTAGCAACAGTAGCAACAACAACAACAACAACAGCAACAAGAATAAATATTATCGTATATCGCAACAGCAAGGTGGTGGCGGTGGCGGTGGAGGTGGAGGTGGTAAATCCAAAGGTCAATCAAATAATTTGCAAACGCAACGACCAAAACTCAGTTCCAGTGAAAAGTTCTACGAAGAGCAAAAAACACGCAAAGTCATTGGCGAAATCAACAACAATAATAACAACAACAACAACAACAACAATCGTGGCAATGGCCAACGTTTGCCCGTTAAAGCAGCCAAACAGGTTAAGGATAATAACCAGAATTCACGCATACCCAAACTATTCGAACATTACGAGAAGATACAAGCCATATTCCCAGAACTCGAACCATACGAAAGCAGCAGTAGCAGCATACCAAAAGCCAAGATTAGTACGCAGCAACAATCGCCACGAAAACAGGGCAAACAGTTTGAAGTCGAACTGTTTAAGCCGACAACAACGGGTAATGTTGGCAACAGTCGTCCGGGCAATACCAAAAAATCCCCATCAGCTCCGCCGCCTGCCGTCTCATCATCCCAATTGTTGCCCATATTTCCGGCATTTCCCGCATTTCCCGCACTTGCCTCCCTGCCACCGGCAATGCCTGCTGGCGGCAGCAGTTTTCTACCCGATCAGCGTATACTCAAGAAGCAGCAGCTGTTAATGGCTGCTGCCGGCGTTCTGGCGCCTCAAGATGTCAGCACCGCCGATGCGGATAATGATGACGAGGAAGAGGATGATGAGGATGAGGAGGAGGGCGGATTGCAACTAGCGCCGAGCAGCTATAACAGCAAAAATGGTAGCCAGCAATTTTTGCAAAAAAATTTTATGTAGATTTTTATTGTAGAGAAAGTGGATTCAGTTTTAGATGCACTTTAAACTTTTTATTTGTTAAAAATGTTAATATTGAGATATTATATCTATAATTTTTATTTATAATATATATTGAAGTTGAAGTGCAACTCTCAAATAACTTTTGCAAAAGTCATATTTTTTTCCTTAGACCTTTGATTTTTCTTATGATTTTCGAGTTGACTAGTTTGACAGCCACTGAACGCCTTTCATCAATCAAACTATAAACTGCAAGTTGCAAAATGCAAGCTTCAAAGTGCAAAGTGCAACTTTCTATTCACTTTTGTTGCTTGTCAGCATAAGAAAATACAAAAAAAAAATAAAAATATACGTATCTCATAAAAAAAATAATGTTTGCTGCACATTTTTCATTTTGGCTTTTGATTTTTTTTGGCGTTGGCGCCTTATCTTGAAAATTGCGTTTTTAGCTCTTGTCACATCATTTGTTTTATTTCTCTAGAATCTGGCAGATTTATTGGTTCTTTTAGCCCCCCCGCCCCGCAACGCCAATGTTGTTTGCCATTCATAAATCACACAACTATGCGCTCGCAATTTTGTTTCCGTTGTTTGCTGTTCTGTGTGTTTGTTTATTTTTTTTTTTTTTGACGTTTTTCATTTGGATTTTTGGTCTTTTGGTTTTTGATTTTGAAACATTGTCAGAGTTGGTCTAATCTCATTTGGTTTGTCTTACAGCACAAATCTCACAATGGGACATGATACTCTATGGCACCGAGGTGCCGGCCCAACCGGATGACCCGACCCACGAGGATCAGCAGCAGAGTCAATTCAATATATATGGCAACGATATGACCCACAACGACATCGAGCACGATGCCAGTGGCCAATGGCGCAATATGCAACAGGTGAGTGGCAATTAAAAACATAGTTTTCTTTATTATTATTCTATTTTGAATGGTTTACATATGTAGATATTTAAGTAGTTAGTTGTTAGTGGTTTCAAGCTAAAAAATAACATTGAAAATGCATTTTGAATTCGTATATTTGTTTAAGCGAGAAGCTTAGTGAGAAGTTAAGTAAAGAACTAAAGATTAGTGCGGGAAAGTAGAAATCGCACTCGAAACTTAACGATTAGCATAACGAAAAGCATAACGAGAAACTTAACGAGCAGCATAACGGAAAACAGCGAAAAACATAACGGAAAGCATAGCGAGAAACATAACGGGAAGTATGAAGATTAGCATAGAGAGTAAAGTATCAGGAAGTATCAGAAGAAAACGAAAGGGGTACAACAGAATAGCAAATTTGTAAAAATCATAAAAAAAATATTACATTTCTTATCGGTTTGACTCATTTTTACATATAAATAAATAATTAATCAAACACCAAAGAGACGTTTTACTTTTTACACTAACTTTATCATTTTATTTCGTGTTGCTGAAAAACCCTTTTTTTCTATGTTTTGCTTTTTCTTGTAAATGTTTTTATTTGTTTTTTGGTTTTGCAGTGCTTCGCAAACGGCTTGGCAGAGAGCGAAGTCGATATTGGGGACGAAGACATTAGCAATGTCCATGTCCAAGTCCAAGTCCATGTCCAACTGCGTCAGCGTCGCGTGCTTGCATGTGGCTAGCTTTTATAATAGATGATGCAAATGATATATGTTATATGTGTATATAGTACATATCGTATGCACAGACATACATACATATATTATGTATTTAGAGCGCTCAACTAGTCATGCTACAATAGGCTTGCAGGCAGGCTTACTGCTTACTGGCTTTTTGGTATTTTGGTATTTTTGGCAACGCCTTACAAACTGTTTTCGCAATGTGTAGGTAGATTTATATTTTGAGTTACTGTTTGGCATGCTTTCGTTTTATTCCTTTCATTTCATTTGATTTCGTTTTGGTTTCGTTTCGTTTCCTTTATATATAAAATTCTATATATAACTCGTTTCTTTTATTTTCTTTCCTTTTTCTTTGGCCCGTTAGTTCCACTATAACTATATTGCCAGCGCTTTAATGCAGCTTGGGCTCATAAATTTTCTCGACTATTTAGCATACGAAAATGCTCAATTTTCCATTTACCATTTTTGGTGCCATTGGCAACTAAATTCAATTTTTGGCAATGCCTGCCTTGGCGTTCTTCTTAGCCTGGCCAAGTCGTAGGCAATGTGCCAAGTTCTTGTTGGCAGCGCCAGGCAGTTTCTGGGGTTTCTATTTTCTATACTTTTTCACTCCCTTGCAACCGTCAGCTGCAGTGTGGCTGCAACAGACGTACTCATATTTATATTTGCATGCGCACACAGTTTGAGAGCCAGTGCTACTGCAACTGTTTGAAGTGTGCACTCTAACAAGCAACAACAACGGTCACTTCTTTAACCTCTTATCGTCTATTGTTGCTTAAAAGCTACTGCAAATTTTACATTCTTTTCGGCATCTAGGCTTAGAATACTTTATGCTTGTGTTTGTGTGTGTGTGTGTGTGTGTGTTGTAATAGACTAAAAGTGCAGTGACCTTAAATTTTATTCCATGCCTTTGCGTTGTCAGCAAACTTTTTGCATAACAAACAGATTTTCTTTTTCGCTGCTTGCCAACACGCGACGTCATTGCATGTAAAAGCCCTGTTTGGGCCCAGAAAGATACGGACAGAGTTAGTGTTAGAACACATAGTCATAGACAGACTGGGTGTTTTTTTTCTTCATTTTTGGTTAGAGTAGCAATAAATAAACAGTTACACACACACACACACACACACACCGAGAACTTTCTATACATACTTAAGTATACTTATAGCTAAAATGGCAGACAGTGCGGCAACATGCAATGAACCACAACGGAACAGAACGGAACGGAACCAGACTGACTGGCTGACAAAATGGCCGTAAAACGTTGCCACAGACACGTTAAAATGCACAAAACTATGACAGATTTTTAAAGTAATTGTGCGAATGGGATTTAATGCGGAAAACCCATCGTATGAATGTTTAATACAGATCCATAATAATAATTAGAAGTGGAGAGTTCTTATATCCAAAAGAATAGAATAGTTTTTTCCTTTTACCTTTCAGATCTATATAACAAATTTTAAGCATGATTTTAAATCAGTTTACAATTATGAATTAAAGTTTAATTTATTTATTTTTGGTTACCACGAAAAAAAAAACTTTTTTCTCCAACTTAATCTATATTCAATATTACGCATACGCAATGATGCACTTTATAATTATCTAAACTTTAATAATTTTCTATGCCTTTTTTCTGTTTTTGTCCTATTGCAGGTTGGCGAAGTAGACATGACACAGGATCGAAGCAATCATGCCGCATGCCTCAAATGGAACGATCAGAAATGTTTAGGTTTGTCTTTATTATTTTTACTCATAACACAAGTTTTCTATCTTAACTATAAACACGCCAACAACAACAATGGCAACAACAATAAAAACATTAGATAATTCAACCGAAAACTAATTTTCGAAAAACCTTCAAACAAAACAACTGTAAAAACTACAAAAAAAAAAATCATGTGAACAGATTTTAATTCCAATTTAAAGTTTGATCAACAAACAATAAGAACAAAAACGAAAAGCATTTTGTGCTTAATTAAAGCATTTTCTAAGCTGAAAAAAATCAATTGAACAATAGCAAAGTAAGCAAAAGAAAAAAAAATATATTAAGCCGTAGACAACAGAAAAGAAAAGAACAGAAAGAAAGTCCAAAAAATAAATTAACTAATAATTTTTGTAGTTAAATTTAAATATAAGCTTAGCTATACATACAAACACGTAAAACACATTAGTAGGCGTGGCAGCTAAGAGATGGAAACAAACAAACACGAACAAACATGATAAGCAGAAAAACGAAGGTTGTCTCATCCAATTTGGTTCGCACAAAAAAGCAAAAATGTTTTATGTATTTAGTTGAAATATTTTTAAATACATATATTTTATAAGAGTTTAGTTAAATTTGTTTGTACAATTCGTTCTTTTTCGTTTGTTTTTCTTTTTCTTTTTGAATTACATTTGCATTTAATATTAGGGATATTAAAAATAAAAAAAATCCCTGTGCCAAAGTCATTTTACTAGTTTTGCATGCATTGCGCCTTGGCTCTAACAGTTTCGGATTCGTTGTGATTCAAGTTTGAAATGCACTGCAGAGTGCAGTGCAATAGCTTTTAATCTTACTTGTGTGGCTTTGTACATAATATATATGTATGTATATATGCATTTCAGATATTGCCAGACCAGCCAAATAGCTACAGTTTGAGCAGAACTTTCCGCTTTTAATTTGTCTCTATCTCTTTCTCAATTCAAACTAATTTTTGTGTTAATAATGCTTTTTGTGTGCCGCGCAAACAAAAATTGTTCAACACTACAGTTTAGAGTTCATAGTAAAAGACTGTTTCTTAAATTTAAACGTAAATCTTAATGAAAGTAACGTAAACAAAAATATGAAAAATAATTCGTAAATTGCATAAAATCCTAGTGTTAAGGCGTCAAAGCAAAAAGCAAACAAATTTTTGTATTAAAACATTATACCCTTTTTTTACCCATTTCATGGGTTAAGGGTATAAAAAGAAACAAAAATCGAACAAAGCAAGAGTAAAAGTAAACGAAAAACGATCATTTTAGGGTGTAGGGTATATTATGGACTACGTCTAGTATTAAAATAGGCAAGAAAAACCAATAATAAATAATTTAAACAAAAAAAAACGAAAATAATTTAACAATTTACATACATATATAAATATAGAAAAAGTTCCTGCAGTTTTGAACAAAGTTGCAATATAACAAACAAACAAAAAATTAAAAAGAAAAAATCTAGCTAATTTTCTAGTGAGAATAGAAACTAATTAATTAAGTGCTATAATTTTAAAAATAAAAATAATGGCGCACATAAATCGAAAGCTTAAGAAATGTCAGAAGTAAGCAACAAAACTTCTAGTCATCAAATTTTTGTGCGACCTAATAAAACCTAATAAAACTAAAGTTATATATATTTAAAAATTTAATTGATTTCCATATCAGAACAAAATTAAAATCGTTTTACAACACATACACACACACACACACACATACACATATCTTTGTTACAATATTTGTTGTTCATATACATATATTACTTCTTTTGCCAATACATAAATGATATTCATGAATATATTGTGTTAACGGTCTTAGAGATGGGCTTTACTTTTACCTACATACATATTTAGTACATATGTCTATGCGATGTTTATTCATTCTGCCCATCTCTAAGTGAAAGTAAAGTTAGAACGAAAACGTAAACGAAAATCAAAACGCAACGCGAGTGCAATAATTATTTATAATTCTCTCTCTATCTCTACCAACATATATAACGACAACAATAAGCAACAACAATTTACATTATATTCTCGGTTTTTGTACTCGAAATAGTTTACATATCATTTGAATTAATTGCCTTGCTTTTTGTATCAAACAAATTTCAATTGACTTTTATGACCTTCTGTTCAAATGAATAATCATATCATGTGAAAAAATTTCAAATATATTATTTTTGATTTATTTTGTTGTTGTTGTACTTAGTAAACACTCACATGAAAATAACCTACATACATATATATATAAACAATAATTATTATTATAAATTAGCCATTTTTATACTCCTAGTTGCAAACAAACTGAAAATCTTCAAGCATATACCATAAATAGCAGCAATTAAAAAAATATATATATATTGTATAAGAAACTAAAATTTCCAAACACTTTCATGAGTTTCTTGAACAGTTCTATTCTTTAATTATGTTTTGATATAACTCTCAGTGCTGGCTGCGGTACTTATGCCTATAAAAACTTTTTCTAAACAGAAAACCTAATTAAAACTAAATAAAGCCAAATTAATATTTAAGCGCATACTAAATATATATAATGGAATGAGAAAACTAAATTTACAAAAAAAAAAAGATAAGAAAGAAAAACTGTACGGTACTAGGGCCTGGGGTAGATATTAAAAAACTAAATTTAAAACAATAAAAACAATAACTGAAATTTTGGAACAAAAAAAGAACAAAAAAACTAACTTTGTGCGAAAATTACACTTTTTAAATGTAAAAAAAGAAAAACAAACAATTGACGTAAGAAAAACAAAAATATTATAATTGTAAATGAGATTTGATGGCCGATATTTAGAATCAACAATTTTTTATGTATGTTTTGTGTATATAAATATATACTATATCTATCAATATAAATATCTGAGTAATAAATAAATGCATTGAAAACGTATTCAAAAAAAAAAAAACAAAAAATATTTGACTTAAACAAAATACACTGAAACTTTTTATGCAACAACAACAAAGTTATTTTAAACTGCGCAGCAAGTAAAATGTGGTCCAAAAACATTTGAAACAAGTTCCAAACATTTTTACCCACTCCACTCGTATGTCTCAAAAATGCAAAAGGTGAGTTTTTGGTAACAAAAAAAAAAACAAAACAAAAATAAAAAAATTATGACATTTTTTCTAAGTAACTCTAATAGTGTTGTGTAATTTCTGTTCTTAACCCATTCCCACAAAAACATATTTAATGCTATTATGTGATTATTAACAATCTTATTGGTTCTTCTATGTCGTACTCATATTTTATTTAACACCAATGCACACCAAACACTTTCATATTCTCCTTTTGCTTTCCAACACAGGTTTCGGTAGGGCATCAACGCCCATCCCACCATAACTGACATTATTCTTTCCAACACATTTATTTATTTTGAGCATGTTTTTTGGACTACTGCGCTTGCTTTTGAACTTTTGTTTTTGTTGTGTATTAAAGAGTTTCAGACTGAGACTTGACTGTTGTTAAACAAATTCTTCAACACTATATAAAAACAGTTGTTATCAAATTCAAATTTATATTTTTTTGTTGCCTTTGTTTTGCATACTTCATATTACACTTTCTTAATATCTTTCTTTCTTTCTTAAATACTCTGTACTAACTAACAATCAACTTTCCAATTTCTTTGCTCCATTTATCAACACTGTTTCGGAGGTAAATGGCATCTGATATAACTGTACCTGTAACTATGTAGCTCTTTCTTTTACACCCTTATTTTTTGACAACCTTAAACTAATTATGTTGTTTTGCTGTTTGCTGCTCCATATACAGAATGCCAGGAATCCAGCTCGTTCTATCAGGATCTCTGCTATGATGAATGCCCACAGCATACTTTCGCCAAGATAAACGACGATGTGCTAGATGACGGCGTTGCACTTACAGATCCCACCGATTCGACGCCAGATGTGGACAATGAACTACACAGCACCGACAAAGACGATCCTCTGCAGGCAGCGGAACGGCGACGTCGTCGTCGAGGAGATACCACCGATTCTAGCACCTTATTGCTAACACCACGTCACAGTCGCATCTGCGTTAACTGTGACAAGAGTTGCCTACGTTGCTATGGACCCAATGTCAACCAGTGCAGCACCTGCTATCCGGGAAGTCAGCTACGCAAGATGCCTCAAACCAACGAGACCTTCTGCTATGCCTATGTGGTACGCAGCACCGTTGTGGATATCTCAAGTCCTGGCAGTGCACAATCCGAGGGAAACTCGCGACCCATGCAATACATGCACTGGAGCATAGCATTGCTGCTGATAGCAGTGATTGTTTCTTTGGTGGGAGTGGGCGTGGCCGGTGGCATTGTTTACCATCGGAAAGCGGCCAGGAAGGAGCTTTACACACGTGTTGCACTCATGGGCGATGCCGATAGCGATGAGGAGCAGGATGTGGAGTTGTTCAGTGCTCGGCCAAGCGATGTGCTCGCCTATCATGATGAACGGCAGCCAAATGAGCTGGTGGCCAGTCAACATGAGGATGTGGAGGATGAGAATGAGGATGAGGATGAGGAGCGTGCCCAGTTGATGCTGGAATAAACAGAGTCATATGTGCATTTATTTTAAGCATTCAAATTCATGATTAGTTCGAGTTCGAGTTGTAAAAAGTTTAAGAAAGAAAGAAAAAAACACTTTAAACATTCAAAACAATTGCTGCGATTTATTTATGATATGCATTTAAATTATTTAGATTATTGTAAATTTCGTTTTCGTGTTTTTTTTTTCATTCAAAAATGTATTATCCTAGTATTAAGTAACAAAAATATAACCATATTATTTATGCCTAGAATTGTTTTCTTTTTCATTTTAAAGTTTGCATTTGTTCAATGAATGTTAATCACTCGTCGAACAGCTGAATATTCTCAAGTTTTTTTAACCCACTTTACTTTTGTTTGAGACTCTTCCGTAAAATAGATAATATACCAAGCACTTAACCAAGTGTTAAACGTCCTTTACTTAGTTCAACTTGTTGCTTTGTTTTCTACTGTTGCGCTTCTACTGTTGAAAAGATAATTTGCTAGGCACTTACATCATATTTCACACGGAAAACAACAATCCAATTGAAAAGGTAAAAAAATATAAAGATTTTTTACCATTACCAAGTACTTTTGTATGTATTTTTGCATTAAATCAACTGACTAATGATTGTTTTAATACACTATATTATTACTCATGAACTTATTATCAATTTGTTGCTTATCAGTAGCGGCTTTTGAGTGCATCTTCACTAGTAAATAGTTACAGCTGAGAGCTTTATTTGAGTGTAGCTTAAGCCCTCTACACACGACTATAAAAGTGCTGTGATGGGCTGGTTCAAGCAACAGTGTATACAAAATGAAACTCGGGTACGCAACTGCCGTGGCAATCCTCGCCTGCGGTCTGTGGGTGTCTAGTGATGCCTGCCAAACCATTGAGCAGCGCTTTAAGTTCGATAACAGCGATGTCTATGTGAGATTACGTCGTGGCACTAAGCTTCAATACGAGCTGATGAAAGGCAGCAGCTCGCTGCAGACGGTCACACTGGATAACTTTGAGAGCAATGCTAATCTGGAGGCCACATCCACAGGCAGTTATATGCTGAGCGATGGCACAACCAGCATAGAGTTTTCGCTGGTGAAAGCCTCTAGTGGATTAACTCATGTGCGTGTGGCACGCGATCAGGTGCTGAAGGGCACACAACCCAGAGACTGTTTGGCACTGCACAATGGACGTGTCCATTGGTATGGTGGCGCTGAGCAGAAGCAGCATTATTGGCCCGTGGAGCGTCAGCAATATACCAATTTCTCCTATGTGCCCAAGGAGCTGGGCAATATGGGTGTGGCGGAACGCTATTGGCTCAATAGCGAGGGCTTCTTCCTCTACGTGGACAACACAACGCCATTGTTTATTGATCAGAATGCGGCCGGACACGAGGATCAGTTGTGCGTTAGTGCCTTGAGTGTTTTGCCCTATGATACCCGTTTGTCCGCGGCCAAGTTTAGCTATCAGCTGGTCTTTGCCAAGGATGCCAAGGTTGCTCACATGTATGCTGTGCAGACGCTGTTTGGCAAACCAACGGGACATCCGGATGAGCGTATGGTTCAGCATCCGGTTTGGTCCACTTGGGCGCTGTACAAGGCGGAAGTCGACGATACGGTTATACGGGATTTTGCCAAGCAGATTTTGGATAATGGTTTCGAAAACAGTCAGCTGGAGATTGATGACGATTGGGAGGATTGTTATGGTGCCTTGACGTTCCGCAAGAACAAGTTTCCCGATGCCAAGAAACTCACTGATGACCTCAAAAATTTGGGTTTCCGGGTGACGCTTTGGATTCATCCGTTCATCAACAACAACTGCACGGCCATCTACCAGACGGCCAAGTCGGCTGGGTATCTGGTATTGGATCAGGCCGGCAGCGCTGATACACAATGGTGGAATAGTATACCAAAGGATGCCGCCTATCTCGACTTTACCAAGACAGAGGTGCAAGAATGGTTCAGCACACGTTTGAAGCGTCTGCAGACGGAGGATGGCATCGATAGCTTTAAGTTTGATGCCGGTGAATCCAGTTGGGTACCCACGGATGCTGTGCTGCAGGGTGATGCGCATCTGACGCCACTGCAAATCACCACGGACTATGTGCGCACTGTGGCCGCCTTCGGGGATATGGTTGAGGTACGCTCCGGCCAAAATACACAGGATCTGCCCATCTTTGTGCGCATTGTGGACAAGGATTCCGAGTGGGGCTGGAACAATGGTCTGGTCACATTGATTACATCACTATTGCAGATGAATCTGAACGGCTATCCGTTTGTGCTGCCGGACATGATTGGCGGCAATGGCTACAATGAGAAGCCGCCCACAAAGGAACTCTTCCTGCGCTGGCTACAGGCCAACGTCTTTATGCCCAGCATACAGTTCTCCTATGTGCCGTGGTACTTTAATGACGCTGAGACCATTGAGCTTAGCAAGAGCTTCACCCAAATGCATTCGGATTATACACCCTACATCATGAAGATGTTTAAGCGTGCCGTGGCAACTGGAGAGCCAGTGAATGCGCCACTCTGGTGGATTTCACCCAATGATGCAGTTGCTCAAAGCATATATGATGGTAACTATTGAAGTTTTCTTACTTACTGGTATGCTAATATTTTTCGACTTTCGCAGAGTTCTTGCTGGGCGATGATATTATTGCGGCTCCCGTTGTTGTGGAAGGCGCCACCCAACGTGACATTTATCTGCCCGAAGGCGAGTGGGTTGATGGCAACACTAACAAAGTTTATAAGGGTCCTGTTTGGCTCATGGAGTACTCAGCACCGCTTAACATACTACCACACTTTCTGCGAAAAGGCGCAGAGTTGTTGTAATTCACAGTCTATATCTTTATGTGCATTATGGCATAACTTTAAGCGAAACAATATATTGCAGTTACATAGTGGGTTTAAAATGAGTTTAATTTGAACATCAAACAGAAATTTCAAACAAAAAGCAACTTAAAAACCAAAACCTTTTAAATTATAAAATACACTTATTATATATATCACAGATAATTTGGTTGAGTTTTATAGTGAGCTGTCCACTATCTCTGACTATCAGAATCGGGCTCATCTAAAGTTCGATGACTAGTCAGATCGTATAGTAAGTTCTTGAGCATCGGCGTCATCGGCGGCCCATCCCCTGAACCGGAAAAACTAGGCTCAGCGCGTGAGCAACTCAATGGTCCATATTCACGCTCAAACTCATCAACATCCTTTGCGATCATGCTTTTAAGATCAATATCCCTTTAAAAAAGAAACATTTTAATATGAATTTGTGTCATTTGTTATTGTTTACTCACTTTGATGGCATTTGCTTCTCAAAAAGTTCGACTTTCAAGGCATGCGCTCGTTTGGCACTGCGTCGCCAATTCCGCTTGTACTGATCCTTGGCCTTGGACATTTCAAGGTAGCGTGTGTTCTGTTCCTGCACCTCGCTAAACACCTGTTGCAGCTCCTTGCTATTGACTCCTTGCTGGCTCAGCTGTGCAATTTGCTGCTCCATGTGGACTATGCGTTCCTTTAGTTGGATCTTCTCTGCGGCCAGCTTCGTGTTATTTTGCTGCATTTCTTTTGCAGAACTCTCGAAATTAAGCAAATGCTGTTCCAGCAGGGCAATGTGTTGCTCCAACTGTTTGAATTTGAGCTCATAGTGGGCTTCCATGCTGCAGTGCTCAGACGCTTTCTCCATTTCAGCTTGTTGCTGTCCTCTTACTCTCTGCATATTCTGCATCAAGTCGTTTTCAAAAATGGTTTCAGCGCTGTCTTCGATATTGGTTATGTCTGTGTTAACACTTTGATCGATGCATTTGGTGTTGATCTTGTTTGCATTTGTTTCATCGTACAAATGAACTGTTAACTCCATGTGAGAGACTTGAGCTTCGACATCTTTTAGAGATTTATTCTTTTGATTCGTTGATTTAGTTAATTGCTTCTTGATGTAAGTTTTCGTCTGTATCGACTCCACTTCACTAGATTCTCTGTCTGTATCTGGATGGCGCTCATCTCCTTTGGATTGATTCTGACGCATCTGCTCATCAATGGCTTCTTCTACTTCCAAAAACTCTTGCAACGATGTGTTATTTTTAACAATTCTTCTAGCTCTCTTTCTTATGGACATGTTTTCTTCATGCGCTGTAGTGTCTAGTTCAGATGTAAGCGAAATTTCTACACGTTTCAGCTCTTTTTCTTTACTTAACTTTGCCTTGAAATGCTTCGCTGGTGGCTTCATTTCTCCTGAAGCTTGATTCTTGTCTACTATACGATCGACTTCGGATTTTTCCATATAGGAACTATCTAAACTTGATTCCATTTCTAAATCACAACTAATATACGATCTCAGTTTTGACTGAGAAGAATTGATCAGTATCTGGGACCAATCGGGGAAATGCTCTCCATTCTGGTTTGTATCTTGTGAATCGTTAATATAAATTTCCTTTTCGTTTGAGACTTTCGTCTGTTCCTTGCTTACCTTCACCCAGCGAGCACCTAGAGTGAGATCATTCTTCGAGTTTAAAGTCCTCTTTAATGTCGGTGGTTTTTTGTCATCGACTTTCTCAGAAACTTGGGTTTTCGATTGAATAATAAGCTTTGATTTATTTTTGATTGGAGTTCCTGCCTTTTCTTGACTTTCTGTTACGGAATCTGTATCTAATAATGGTTCAATAACAAATCTCTTATTTGGCTTTTTGATAAGTTTATCTCTTGAAGGGTCGAGATTAGTCATAGAAGCCTTACATCTAGTTGGAGGAGATGTCGTAACAGGATTAACTGAAGGTCGTAAAGGCTGCTCTGCGTTCCCAAAATCCTCTGTCTTTAATACAATTTCCTTATTTCGTAAGGTTTTTGGATTTTTCTCTAAAATTTCATTGGATGAAAGTTTCTTTATGGTTGTTGTTTTTTTGCACTTTTTTTCTATGACTTTGTTATGTGTTGTCTCTGGACGGTTTGGGGTCATTTCATTATACTCGCTAGGCAGCGATAATAATTTCGAACTAATCGTTTTCAGTTTGTTAATCTCCTCAATAGCTTTTATATTGGTTACTTTCCGATTTTGTTCCTTCTTAGTCTCTTGTTGTTGTACCATCTCGGTTTCCTTCTCCAGCCTTGAAAAGGAATCTTCAATATCCTCAGTCTCAAAAGCTTCACCATTTCTAAAAGTTGGTTTTCTAGCAATATTTGGCATTTGCTGCATTTCGTCCAGTAAAAACTTTTCAACCCATTCGTTTACTTTCTGTTGCTGATTCTGAAGACGCTTTCGAACATCATTCTCCTTGGCATTACTGTTGATCTTCTCCGTACTCGCTGTTTTAGTTCGTTGTATATCCAAATCATCAGCTCGCATTGGATCTTTCACAATATTACAAATATCTAAGAACTCTGATTCGAAGCTAATATCTTCAGGTAAATCGTCGAAATCATTATCGGGCAACTGTTCATCCTCGTATCCTGGTTTAGGGCCTTTCTCATTGCAAAATTTCTCAGCATCCTCCTCATGAGAATTGTTCACCATTAGCCTGGTAGACTTTCGGCGACACAACTGAGATATCTCGGAGGCTGACTCATCCGAAGCCGAAAGCTCAGCGCCAACATTCAAACTGCGCATTGAAGCATTCGCCGAAGAAGGGTGCCAGTCGAGCATATTGTCTTGCGCTCTATCCTCCGGCACCTCGTGTATAAAAGCTTTGCTACCCACAGATTGCAAATCAAGCTGTTCACTTTTAAGGTCCAGCTGTAGCTGCTGCTCGCCGTGCTGCATTTCCTGCTGACCCCAGCAAACCTCGAGTATGCCCACCGTAAAGGTAAACTCAATAATTGGTTTGAGCTCTCGAGCGCTGCCCATGCGCCCAAAGCGGTCAAAAGCAAACCAACCTTCGTGCACATACTTCCGTTTATCAGCAAAATATTTATCCGGTGGTAATAGTTTTCCAAAGTCCATGCGATAGTTGGCTAAAGGCAGGAAAAACAATATTACCTAAATGTCCTTAGAATATAACCTATCTAAGCTTACCTATGGATGTACCGTCAATGTATAGGTTAAATGGTAAATAAAATATACGTTGGAAATAAAGGCGTATACTGCGCAGGGAGGACTTGAAACGCAAACCCAAAACATCTTTGATCTCGTAGGTGTCCGATTTGTTCAATTTCAAATTAATTTTTGTGACAGAGCCAAGAAAGTCGAACATTAGTAGCACTTCGGTCACCTTCTCAGCCTTGCCGTGGCACAAGGACTTTACAAACTTGTCGACATTCTTGATCTGCTTGAACTGCAGCACAACCTCGACAATATCACAATCGACCAGGGGATCATTGCCCACCTGTAGCAGACCTAATTGCGCCAGCGACTGTACATAGATATTTGCCTGCGATTGAATCATGTTGGCGGTAATTGATTGCTCTGGTGACTGCAGCGGTGGTGCACGTTCCGGTTTCTCCTTTTAAGCAAAAGTAAACATTAGTAAACGAAAAAAATACTAATAGAAATTAAAATTGCCTCACCGAGTCATTGAAAGCCATCAGATGCTTAAAGTCTTTGGTATATAGCAGCGTTTTTTTGACAATGGCTAGGAGCAAAAGTACTTCTGGCTTATGGGAACGAAACTCATTGTTCAGGCAGGTAAGTTTGTGCCAGAACAGTTTCAACTGAAGAGGACTGTTATTCCCGGCAACGCCAAGGACCGGCAAGCCACGCAGTGGCAGCAACAAAGAGCCAATTGTCTTGCGGTCCACATTGTTGCACGAGTAAAAGGTGACCTTCACCGGACGATGATCCGTCTTAATGCGCTTAATGCCGGCCATGTCACATTCCCAAATGCAATTGCTATTGAATACAATCGTTTCGGCTGTGGATGAGGGTGTGCCCTCCACTTCAAAGTCGACCGTATTGAGAGCTGCGGTCATAATAATTTTATCCATTTTCTCGCCCTCTCTCATCTCACGTCCATAAAAGTTAATGGCTATAAAAGAAACGGTAACAGAAATACTATCTCCAAAGATAATTTTCTTACCTTGGCCCACATGCAGCACAACACAGTAGGTGTGTTCCATGGAGTTGGCGCTACCAGTGACACTGACGCTGCCGCGATCTGTGGCAGCCAACAGATGCGGCTGCTTTTTATTGGATTTGACCATGTTGCAATTAAAGTAACAGAAATGATTTGAAACCTAAAACAAAATAACTTTCAACTATGCAGGCAGCTTGATTGGAATTTAATTTATGTCGGTGTGTTTTGTGCTGATTACTCGAAAAAAAAATAATTTATATACATACATATATATTATCGTTTACGATTTTCACGCAGTTGTTATTTTTTCAGCTGAACACAGACGACAGGCAAACTTTGTTTTCTTTCAGTGTCACCATGGCAACGGTACTTTTCTTTCGATAAGTCATTTCTTCGTACGATAGTTCTCGATCAATTTTATATCGAAGCAATGTTGGCAGTTTGTCATTTTGAATAAAGAAATTTAGGTGGTTGAAAAACCGTTGCAATAATCTTATTTTCATTGCGGGAAGATAACATAACTTTTATTTAATTGATTAATGTATTAAACATGCAAATGTGTTGTCCTTTAAAAAAGTTTACTTTGACTCAGTCAATTTTTGCTTGTTCGACATCCGTTTCCATGTGACCACTTTGTAGTCGATGATTTTTGAGGGCTGTGCCCTGAATAAATCTCTCGCCGCACGTATTGCACTGATAGGGACGTTCGCCCGTATGTCGTCGTATGTGAAGCGTTAAATCATTGGATTGGGTGAAGCTTTTCTCGCAGTAGGTACACCTGTAGGGTCGCTCGCCATTGTGGATGCGCATGTGCTGCTGAAGCTTGTAGGAGCGAGCGAAACCCCTCTGACAGACGGTGCAAACATGAGGACGCTCCCCAGTGTGTGTGCGTCTGTGGCACTGGAGATCGGAGGAACGTGGAAAGGCCATGTCACAATAATCGCACTTGAATGGTTTCTCTCCCGTGTGCCGACGTATGTGTATAATTAAATTCGACGAGGAGCTCACGGCTTTGCCACAGAAAGCGCACAAGAAACTCTTTTGTTGCTTGGCAGTCGCTGGTGACTTCTTGGAGGCCATAGCACCATCTGCATGGAATCTCTTCACATGCGCCGTCAGACGATCCTTGCGATTATATTTACTGGGACACTGACCGCACTGGAAGATCTGGCTCTTGGAGTTATCAGTGTCCGGCACGGGCAGGACAGTTGGCTCCTCGCTTCTGGGATGCTGTAGCTGCATGTGCTGATCCAGATTCGACTGCCACATAAATCGGTAGCTACACTTTGAGCACTTGAACTGTTTCTCCGTGTTGCCGCACAATATTCGCCGATGATGGGCAATCACATCTGGCGACACGCTCTTAAAAATGCACACCTCGCATCCCTCACTGATTCGCTCTAGACGATGCATGGCCTGCTGATGCTGTTGGAGCTCAAATTTGCGCACACAACGCAGCTGGCACATGCCACAGGTGTAGTGCGATGGCGTACCCCCCGGCTTGGTCTCCTCATCCGTTTCCGAGTCCTCCAAGTGCAGCTCATAGCCCAACTGATCAGTAATAGAATAGTTGAGCATAGATCCAATTGCATGATGTGTGCCAACTGGGGCTGATGCCAGATGGGAACGCAATGCCGCAATGCTGGTAAAGGATATTTCGCACACCTTACACTGAATGCACTTCTGGCCATGTGGATGCCGACTGGCATTCAGCAGGGCCTCCGCATAGGGCAGCTGATCGGCGCTGATGCCATGACGTTCAATGTGCTGCAACAGATTTGACTGGCGATAGAAACGACGTGCACACCAATGGCAACGATAGATGCTCGAATCCTGGGTATGCATTAGGGTATGCCTTGTGAGATCCTTTTGCATTTTGAAGCTACGTTTGCACTCTAAACAGTCGTAACTAACCATCGGCAGCATTCCTGAACCATTCAGCTGAGTGTCCATGTTCGACTGGTCTAGTGTGTTCCCATCCTCATGCGCAACGTCAGTGTGTAGCTTAAGATTGTCGCGCCAACGAAAGCGTAATGGACACTTGCGACAGAGAAAACGACGTTGGCCATTACGGCAGAGAGTGCGATAGTGATGCTCCAGCAGCTGTTCATTCACAAACCTTGCTTGGCAGTAGCTGCAAACGTGTGCTCCCTGCTTCCACGTGTGCTGCTCCAGCTGGTGGGCATAGAGCTGATGCTTGCGTGTCACACGAAGCTGGCACAGCTCACAGTCGTACTGGCGCCCACTGCTGCTCCGCTTATTGTCTGCGAAATCGGAATCCGAATCCGTATCTGTTTCACTGCTATCTAAGCTCAACTCAATGCCCGCCTCGTTGGTAATCGAAATGAATCTTTCCAATTCTTCATCATTGGCTATATCAGTCTGTTGCGGTTTATTAAATTTGACATGTCCAAAGTCGTGTTCAACTCAGGATAAAGAGCTCGACAAATGCTGGATATATTCTCCGGTTGGCCACGTTCCTCAGTAAACTGTAGAACAAACTGATGACTACTTAAATGCGTTCGCAAATCAGAGATCTTTGTATGCTGAGAGAGACAAATCATGCACTGAATCACCTTACAGCCGTGAGGACGGCAAAAGTGGCTCAACACCACGTGCATGCGCTGCTGCATTACGTCCTGTTGCTCACTGGTCGACAGGGTTGACGCATCCAACTGTTGCTCCTTGTGCATTCGCATATGCGACTTGAGGTTATCCTTACGATGAAACTTGCGCTCACAAAAGTTGCATTGAAACTGCACCTGTGACTGATGCATGCGCTTGTGCCGCGTCAGATCCTTGGGCCAGATAAATACCTATAAATATACAAACTTTATAAGTATGTAATAAGTATATATCGTTTATTAGATTACCTTGTCGCATTCGGTGCACTGTAACTTTGATGTTTGCCGCTTGTGTTTCTGAATCTGAGCCTCGTCCGTATGCTCAACCCCATGCTTCAACTGCATGTGTCGTTCATAGTTGGAGAGCCAGTAAAAACGTTGACTGCATTCGGCGCAATTGTATTTGGCTTGCTGCTTGCCACAAATACGACGACGATGTTGCTGAAGCAACGCTTCGGCCACAAAACCCAACCCACAATCAGTGCAGATATAAGGCATTATTTTACCCAACTCCTTGTGCTGGTTTTGCTGATGTTGTTCCATCTGAACGAGAAGTTCTGTAGTTTCGCCACACACCTCACAGGTGTGCAGAGTGGGTGCATCGCTCAAAGCAGTGTCGGAATCATTGAAGTCCAATTCATGGCCGCTGCCCGTGCAGGCATTAAAGTAGCGTCCATAATTTTGTGATTGAAAGTCGCCAGCGATGCGTGCCCGAAGCTCTGTAAGACTGCAATCGACATCATCCCGATAATAGGTGCGAAAGAAGGCGGCGTGTTGCTGTGGATCGATGCCAGTGTGTCCATCGCGATGGGTCAGTACATGGGATCGCAAAGCTGCCATGCTGCTTAGTTTGGCATCGCATAGACAACACTGAACTTTGCTGTAATCCTTTGGTTGATCCTGTTGCAGTCTACTGCACGCGTGTTCCTGTAGATTTTGAAGCCAAATGAATTTGCCGGGACAATTGTTGCAGCTGTAACGCTTCAGCGGATTGAGGCACTGGGTGCGCTGATGTTGCTCCAGAAGTTTGATGCAAACAAAGCCAATTTGGCAGATATTGCAGCGAACCCAAGGCGTTTCTGTTACGTTCGGTTGCGTGTGATCCTCCAAGGTGTGTTGTATGAGGCGATATTTGCGTGTGAAACTGGCATTGCAGGGCAGGCATTGATATTGAGAGGGTACGTCTGGCAACTCCTCATCCGAGTCACTTAGGCACAGCTCATAACCGTAGGCATTTACAATAGCACAGAAGTTCTCCAGCTCGTCGCCTCCTTTCGCAATTTGCAAGCACACCTGTTGCTTGATGTGTTCCAAATCCCATTGGCTACCAAATTGCTCTCTGATGACATCATTGTCCAAACTGAGATTTGACAGTGTCTCAATATTAGCATGACTTGCTAAATGCTGACGTAATTCCTGTATGCGGTGGCACTTCAGACCGCACAACTTGCACTCTACACGCTTCAGGCAACCCGAGCTGTAGAGTCGCTCAGCGTAGCGCCATTCACTGGCCACTTGCAGCGTCTGCAGTTTAACGTGTTTCTCATGCGTTCGCAAATGGAACATATACTTATCCTTGCGTAAGAATTTCTTTCCGCAACGCTCGCACACGTAGGTCGCTTGTTCAAAATGTATGCGTTCATGGCGCTGTAAGTCGCGATACCACGAATACGTCTTGCCACACACCTTACACATGTGCCGGCCATCCTCGTTAATGGTCTCTGTTTTGTTTGGGCGTGCAGGACGGCCGCGACCACGCTTGGCTAGTGTCTGAAGATTGGATGCTTGGTCACAACTGAAATTGAACAAATTATATTATGTATTTCGGACTTATGACTATTTTCTACAGCTTACGTGGACTCATTTTCGCCAATAGTACTACGTTTGACTCGCCGTGCACTGCGCCTAAGCTGCGGTGGCGTGAAAACAACATCGTCGCTAGAAAACAGATCAATTATCGTTAAAACTTTTGCATTAAGAGAAACAGTGAATTTTGTAATTAGTTATTATGGGTGGTCTTAGTAGGTTTACGCTTAACCCCTTGAGTGACGGTTTATTAGTATTTTTAACAGATTGAGCGTATTTAATTTTACTGCATTTTATTCAGAAAACAACTTAATGAATACAATATTAATTAAGATAAACAAATATAAGATAAATATTAATAATTTTGAACAGTGTGGAACTTTTCAAAGCAGCTTGGTAGATGCAAAGGAACTTTGCATTGTTTGCATTGCCAGGTAGTCTCTTTTCTTATGTTATGGCGATAACAAACGCGGCATCTTTTTGTAGGATGCTGCTTTGAGTTGGTTGGAGGTATATTTTCCGGAAAGTGTCCCCAATTTTTCGCCTGTAACCGAAGCGTCGTATTGCTAATTGAGGGACGCCCACGATGGTTATAATTCGGCAAACGAACATTACTGCAAGAAAAACACCACGCATATGTTCAATTCTAACTCGTCATGGGTAACTTTAGTTATTTATATCGATGACAAGTCTCACTCGTCAAAGGTACCCAGGGTTAAGAAAAAAAGGTAATTTTTGTAATACCCCATTGTGGATCTTAGGAATTCATGGGTTAGGTACTGCGTGGACATTTGCTTGTTTTTAGTTAAAATCTTATATACTCACTTATCTAAGTCTTCTTCACTGCTATCGCAATAACTTGTTGGTGGGCATTTAAAGGCAGTGACACCTTCAACAGAAACCTCCTTCTCTTTCTCCTCCTCCATATTAGCATCAGCGTCCTCCAATTGCTCACTAATTTCTGTGTTAGTCTTTGGATCTGGGTCCATGTCCGCTTCGGTTTTGATGTGCTCCAGTGTTATATCTATAGGTATTTCTTCAAGACATTTTGTCTGTAATCCTTTATGTAGTTGCATTAACAGTCGCTTCTGAGCCTGGCGAGCCTGCAGCACAAATGCATAGGCAGCTTCCAGCTGATTCAAACATGAGCCGCACAGACGCTGTGGCATATCATCATCTAAGTGCTCCAACAGAGGCTAAAATAAGGAAGTTTTTAAGATAAAACTGGCAAAATATATCAGTATCAACTCACATCGTTTTGTGTTAGTTCTTGCAACATGTCGCAAATACTTTTCTCAGGGTATTTTTTACTGCACGATGCCAGAGCCAATAAATTGTCATCTTGTAGCGCACATGTGCGACAATAATTCGTTAGCACCATGATTTTTACTTTTTAAATACTTTTTTTTTTACTCATTACAATAATACATATGTAAAGGAAAATCACACAGCTATTGTAGCAAAAAAAAAAACAGCAATGCGGAATCGATTATCAACCTTTCGATAGACACTTGGCACATCTGTGCAGCAAGTCAGCTGTTTGTCAACCAGTAGAAGGCACACGGGTAAGCGTTTTTATCCGGTCGGATAATCTAAAACAAAATGCGTATAATTACCCGTTAAGCGAAAATTAAAAAGATGAAATCAACCACTAAACTAAACTAAACTATATAAACGACATACATACGATGTATATTATTCAGTCATATCTCTTACAAGACAAAAGACAAATGTTTAGAAATAAATGCGTGCCATCAAACAACTTTAAGAAAACCAACGATAATAATTTGACACAGCTGTGCAGTAGAACAGCTGTATATAAAAGAGTGTATACACACCAAAAACACACAAAGTTTTGTATGACAAATTGATTGACATCGGTATTTGGGATATTCTAATTGGGTATGGGATTTTAAATTAAAAATCGAATTAAACAATGACAAGAACGTGCAGAGTCTGCGGTGGTGCAGATGGACGTTTTTGGATCGAGTCGCCCGTTAATAAATTCGCGCCAAAAACATTTAATCAACTAGTACTGGAGCTAACAAACCTCGAGGTGTGCACAACCCCCAACCTCTCTTGATAAGAAAAATCATATTTAAAAGGATAATTTCAGGGCTCCCTTGATGAAATTGACAAGATGCCACACTGGATTTGTCGCAACTGTGTACAAAGATTAGAAAATGCCTACGACTTTGTACTGCAAGCGCGTAAAACGTATAAGCTCTGGCTGCAAAAACTGGCAGCACTATCCATTTCAGAGGACACTGAAACGGCGACTTTGGAGTGCTTGCGAGAGACGCCCATACAATTGCTCGAAATAGAGGGCGTCACTATCAAAATGGAGGAGGCAACAGAAACAGCCATACCACCCTTAGATCCAACCAGTACAATTGATCCACTGAACAAGAAAAGTTGTCTGGATGATGATTCTGAAGATGATGATGTCCCGCTCAAGCAGCGTCAAATGGCACATAAAAAACAGCTAACAATGCATCAATGCAACAAGTGCGACAAAGGCTTTAGATATGTAACGAATCTCTTCCGACACAAGCGACGAGATCACAGTCCGGAGCATAGACAAACTAAAGAGCAGACCGATGAAAAGAAACCAAAAACGTTGCTTCGAACTATAATCAAAAGCTCGATTGAAGCACAAAGCAACGTAGAGTAAGTAAAGTAACCGCTCTATCTTTCCACTCAAAACCAAATACACATTAATTTCAGTCATGAAAGTGAATCAAGCGATAGCTACTACAAATGCGATCAATGCGACAAGTCCTACAAATACATAATGCTGTTAATCAAGCACAAGCACAAGACACACATTTCCAGCCAGTGGCTAACAGAACATAGACCAATTGGAAGCAGTGGACCAAGTGCAGAAGAGTCACCAAAGCAAGGACTTTTGCGTTACCCCTCAAAAGCATCTAACACAGATTCTCTGGTACATAGCATTATAAAAGAAATCAAGTGAGTTAAAAGCACGCAAAAAATATGATATTTATTAATTGATTATCTTACCGCACACAGCTTGCCTGATGAGGACGATGCAGACAACTCAAGTGCAGATAATTACTACAAGTGCGACCAGTGCGACAAATCTTACAAATACATTGTTAGTCTCATCAAGCACAAGCACAACGTGCACAAAGAGTACAATGATTCTGATGAAGAAGAGGGCGAAGCAACCCCCTCTAGATATGCAGCAGATGCATCTGCGATGTCAAAGCCATCACGCATTGATCGCCGTGTCAAGGGATTTGATTTACATCGCTGTAGGCACAATGGATCTAAGGAAATTCAATGCATGATCTGTTTGCGCAGATTTATCAAATTACGACAACTGCGCGATCATTTAAAAGCACATCCAAAGGACTTTACATTTGAGGCTCATGGTGAGCCAATTGAACGCATTGCAGAGGGATTCTATAAGACAGCCGTAGAGTCCACAGTTGCAGGGCTAAAGCGACGCATCTTCAACGATCTCGAAGTGGGCATGTTTGGACGCTACTACTCCATAACCAATGAGGCACGCTACGAGATGAATCTAGACAGTTCGGACACAGACAGCGACGGCGAAGCAGATGTTGTAAAGCGAAACTCATATGCCTGCGAAATCTGTGATTCGCCCGATGCCGTGTGGCCACGTAAATACCAGTTGCACGAGCATCATCGACAGCAGCACACATGGCTAGAGGCGCCGCATGTCTGTCAACGGTGTGATTCACGTTTCCTCAGTGCTGTACTGCTCGAGCATCATACACACAAACTGTGCCAGAACACGTTAAAACGTTTTATGTGTGATAAGTGTCCGCAGCGATTCTTTTGGCGCCGCAATCTACGCGCACATCTCGTGGATCATAAAAATAAGGTAGACACTGTCTATTACAGTCGTTTAGCCTATGGAGCTGATTGATTTTTATTTACTTTGCAGCAAGAGACATATGCATGTGATCAGTGCTCGCGTAGTTTTCAGGACAAGAGTGCTGTGACTAAGCACAAGCTAATGCATCATGATGTTAGCAACGAGCTCTTACCTTGCCGCTGGTGCACCCGCACTTTTTATCGTCCGGCACTGCTACACAAGCATGTGCAGCGTCATGGCTTTAGTGGTGAGGATCTACCACTGGCAGAGACACTGCTGGCAGATGCTGCCAAACCATCGGGACCTAAAACGATTGTCTGCAAGTTGTGCGACATGCAGTTCGTTAGCATTAGCGATCTGCGGCGACATAACTTAATGCTGGCGCATAGTGATGGGGTTTTGTCGAACTATATGATAAGCACCGAGGACGGCTTTGAACTCCAACTGGACGACACGGATGAGAGTGATGAAGAGCCTACGAGTACAGTAGCCAATAGAACTTATCGATGTGATCTGTGTGAGATGAGCTTCCTGCGCAGGCGCGACATGAGCGAACATCAGTATTCCTTACACACCTTTGACAAGCAGCCACATTCCTGCAATCATTGCATTTTCAAAACAGTTGATAAGGTGGGTTAAACATTAAACTAGTCAAAAAAATAACTGTTATTTTAAATAAGCATTTTTCCAGACCATGTTGCAGCACCATCTACGCACACAATGTCTTAACGAGGAAAAAAAATACAAGTGCTCGCGTTGTGGCTACAAATTTATGTGGCCCGAAAATCTAGAACAACACATGAGGAGCCAGCATCCTAAATCATCTAGTCAAATGCCTGTTGCCACAAAGCGTAGCAGACGTTTTCGTTACCAGTGTCCGCACTGCTGGCGCTCGTTTGTGGTGCAGCCCAGCTTGGACAAGCACATACGTGACATGCATGTCGCAAAGAAGAATCCTGGCAAGAAATATCTCTGCTCCCTGTGCGGCTTGGAATCATTAACGCCCAACAAGCTCAGTATACATATGCGACGTCACAACGGCGAGAAACCATTCAAATGTGATCTCTGCGATATGTCCTTTACCGTGCACTACGAGCTAAAGGTACATCGTCGCAAACACACAGGCGAGCGACCCTACCAGTGTACGTTTTGTGCCAAAGATTTCGCTCGTCCAGATAAGCTACGACGACATGTTTACATGCATAGCGTTAAGCGTTAAATATAAGTGTAGTTAAACAAAAAGAAATAAAATCCCAATTAAAGAGTTAAGTAAAAAAATCCAAATAAATAATTTTATTATATTCATACTTAATTATTTTTGCAATGTTAAAACTCTAATAAGCTTTAACCAGCGATGAGCTATAACGTAGATGTGCCAAATCGCAAATTTCCCTAATCCACCGCCAGGCGATCTTTCAGTTTTTTTGGTGGATTACGGGTCACTTCACCAGGGGTATTTTTTTGCTGCCTCCGCCATGCTGAAAAGTAGCAATAGTCACCAGACGTATGCCGTATACCGGCATATACACACATGCTGCTTGGGCCTGGCGCATGACTTCGCCAGGCTGAACAGCAGCAAATATGACTAGATGTGTGTGTATACCGACATATACCAGCGTATACACACATTCTGCTTGGGCCTGGCTCTGCCATCGCCTGGCTCTGCCTTCGCCTGGCTCAACAGCAGCAAATATCACCAGCCGTATGTACACCGACGTATACACACATTCTGCTTGGGCCTGGCGCATGCCTTCGCCTTCATGCCTTCATGTAGGGTTTCTTGTCCCATAATCAACTACTACGGTCAACTACGAATACTCTTTTAAGGCAATAGCAAATGCATATGACAGGCAAATGCACGTAAACTCCGAAATGTATTCAAAGTGCAATTATGGCGAGATCATAAATGTTTGTGTGTATTTTGTAGGTAGCAAAATGCTTTTGTTGGATCGCTTTTGCTTTTGAAGTTTGAATACTCATTCAAGCATTTATGATCTCGCCATAATTGCACTTTGAATACTCTTTCGGTGTTTACGTGCATTTGCCTGTCATATGCATTTGCTATTGCCTTAAAAGAGTATTCGTAGTTGACCGTAGTAGTTGATTATGGGACAAGAAACCCTACATGAAGGCACACAAGCAATAATGATCGCGACGCAATTGCACTTTGAATACTCTTTTGCAGTTGCGTTGACGAAATTGTTTGCTAGTGTCATAGAATTAAAAGTGAAGAGAGTATGTATGACCAGATATAGCTAAACTGAAATTTGGCTGGTTTGGAAGTTTGTCTTTTTTATTTTTCTTCAGCATCTTATATATATTTAAGATAGGTAACAATTAGACAAATATTATTCAAAATATGATTATAATTTATTATGCGCTTCAAATAAATAATTTAATAATTTATTTAAAATATGATTATAATGTATAATATATGATTTAATATGAATATATATAGATAGATATAGATATAAATTATTTAAATGTATTTTAAAAATGATTTTAAGCTAATTAAATCATCATCATAACAGTTGAGGTAGGTCAGTGAATATCAAGACAAGTGCTATGCGCACTTCTTAATGTGTATACATACATGCGCTTGTATACACACATATTCATATGCAGCGATTGGAGTAAAAAATAAAAAATCTAATCGAAGCCCAGCAAACAGAAATCTGAAACAAATGCTGACATACATGTGTACATATATATATGCATACGCATATACATACATCTAGTGATATTTGCTGCTGTTGAGCCAGGCGAAGGCATGCGCCAGGCCCAAGCCAGAATGTGTGTATACGTGGGTATACATACGGCTGGTGATATTTGCTGCTGTTGAGCCAGGCGAAGGCAGAGCCAGGCCCAAGCAGAATGTGTGTATACGCTGGTATATGTCGGTATACACACACATCTAGTCATATTTGCTGCTGTTCAGCCTGGCGAAGGCATGCGCCAGGCCGAAGCAGCATGTGTGTATATGCCGGTATAAGGCATACGTCTGGTGACTATTGCTACTTTTCAGCATGGCGGAGGCAGCAAAAAAAATACCTTTGGTGAATTGACGCGTAATCCACCAAAAAAAAATGAAAGATCGCCTGGTGGATAAATAGGGAAATTTGCGATTTGGCACATCTACGTTATAACTCATCGCTGCTTTAACGTTTTTAAGGACACAACTTCACACGATATTTCTAGCGTTTCTTATCGGTTCTGCAATTTGGGAATAGCTGATTTCCATCTGTTGCAGATACGGTCACACTTAGACTAACGGATACTAATTGCAACTGTAAATGTCAAATTGTTATTATTTGGCAGTTTTTGAATTCAAAGAAAAATGGAAGGATATAAGGTTCACAAAAGAGAAGATCTGGTGCCAGTTAAAGCGTTTAAAGAAGCGCCTAATGAAGATATGAAATCTGATCCCAATAGAGGAATGGATGCGCCGCTAAATGAAGGACTGGAAGCGACGCCAGACGAAGAAATGAAAGCGAAGCCAAACGAAGATGTGGGTGAAAAACCAAATGAAGATACCTCAATAATGTAAGCAAACAAACCAATCATTTTGCTGAACCTACAATATCCCTTTAATTTTTGCTAGGGGTAAATTCTTGTGCACGCGGGAGCATTGGCTGCCCGATATCTTTAGGACGGAAACTATTAATCTAAGCGTAATGGCTGGGTTGGCGACTCCTGTGTCGATACCGCAATTGAAGTGCTCGCGTTTAAGTAAGATGGACGAAATGTTTGACAAGTTTGAGTCGGATTTAGCTGACAAAACCCAGACTATGCCCATTAAAGAGCCGGATCCAATTCCTACATCAGAGGAAATCGGGAATTTATTCAAGGCTTTTAAAGAGGGGGGAGAACTTAAATGGCCCTTGAGCCTTAAAGGAAATGAGCAAAGTCACTGTGCAGAGACCATTCCGTACATTCCGTTCTCAAAAGAACCGGAACCGCAAGAGATTGTGTTGACCTATGAAGAAGAGCAGGAGCTGGCAATCACCTCGCTATTAATGACGGAAGAAAAAAGAGCTGAAGATCTGGCAAAAAGTCCCAGAATGTTTTATCAACAACAAAACCCGCTTGAAACGGAAATTGAAACATTTGAGCATACTATTAAAGAGGAGGACGATGTCATAAATTTTCTGGCCTCAAAGGGATATCAAATGCCCACATTGAGTGATATTAGTGCATATGAAAATCATCTAGCATTGGCCAGAACAGAGGAAGGACAAGAGGTAATATTTGAAAAGCTTAGATACAAATTTGAGTGTGATGAGGAAACAATGCAAGTTAAACAAGATTATGATGAAGAAGATATAGGCAGATACGTACAAGAATTCGAAGAAGGGCTCTTTAAAGAATTCGAAGTAGCAGAAGACTTAGAAGCAGAGATAGAGATAGAAGAAGAAGGAGTAGTGGAAAAAAACGAACTGATAATAAACGACGCGGACTCCGCCGTTCTATCATCTAATGAAACGGAGTCATACATGGAACAAGCTTTGCTCGAAGAAACAGAGAATTATAAACATAACTCAGATGAAGATATAAATAATTCAGATATTTATATTAATGATGAAATCTTGCAGCAGGCCATCGATTCAATAACTATCAATGAGGCAGAGTTTGAAAATACAAACACTGAGGAGACGAACATGGTTGAAACACAACCGCCTGTAGATATCGAAGAGAATGAACAAGAGAAAGCAATACAAGAATGGCTAGTGAAATGTAGTCAAGATATATCCGAAAACTTACAAATTCAATTTGATTTGCATAATGTTAACTCTGAAAACACATCGGAAAAGGAGCCGGTTGATATTGAAATACAGATTACTCAAATCAATGAAAACCCATTAGCAAATATACAAACAGTTACTCCAACAACTGGGGAAGCGAACAAGCCAAAGTCTGATGAAAACCAATGGCAACATAGCTATATGCAGCGTTTGGAAAACTTCGAGGAGGTCATTGATCAGAACATGACCGAGTTTCGTGACCCAGAAGCCAAACGTATTCGCAGCGTTCGAACTGGCGCGTCTGCTACCAATGTCAACCTCGATGATTTGAAGCGCAGTCTCCTAATGCCTGCCCTGCCTTCCTTTCAGGATCCATGTCTACAACAGCTACGCATTCTGCGACCACCAACTCAGCGTAAAGCGGAACGTGCCAATCTACAAATTGACATGGCTTATGTGAAGACGTATGCAACATTGAAAGTGGATTGTCGCCTGGACATGCTACAACTGGCCGCCAAGCTGGGCAACGCGGTCTACACTGCAGACATCCAAGTGTTGCATTTGCGTTTTGAAGATGCCCAGTTTGCTTGGATCTGGCACGATTGCAGCATTCTGATCATTAATGCTCGCAGCAAGGCTATACTCGCCGAAACCGAAAAGCATCTAGTGCGCAAGATCCTTGGCGATAAGCCGTCCACTGTTATGGCTCAGCGTAATGCTTTACATTCCCAGATGATACATGGCACAGAATTTCCATTTGATATTTGCATTGAGGAGTTCCGAAAGCACAAAACTTATCCGTTGGCCAACGATACGACTGAGGACAGTCATAAGTTTGCTTACTTTGTCGATAAAAGCATTCCTGGTGTTGCTGCCAAGGTTTTTGAGAACGGTACGATTCAGGTGTTTGCTAAGAATGCAGGCCAAGCCAACAATATGTTGGAAAAGCTTTACCTGCTAGCGGCTAAGCATCGCAGGCCCAAATCAAAGACTCTGTAGCAACCCAAGCCGTAATCTAGATTCCCATTAAAATCTTCTGTAATTGCATTTGAGATATGCATAGAAGAATTGTACACAAAAGCGAACAATCAAATCTCAAAAAATATCTATAACACAAACAACATTATACAAACAATTATTATTATTAACCATTTGCTTTCGAAATTCATATCAACAATCATAATAACGATAATTGTATATTCGATCTAATTATTGAATTTCACAAATTAATAACCAAAAATTCATTAAGCACCTGACAAATGTTTTTAAATTTCCAACGGCCATCACATTAGAATCAAAAGAGCTCGAAAGCTTTTCCGGCATATTAAATTTCTGCTTAACTTAAAAGTTCAACAACAGAGCTTTCGCTCAGTCACACAGAAGACTTTGGAAGCGTCATACGCGTTTGCAACTCATTACAGAACAAAACAAAACTAAAATAATAACAAATGTCAAGTACAAACGCACCGGGTTGGGTTAATCAACAACTGTTTAGTGATTTACTAAAACATTATTACAATGATTTTGAAAGCATTGAAAATTACGAGTGCAATGCAGCGATCACCGGAGGAGAGAACTATTTGACAATTGTGCTGCGCATAAGCATTAAAATGCAACTAAAAGGTGGGTCAATGACACATTCCAAGATACATACAAGGAGAGCCAACTCAGGTTTTTTCATATGTATGTATATGTTTTTTTTTCGTATTTATCAACAGATAAGAGCATCAAAGAGATAAGTTACATATTGAAGATACCTTTGGTGAATGATCGTGGCGATGAACATGATTTTCATGAATTTTTCGTGACGGAGTCTGACATGTATGATCGTCTGATACCGGAACTGGAGGAGCTCTATACCAGACATACGAATCTCTCGGTTAAATTCAAGCCGCAGCATCTGAAATTTATTGAAAATTCGCCAAATTGTGACTATATATTAATGGAGGATCTGCGACCAAAAGGCTATATTAATCTGGAACGTATGTTGGGCTTGGGACAAACCGAAATTAAGGCAGTGCTCAAAAAATTGGCTCAGTGGCATGCGGCATCCGCTCAAAGGGTTGCAGAGTTAGAAGACTACGAAGAAAAGTATCAGAAGAGTTACATAAGTCCCGAGTGCTACAATTGGATAGAACACACGAATATTACATTTAATGTACCATTTTTAGAATGCCTGCGGCAGTACGATCTAGATCCGGGACACCAACAGTTGATAGTATGTTAAATTTATCGATAACTTTAAGTTTACGATAAAATCAAATTTTTTCAGGCAAATTACACGGATCGCATGACCGATTTGTATATGGATTTTGGTCGCATAGATAAATTTGAATTTAATGTGCTTAATCACGGTGATTTCTGGTGTAATAACTTCCTATTAAAATTGGACGCTGGCGAGATAAAAGATATATGTTTTGTTGACTTTCAATTGCCGAAGTATGGCACTCCGGCTCATGATTTATTCGGTCTGTTAATGACAACACCTAACATTCACATTAAACTGGAAAAATTCGATGATTTCATAGAGTATTATCATCACGAACTTGTAGCGCATCTAAAGCTTCTCAAATATACCTCCAAAATACTCACACTGACAGATTTGCAAACGAATCTACGGAAATATGGTCTATGGGGTGAGTTAATCTGATTGGTATAACGTAATTAGAATAATTGTTTATTCAATTATTTTTTTATTATTAAAAACTCGTGTAGCATTTGTATGCGCTCAGCGAATGCTGCCTATAGCACTGTATCCCCCCAGCCCGGATTCCAATATTGCAAACTTTATGGGTGACTCAGAGATAGCTCAGAACTTTAAGCGTAAAATGCTATCAAATCCCAACTATGTTAAACAAATTAAGCTTATATTACCTTGGCTCATTGAAAGAGGATTTATTAACTGAAAGAGCATTCTATACTAAATATTTATTGTTGTTGTTTGATGTTTATATATGTATGTTATTATATATTTTTAAAAAGCTGATCAAAGATAAAACGTTATAATTTATTTTATATACCAATCATTTTTTTAATCGCATATTTGTTTTGGTATTGTTATTCGTCAGAGAATTGTTTGGAAAGAGTAAAAGTTTTGTTTATTTTTCAAACGCTGTTTGCCTGAACGATTCAAAAGCTCATTTGTTTACGCAGAGCGTGCTAAAAGAGCAACTAAAACGAATAGGGAAAGAGAGGAACAGTAAGAGAGATGGTGATAAACAAGTATATTAACAAAAACTCTTTGTAAAGAGTTCTCAGAAAAGCTTTATCTTGAAGTTCATTTCGTATGAGCTTGAAATATTGGACAGCAAAAAGTTTGAAATAAATAATGCTGCATATGCCAGAGAAGCATTAGAAGCTCAAGAGCTGGCACCGATAAGACAGTAAAAATTACAAAAGTTATCAAAAAAGAAAGTTACATCGCCTAATCAAAATGACAACAGAATTAAAAACAGAAATTAAGGTCAGCAAAATTCCCGACTGGCTTCAAGCGGAACTATTTGAAGATCTACTAAAGGATTCTATTAGAAATTACTCCAAAACAAAACATTTTAAGGCCGAAATCGGATCAACAGAAGGCTACTCGGCGATTATGTTGCGAGTAAATATAACAGTCGAACTAGTGGGTAAGTTATCAAACGATCATAAAACTAAAAATGTGTTTTTCGTCTTACTCGAAATTTCTTTTAGATAGCATAGAAAAAGAGATTTCGTATATGTTAAAGGTTCCACTTCAGTCGGAAATATTTCAAGAGCTAACGAAGTATTATAATGTATTTGATGCTGAACGCGATATGTATAATATATATATGCCCGAATTGGAGCAAATGTATCGCGATGCTGGCGTTGAAATGAAGCTTGCACCTCGAACCTATAAGCTAAAGGGTATAAAAGCGGACTATATTCTTTTAGAAGATCTTGGATGCAGAGACTTTAAAAACATGAAACGACAGGATGGATTAGATCAGTTGCATACTGAAGCAGCTCTGCATGGATTGGCTCAGTTTCATGCCGCTTCTGCAGCGCGTGTCGCCACAAAAGGGCCTTATCCGGATAGCCTTAAGAGTAGTTACTACGTAGAGGAAAATCGTGAAAAAATGATCGAACTGCACAAACCTATGACTGATGTCTTCATCAAGAGCTGTGCAACATACGAGGGTCATGAGGCATTCATAGAACAAGTGGTAAGTAGCCTTTAAATTAAAAGAAACTCTTTTTTCAATTTCTACTTTTTCCTTTCATAGAAAGCAATAAGCCCTAAGGCAGTTGAGGGCATGTTTAATGCGGCAAAAGTGGATAATTCCGAATTTAATGTCATAAATCATGGCGATTTGTGGTGCAACAATATTATGTTCTCACATGACGCAGCAGGAACCCTCAAGGATATCTGTCTAGTAGATTTTCAAGAGTGCAAATACGGCTCAGTCGCTCAGGACTTATATTATTTCCTGTTGTCCTCAACGAAATTCGAGGATAAGCTGTCTAAATTTGATTACTATATCAAGTTTTATCATGATCATCTGGTGACAAACCTCAAGTTACTGAAGTACACAAAATCAATGCCCACGCTTCGTGAAATCCATGAACAACTCATCAAATACGGTTACTGGGGTAAGGAGAGCATAAGATTGAACTAATATATTAGCATGATAACTATTAATTTATTTTAATTCAGGTTATTCGAGCGCTACAGGCATTATGACAACAGTTCTATGCGATCCTCATGAAGACGACAGCATTGAAAAGTTTCTTACTGACAACGAAGAGAGCAATGAACTAAAGAGTTTGCTTACCACAAATCCCCGTTATCGCAAACATATCGAAGTTGTTATGCCTTGGTTGTTGAATCGAGGTGCCCTAGAGTTAAGTTAAAGTGCAATTATTTAATATGTTCAAACAAAAGTATTCAGAAGCTTACTAAATGCAATTACTATTATATTACCTAATTTTAGAAAAGTTAAATTAAATGAAATCATTTCAGAAAGCAAAACTTGTTACTTTTTTATTACCTTCGTACAATAAAATAGATGTAATGACTGTTGTAAAAAGCATACTAATCAGGTCTTCTGTCACCTGTTACCATAAAGCTTTTTTTTTAAGAAAAACTAACGACATTATAATAATTATATGTTGCCCCCAAAAAGAGAGAAACTACGTATACAAAGAAATACATATGTATGAAAGAGAATAATGCTTATGCCTATTGCAATCAAAACAAAATACTGAATATATAATGAGAATATCATAACAACCTGTCAAAAGCTTTAGATTCCATTCATTAGAACCTAACAGGTGTTTTAAGTCAGAAATGCTGATTGGTTGATAGCTTTGAATTTTTATTAATGAGCGTAAATAACATTATATATATCATTATATTATACATTATACATAACCTTTAAATGTGATGTGTACGCCAATAATTTTTTGAATTTTTTTGCTTGCCAAGGTTAAATATATCTTTTAGTGGAGCTCTCGACCATAACATTATTTAACTTTACCTTTAATATTTACATTTATTTAATTAAAATAAACAACATTATTCGATGCTCATCCAAACTATCCCATTTTTTATTTTATTCGACCAATAGTTTTTCAAGTATCTAGCACACTTCTATCACGCTTTAAAATCAAGACTTATTCCACGCATTATAAGATAACTTTTATAGGGACATTATAAATTAATGATAATATACCCACATAAGCGCTATCTAGGGGGTACTTAAATCTCTATCATGAGTATATAAGACAGTTACTTGCTTAGATAACCACAGTACTTTCACAAAATTCACTCCGACTGCAACTAAAATAAAGAGATCCCAAATTATGACGCCGAAAAGTAAAGAAACCGCGAGTGATGCGAATGTGAAGCTACCTGCGTGGCTGAAGCCAGAAATTTTTGATAACGTACTAAATAATACATTTAAAGATTTTAAGGAAATAAAAGAGTTTAGGGCGGTGCCCGGCACAAAACCAGGAGATAATTATGCTACGGTTATGCTCCGTATCGAAATAGATGTGAAACTAAAAGGTTTGTGTGAAAAAAGCATGGTGGATAAGTTGATTGTACCACAATTATATAATCTAAACAGATAATACAACTGAATCCATAACATATATGCTAAAATTACCAAATGAATCAGAGGAATATCAAGAAGCCTTTGGGAAGAATACATTTAGCATCTTCGATATGGAATATCAGATGTTCACGATATATGTGGAGGAGTTTAGTAAACTTTACCATGATGTTGGCCTAGAGGTAGAGTTCGGTGCCAAGTGTTATAAGCTGGATATTCCTTACGAACATGTATTGCTAGAGGATTTGCGACCCAAAGGATTTCAAGCCGTCAATCGACAGGCAGGTCTCGACGAGGAACATACTCTATCCGTGCTCAAGAAGCTGGCTCAATGGCATGCAGCTTCTGCTGTTCGGGTAGCTACAATAGGTCCTTATCCAAAACACATATCAGAGGGCATTTTTAATGAGGATGGTAGAGATTTTATTTGCAAAATGACCGATGATAGGTTGAAGTACATTCTTAAAGCCTTTGCTTCCACCGAGGGAAATGAGGCATATTATGAGGATTTGGTGAATATGAAAGGTCATATTACAAATAATGTTCTGGATGTTGCCCTTGTGGATCCCAACGAATTCAATGTCCTTAATCATGGTGATTTCTGGTTACCCAATTTAATGTTCCGCTATGATCAAGACACTGGGAAGCTATTGGGTTCCTGTTTCGTTGACTATCAAATGTGTAAATATGGCAATGTTGCCTTTGACTTACTTTACTTGCTAATATCCTCACCACAACTGGGACTTAAAACAAAGAAGTTTGATTACTTTATAAAGCAGTATTATGATCAATTGATTAAACATTTAAAACTATTAAACTATACTAAGAAGCTACCCAGTCTTATTGACATTCACACATCATTGCTGAAAACTGGCATTTGGGGTAAGTTTTTAAAATATGAAATATTCCTAGATTAGGTTATAAAGGATTATCTTTTTTGAAGGATTTTTGGCAGCAATTGGTGTAATGGCTGGCTGTTTGTTGGAGCAAACTGAAGTGGCCTGTTTTGAAAATTTATATGCCGATACTCCGGAGGGTTATGAATTAAGGAATCATTTATTTTTTAGTAAGGTCTACAAGGAACATATTAAGGTTATAATGCCTTGGTTACATAATCGCGGTGCTCTTCAATGCCGCATCAAGAGTAATAGTAAATAAAAAAATTAAGTAAAACGGCACTTAATTATAATTTTAATGTATTATTCAATATCCAAACTTTCAAAAATAAATATTTTTGGTAAATCCATCTAAAAATATTTCATAATTTGTACTTGGCACTTGACGATAAATTAAGTTTCCCACAATTGCTTAGAACACAGCACGAGTATCAACATTATGTTGAAATCCCAAACTATAAAGAGCTTTTTAATCAAGCTTTTGTCAATGTGTTTATCTGTATATACCGGTTACTTGGTTTACGTTTCACAGTGCTTCCACGTAAATCACAGTGTCTACATCTTAAATCTATTTGCTATACAAAACTTGATAATGTCGCCGCAAAATCAGCAAACAACAAACAATACGAATATTAAACTACCCGAATGGTTAAAGGCTGAACTTTTCGAGAAAGTGTTGATAGATACTTTTGAAGATTTCAAAGCAATAAAAGAGTTTAAAGCCGTTCCCGGCACAAAACCAGGAGATAATTATGCCACAGTTATGCTTCGAATCGAAATAGATGTGCAACTGAAAGGTGTGTAAGTTAAATATGATAAAGCTGTTTTTTATTGACATATAATCTAAACAGATAACACTACTAAATCTATAACATACATGATGAAACTACCACACGTCTCGGAGGCATATCATGAAATTTTCGGAAAGAATAAAGTCAGTATCTTTGATATGGAACGAGACATGTTTAGGATATACGTGGAGGAATTTAAACAGCTTTATCGTAATGTTGGCTTAGAGATCGAGTTTGGCGCCAAATGTTATAAGCTGGATATTCCTTATGAGCATGTTCTCTTAGAGGATCTAAGGCCTAGGGGATTCCAATCTGTCAATCGCCAGGCAGGCCTCGATGAGGAACACACCTTAACTCTGCTTACCAAGCTGGCTCAGTGGCATGCTGCTTCTGCTGTAAGGGTGGCCACAATTGGTCCCTATCCCAAGCAGTTGTCGGAAGGATTGTTTAACGGCGACGGCAAGTTTCTCATAAGCAAAATGACTGATGAAATGATACCCTATGTGCTCGGGGCATTAAAAACCATTGAGGGACATGAGTTGTACTACGATGATATCAAAAAGTTGGAAGGTCATATTACGGAACGTATTATGGATATTAGCATCGTCGATCACAATGAGTTCAATGTTTTGAATCATGGCGATTGCTGGCTCAGCAATACGATGTTCCGTTACGATCAAAATATAGGAAAATTATTGGATTGCTTTCTGGTCGACTATCAAATGTGTGCCTATGGCAGTCCCGCATTCGACTTGCTTTATTTCTTGATATCGTCGACCAAACTTGAGCTGAAAGTAAATAAATTCGATTATTTTATAAAGCAGTACTACGATCAGCTAATAAAGCATCTAAAACTACTCAACTACACTAAAAAGTTACCCAGTCTTATTGAGATACACACGGCACTTTTCAAAAAAGGCATTTGGGGTAAGTATTTGTTTACAGAACCAAAAAAAGATTATTTTGAATTACTGCTTACAACTTATAGGGTATTGGACCGCATTTGAGGTTATGGCTGGGTGTTGTCTGGAACCAACTGAAACTGCAAGTTTTGATAATCTATTCTCAGATACGCCCGAGGGAGATGCATTTAGAACTCTGTTATTCTCGGGAAAAGTCTACAAGGAACATGTGAAGGTTATTTTGCCTTGGCTACAAAATCGCGGTGCTTTACAATAGTTAAAAGTTAATAATAAGTGAAAATTTATTTTTGTTTTTTGACAATATGTTTATTTTTAATGCAAAAATGTAAAGTATATAAAGAACTTGAGGAGAGTAATGAGCTTTGGTTGAGTGCAGACGTGCTAATTATTCTCTCCGAGTTTTGTGAAGTAATTATCAATACTTATGTATATGGACAAGTCCACTCAGGTGGCAAATATTAGTGTAAGCACAATAGTGCATAATAAATTGTATGCACCAAACATTTCTTCTCAAAGTAAAAAACAACAAACTAAAATCAACTGCTTCAACAAAAAGCATTAAAACATAACGGTGCCCGCGACCGAAAAAAAACGAATCAACACTGCCGCGATCAAATAATTCTCGCTTTTCGTTGTCCGCTTTGTGTCTTGGGTCCGCTCTGCTACTGCGACGCGGCAAAGGGCCATAAACATTGACTGCGCGCACTCGACAGCCGGCTAAGCAACTACTGGTGCAAGTGCACTGAAAAATGTTATTGTCATTGCTCATTTCTCTTGCTTTGGCACCCAATGACAGATAATAACACAATAGCAAAACAACTGGCAGATATTGCCAAAAAATAATCGATGATCATCACCCATCTAAACGACGATAATGCTGCAGTTGCCGCTAAGCAACAGTGAAGACCACTCGAAAATCCTAAGACTCGAAAATCCCCCCAGAGCATCATGACGCTGCTGCAGCTCGCATGATTGCATCACAAACAAATAAAAGGAATCTATCACCGCTAGCGTCACGCCGCAAACTGAACACACAAGACGGCGAATTTAGAAACAGATTTTCACTGCTGGCGCAAGTAGATGATGACGGTACGGAGACTGATGAAACCGACTAAACCAATAACCAACTGAACCAGATACCTATGAACTTCGGGCCATCTACATCTGTCCAAGCAGCCGCTAAAACGTAGCCAAATGCCACCGCCAGCGCAACTAAAGCTGGATATAAGAAGCCCCTCCCATAGTGCTGAACGACATTGATAACATCAATGACGTATGGACGCTACTGGCAAATGTTGTTGACGAAAACAACTTAACAATCAAATCAGGTAAGGGGCGAACAATAAGGCTCCTTGCCAACGACGTGCCCAGCTATAAAAGCGATTATACGTAGGCTGGATGACTATAAAATTGAGTACCTCTCGTACCAATTAAGAGAAGAAAAGCCCTTTCGCATAGTAATTAAGGGCTTACATTACTCTACGTTAAGCCGAGAAATCATAGAGGACCTAAAAAACAAAGGACACACTGTTCTACACGTCGACAACCCAAAGAGAAAAGGCACTAGTGAACCTATGAACCTGCATTTTTTCAACTTACAATCAGCAGTGAAGAATAAGGAGGCTCTTAAAATAACAAAATCTGCAAACAAGTAGTGAGAACGGAGACTGCTCGAAGAAGCCAAGAAGTTGCACAATGTCATAGGTGTCAGGACTATCTAGTACACTTCCCTCAGACAACTTCAGTAAGCCGAGCTAACCAGTAACCAGTAACTAACCATGCGTAAAAGTCTCCACACACTCCGGGGATATCAACTTTGGAGCTATTTACAGCCGACCGAACGAGAGAACGACGACTGAAGAAATCAATGCCATCCTCAACTCTGGTGAAAGCAAATACCTGATAGGTGGAGACTAGAACGCACACCATTGGCTATGGGGTGGACGAAGCAGCAATGCACTAGGCCGCCAAATTGGCGAGTGCCTGGTACAACGCCCAGCTAAAGTTCTTGCCACTGGGTCATCTACAATATACCCCTACGGAGCAAGAGCAAGACTTCGCCATCTATCAAGGAATTCCTGACCAGCTTTATAAGCAGTATTATGATCAATTGATTAAACATTTAAAATTATTAAACTATACTAAGAAGCTACCCAGTCTTATTGACATTCACACATCATTGCTGAAAACTGGCATTTGGGGTAAGTTTTTAAAATATGAAATATTTCTAGATTAGGTTATAAAGGATTATCTTTTTTGAAGGATTTTTGGCAGCAATCGGTGTAATGGCTGGCTGTTTGTTCGAGCACATTGAAGTGGCCTGTTTTGAAAATTTATATACCGATACACCGGAGGGTTATGAATTAAGGAATCATTTATTTTTTAGTAAGGTCTACAATGAACATATTAAGGTTATAATGCCTTGGTTACATAATCGCGGTGCCCTTCAATGCCGCATCAAGAGTAATAGTAAATTAAGAAATTAAGTAAAACGGCACTTAATTATAATTTTAATGTATTATTCAATATCCAAACTTTCAAAAATAAATATTTTTGGTAAATCTATCTAAAAATATTTCATAATTTGTAAATTCAACCTCGACTACAATCAACACTTGACGATAAATTAAGTTTCCCACAATTGCTTAGAACACAGCACGAGTATCAACATTATGTTGAAATTCCAAACTATAAGAGCTTTTTATTTAAGCTTTTGTCAATGTGTTTATCTGTATATACAAAGCACGAGTATCAACTTTATGGTGAAATCCCAAACTATAAAGAGCTTTTTAATCAAGCTTTTGTCAATGTGTTTATCTGTATATACCGGTTACTTGGTTTACGTTTCACAGTGCTTCCACGTAAATCACAGTGTCTACATCTTAAATCTATTTGCTATACAAAACTGATAATGTCGGCGCAAAATCAGCAAACAACAAACAATACGAATATTAAACTACCCGAATGGTTAAAGGCTGAACTTTTCGAGAAAGTGTTGATAGATACTTTTGAAGATTTCAAAGCAATAAAAGAGTTTAAAGCCGTTCCCGGCACAAAACCAGGAGATAATTATGCCACAGTTATGCTTCGAATCGAAATAGATGTGCAACTGAAAGGTGTGTAAGTTAAATATGATAAAGCTGTTTTTTATTGACATATAATCTAAACAGATAACACTACTAAATCTATAACATACATGATGAAACTACCACACGTCTCGGAGGCATATCATGAAACTTTCGGAAAGAATAAAGTCAGTATCTTTGATATGGAAAGAGACATGTTTAGGATATACGTGGAGGAATTTAAACAGCTTTATCGTAATGTTGGCTTAGAGATCGAGTTTGGCGCCAAATGTTATAAGCTGGATATTCCTTATGAGCATGTTCTCTTAGAGGATCTAAGGCCTAGGGGATTCCAATCTGTCAATCGCCAGGCAGGCCTCGATGAGGAACACACCTTAACTCTGCTTACCAAGCTGGCTCAGTGGCATGCTGCTTCTGCTGTAAGGGTGGCCACAATTGGTCCCTATCCCAAGCAGTTGTCGGAAGGATTGTTTAACGGCGACGGCAGGTTTCTCATAAGCAAAATGACTGATGAAGTGATACCCTATGTGCTCGGGGCATTAAAAACCATTGAGGGACATGAGTTGTACTACGATGATATCAAAAAGTTGGAAGGTCATATTACGGAACGTATTATGGATATTAGCATCGTCGATCACAATGAGTTCAATGTTTTGAATCATGGCGATTGCTGGCTCAGCAATACGATGTTCCGTTACGATCAAAATATAGGAAAATTATTGGATTGCTTTCTGGTCGACTATCAAATGTGTGCCTATGGCAGTCCCGCATTCGACTTGCTTTATTTCTTGATATCGTCGACCAAACTTGAGCTGAAAGTAAATAAATTCGATTATTTTATAAAGCAGTACTACGATCAGCTAATAAAGCATCTAAAACTACTCAACTACACTAAAAAGTTACCCAGTCTTATTGAGATACACACGGCACTTTTCAAAAAAGGCATTTGGGGTAAGTATTTGTTTACAGAACCAAAAAAAGATTATTTTTAATTACTGCTTACAACTTATAGGGTATTGGACCGCTTTTGGTGTTATGGCTGGGTGTTGTCTGGAACCAACTGAAACTGCAAGTTTTGATAATCTATTCTCAGATACGCCCGAGGGAGATGCATTTAAAACTCTGTTATTCTCGGGAAAAGTCTACAAGGAACATGTGAAGGTTATTTTGCCTTGGCTACAAAATCGCGGTGCTTTACAATAGTTAAAAGTTAATAATAAGTGAAAATTTATTTTTGTTTTTTGACAATATGTTTATTTTTAATGCAAAAATGTAAAGTATATAAAGAACTTGAGGAGAGTAATGAGCTTTGGTTGAGTGCAGACGTGCTAATTATTCGCTCCGAGTTTTGTGAAGTAATTATCAATACTTATGTATATGGACAAGTCCACTCAGGTGACAAACATTAGTGTAAATATTAGTATAAGCACAATAGTGCATAATAAATTGTATGCACCAAACATTTCTTCTCAAAGTGAAAAACAACCAACTAAAATCAACTGCTTCAACAAAAAGCATTATAACATAACGGTGCCCGCGACCGAAAAATAGCGCATCAACCACTGCCGCGATCAAAGAACTCTCACTTTTCGTTGTCCGCTTTGTGTCTTGGGTCCGCCTGAACCTGAACTCCTCAAACGCTGTCGCCACAAGATGGCAAAATTAAATTGGATGCTGAATCCTAAAAGTACACTGCCGCAGCGCTGCAAACGGGAATATTTAACGCCGTGGTTGCCCCGACTTGGAGATATGGAATCCAGATCTGGGGTATTGCATCACGGACGAGCCGAAGACGCTCCAGAACTTGGCCTTGCGCCACAAGACTGGAGCGGGCTGGTACGTCCGAAACTCGACCCTTCACAAGGACCTCAGAATGGAAACCATAGACTATCAGGTTTAGGCTTCCTCCATCAGACATAATGCACGTTTGTAGCGACACCGGAGCCGGCTGGCCAGTGAGCTTGCGGCTAAACGAGTAATCAGAAGATTAAAACGCAAAAGCTTCAATGACCTCCAACAATATATTTATTAACAAAAAAAAAAAAAAAAAAAAAAAAATATTAAAGAACTTATAAATGCATTAAAAAACTTATACTATTGTGAACTAACGCAAATAGTGCTATCTTTTTAATAGCTTTATAGGTTCTTAGCAATCAAATTGATTAAACAGCTTTTCTTATTATTAGATCTACAATTAATTTTATAAAGACAAATAGTAGAAGTCATTGTTGTTGTAAATTCTTTAGGCTTAAAATGATTTTTGTGTGACAATTTTTTAGTTTCCTATTAACAAAGACTATTTTTTCATCTCTTAAATCAAATGTTGCTAACAAAATTTTGTAACAAATCAAAAGAAAACAGATGACTTGCTTCAGTGGAACGTACATATAAACAGTACTTATTTCACAATATATTCCCATATATAGAATACTTGAAAAGTATTACTACTCGTCGGGGTCAATGAACAATAAACTAATATTCAAGCTCTGAGAGCAGTAAGAGAAATTCAAGAACGTAAACAGTAAATAGTGAAGCTTTCGAAATATTTTGAAAACTTTGGTGCACACAGACACACATAAATAAATGATTTTAGAGAGGGCTAATAAAGCTTTGGGTAAATTGGTCGTTTTGCTCGGTTCGTTCACAGATAGCAAATATTATGAACATTTGTCGAACTACCGAGCGGGTTGTGAGTATAAATAAATGCAGTGTAAAAAGCTATATAGTTATTAGAAACTCGCTATTAACACTAGGGGAAACACATCTGCGTCAATTCGGAATAATTTAATTTCAAGCACAACGTGTAATTCATTTCAATTAACAACTGAAAATGGCGACAGATACGAAAACCGATAAACCAGCCAGCGTTGTGCCGGACTGGGTGCAAGGTGAACTCTTCGTGGATGTCTTAAAGGAATCGGTTAAGGGTTTCTCGAAGATTAAGAACTTCAAGGCCGCAGGCGGTATGGCAGCAGGTGAAAACTATGCGACAATTATGCTGCGTATAAATATTGATGTAGAACTGGAAGGTGAGTGACCTTAGAAAAAACTTTCTTATCGCCTTGTCTAAAAAGAAAATCTCTCGTGATATTCCAGATGGAGAGGAAAAATCAGTTTCGTATATGCTGAAACTGCCACATGATTCGGACATGTACAGAGAGATGATGAAGACAAACAATATCTTTGAGGCCGAATTCAATATGTACTCAATCATTGTGCCCGAGATGGAGCAAATCTATCATGATGCCGGTGTCGAAGTTAAGTTCGGTGCCAAAGCTTATCAGTTAAAGGGCGCGAAATCAGACTATATACTCCTGGAAGATCTAGCTCCTAGAGGTTTCAAAAACACTAATCGCAGAGAGGGCTTGGATCAGGCACACACTGAGGTGGCGCTGCAAAAGCTTTCCATGTGGCATGCCGCCTCGGCGGTACGTGTGGCCACAAAGGGTCCATACTCGGATCAGCTTATGGTTGGTTTTTACAAGGAGGAATTACGTCAAATGATGACAGAGATGAATACCAATTTGGCATCAAAATTCATTAAATGCAGTCATATGTACGAAGGCAACGAGGAATACATAGAACGTGTGGTAAGTGTTGCAAAATGCATTTAGAATGTAATAAGTAACTGTTTTGATTTCATTTATATAGAAAGAGATACAGCCTCAGCTTACCGATCGTATGTTTAAGTTGTGCAAAATCGATCCAAAGGAATTTAATGCCCTCAATCATGGTGATTTTTGGAGTAATAATATGATGTACTCCCATGACTCTTTTGGCAAAATCAAAGATTTTGTTATGGTGGACTTTCAAATACCGAAATTTGGAAGCATTGCTCAGGATTTGTTCTATTTCCTAATGTCTTCGACAAGGCTCGAGGATAAGCTGACTAAATTCGATTATTATATCAAGTTCTATCATGAATGCTTAGTAGAACATCTGACGTTACTTAAGTATCCAAAACATGTGCCTACACTGCGCGAATTGCACATGACGCTCTTCAAATATGGTTTTTGGGGTAAGTTCAAATCAGATTCAATATATTTTACTATATTTTTAAATAACATTATCTACTTGTTAACAGGTTATCTGACCGCCACAGGTGTTATGAGTGCCGTTTTGGTTGATCCTACGGAAACAGCCAGCTTTGAAAACTTCATCAGTGATTCCACAGAAGGCAATGATTTCAAAACATTGCTCTATTCCAATGCCCGGTATCGTAAGCATATCCAACTCATTATGCCCTGGCTGCTTAACCGTGGCGCCTTTGATGATATGTAATGCAGTTGTTATTTATAATAAGCGGACAGTCTGTTCGATAAGTGCTTATGTGTTATTTCTACATTATCAGTTTTCGATAAGTCACAATCGCCAAGTGGAATTTAAAACAACGTGACAAGTTTATATTTTGTAGAAAGATAAAACATTTGGCCAAGTATTATTAATAAAAGTAAACTAGCAAACTGGTTTTTCTATGTGAATTAATCAATCAGGCAATGTATTTTGTAATTGGTAGACTTACCTAACAAAAAGTTAATCGTTAGTCTAAAATTAGATAACAAATATTCGAGGAAAAGCGTGAAGTGCCAGAGCTTTACTCAAAAGCTTTAGAACAAGTCATATAATCAAGCAAAACACAAAAGATAGTATGATAGAATTAGCAATAACAAAAATAAACTATATAATGATCATGAGCAAAATAATTTGAATGTAATGAATCGGCATTTAAATTAATCAACTAATTAATATAATGATGGAAATGAAGTAATAACAAACTCTTATATGACAAGATTATAAAATTATATTATTATACTAACAATAATAAATATAATTTATACCCACCTCAACAGAACACATTACTTATCTACAAGAAAGCTAAATATTTAAAAGTGAAAAGAAACTAGTGATACTCCGTAGAGTCTTTAGAGAACCTAACGGTTGTAAAGCCTCTGTACTTCATTTTCGGCAATATTTGAATAACATCTACAAAACACAATAGCTTTTTTACCAAGTATGGTGCAGAGATTTTTCAGAGATCAGAAATTAAAGAGAAGCACAAATGAAGAGAGCGCACTGATTACTTAAAAAATCAGCGATAGTGATTAAAGAGAGAGAGAGAGAGAGAAAGAGACGAAAAAGCTTTCTAGTTAAAATATAAAGTGCCGAAAAAAGCTAGATAACCATTAGAATCGCATTGGCAAGCGCCGGAAACACAACGCTACAAAGGTAACGACTTCGTAATAAAATGTTATTGTTTAACAACAAATAAACACACAAAATATGTCTGCTGAAACGACAATGGATCCACCCTCTGTCGCCCCCGCGATTAATTGGAAGTATTTAAAGTCTGTTAAGAACCGGCTTTAATTCCCCAAAACTGTATCAATAGCCAGCTAGCAAATCGGTCACTCAGGGATGGATGCGACCTGGATACAGTGCTGGCCGGTTAACAAAAATTTATATTTTTGTGTACGAATAACTAAACAAAAACAAGCGGGTAAAAGGTAAATCTTTACAGAATCGGACAACTATAGGACATACAAAGGTGGAAAAGGTGGAAACATTTACCCCCCAATGCACCCTCCCTACCTATGGGTCGGTATTTTTTCATTTAATTGCCGACCCCCTATACACTACAACACTATCAACAACAACTAACCCCGACATCAAAACACAATCGTCTCACCCACACATAAATATCTACTCAAACATGTTATATAAACAGTACATACTTATATTTATTCATTTAAAACTATACATGGTTTTCTTAAATTAAATTTACTTTATATAAATAAAAAAAAATAATGAATAAAGTATTTAAACAAATAAATAAACAAAAATTAACATGAACTAATAAACGTAAACTATATAAACGACACACGAAACGTAGAAAGAGTGATCAACTAAATGAATTAAATGATATTAAATAAATAGGGGCGGGGATAAATCGCTACATAAATAAATTAACTAAGGCTAATTCTGGCCTTCGACAAACGACCGCGGCCCACTGTGCCTGTGACGGCGGCTGTCTGGCTGTTGCGCAAGCGCTGATGAATAATTATTTTTCTACGGGCACAAACTTGAGACCCCTTGACGGGTTTGTTGATCCTTGTCCGGTGGTCTCTCGCATCTGCTTTGGCCTCTGGAACTGCTGCCTGGGCCACTGCTGGTGTCTGTGGAACTGCTGCCTGGACGGGCTGATTCTGTCCAGTGTTCCGTGCAAATCCTCTCGCTACACTTGCACTAATTTGTTCCACTGTTTATCTTGTGTTCTTATTTTAATTTCTTATCATATCCGCGTACAATTTATTGATTAAGGCGAGCAGAAAAACTATCCGGTACTCGATCACATGGTCACCAAAAATTCGCTATCTCATGCCTTTTCTTTTTTTTTTCCTGTTCATTCTCTCAAAACCTCGACATCAATCGCATACCTTCGCCTACGCGACCCTCCAACCCTCGTTCGACATTCCCAACCATCGATAGCCCATCGCCGACCATAACACCACACTCCGGTTCGCTCGTGTGCGCTGCGAACAGGAGTGCTAAAAGAAGGCGTCTGCTCACCAAGCTGCCCAACGCAGGCCACCGCCCACGCCCTGAAATTAAGAGTCTCATGCTCTACCAACTGAGCTAGTCGGGCACAGATCCAACGCTCGGGGGTTACTGCTTGAGATCCTTAGCGTGGATCGATCGGATTTCCCTGCAGTGTCTCCAGTTCATATAGACAACGTCCTACTGGCCTCACTACCCGGCACTTGGTGTAACAGCGGCAGAACTTCGCGTTGAGGTTGTTCGCGAAGTCACTCATCACGAAATTACGCTTATACACTTCCTGCCCTGCCGTGTATTGAACGTCTCGCGCCTTCAGGTCGTACTGCCTCGCTGATTTCTCATACGCCCGATGTAGTGTCTCTTGGATGCGAGCACGGTATATTTGCTGCTTCGCTGACCTCTCTAAGGGCTTGATGGTCGAGTCGCTAACATCGCCAAGCCTCTTGGCTAGGCTATACTCGTTGCCGTGACTCATCATGTGCTGTCCGAACAATGCGAAATATGGAGAGGTTCCGGTCGCGGAGTACACTGCACTTCGCAGCGCCATCGCGATCTCGGGCAACGCCTCGTCCCACACCGTCTGGTTGGCGCCAATATGCACTCGTATTGCTGCCAACACCGACTGGTTAACACGTTCGGACGCGTTCGCTTGTGGGGCATAATTCCCGGTGCGGCAGTGCTTTATCCCGTAGTGTTCTAGCATCGCTAAAAACTCCTGTGACACGAACTGCTTTCCGTTGTCGGTGTGGACAATTTCGGGGACTCCATACGCCGAGAACACATCTTCTCTTAGCCGGATGACCGCTGCCGCTGTCGCCTTCGGTATCGCCTTTAGCCAGACAAATTTGCTAAAATGGTCTAGCACCACTAGAATGTAGGCGTTGCCCTGGCGAGAACGTGGGTACCTGCCCAAGAAATCCGCATATAGCCTTTGCATTGGCCGCTCCGTCACCATCTCCTTGCCCAACCTCGGCCTTACAATCTGCGTGCTGTGTTTGGTTTCTTTGCAGACTTCGCACCCGAGCACATGTGCTCGTACTTGCACTGCCATCCTCGGCCAGAAGTAGAATTGGCGCAGCCTTGCCAATGTTCGGGCTATGCCTCCGTGCATCCCCTAAACACCGTCGTGTGCCTGGTAACTCTTCGCTTTCCGTCCCGCGCGAACTGGGACCTCTTGAAAAGTAGGCCGTTCTCAATCCGGAGATCGGGAAAACGCTCCGATTCTGCGCGCACCAACGCCAACCGACTCTGGTACTCTTCGCTGTCGTCTCGAACTCGATCAAGTTGAGCTCTTCCACCTCACACGGTCGAGAGAGCATATCGGCTACCACGTTCTCCTTCCCTTTACGGTGTTCGATTTGAAAATCAAACGTCTTTGGCGCTAGGGACCATCTCGCCAGTCTTCCACTCAGGTCTTTGAGTGACATTAGCCACTGCAACCTCGAATGGTCCGTAATGACCGTGAACGGCATTAGCTCCACGTATGGCTTAAATCGCTCTATCGCCTTCACCGCTGCGAGGCTCTCCTTCTCCGTTACGCTATAATTCAACTGGGCTTCACGCAGCTTCGCTGAAAAGAACGCAATGGGTCGATCTGCACCCTCGTCGTCACGCTGAAAGAGAACTGCACCAGGTGGCTTGCGTCGCACTGGGATGAAATAGGGCCGGCGAAAATCTGGGTGCACTAGGACCGGCGCACAGGTAAGTGCCTCCTTCAACTTATGGAATGCCTCGACTGCTTCAATCGACATTTCAAACTTCTTGCCGATTTTTAGGCAATCAGTCAGCGACGCAGAAAGGCTCGAGAAATCTCGGATGAATCGCATGTACCAACCTGCAGTTCCCAAAAATCTCCTTAGTTGCTTAGTGGTTCTGGGGACGGGAATCTGGACTATTGCCTCCACCTTGCTCGGATCCGTTCGTAGAGCTCCGTCACCAACAATGTACCCTAAATACCTCAGAAATTTGAAGCAAAACTTCGATTTCTGCAAGCCGATGGTCAGATTGGCCTCCTTCAAACACTGTGCTACTTTCTTCAACAGCTGCACAAAGATGCGGGCGATGACCAGCAGGTCATCCAAATAGACGAACACGCGACTCCGCAGACGTTGTGGTATCACCCGGTCCATCAATCGAAAGGCATCATCCGGAATTGATAAAGCGGACGGTCCGGAATGGTGAATGCGGTGTGTGCTCTGCTCTTGGGCTCCAACTCAATCTGCCAGAATGCGTGTTTCAAATCGATGGTGCTGATGAAGATAGTGTCATCCACGCGACTTAGGATAGACTCAATATTCTGTAACGGGTAAGCATCTTTTACGGTTACACTGTTCAGCTTACGAGCGTCTAAGCACAACCTATTTTTCCCAGGTTTTCGTACCAGCGTTGTCCTGTTGCTCCAGGGACTATCGCTTGGCTCTATGACGCCAAGTCGAAGCATTTCGTCTACCTCCGCGAAAAGAAGCTGCTGCACCGCTGGTGACACTGGATAATAACGCTCCTTCACTGGTACGGTGCCTTCTATCAGCTCGATCGTATAACGCTCCATGTGAGTTTTTCCTAATCCTTCGTACGCGCCTTGGCGCGCTGCAACAGGCAGTCGTGTCGACCACCTCGGCCTTGGTAAGGGCTCGCTGTTGGCTTTCTTAAAAATATCCTTAACTGTCATGCGATCCTTACTGCTGCTGCTTAATCCTAACATGTCTGGTGGAGAGGATTTTATTGGTTTCTTAACCGTGGCATTGAGCGCGCCTCCTCTGCCTGCGTCATGCTCTGCATCTCGTTTCCCGAACGACATTTTGGCCATTTGGGCAATACCACTCCTGGGAGTCCACATTTATAACAAAATATATTTCTCACCATGGCTTCGCACTCCCAAAAGGTATGCCTTCGCTGTGCACAGTTCCAGCACGTAATCGCGTTGCGGTCGCCGCTACCGCCTCTAGGCCTGTGCAGTGCCTCAACTGCCTCATCCGGTGCAACCTCTGCCGTGGCTTCTTCCTCATCATAGAACGCCTCGTTTACCTGGAAACGGTCTCTAGTCCTACCGACTGATTTTGCTGTGGTTTGACTTCTCGACCAACGTGAAGACAGCATTCTCTCGGCGTCATGGCATTCTTCACGCAGTCTCTTCAAGTCAGTGATCCACATTGGATAGATTATCCGCGAGATACCGTCCCGTATATTTACCTTCACGATCTTGATTAGGGGTACCTCCAAACTCGACCTGAGAGCAAACATGGCCTGGAGATAATCATCGATGCTCTCTCCTGGCTTTTGTCGCCTCTCGCGAAGCTCCTTCTCGCTCTGCTTGCTCGCGCTGCTCGGACTCCAGAGCGCGGTTGCCGACCCAGAATCCTTGTGCAGCTCCAGCTGCTTTCGCTGAGGCGCCTCGCGATCAGGCGGTGGTGCTGCGTTCCGTCCGGGCGGTGGACGAACAGTTGGCTGTGTCTCTCTCGGCCCTGATAGATGTGTATTCAGGCTGCTTTCTCGGATTGCCTGCATATACTCCAGCATCTCACGCCTATGTTCTTCTTGGAGCACGGCCATTCCCGTCGCCATAACGGTCTGGAAAGTTTCCCGCACCTCTGTTAGAGCTGAATTTATCGCGGCCCTCAGTTATTTGCAAATCCAGTGGAGCTGGCTGTTCCTGTGCCGTCGTTGAGCAGCTGCGTTTTGGCACTGCTCCTAGGCTGTTGGGATGTGTATCTCCGCCTACTGCTCCTGCCTCCGAGATATCCATTTCCTCTCGTGGCGACGTGTCTTTGGATGATGTGTCGGTTTGTAAATTTCGAGCTTGGGATGTCGAACGAGTGATAGGAGCCATTAATTCGGTCCCTCTACTCCGATTGAAAGTCGCACTACGCTTATCCCTTCTTTATTCCACTATAATTTCCTTCTCCCCACGCATTTTCTTTCTATTTCCTATTACGCTAATTTTTCTCTTTCTTTTACCGATACTGGGACGACATATAATTACGGGGTGAGACGAACATGAAACATGATACGGGTATGGTAAGTGTTGAGTGTACCTACATTGGTCCTAATCCTAAAATTGTCCTACTCCTATATCACAGTTGGGCTATTGAAACTAAAACATTGACATTTACATACATGGCCTGGCAGGAAACGAAATACCGGTCCTGAAGGAAATGACACGGACCTTAGCCTTGACACATATAGACGTATAAGTTAAGTTAAACTGAAATATTGATATTTACATACATGGCCTGGCAGGAAACGCAATGCCGGTCCTGAAGGACATGACACGGACCTTAGCCTCGACACATATACACGTAATATTACTGATACTATAAACTGAACATATACTGTGACTCCACTAGCGTCTTTCATTATATTTTCTTGATTGGGCGCCATTTGTTATGAACCGGCTTTAATTCCCCAAAACTGTATCAATAGCCAGCTAGCAAATCGGTCACTCAGGGATGGATGCGACCTGGATACAGTGCTGGCCGGTGTAACAAAAATTTATATTTTTTTTTACGAATAACTAAACAAAAACAAGCGGGTAAATGGTAAATCTTTACAGAATCGGACTATGGGCCGGTATTTTTTCATTTAATTGCCGACCCCCTATACACTACAACACTATCAACAACAACTAACCCCGACATCAAAACACAATCGTCTCACCCACACATAAATATCTACTCAAACATGTTATATAAACAGTACATACTTATATTTATTCATTTAAAACTATACATGGTTTTCTTAAATTAAATTTACTTTATATAAATAAAAAAAAAATAATGAATAAAGTATTTAAACAAATAAATAAACAAAAATTAACATGAACTAATAAACGTAAACTATATAAACGACACACGAAACGTAGAAAGAGTGATCAACTAAATGAATTCAATAATATTAAATAAATAGGGGCGGGGATAAATCGCTACATAAATAAATTAACTAAGGCAAATTCTGGCCTTCGACAAACGGCCGCGGCCCACTGTGTCTGTGACGGCGGCTGTCTGGCTGTTGCGCAAGCGCTGATGAATAATTCTTTTTCTACGGGCACAAACTTGAGACCCCCTTGACGGGTTTGTTGATCCTTGTCCGGTGGTCTCTCGCATCTGCTTTGGCCTTTGGAACTGCTGCCTGGGCCACTGCTGGTGTCTGTGGAACTGCTGCCTGGACGGGCTGATTCTGTCCAGTGTTCCGTGCAAATCCTCTCGCTGCACTTGCACTAATTTGTTCCACTGTCTATCTTGTTTTCTTATTTTAATTTCTCAAATCCGCGTACAATTTATTGATTAAGGCGGGTAGAAAACTTTTAGGTACTAACGATCACATGGTCTTAATTAGCTATCTCCTCTCTCTCCTCTTCTTTCACCCCTTTCGGCCATTACCCTCAAAACGCCGACACCAATCGCATATCTTCGCCTACACGGCTCTCCAACCCTCGTTCGACATTCACAACCATCGATAGCCCATCGCCGACCATAAAAATGTAGGTTATATAACTGCAACTAGTGTTATGAGCGGCATTAAAAACCATTGAGGGACATGATTTGTAGTACGATGATCTCAAAAAGTTGGAAGGTTATATTACTGAAAGTATTATGGATATTGGGGTCTCCGATCACAATGACTTCAATGTTTTGAATCATGGCGATTGCTGACTCAGCAATACGATGTTCCGTTTCGATCAAAATATAGAAAAATTATTGTATTGCTTTCTGGTCGACTTTCAAATGTGAGTCTATGGCAGTCCCACATTGGACTTGCTTTATTTCCTGATATCCTACACTAAAAAGTTACTCAGTTCATTTGGGGTAACTATTTGTTTACAGAATCAAATAAAAATTATATTTAATTACTGTTTACAACTTATAGGGTATTAAACCGCTTTTGGTGTTACGGTTGGGTGTTGTCTGGAAACAACTAAAACTGAAACTGCAAGTTTTGATAATCTACTCTCAGATACGCCCGAGGGAGAACTCTGTTATACTTGGGAAAAGTCTATAAGGAACATGTGAAGGTCGTCTTACCTTGGTTACAAAATCACGGTGCTTTACAATCTCAAGTTAATAATAGGTGATGTAATGATGTAATGTAAACGACAAAAAATGTTTATTTATATACAACTTTTATGAATTGAATATATCATGTTTGATTGTACTACAAAAATAAAAAATTTGCTTTTATTTATAAAGAACTTAAAATTAACGAAAGAACTGCTAACATTAGAAAAGCGTTCAAGTTGCAATCAATTTAATTAAAATGTTCGTTAAACAGTTCAGTAAAAGTCATTGTTTAATGCAAATTCTTTAAGCTTAGAATGATTTTTGTGTGACATTTTTTTAGTTATATATTAATCAGTTTACCAGTTTTTTATTAATTATTTATATATACCAAGAAACAATTAGATAGAACTATCGCCAAAAATCCTTTAGTGGGTTGGAAAATTTCAACAAAATTTCGCTATTTTTGCAGCAAAATTAAAAGATAACAAATACTACTTTTAATCAGTGGAACTTACTTATAAACAATACGTATTTTACAATATTTTCCCATGTATAGATGAAATTAAAATATATTACAACTTGTCGGAGTCAATGAACAGGTAACCAGCATTTAATCTCTGAGACAAATTAAAGAATGAACAAGTAAGAAGGCTCTAGTCGAGTACGCTCGACTAGAAGATACCCTTAACCCTTGATCATACAGACGGACAGACGGACGGGCTGACAGACATACACATATGTACATGTACTACTGAACCAATGATGGCTTGATGGCTTCATATCTCCTGTGTTTCTTAACCGATTTTAATGAAATTTTTACAGAAGTTCATTATTTTGCTTATAGTTTCAATCCCCAGTTTTTTTTTTAATTCAAGAATTTTTTGTTATCGATTACATGTGTATATCGTAAACCTGAAAAGTTATCGAAAATTTGAAACAAACTTGTCATGTCTAGGGATTAGGAGAGCTCATATCCAAAATCTGGAGACTCTAGCTTTTTTAGTTCCTGAGATCGACGCGCTCATACATACGGACAGACGGACATGGCCAAATCGACTCGGCTGTTGGTGCTGATCAAGAATATATATACTTTATGGGGTCGGAGAAGCTTCCTTCTGCCTGTTACATACATTTGCACAAAAACATTATACCCTTTTTTTTACCCATTTCATGGGTTAAGGGTATAAAAAGTAAATAGTGAAGCTTTAGGTATATTTTGATAGCTTTGGCACACACAGACACACATAGACAAATGTTCTTAAAGCTTTGGATAAATTTGTGGTTCGCTCAGTTCCTTCACAGATAGCAAATATTATAATCATTTGTGAACGTACCGAACGAGTTGCGAGTATAAATAAATGCAATGTAAAAAGCTATAAAGTTATTAGAAACGCGCTGTTAACACCACGGAAAAAACAACTTACGGAAAAAACAACTGCGTTAATTCGAAATAATTTAATTTCAAGCACAACGTGTAATTTATTTCAATTAACAACTGAAAATGACGACAGATACGAAAACCGATAAACCAGCCAGCATTGTGCCGGACTGGGTGCAAGCTGAACTCTTCGTGGATGTCTTAAAGGAATCGGTTAAGGGTTTCTCGAAGATTAAGAACTTCAAGGCCGCAGGCGGTACGGCAGCAGGTGAAAACTATGCGACAATTATGCTGCGTGTAATTATTAATGTGGAACTGGAAGGTGAGTGACCTTAGAAAAAACGTTTTTATCGCATTGTCTAAAAAGAAAATCTCTCGTGATATTCCAGATGGAGAGGAAAAATCAGTTTCGTATATGCTGAAACTGCCACATGATTCGGACATGTACAGAGAGATGATGAAGACAAATAATATCTTTGAGACCGAATTCAATATGTACTCAATCATTGTGCCCGAGATGGAGCAAATCTATCATGATGCCGGTGTCGAAGTTAAGTTCGGTGCCAAAGCTTATCAGCTAAAGGGCGCGAAATCAGACTATATACTCCTGGAAGATCTAGCTCCTAGAGGTTTCAAAAACACTAATCGCAGAGAGGGCTTGGATCAGGCACACACTGAGGTGGCGCTGCAAAAGCTTTCCATGTGGCATGCCGCCTCGGCGGTACGTGTAGCCACAAAAGGTCCGTACTCTGATCAGCTTATGGTTGGTGTCTACAAGGAGGAATCACGTCAAATGATGAAAGAAATAAATACTAATTTGGCATCAAAATTCATTAAATGCTTCCAAATGTTCGAAGGCAACGAGGAATACATAGAACATTTGGTAAGTGATTAAATACTATAAAAATTATATGAAAGTTAATTTTTTTCTTATTTAGAAAGAGGTGCAGCCACAGATTACCGATCGCACGTTCAAGTTGTGCAAAATCGATCCGAAGGAATTTAATGCCCTCAATCATGGTGATTTTTGGAGTAATAATATGATGTACTCCCATGACTCTTTTGGCAAAATCAAAGATTTTGTTATGGTGGACTTTCAAATACCGAAATTTGGAAGCATTGCTCAGGATTTGTTCTATTTCCTAATGTCTTCGACAAGGCTCGAGGATAAGCTGACTAAATTCGATTATTATATCAAGTTCTATCATGAATGCTTAGTAGAACATCTGACGTTACTTAAGTATCCAAAACATGTGCCTACACTGCGCGAATTGCACATGACGCTCTTCAAATATGGTTTCTGGGGTAAGTTCAAATTCAAAATATATTTTCTTTATTATTAATATTATCTACTTGTTAACAGGTTTTCGGACTGCCACAGGTGTTATGAGCGCCGTTTTGGTTGATCCTACGGAAAAAGCCAGCATTGAAAACTTCCTCAATGATTCCACAGAGGGCAATGATTTCAAAACATTGCTCTATTCCAATGCCCGGTATCGTAAACATATCCAACTCATTATGCCCTGGCTGCTTAATCGAGGCGCCTTTGATGACATGTAAGCAGTCTGTTCAATAAGTACTTATGTGTCATTTCTACACTATCAGTTTTCAATGAGTCACAGTCGCCAAGTCGAATTTTAAACTGTAACAAGGTGTCAAGTTTCTATTTTCTACAAAGATAAGACAAATGGCCAAGTATTAATAAAAGTAATGTGTTGGGAACTAGCAAACGGGTTTTTCTATGTGAATTAATCAATCACTTGGTAATTGGTAGGCGAAATTAAATGGAAGTACCTAATCGTTATGTTACAAGTAAGAAGGCTCTAGTCGAGTAAGCGAGAAGATACTCTTAACCCTTAACGTGTACCAATGCTTGATGACTTCATATATCCGGTGTTTCTCAACCGATTTAAATAAATTACAATTACAGAATTAAATAATTTTGTGAACGTTTTCAATCCCTATTTTTTAGTATTCCAAATTCACTATTTCATGGGTTAAGGGTATAAAAAGTGAGTATAATCAATAAGCATACAATCGATTGTATGCTTAGTGGTATAATCAAGCAAAACACCAAATATAGTATGATGAAATCAGCAACAAAAAAAAAAACAAAATAAAAAAATTATGAAGATCATGAGCGAGATCAATGAGCTTTGGTTGAGTGCAGACGTTCTAATTATTCGCTCCGAGTTTTGTGAAGTAATTATCAATACTTATGTATATGGACAAGTCCACTCAGGTGGCAAATATTAGTGTAAGCACAATAGTGCATAATAAATTGTATGCACCAAATATTTCTTCTCAAAGTAAAAAACAACAACCTAAAATCGACTGCTTCAACAAAAAGCATTATAACATAACGGTGCCCGCGACCGAAAAATATCGCATCAACCACTGCCGCGATCAAAGAACTCTCGCTTTTCGTTGTCCGCTTTGTGTCTTGGGTCCGCTCTGCTACTGCAACGCGGCAGAGGGCCATAAACATTGACTGCGCGCACTCGACAGCCGGCTAAGCAACTATTAGTGCAAGTGCACTGAAAAATGTTATTGTCATTGCTCATTTCTCTTGCTTTGGCACCCAATTACAGATAATAACACAATAGCAAAACAACGCCGCAAACTGAGCAAATAAGACGGCGAATCCAGCAACAGATTTTCACTGCTGGCGCAAGTAGATGACGACGGTACGGTGACTGATGACGCTTCCGAAACCGACGAAACCAAAGACAAACAGAACCAGACACCCATGGACTTCTGGCCATTTACTTCTGCCCAAGCAGCTGCTAATAGGAAGCCAAATGCCACCGCCAGCGCAACTAAAGCTGGAAATAAGAAGCGTCTCCCATAGTGCTGAACGACATTGATAAAATTAACAAAATCTGCAAACAAGTAGTCAGAACGGAGACTGCTCGAATAAGCCAAGAAGTTGCACAATGTCATAGTTGTCAGGACTACGGGCACACTGCCAATGCGTTAAATGCGGCGATAACCACAAGTCTGCTGACTGCGGCAGGCCTAAAGATGTCCCAGCTACATGCGTGCATTGTAGTGGTAGCCACCCGGCGAATTACAAGTGCCTACGGTACAGTGAATATTTAAGGAGAGTAGGAGCCCCAAAAGCCGTTACCACAAGCGCCCCGGCAGCGATAAGAACAAAAACAGACATCTCGCCCAAGGTGAATAAATACGGGCAATCCTACGCATCTGTGGCTAGAAACGCAGTCGTAACGCCTCACCACACACGCAGCAATGGCAATCTACACACTGCCAATAAACAAGGTGGATCAGCATATGAAAGGTTGCAACAACAAATAAGGGAGCAACAGGAACATAGACAAGCCGGACATCAACAACAGAACATACCGGGTAACGAAGACGAAATTCTTTTAGCCATCCAAAACACTAATCGAGCCATTGAAAGGTTAGCTGATTTGCAGCAGCAAATTCTAACCCTCTTGACCGCATTTCTCTTCAGTTGAACTCAAATTTAAAGATCCTTACCTATAATGCCAATGGCATCACCGGAAAGCGCTAATACAAAAATATGATATACAGGTCATTTTTTTGTCTGAAACCAGGACGAATGGCTGAACCCTTCCAAGGATCTTTGGATTCGAGGCTTATACACTGGGCTGAGAATCGTAAAAGTCTCCACTGACTCAGGGGATATCAACTTTGGAGCTATTTACAACAGACCGTACGAGAGAACGTCGACTGAAGAACTCAATGCCATCCTTAACTCTGGTGGAAGCAAATACCTGATAGGTGAAGACTGGAACGCGCACCATTGGCTATGGAATGGACGAAGCAGCAACGCACGAGGCCGTCAAATTGCCGAGTTCCTGGTACAACGCCCAGCTAAAGAGAAGACTAAATGAAAGCATCCACCTCAACATGGAAATCCAATCTTGTTTGGATGTCGAGGATGCAATTGATCTGTTCAGCGCTAAAATTCAATCGGTCGCAAACGAATCAACCCCTCCCCCCGTAAGCTGGCGACAAGACACTACTGAAAACATTTTGCCATTGGAGATAACTAACTTGCTCAGGTACTAGAGAAGATGCAGGCGAAGATATTAGGCAACGCCTAACCCACAGGATAAAACGGAATGGCATAGATCAGAGAGGGAGTTAAAAGAGGCACTTCGAAGGTGGAAAAGTAAATCTATTACCAGGCGACTCGAGAGTGCGGACTGCACCCGAGAAGCGGGAACCTTTCTCTGGCGCGCCACACGTAACTTTAAGCGTCAACACTGGAAAGCTGTGCCACTCCGACTCACTGACAATAGGCACTGTCATTCCGACGACAAGCAAGCTGAATTGGCAATCACCTGGAAGAACGCTTCACATCGTTGGAGTACTGGAGACCCCACTTCAAATGTCACGGGCTCCTCTGCTTGAACAGCAGGTATACCGGCTAAAACCCCTCTCCTTGAACCTCAATGGCCGACCCACTCGACTGACCTTGTGTGGCCCTAAAGGCCTCTTCTTCTTACTCCCTCATGTCGGACTCGGACTCACTTTGATCTCGGTCCAGGTCGGCTTTCTTTGCTCTCAGAACTCTCTGTACGTATTGGGCCACACGGCCCCAATTCCTCCCTCTTCGGGTCATGACGTCAACTATGTTATCGGGCGTGGTTTCTTAGCGTCAGGCGCTGCCATTTCCATTTGCTGCAACTAAAGAACGTGTGATCAGCGTTGTCGGGCGATGCTGCCTTTCCCATTCTGTATAGGGAATGGCAGAAGTAACCATGTCCCGACAGAAGCTGTGTTAGGTAGTAATCTACCTCATAAGACGCGCAGTCCATCTCCCCCTACTTTCCCCTTCCCAATAATTCTGCCATGCGCAGAGAGTGTTGGCTCTCTCTTCCTGGGAGACAATTTCCCCTTCCCCTGCACTTCTCCTTAAGTACACCATCCGCCGCTCCTTAGCCAGAAGGTGTATTGGTGCCACACCAGCGATCACCAACACTGCAGGCTCCGAGACCGTACGGTAAGCTGAAGCCAGTCTCAAAGCACCTTTTCGTTGGACCTGTGCGAGCTTCCTCCGATACATTTATTTTCAAAGGGAATCGGCTCATATCTCCGCCCCATAGAGCAGCACTGACTGAACCGCGCTCATCAGGAGGCGACGTCTGCTGGAAGTCGGGCCCCCGACATTGGCCATAAGCCTACTGAGCGCGGTCACGCCACGTGCATCTTTGTCTGCCGCCTGTTTTATGTGTGGGAAGAAGCTCAGCTTGGTGTCTATCAAGATACCAAGATACTTGACCGCAGGCTTCGACATCATCGTAGCCTCCCCGACTCTCACCGGAAGAATCGTTGGTATCCTTTTCTTGGTCAGGACTACCACTTCTCTCTTGTTCAGCGCCAGTGATAGCACAGTATCTATCCATCTCGCCGAGTTAAACGCATTCTTTATGTCGAGAGTCACAAGGAGAACCACCCGGCGCGAGAAGTGATTATGGTCCTCTGCTCTCTATACTGCTGCGACTACGCCAAGGACAGCGTCTCTGGTGGACCGGTCCGCCCTAAACCCGTACCGCCTCAGCAAGAGTCCCCCGCATTACGAATTGCTGTCGTTAATCTGGCCTTGATCAGCTTCTCAATTATCTATCCAGATGTATCCAGCATACACAACGGCCGGTAGGACGCTGGGGACTCCTGATTACCCTTTCTTTTGTCGATTAGCACCAACCTTGCAGTTTTCCAACGGAAGAAGAAAACTCCATCCCCTTGGCAATCATTGCACATACGCAGAAGCATCCCTGGGTGCTGGTGATAGACCGGATTAAGGGCCTCATTCGGTATCCCATCCGGGCCTGGTGCCTTCTTATCCTTCATCGTGAGAACCGCTTTTTCCAGTTCTACCTGTGTGAAGACAGGAATCTCTGGGTACATTCCCTTTGTGGTCTGATCGGATGCTGTGGAAACAGCGCGGCAGCTATATTCTCCATTTGCACGGCTTCTTTGGCTTCAACTGATTTCAGGGCCCCCAGTTTTCGAGTCACAAGTTTGTAACCCTTTCCCCAGGGTCCTTTTCTATGTCTGCCACCAGCTCCCTCCAGCAGCAGGCCTTGCTCCGGTTAATGGCCAGTCTTAATTCCAGTCTCGAATAAGCGGTCCGAGGTTCTCCGAGGCGAATGAGAAGTCGGGTATTCTTTCCCCATATCCCGGTCGCCGAAAAGTCGTCGCATTCCCATCATTCAAAACCAGAAGCCCCGCTCTCGCTACCATCTCCATATCGAGCTTACCCCGGGCGTCGGGGTAAGGCATACCCTATTCTAGCGCCCTTGCGTTAAAGTCTCCGGCGACCACTTTGTATCCTGAAGCCGCCATCACCGCGTCTTCAAGGCCCTCTAGCTGTCCTCTGTAGCTTTGGATCGGCTGATTCGGCGTGAGATAGCAGCTGAAAAAAGTTGTCGTCCCGCACCACACCCAGACAAACTCGTTACCTCGACCGTGAGCGGCAACATGGGCCTTCCCGGGTTCCAGCACCCAGATGGCTGCAGTACCAAGAAGATCTGAGTACCAAGAGGAGGGCTCCCTACTACGGTACTGCTCTGTTAGCAGTAGAGATCAACCCTCTTCTCTACAGCAAACTGGTGTAGCAAATCGTTGGCAGTTCGGCTCCTATTCGTGTTAGCTTGTAGGACACGAATCATTGCGATATCTTTTTTTTTTTGCCGTTTCGAGCGCCTCCTTAAACGCTCTGCAGCTTCCGGACCCTGTTTTGTGCTCAAGGTCATCTCCGCTTAGGCCCTTGTCTGCACAGATAATGCAGCGTGCTGTCATGTCCTTGTGACCGGCTACTCCACATTTATAGCAACAGGAGCTGCGATCAGATCCTTTGAACCCATTAGCTACATGCCCGTATCCCAGGCATCTATAACAGCGCGTCACCGATGTCCGCTCTCGTACTCGACAGTTAATCTATTAAATATGGATCTTCCCGCGCCCCAGGAAGTAGAAACGTTGATCTTCAACGCTATACTAAGCACGCAGCAATGGAAGTTAGCGGGAGCCATATGTTCCACATGTCGGGCAAACCGGAAGATGACCCAGAGTCATATCGGCCGAGCAGTGTCCTGCCTGCATTATCGATGGTGTGGGAGAAACTGATCTCGACTTGCAAGGCTTATGGATAGTAGTTAGTTAGAGGGCAGCACTCTCATCTACGCGAACAATGATGGCAGGTATCTCACAAGGCAGTGTACTGGGTCCCTTTCTATACAACTTGTATACGGCGGACATCCCCTTCCCCGACGATCTCGAAGAGCTTGTTCCACCGGCCAAATACCTCATTGCCACATATGCAGACGATGTAGCAGTGTTTCCTTCAGAACATTGCAAATACGAGGCGGCCAACACTAAAAACACGCAAAATTTACCTCGGACAAATAAAAAACCCACACAACTTTTAAGTCTCTATCAAACTATTTGCACACATATACAAAATGTATATTTCTGTGCTGATAAAAAGTGATCAGCTGTACAAAAAAAGCTTTTTTAAGAGAGCTTCATGCTAAATTCGGTTGGCCCAGTATGAAACTAGACTCTTTGTAAATCAGTCGTGTTGGAAAGACTTTGAGGATGTCGGATTCAAAGAAGATTGTAAACCCAAATGAACACCTAATTATACCCGATTGGATAACAGAAAATTATTTCAAAACGGTGTTAGATAAGGATGAACCAAATCATGTTAAGGTTCTCAAGTTTACACCTGTTGCGGCTATACCGCCTGGCGAAAATTTTACCTCCATAATGCTACGTATTTATATCGATCTGGAAATGAAAGGTGAGAAAGATATTTTCTAGCCGAAAATTTTTCCATATTAATATTATTTTTAGATGGCAGCACTAAGAGAAAGACATATATTTTGAAAACAATGTTGGCTACCGAAAGAGGTGGAGCTGAAATAGCGAAATATGGTCTTTTTCCCAAGGAACTAATGATGTACGAAAAATATTTGTACGCCTTTGAGGCACTGTATAAGGCAGCTGGTGAAGAAATACAGATTGCTCCCAAGTGTCTGCATACGGAGACCCGCGAGGGAAATATTCACTTCATTTTCGAAGATTTGGGTGTAAAAAAGTTCCGGAATGTGGATCGTATTAAAGGCTTGGATATGAAGCACATGAAACGTTCCCTACACAAATTGGCGGAATTTCATGCAGCTGCCTCAGTGTATGAAGAACAAAATGGTCCATATCCAAATGAGTTTAATGAGGGATTTGTTAGCCTCAGCAATGATCAATTTCTAAAAGACGGTTTTAGAATAAAGGAAAAGTCCTTTAAGAAATCTATGGCCACCTGGGGAATGAAAGATGCTGATAAATATATCAAAAACTTTGTAAGTTATCAAGAGACTTTTCTATCATCAAAAAAACCAAAATTAGTATTTCAATATATTTACAGCCCACCAAGGAACAGTATTGGGCACAGTGCGCCAGCACTGTGGAAGTTGATCCCCTAGATTTCAATACCTTGACGCACGGTGATTTCTGGTCGAGTAATCTAATGTGCAATTATTTACCCGACGGCAACATAGATCAACTCATTCTAGTTGACTTTCAAATCTGCAAATGGGGCAGTCCAGCTGTGGATCTGTTATTTTTTATAACTCTATCGGCAGCAAATGATATCAGACTTACGGAATTCGATCACTTTGTTTCAATATATTGGGAACGTTTGGTGGAGTGTCTGAAACTATTGAAATACAAGAAACCGTTGCCCATGTTACGTGATCTACAAACGTCCATGTTCAAAAAGATCAACTCATTCTATGGTATAACTTAAGTGATACTTTTTGCAAATTAAGTACTTAAACCTATCTTTTTATTTTTATCTAGCATTCTTTGCCATTTTTAATCATTTGCCTGTAATTGTGTTCCCTAGTGATAAGGATAGTAATTTACATTCCCTAAAGGCCGAAACTGAAGAGGGTGAAAAACTACGACAACGTCTTTCGTCGAATCCGATATATGCCAACATTATGAAAGATTTGTATCCGTTTTATTATAATCGTGGTTTGTTTAACTTTGATGACTATATGGGTTAATCAATAACATTGTATTCTAATTTGTACACTTGTTAATAAAATATATATACTTTGTTTTAATCAAAAGAATACCTGTTGTCTTATCGTTTTGTATAAGAGCTGTGAAAGTAAGGTAATACCACACCTGATAATGAAAGCTGCACATGTTTGATTGAAAATGTCTTGTACTATGAAAACAGTACAATAAATGATAGTTTTCTAAAAGGTTAATAAGTTGTTTTCTAACTTAAACATCACAAGAGGATTCCATACTCATACAGAAAGTAATCTGTAATCTGCAATAGTATGTAACTGAAACACCGTCTTCTTAGTATAACAAGTTCGTCTGAGTTCATTTTAGTAAGTAAATAAACAAATAAAGTAAGATAACAAGTTTATTGAATGTTTGGTAGAAAACAATTTTAAGCTCAACGCCTCAAAGACCCAGGCAGTTAACTTTACCCTGAGGCGTAGAGAAGCTCCAGCAATATCGCTTGATGGGAGTCTCCTGCACTCTGGTAAACATTCCAACTACATAGGGATTACGCTGGACAAAAGCCTATGCTTTCGCGCCCACATTACTGTGCTCCTCAAACGCTGTCGCCACAAGCAAGGCAAAATTAAATTGGATGCAGAATCCTAAAAGAACACTGCCCCGACTTGGAGATATGGAATCCAGATCTGGGGTATTGCATCCCGGACGAGCCGAAGGCATCCGACACCGGAGCCGGCTGGCCAGTGAGCTTGCGGGTAGACGGGCTATTAGAAGATTAAAACGCAAAAGCTTCAATGACCTCCTACCGTAGAGGAGGCAAACCGACTGAAAGAAGAGTGCAGCTAAAGACGCTTGGAGCCAACCAGCTTGGAGATTTATTAATGTATAAATTAAAGCTGTTAAAAAAATGTTTGAATTTTTGATTTCTTTACAATAAATTTATTAAAAAAAAGATCATGAGCGAAATTAACTAAATGCTATTACAGACAAAGTAAATTTAATTAATCAATTGATTAATATAATGATGGAAATGGAATAACAACAAACCCTTATATGACAAAATTATGAAATTATATTATTGTCTTAACAATAATATTTATAATTTATGCACACCTCCACAGAACCCATTACTTTTACTTACAAGAAAGCTAAATAATCAAAATTCAAATGAAACTAGAGGCAATCCGTAGAGTCTTTAGAGAACCTAACGGTTGACGATTGTAAAGCCTCTGTACTTAATTTTTAACAATACTTGAATAACATTTACAAAACACAAAAGCTTGTTTACCAAATATGGTGCGGAGATTTTTCAGAGATTCGAAATGAAAGAGAAGCACAAATGAAGAGAGCGCTCTGATTACAAAAAAAAAAAAAAATCAGCGATATTGAGTAAAAAGAGAGAGAAAGAAAGAAAAAGCTTTCTAGTTGATATATATAGTACCGAAACAAGCTAGATAATCATTAGAATCGCATTGGCAAGCGCCGGAAACACAACGCCACAAAGCGTAACGACTGCGTAATACAATTTTATTGTTTCACAACAAATAAACACACAAAATATGTCTGCCGAAACGAAAACCGATCCACCGACTGCCGCCCCCGCTGTCGCTCCCACCGCTAACCGAGTGCCCGAGTGGGTGCAGCCCGAAATATTTGTTGACGTGCTAAAAGAATCGGTCAAGGGTTTTTCGAAAATCAAAAGCTTTAAGGCCAACAGCGGCTCGGCTGTCGGTGAAAACTATGCCACAATCATGCTGCGTTTAAATATTGATGTCGAGCTGGAGGGTAATGGAATTGATGATATTAAACACAGTGAATATTTGTATTAAACTTTTCTTTCTTTTTTTATTATAGATGGAAAAGAGAAGTCAGTGTCGTATATGCTGAAGGTGCCACATCAGTTGGCAGTATTTGAAGTCATGATGCAGAACTTCAATATCTTTGAGTCAGAACGTAGTATGTATAATACCTATGTGCCCGAAATGGAGCAAATGTATCGTGATGCTGGAGTTGAAGTTAAGTTCGGTGCTAAAGCTTACACTGTAAACGGTGCCAAGGGTGAATATGTACTGCTGGAGGATTTAGCACCCAAGGGCTTTAAGAACAGTAATCGATTGGAGGGATTGGATCAGGTGCATACTGAAGCGGCGCTGCGTAAGCTATCGATGTGGCATGCCGCAACTGCGGTGCGTGCTGCAAACAAAGGACCCTATCCGGAACCACTTAAGAGCGGTTTCTACAAGGAAGAGAATCGAGCCTTGATGACCGAAATGAACAAAAAAATGGGAGAGAATTTTGTCAAATGCGCTGCCACCTATGAAGGCAATGAGGAGTACATTGAACAAATTGTAAGTGATTTCAAACAAACTCTCAACTCTTTTCTATAAAATTATAGTTTTGCAGAGAGCTTTGCTGCCCAACTTTTGTGATGAAGTTTTTAAGCATACTAAACTGGATCCCACGGAATTTAATGTTCTCAATCATGGTGATTTTTGGAGCAACAATATGATGTACTCCCATGACTCTTTTGGCAAAATTAAAGAGATCTATTTGGTAGACTTCCAAATGCCAAGGTTTGGTACCGTAGCTCAGGATTTATACTATTTCCTATTATCCTCCACTAAATTCGAGGATAAACTGACTAAATTTGATTACTACATCAAGTTCTATCATGAGAATCTTGCTGAAAATCTAAAAATACTTAAATACAACAAAATTCCAACCCTTCGCGATATTCACTTGTCGCTGTTCAAGCATGGTTTCTGGGGTAAGTCAATGGAATTATTTATTGTGGTATATAATTTAATTTTCATTTATGTAGGTTATATAACTGCAACAAGTGTTATGAGCGGTATATTGCTGGATCCCACTGAAAATGCCAGTGTTGAAAACTTCATTAGCGAGTCACAGGAGGCAAGCGATTTCCAGACTTTGCTCTATTCGAATGCCCGCTATCGCAAGCATATTCAAGCCTTGATGCCTTGGCTCTACAATCGTGGTGCTCTAGAGATGTAAATCGACTTCTTTGATAAATAATTCCGTTATCTGTATTAGATATAGATTACTGTACACAAGTATTAAAAGGTGTGTGTGTGTGTGTGTGTGTGAATTGGGCCTTATAACAAGTTTATTGATGCAGTCAGTGTTCAGTCAATGCAATGAGATTATAACTTTTTACCAAAAACAAGTAAATTAATATTTTCTCTCTAATAACCTTTGTATGAATTTTATTTAAAAGAACGTCATGCTTATAAAATTATTCTTAAAACCGTACTAATATTTACAATAATAAATACTGAAGAATTCTTCACAAGCACAAACAGAAAGCGTAGCAACAATTAATATGAGAAAACAAACAGAAAACATATGCAAGAAAATAAATAATCAAGATACAAGAATATTATGGTTGTATGAATAAAGTATATGGCAATCGGAAGCACTGTATCAAAACAAACAGTAAGAATTCTGTCATGGGATTTGTGCGACTAGAAAATACCCAACATCATCTAGAACCGCATTTAAACATGTAGGTAAATGTGGAGCTTGCTTTCTATAGAATTTTTATATTTGTGTGCTGTAAATAAATACATTGAAGATTTCATGGAACTCATTTATCGGCTTCAACAAATTCAAAGCAAATGCTGAATCATGTTGACTAACAAAACATGGCGAAGCTTTTGCAAGCTTTTTTGAAGTATTGTCAATAGAACAAGCCATAAAATAGGCCAGTACAACGTGAATGCCGGCAACGACAAATAAATACAAATATATACCAGATGGCAAAGGGGAACAAAATTATACATGATTTTTCTTAAAAACCCAACTCAATAGCTGACAAGTCACCAGTTTTTGTTGAATAAAAAAGTGCATATAATCAAAATTATCTTTAGAAAACTTTTATGGAAATGCCAGTGAGCCTGAAATTTAACAATGAAACAGGGCCAAATAATTTGGTATAGCACTAAATTCAAACGAAAATTATGCACCTAACTTGCAGTTTTCCTAAAGATTGCAATGCACTGAACAGCATTTCCCACAATATACTCTTTCAGTATGAAACTAAACCTGTGGAGCACAACATGAACTACTTTGTGGTTCAGTGGTTGATGATCTCATCTCTTTTTGCTCGTCTTATTACTTATGTCGACTACCACATCAAGTTCATCATTATCAGCTTGTTGATCATATTAATTTTATTAGATGTCTACAACCAAAGAGCCCCACATGGCACTCTCTTCCTATACATGATGTTGTTTGTAAGAGGTTTGCTCTTTCATTACTTTTACTTTTTTTAATTTGTTTTCTCTTTAAGAGAACAAGATATGCTGGCTTTCAAGGGTTAATAAGAATAATGCCAAGAACGTTTTCACAACACAAATGGTTAAGAAAAGTGAAATGTCACTAACACCTGAACAGATAAAATCCTACAACTAGATTCTAACAAGTATTATTCAGCGTTCTTAGTATATTATCAAAAAACTCTTTTAAATTTCCAAAAATGGCCAAAGAGCCCATTTTGTTTTGAACACCTCCAAAAAACAACTATACCATAAATTGAAGTACTCACAAATATGAAGTACTTCAAATGCATATGTATACGTATAAGTACATAGATTGTTGTCTATCACATGTCCAAGTGTGAATCACAGTTGTGACACGAGCAGAAGCAATTAATAAAGAATCACCCAATAATTAGAGCGCAAAGCGAAAGCAACGATAGGAATATGCGACAAACATTCATACAGGTGAATTGAGCAAGCCTTATCAATCACAAACAAAAAGAAACTGTCGACGCCTACCCATATAAAGAGTTTTTATTTAAAAATCATTCGCGAAGGGTTTGTGACGCTTTTCGCCGGGTTTTTGGCAAATAATATTACAAAATCAACTCGAATTGATAAGAAATTTCTTTGGCTAATACCAAATCGAGCCAAGTACAGCAGTCGTCAGCATTATACGGCCGTCATTTGAAATCAGCAGTTGACCGAACTGCATTCAACATTGTGCCAACAACAATTTATCATTACTCGAGTCTCTCTCTCTCTCTATCTGTATCATTTATTGCCAATTAAGGAAAAAGGTTTGTTTCAAGACAGCTGGAGATATTTTTATTATAGGTGAAAACTTCAAAAAGATTTTTATTGTGCCAAAAGCTGCTTAGAAGTTTTAATAAGAAGTTGACAAAATAAAAATTAAAATCATAGGCCATACACATTTGGCATCTTTAAAGTAAAGTGAATAAGTTACATAAAAAGTGAAAACAATATGAAAAATATCAACCAAAATTTGTGATTCTATGTTGTAATAGTTGACATGTGACCTGATTTATGTGTTATGTCCAATACAATTATATAGCATTTGGCTTTGATAGTGACCTAATCAGTATTGAAAACACATACAAACATATATCAGTTGGCGAAAAAAAAAATAATATAGTGAGAGTCAATTAATAACAGAAACAATCAGGAAATTCCCAGAATTGCCTTGGCAACAATACAAAGTACAGGATTTCAAATGTCATTGAAACCAAAGCATATCAACTACAGAATTTAAGATGGGGAAATTACAAATTGAAGTATCAGATTTTTTCCATATACACAGAAACATATGTTAGTTGTTGATGATGATGGCTTAATCCATATTTAGCTCTCATAAATTTTCGTAAAAATTGTTTTTTAGAAGCCTACAGTTGCCTACCAATTTTAAAAATCTCGTATCCCGTATTAAATAATAACCTAATTATCGCATTTATTATATTAACCCTTTACAAACCTATTAAAACCTATTTATACACATTTGTTGCATGTATCTAAGTTCAAGCAATATCTTTAAACAATTTCGACTAGAAAATACTCTGACCACTTAAAACATTAAGTTCTCTTTTTTGTATCGGTGTACCATTTACAGAAGATTTTGGAAGGCAGGATTTGGATTGGCTTCAGCCCCATTAAAACCAATTTAGAACTCAATTATCAGCTATATATATATAGAAAATATATACAAAGATTACTGAATATAAACTTCGCGAGACTCTATAAAAAAAACTAGGTAGGGCTACAAAATAACAAATGCTATATTATAGATGGTATTTAAATTGCATGTGAGCTTGATTGCACTTTTGTAAATATAGGCTCAAACAAAAGAACATCACTCTATGATATCAGCAATAATTATATAAATAAAACAATAAAGATATATGAGAACAGACAATTCAAAGAAATCTTTTATAAACAACTATGATCAACAATAACTATTATGTTGTCGCTTTTTGAAAAGCCCATTCGATAGCAGTTCACTCTGTTTTTTTATTGATTTTTTTTCCAACTTGTTATCACCGCAACATACTTAAACTGTTTACCTAGTGCTTATAAAAAACAAACCTATATAAATAAAAACAAAAAACTAATTTATTGCAAGAGATTAAGTTGAATCCATTTAATTTTGGATCAATTGTTAACATTGTTAGTACCAAAATGTCGGAGCCCACGCAAACAAATGGACATGCCGAGGTAGCGGACACAAATCAGCCACCTTGGCTACCACGAATCACACTGGAGAATGCAGTTCGTGCTCAAATTGGTGACTTCGAGAAAATTCTCTCCGTAGAGCCGCAGTCCACAACTGCAGAAGAGAATTACTCAACGTTGATGGTACGTCTGATGGTGGAAGTTGAGCTATTTGGTGAGTTCTAAAGAAAAACCCCCAAATAAAGTATTAATCCATATAGTTTCTTATCACAGATCACAGCACTAAGAGCCTATCATTTGTTCTGAAGGCTCAGCATAATAATGAAGTGATGGCGGCCATACTTAACAAGCTGCGTCTCTTCCAGAAGGAGGAGCAAATGTATCATAATATTTTGCCCAAATTCGAGAAACTTTATGCTGAGGCCGGTAAACCCATACAATTTGCACCCAAGGCCTATAAGATTGATCAGGATTTGGGTGTGGATTATGTGCTAATGGAGGATTTGCGTACGAAGAGTTTTAAGAATGCAAATCGTGTGGCTGGACTGGATCTGGAGCATATGCAGCAGGTGCTTGAGAAGTTGGCTGCCTTCCATGCTGCCTCCGCCTGTTATGTGGAGCATAACGGCATGTTTGGTGAGGAGTTTACAGTGGGCGTGTTCAGTGAGGCAAACCGTCAGCTGTTGCAGGAGTTTAATGCCTCTGGAGCATTTCTAACGCAGCTCAAGAAATGGAAGAGCTGCCAGAAGATCTATGAAAAGTTGGTGGGTTAAGATGAAAGATCTTTCAGAAACTATGATAAAATCATTTATTTGTTTTCAGGCTAAGAGCGATGAATATTTGGTGGATCGTTTGTTGCAGGATCAACAGGTTTCAATGCGAGAATTCAATGTATTGAATCATGGCGATTGTTGGAACTTTAACATTATGTTTCAATATGATGCCTTTGGCAAGATCAATGAGACGCTCTTTGTTGACTTTCAAGTTGGCAAATATGGCTCGCCAGCAAATGATCTATATTATCTGATCCTATCCTCGGCCGCACCCAATATCAAAATCAACAAATTTGATTATATGGTGCGCTACTATTTTGATCATTTGATTGAAAATCTTAAGCTCTTGCAATACCATCGTCCATTGCCCAAGTTGAAGAACTTGCATGCAGCTTTATTCCGTAATGGATTGGCAGGTTAGATATAATATGATATATATATTATGTAATATGTATAAAATCAATTTCGAAACTTTCAGCTTATATGGTCGTGTCCAAGGTTCTGCCCGTTGTCATGCTGGATAAGAACGATCATACCAATTTTGAGAGCTATCAGAATGACGAGTCCAAAATGAAGGCAGCCATGTATACCAATCAGAAATATGTCCAATTAATGACCGAAATTCTACCATGGTTGGATAATCGCGGTCTACTCGACTGGAAGTAATTGCCAGTTGAACGAGATTGAGAACTGTTATTATTTGGTATTTTATGTAAACATAAATAATTGATAATCTTTTGATTTTGTCTGGCATAAAATGTATTATTATTTTATTAAATAAATATTGATGGAAAATTAAAGGATAAATAGATATTATAAAGATTCCTCCACGAATAAACAAAAAAAGAATTCATCTTATATTTAACTGTTAATAGCTTGAATCTCTATTCATATACATACATACATACATATGATAATGATCTTATGCTAAAGGCAAAAACTTCTAATCAGAAAACGACACAACATTTTAATGAGGTTGTTTACTTTGACAGAGATATGAGATATATTGCACAGTCTGTAATATCAGAGATCAATTTATATCTTCATACCGATTATTAACACTCACTTCATACAGACAGTTTTCAATTTCAAATTAATTCGAATTCGACAGCAGTATTTGTTTTGTGCTTGCCAGCGATAGACACTTTTGCTTGCAGTCATCGTCGTTCTTCACTGGAACTACAAATAAATCACGTAAATAAACTGTAACTCTATTTCAAACGTATATGCAAATAATTAGGCTACTATCTAGCGAGTACGATAACCGACAATAAAAATTTAAGCAAAGCACGAATTAATATACTTAAGTGCTTACAAAACAATTCGAAAAAGCTATCGATAACATGGCGTTAAACAATTTCAAACTAAGTACGCTAATTGCAAATATATATATTTTTTATAGAATAACTAAGCAGTTTTTGTACTCAAATAATTAGGTAACGTTATGACGAGTATGTTTTGCGAAGTTTTTCAAGATCTTTTTACGTCCCAAAAGCAATAGATGAGTACGGTTCTTGTGTGAATTTACGTGAGATTGGATGGTAAGGTTGTATTGTGGTCAAAAGTTTCTAAATATATTCATTTGTTTTATAGATGGCATTGCATACATACCCGTTTAATAATTGTATTTGGCTTAAATAAGCGAATTTTATGTTAAGTTAATCGTACTTTTAAAGGCTAACGGACTACTGTGTCTAGAGAGAGAAACGATGGTTTTTGGAATTACCTTTCTATAAAGTGATTAACTTAACTACCCAATCCTTAACCGAAGGATGTCTGACCGTGTCTCCTTGGTAAGATAACATTTGCTAGACTAAGCTGTGGAAAGTATGTGAGTTTAGGAAGTTTCAAGTTCTATTGTGCTTGTAATGGGATAACAATGAATAGTGAATTTATAAGCTAATGATATTTTCGTTTAATAGTATAGTATTAATAAACCAGTTTTATAGCACTGACTACAGCAAATTGAAACAATAATAATATAATTATTTTGGCCTTTGCATCATGCTTAAATAATTATACAAACCATTTCTTATCAACGTAACAATAAAATAATTAGATATATACATTGTGCCAAATAATAAAGATACATAGGAATACAAAATGTTTATGTGTTTTTACATACTGCAAATAGACCTCAATCTCTTTATTAAAATATCTAGGGTATTTATTATATATACTACTTTAACGCATTTAAAAGTTTACCAATAAATATGTATATCTGTTTATTTTTATAACAATAAATTTTGATTAGCAAGAGGCGAAGCAACCGCAAAAAGTTTCGCACGCGCCATATTTGCTTAACTGGGGCGAATTTTAGATTGAGGCGAACGCGATCAACCGCCCCCAAAATTTAAAAAAAGCTTACTTCATATAGAACGTTCAACGCAATAGTTCTTGATAGATAAATGCGTACACTCAGTTAAGCCTAAGTAATGACGTACTACGATGTGTATAAATACTAGTATTCGTACTGAGTATACCTCCTAATAAAAAATGCTTTTACTAACCGGTTTGCTCTATGAAGCAAACCCACAAAAAAATTGAGACCTTGCTCGCTTCTCGGTGCTCGGTACTCGGTTGTATAAAGTGACATTCGGCAAACGAGCGTTCAGTATTTGTATAGCGTTTGAAAACGCCGGACATCTGGTTTCCCGTGCGCAACAGTTAAGAATTAATTGTAAATTTACTCTTATATAGTATATTTACGTAAGTGAATGACAATTAAAAAATAGCAAACACATCGATTAAAAGATAATTATAGCTTCCTTTGATAGATGAGATGGTTTAAAAACTATAATATAATTGATATATGATCTTCAAAAGTAGATAGTAAATGAATATTTTTGTTTTTTTCAATAGAACATGGCACCTAATAACAACAGTGAAACCAACGACAAACCCACAAATCCCAACGAATTTCTTGTCATACCCAAATGGGTAAATGAGGATTACTTTCGTCCTATTCTCGAGAAGGATGTACCAGAATTTCAACACATTAAAAGCTTTACACCGATTGCGGCAACCCAGCCAGGTGAAAACTATACATCGGTCATGGTGCGTGCGGTCATTGACGTAGAGCTCAAAGGTTCGTCTCATCATCATAAATCACTTTCTCCCAGTCTACAAATAAATTTTTACTCTTTTTTAGATGGCAGTCAAAAGCAGGTTTCATATATACTGAAGACAATGTTGGATGCAAGTAAGGGCGGTGATTTTATAGCGGGCATGAATTTGTTCCCAAAGGAACAGCAAATGTATCAAGTGCACATTCCCAACTATACCCGACTCTATAAGGAGGCTGGTGTTGAAATTGAACTGGTACCCAAATGTTTACACATTGAACAAACTCCAGAGAGTATTACTCTAGTGATGGAAGATCTTAAACGTCAAAACTTTCAAAATATTGATCGCCTCAAAGGACTAGATCTGCCACACATGAAAAGAGTGTTAAGAAAGTTGGCTGAGTTGCATGCCGCTTCGGTGGTGAACTATGAACAAAATGGACCCTATGACCAAATATACACGGAATCCATGTATATGGAGAAGAATCGTCACATTTTCGAGTCAATTGGTCAAATGCGACAGGACATTTACATCAAAGCCATGCGGGACTGGCAAATGCCCGATGTGGAAAAATATATTGCCATGGCCCGGAGTCCAATGCAGTTCTTTAATGATGCCATGGCATTGAATAAAGTGGACGAAACTGAATTTAATTGCCTCAATCATGGTGATCTATGGTGTAATAATATAATGTTCTGCGATGATGGGGATGAGGAGCGTACTCTGTTTGTGGATTTGCAAGTGGGCAAATGGGGTTCGCCCGCTCAAGATCTTTGGTATTTGATAACCACGTCGGCATCACTTGATGTCAAAGTGAAGGAATTTGATCATTTCATTAAGATCTATCATGAGCGTTTGGTGGAATGCCTGAAATTGCTGAAATACTCAAAACACATTCCAACACTAAGGGAATTACATGCCACAATGTTGAAATATGGCAATTGGGGTACGTTTTTTTATTATCATCATCACGAACACGTTGATAAGCTATTTTGTTTTTATGTATTTATAGGACTTGTAACGGCAACTGGGGTTTTGGTGGCTGTAGTCATGCCCTCTGATAAGGATTCTAGTATCAATATGATGATGGCTCCAGGACCCGAGGGTGACGCTTTTCGTTATAGAACCTTCATCAATCCGTACTACGCCAATGCTATGAAGCAAATGTATCCCTTCTTGGAAAACAAAGGTCTTCTATGAGGATATTTTTAATTCTCATATATGTATATATTTATTTGTTTTGTGTATAGTATGTGTATATGTGGAATTTATTGTACGTTGTAACGATATAAATGAAATAAAAGTATTTCCTGCTCTTTATACAAAAATAATACATTGTCGTACCCCGTTGTCATACATATAAGACATATTCTAAGTACTTGTTTATTTTTCAAAGCTTTAGAAACCTGCGAAATTAATAATAACGATGACTGGCACAAAGCATGAAGAAACTAATTTGTATTTAATTAGGCTTCAACAGATTTTAAATGCTATATGCGAATCTTTTGTACCTTAACCTACTAATTTGTGTATACGGAAATTTTATGTAGAATTTAAATCTAGTATTATGAAATTTGCTTCAAAAAAGTGAAATACAAGTTTAAATGAAAATCATATGATATTATTTCATTGCTTTATGTCATCATAATTTTTATCATAACTCATTCTTACTAAACATTTTTTGTTTACAATCAGTTTACTTTAACAATATAATGATGATGTTGGTAGAAATATCCGCTATAATTTTATCAATGGAACGCCTTTGAGGGTATGGCAACAAACGATTTGTGATTATATAACTAGTGACGTCAAATACTGATATACAATATTTTGATCAGCACGCTTCGCATTTATGAAAGACTGCACAAAGACTTAGGTAATACCTAATTAGCTACACCAAAGTACATATGAATATCAAACAAATTGATGTAAATGAGTTGACATTTGATTTATTCAACGTTTCTTGTTTGAATTAATAATGCGCAGCGTAGAAACCACACGACCACAGAAATCATTTTTGAATTAGCATTCAGACAAGTTGTTTTGAATTCCATTGAGAATTGTGTTTGGTTTTTATATATATTGATCAAACCCAAATAACAAATTGTATAACTTAATCAAAAACAATTTTACAAGTACATTTTAATATCATTACTTAACCCTTAATTTAATAATATAATTTGACTTTAAAATTGAAATTTATACTTTGTTGGTAAGAGTATATCATCCGTCTGTATATACGCCGTTTTTTTCAACACCCTATAAGCTAGATACTTTAAACTTTAAAAATATTTTTGTTCCTCAGACATAGAGTTTAAATTAGGAAACTAGTTCCACTAGCAAATCGATAACAAGTCCATACAACGCGATGTGTAAATCGATAAAACCCACATATTTCCCACATTTTGAAAGTTAGTGTTACAAAATTTGGTGGGAAGATAGCTAGTCACATTCTCCTAAGTTTAGCATGAAAATAGTGCTCTCTGTTGGATGAGGAGACAAAAAAAAGTAGCTAAAAGCCAAAAAGAAGAAGAAACCAAAATTAGTTTTCTTCGATTGTGAAAATCTAAAATCAATTTATTCTCTAATGAAGTTCTTATCAAATATTTAGAACTTACGTTTTTACGGATTTAATCAGCTGTTTGACAAATTAATTTATTTATGCACAATCATAAGTTATCTACAATGACTAAGTACTAATTTTGTTTGTACACAAAGTGAGAAAAAAATACTCTTTTTAATGTTTTAATAGGCAATAAGTTCTGCGTAATATTATGAAATATTTCAACCAATTAATGAAATATTATTTGTACCTTAGAAATAAAAGGAAAATTCAGAAGCAGCCTTAAAAAAAGTAAATAAAATATTGTTCATTCTAAAGGTTGAGTATTTAAATAATTACGTTGACACGCCAACACTTAAAAGACGCAATATTGACCTCGGGCAAATAAAAAACCAACACAACTTTTGAGTCTCTATCAAACTATTTGCACACATATACAAAATGTATATTTCTGTGCTGATAAAAAGTGATCAGTTGTACAAAAAAAACTTTTTTAGAGAGCTTCATGTTAAATTCGGTTGGCCCAGTATGAAACTAGACTCTTTGTAAATCAGTCGTGTTGGAAAGACTTTGAGGATGACGGATTCAAAGGAAATTGTAAACCCAAATGAACACCTAATTATACCCGATTGGATAACAGAAAATTATTTCAAAACGGTGTTGGATAAGGACGAACCAAATCATGTTAAGGTCCTCAAGTTTACACCTGTTGCGGCTATACCGCCCGGCGAAAATTTTACCTCCATAATGCTACGTATTTATATCGACCTGGAAATGAAAGGTGAGAAAGATATTTTCTAGCCGAAAATTTTTCCATATTAAAATAATTTTTAGGTGGCAGTACAAAGAGAAAGACATATATTTTGAAAACAATGTTGGCTACCGAAAGAGGTGGAGCTGACATAGAGAAATTTGGTCTGTTTCCCAAGGAACTAATGATGTACGTAAAATTTTTGTACGCCTTTGAGGCACTGTATAAGGCAGCTGGTGAAGAAATTCAGATTGCTCCCAAGTGTCTGCATACGGAAACCCGCGAGGGAAATATTCACTTCATTTTCGAAGATTTGGGTGTAAAAAAGTTCCGGAATGTGGATCGTATTAAAGGCTTGGATATGGAGCACATGAAACGTTCCCTACACAAATTGGCGGAATTTCATGCAGCTGCCTCAGTGTATGAAGAACAAAATGGTCCATATCCAAATGAGTTTAATGAGGGATTTGTTAGCCTCAGCAATGATCAATTTCTAAAAGACGGTTTTAGAATAAAGGAAAAGTCCTTTAAGAAATCTATGGCCACCTGGGGAATGAAAGATGCTGATAAATATATCAAAAACTTTGTAAGTTATCAAGAGACTTTTCTATCATCAAAAAAACCAAAATTAGTATTTCAATATATTTACAGCCCACCAAGGAACAGTATTGGGCACAGTGCGCCAGCACTGTGGAAGTTGATCCCCTAGATTTCAATACCTTGACGCACGGTGATTTCTGGTCGAGTAATCTAATGTGCAATTATTTACCCGACGGCAACATAGATCAACTCATTCTAGTTGACTTTCAAATCTGCAAATGGGGCAGTCCAGCTGTGGATCTGTTATTTTTTATAACTCTATCGGCAGCAAATGATATCAGACTTACGGAATTCGATCACTTTGTTTCAATATATTGGGAACGTTTGGTGGAGTGTCTGAAACTATTGAAATACAAGAAACCGTTGCCCATGTTACGTGATCTACAAACGTCCATGTTCAAAAAGATCAACTCATTCTATGGTATAACTTAAGTGATACTTTTTGCAAATCAAGTACTTAAACCTATCTTTTTATTTTTATCTAGCTTTCTTTGCCGTTTTTAATCATTTGCCTTTGATTGTGTTCCCCAGCGATAAGGATAGTAATTTACATTCCCTAACGGCCGAAACTGAAGAGGGTGAAAATCTACGACAACGTCTTTCGTCGAATCCGATATATGCCAACATTATGAAAGATTTGTATCCGTTTTATTATAATCGTGGTTTGTTTAACTTTGATGACTATATGGGTTAATCAATAACATTGTATTCTAATTTGTACACTTGTTAATAAAATATATATACTTTGTTGTAATCAAAAGAATACCTGTTGTCTTATCGTTTTGTATAAGAGCTGTGAAAGTTAGGTAATACCACACCTGATATTGAAAGCTGAACATGTTTGATTGAAAATGTCTTTTAATATGAAAACAGTGCAATAAAACAACATATAAGCATGCCTTAGATAGTTTTCTTAAACATCACTCAAGCATCACATCCATGCTCATACAGAAAGTAATCTGTAATCTGCAATAGTATTTAACTGAAACAAAGTTGTTCTTCTTAGGATAACAAGTTCGTCTGAGTTCATATTAGTAAGTAAATAAACAAATAAAGTAAGATAACAAGTTTATTGAATGCATGGTAGAAAACAATTTGAATTTTTTTACAGATAACATTGAATCTTAAAAATGTTGTAAGATCTCATCATGTAGAGGATATTGTTTTGTTTATTTAATAAGAAAAACAACAAAAAACAGTGTCTTTATTGAGTCCAGTTTGAGCTAGTTTTATTTATTGCACGCTTGCAATTGTAACCTTGTAAAAAAAAAATGCACAGAGTAGATTAATACTTGTCTATAAATATTGAAGTGCTTATGATAACGGTCTAATAATATTAATATGGCTATTTTAGTAGACGGCTTTGTTTGAAGTCCCTTACGTATGTTTATTATGGATGCTAAAAAACACATTAATTAATATATTATAAAACTCAACTAAGGCTTTAATCAAGAATCTATCGACTAGCAGATACCCTGAACTCATTGTTTGTATGTAAGTGTGAACACAGAGAGGTTACTGAATGAATGAATCTGCGATGTGTTCCTCAAATGATTTCGATTACATTTTTATATTTGCTTATTTTTCTGCTAAACATTTTGGATCAAGCTTAAAAATTATTAAATTGAAAAATTGTTGTTATCGATCACAAGTGCTTATCGAAAATTTGGAAGAGCTATCGATAATTTAAAATAAGCTAAGTTAAAAATTGCGTTCTACGGAGGGATATGGCCGTATCGAATCATTTTTTAATGCTGATCAATAATAAATTTACTTTATACGATCAAAGATGATTTCTTCACCCTGTAACATACTTTTGCTAAAAACCATTATACCCTTTTTAACGCATTGCAAGGGTCCAGGGTATAAGAATGTTCTCATCAATTGATAGAGATGTGTATGCAGAACATCCAGTAAACAATTAGAATTCTTAACCATAACAAACTCGCACTTCCCTTCTACCCTCTCTCTATCTCTCTCTCTCTCTCTCTTTATCTATCTCCTTGGCGTTCTTTCTCTCTATTTCGCTCTCTTGCATTCTTCGTGTCTCTTTCGTTGCCTTTATTATTATCACACTCACAATTAACGTAGCACTTGACGAACCGGTTGAACTAAACAAGGAGAACACTGTCTGATAAGCGTCTCCCAAAAACAAAAACAACATAAACAAGAAACTCACCTGCCTTCCGTTCAATATATATGTAGACGTCTATTCTGACATTTTGTCGTATTGTGCGTGCCAAGAAAACCGAAACAGAAATCAGAAAACAGAAACAGGGCCCTGCAAATCATGCTTGATAAGAATGCAAACAACAGTTGCGTCTCGCTGTTCGTCACGAACAGTTCGGACAGTATAACAACGGGGCATAAGATTTTCACACATAATCATCATATCAGAAGCAGAAGCAAAACAGCCATTGCGGTAGCTCCCAGAATGCCCGATAACAGCAACAAATTCTGTGAATCGAATGATATACTCGTTAATATACCCAGCTGGATAAATGCCGCCTACTTTAAGAAGTTACTTAAGCGGCAGCTTAGCGATTTTCGAAAAATTCTGAATCTCTCAATAATACCCGCCTCGCCGCTTGGCGACTGTGAGAGCTACACCTCGTTGCTAATGCGCATTATTATCGACATTGAAATGAAAGGTGAGCTGAGCAAAATAAAGGTAAACACACAATGACTATGCCTGACCTAAAAACTGAGCTCAATGAAAAAACAAAACTGATGCAGATATTTTAAAAGGGAAATCTTCAGTTAATACAAAAAAAGAATGTTTTCTATACTAGTTTTTGTAATACTCCAGAACAATTATAAAATTGCTGTATTTGGATCACCAAAAACTATTTTAAAAACAATTTCCCAAACCTTGATTTAAAACATTAAATTTTCTTCAAAACATATATGTATGTATATCACAATTTCATAATATTATATAAAAAATATTTCTATTTTTTTCAGATGGATTTACGCAGCAAAAGTCTTATATTATGAAAACAATGCTTGCTGATGCTGAGGGCATCGGTTTTGTCAATACCCTAAACATATTTCCCAAGGAGAAGCAAATGTATGAGTTGATCATACCACGGCTGGAGCAACTGTATCAGGAACTGGGCAAAACTGTTAAATTTGCACCTAAATGTCACTGGGCCGAGAACGTGAATGGACGCATTTCTCTGGTGCTGGACGACATGAAAACGAAAAAGTTTGGCAACATAAATCGACTAAAAGGCTTCAATATGAAGCAAATGCAACGTGTGCTGGAGAAACTTGCTGAATTCCATGCGGCCAGCGCTGTTTGGCATCAACGGAATGGCGCATATCCAGAGGATTTTCAGCGTATCTATCTTCCTGCTAACTATCACAAATCGAAGACGTACCAGGCTCGCATACAGAGCTATAAGACGGCCATGTCCTCATGGGGTTTTAGCAATCCAGAGCAATATACAAGCCGGATTGTAAGTACTCTAATAAATTTAATTTTCGCAATAAAAACCTTGTGTTTTTCTAGCCCACTGCTGATCAGTTTGTGCAATCTGCAGCACGTTGCTTTAACAATGATCCACAGGAATTTAAAGTACTTAATCATGGTGATTTCTGGTCGGGCAACATTTTACTTAACAACACTCAAGTTGGCGATATTAAGGATTTGTGTTTCGTTGACTTTCAACGCTGTAATTGGGGTAGTCCCGCCCAAGATCTTTGGGAGTTGATCATTTGCTCATCACATCACAGCCTGAGAACAAAACATTTCGATTATTTTATCAGAATATATCATACGCATCTGATACAGTATCTTAAATTGCTTAACTATGCTAAACCGCTGCCCTTGCTTCGGGAACTACACATGAGCATGATCAAGCACGGTTTCTGGGGTAAGTTTGTTATTAGAACAACTAAACTTTTATCTCATAAATGTTCTGTACATCAGGCTACTTTACCACCTTTATGCATCTGGTGCTTATACTTTTACCCGTGGACAAGGAAGGCAGTCTACCAAAACTAATGCTACCCGGCGAAGATGGAGATCGCTTTCGTGCCAAGGTCTACACAAATCCATTGTATGTTCGTGCCTGCTTAAGCATATTTCCGTTTCTACATAGACGTGGCCTTTTAGAGTTTTAAGCAAGTACTTTGGCTTACTTAATCCACTGTAGACGAATTTCCACTATCTGTAAATAGAAGTCACTTTTAGCTATCTTGAAGATTTATCTTTTGTTTTTCTGCGTCAAAGTCTGTTTGAGTATTTAACCAAAACACAACACAAACACAAGCTACACATACAAATTCACATCCACTGCGATTAGCTATAAAAGCAAAACAAGAAAGAGTGAAGATGGGAGATGAATTGATCGACGAGCAGATACTGTGCATGAGCACAAATGTAAGGTATTGAAATTCGAAATCCATTTTTGTTTTTTGTTATGTTTTAGTGTTGCTACCTTGAGTGAGTATTCTTTATATTATTGATTCCATAATTAGGACAAATTTTTATCATATATGGTAAAATTACCATCCTTTCCCATTTTCAATAAATTCACTAGATAGGAAATATAATAATAAAATATACCCAAAATATATTTTACGCTAATTAATAATTGCTAATCAAAAGTATTTCATCTATTCCATCAAAGTTTATTGGCAATTAATTCAACTTTGGTAGTCAACAAAAAATAGTGTGCATTTTTAATTTGACAATTTTATTGAAAATTTATTGCTTCCTAAATTGTACTTGTATGTACTTATTTGAAATCAGTACTTATCACAGCAGTGTTCCATTATATAATATATCTATCTTGTGAGGTATCACAAAGTCGACTTTAACCAGCATTTTTTCGTTTCTCACATTATCACAGCGTTCGCCATGCTCTCATTTGAATTCAGCTGGTCGTCAGCTGATATTTGTATGAAGCACATAAAACACAGAAAAAAAAAAGCTAACAACAGAGAAAACTTTCGTTAGGGCACGTGAGTAGTCATGACCAGCGAGAGCTTTTAAATGCGGGAGTCTCTTTCGTTCTCACTTTTCTATTAACAGCTTAACGCGCCAGCCGCAAGCGCTCAGCTGCTCAGTGTTTATTAGTTATTTTTTTCGTTTTAGTCAGGTGACTTGTAAGAGTTGAAAAGAATCAAATTGTATTAAAATGGGCACGGGCAAGAAAAACTATCAGGCACCTGATTGGCTAACCTCAGAGTTTCTGCAGGATGTGCTCAAGGAGCATTTCAAAGAGGAATCATTGACTGTCACGGATTTGCTTGTGAAGAGCGCCCAGGTGGGCGATGTGGTTGCAGGCTTTGCCAGTGAAATGCATCGCGCCTGCTTTCAGCTGCAACGTGGTGATGTGAAGACCAAGTTCTCTGTCTTTGTTAAGGACCATCCGAAGGGACAAACCGGTGCAATCGCACTGCGCAGCAAACTCTTCAAGCGAGAGATTTTGGCCTATAAGGAGGTATTACCTCGAGTGCAGGCATTGCTGGAGTCCATTGGCGACAACTCACAAATTGCGCCCACTTGCTATTATACAACAGAGAGTCCGGAACCGTTCCTCATACTGGAGGATATGGAGCTTAGCGGTTTTGAGAACTTTGAACGTGGCCGTCTGCTCAATCTGGATTATGTTCTGCCCAGTGTTGAGAAGCTGGCCAAGTTACATGCCTGCAGCGCAGTCATCGCCAAAGAGAATCCCGAGGTGTTGGAGTTCTTTAATGAGGCGCCTATTTCTCGCAATCCTGATCGTCGTGACTTCCTGAGCTTCTTTCCGGTTAATATACGCTGCGTGGCCGAGGAAATTGCGCACTGGAAGGGCTACGAGGAGATCACCGAGAAGATGTTCAAGCTTGCTGAAAATGTGCTCCAGAGCTCTATCAAGATGTACGAGCAGGAGTCGTGTTTCAAAGTGTTTAACATGGCCGATATTTGGATCAATAATCTAATGTTTCATGTCAATAATGAAACCAAGGAACCCGATAATGTTGTTGCCGTAAGTTAATCGATTATTATTTATCAGTCTCAAGTTTTAACAATTGGAATCGGCTTACAGTTGGACTTTCAGCTCGCTTATGTGGGCTCCCCAGCTGTTGACCTTAATTATTTCCTGTACGGTTCCCTAAATGAGAATGTACGCAAAGTGCATTACAAGTACATTATACGGGAATACCAGCGTGTGCTACAAGCAACCCTTGAAAAGCTTAAATACCAGGGACACATTCCAACACTCAAAGAGATTCACATTGAATTGATCAATAATAGTTTAATTGGTAAATTTTAATTGAGTTTCATTGCCATTATCTTATAACAAAATATATTTTTATTGCAGGTGTTATTGCGTCCACTTGTCTGACACCTTTGATATTCAGAGAAGATGCCGGCTTTGATAATCTGGAAGATTTGAACTCTCGCACTGAGATTGGCGATAAATTCCGGCGCGAAAACGTTGAAAATCCGAAATATCGTGCATATTTACAACGAACTGTTAAAGAGTTTGAACTTTCTGGCTTTTTGGACACGTAACACTCTTAAGGAAAGATTTAAACGTTTGAGCCAATAGCACTTCCAGTACACATTTTTAAAGCTAATAAAACTTTTATGTTTAAAAAATATCAGAAAAAGGCATATCAAAATTTAAACACAACTCTTAGTAATAAGGCACATCTTGCATAATATGATAAGCTGTCTAACAATGCAATTAATGATAATTTTTTCTATTATACTCTTGATGACTTTCTTGTTAGTCGAAAAGTCCCTTTGCCTCGAATCTGGCCAACAAAAACTTAACATCTTCAATATAAAAGTCTAAACGATATAACATTTTTCGGTACTCTTCACTTTGCATCACGGCGTCGCCATCAAACGTTTTTAACTTAAGGGCGCCCATCATTGGCAAAAATGAACTTATGAGGAAAAAATCTAAAAATAGAAGAGTTGTATATTAATAAAAATTTAAGTTTGAAACACCTTTATCTTACCACAGTACTTATGTTTGGATATTTGCTTCCAAAATTCCACTGAATTCGGTAGCTCACCCTTAAATCCAATATTCTGTAACGTTGCGATAAACTCCGAAAAAAAATAGTTTATTAATTCCTTATAGTTGTAATGACGATCCTTAACACCCATCAGCATATAAATAGCATAAATCACATCGAGTGTTATGGGGCATACGTTGCTAACTTGAAAATCTAGTAACATGACATCTTCCAACTTTTTATCTACTTTGCTATGCTTAAACATCATGTTTCGGATATGAAAATCGCCATGGGATAAAACATAATACCCATTTGGTTGACGATTTTTGCGATATTCCTGCATTGCAATACCTAAGCGTTCCAAATAGTCAATTTCTATACTTTTAAAGAATGGCAAATATTTTCGCAGTTCTGGAATTTCTTCAAGTAAATCAATAAACTGACGCATGCCAGAGTTGAAAAAGGGATCATCCAATATGTTTGGCATATCAAAGAAGCCGTATTTAAATTCTTGCAGGTAATCGGGATCCTACATAAAAAGAATTAGGTAATTAAATTGCAATTTATATATTTTTTCTTAGTCTTGCCTCATGCAATATCAAAACACTAACTGCATTTAATTTGGCGAGCTTGGAAAGCGCCAGTTTCAGCTCTTCGACAGTTCCATCACGATCCCTAATGACCTCATAGCCCTGAGGCACAAGATCCTCAAAGATCATTACCTGACATGGCTCCAAGCTAGAGTATATACAAGGCACATATAGCTTAGTATTATCTCCCGCCTGTCGTAAAATTTCCTCAAACTTTGGCAACACTTTGGTATACATTCCAATTTCAGTCTTAAACATTGGAGAATCGGTCATCATGTCTTTTTTGTGACCCTCCACTTCGGGCATTGTTTTGATTATTAGCGATATGGAGTGCTCTTCATTCTCTGTGATATACGATACAGTCGCCCGAAACATAATGCTTGCATAGTGATCTCCCTTGGCACTCGCTGGAGACATCCGAACATCCACGACCTTGAGGCTTGGGTCATTGGCATGTTTGCTTAGTACTTCCGTCAAGAATGGCGCATTTAACCAATTGGGTGCCATCAGCTCATCAGCATTGAAACTGTCAATATCAGTTGTAGATGACATTTCTAACACCAAATAACTTTCTAAGTAGTATATGCTTGTTACACGGAGCACTGTTCACTAAATTAGTTCGTCAATCAACGCAACTAGTTAAATGATTTTGTGAGAGCTTTCAAAAGCTATGGGTTGCTCTTAAACAAATAAAGCATTTGAATGATAACAGAATAATTGAGATGAAAGCTTTTGAAATAATTTCATAAAAAAAATCGTGACAGATACGCTTTGTTGAATTTGCCCATTAAATTTGATTAGTTAAAATAAAAAAACATTATCCGCATGGTTTTAATAAATTAATAAATTTTTTTTGCACATATATTTTAGTCAAAGCAGCCCCGTTCTTCGGTTATTTCAGCGTTGTCAAACATTTTGGCGCTAGCTGGGAGTATTTAAACATCAAATTTAAAGTTTAGGGTCCTTTTCATATTTGCAAACTACTTCCTCAATACACTTTTAATTTAACTACTTGGGTGCTTTCATCAGTATAGAAGCGTTATCTGCTATCACAGAAGTACTAAAAGTGCTCAACAAATAATCATGATATGAACGATTTTACAAAGTTCTAAAATCAAACATGATAAGATTTAGTCAAACATCAACAGATAGATTTAGCTTACATATTTTTAGACACACATATGTATGTAAGTATTGTGTGAAAATATAATTATAATTATTGAAATCCCTATACATAAATTGTGGATAAGAATTACACATACATATAAGGAGGCCAAATATTATACAAAATTTATTACTTAATAATAGAAATTCATTAGTGTCATGAAGAAAATTTACTTAAAATATCCCTGTTCTTCAAATCTAGAAAGCAATTGCTTCAAATCGCTTAAGTAGGCATCTAAACGATACAATTGCTTTCGGACTTCTTCCTTTTGGATTATATCTGCAGGATCAAAGGTGTTCAGCCTAAGTGCACACATCATTGGCAGAAATGTTGTTATTAAAAAGATTTCTGTAAATTAAACATGCAAAAATGTTATTGAATACTTTCTAATTTCGAATATTTGAAATAAGAAACCCACCATAGTACTTATGTTGCGCCATTTGCTTCCAAAACTCGTCGGAATTTGGCATTTCACCCTTGAAACCAATTTTTTGCAACGTTGTGGTAAACTCAGTAAAAAAATAATTTATGAGCTCCTTATAGTTGTTGTGACGAATTTCTGCACCCATCAGCATGTAAATAGAATAGATCACATCGATAGTTATGGGGCAAATGTTGCAGATTTGGAAATCCAACAACATAACATCTTCAAGCTTTCCATCCGCTTTGTTGTGCTTGAACATCATGTTGCGAAGATGAAAATCGCCATGAGATAATACGTAGTATCCATTGGGCCGACGATTTTTGCGATATTCCTGCATTACAAGTCCACAACGATCCAAATAATCGTGTTCAATATTCTTAAAGAATGGCAAATACTTTCTCAATTCAGAATCTTCTTCCAGTAAACCAATAAATAGTCGCATGCCTGAGTTAAAAAACGGATCATCCATTATTGTTGGCATTTCAAACATGCCCTGTGTATACTCTTTCAAGTACTCGGGGTCCTAAATAACAAGAAATATGTTAATTGTAGTTAAACAATAAACGATAAATAGTATTTACCTCGTGTAGAATATGAACACTAGCTGCATGCCATTTGGCTAGCTTGGAGAGCGCGCTTTTAAGTTCCTCTTCAGTTCCCTCACGATCCCTAATGACCTCATAGCCTTGAGGCACAAGATCTTCGAAGATCATAACCTGACGTGGCTCCAAGCTAGAGAAGATACATGGCACATAAAGCTTAGTATAATCTCCCGCCTGCCGTAAAATTTCCTCAAACTTTGGTAACACTTTCGTATACATTCCAATTTCAGTCTCGAATATACTTGACTTCCCGAGCATCTCTTTTTTGTGACCCTCCACTTCGGGCATTGTTTTGACGATCAGCGATTTGGAGAGCTTTCCCTTTTGTGTGGTATAAGAAACGTTACCCCGAAACATGACGCTTGCATAGTGATCTCCTTTGGCACTGGCTGGAGACAATTGCACATCGAGAACCTTAAGTTCTGGCGCCTTTTCATATATACTAAGTATCTCCTCAAAATACTGTGCATTTAGCCACTTGGGTGCGTCCAGCTCATCAGCATTAAAACTGCCATTATTTTCTGTCGATGTCATGTTATAAGATAATGTTTTATACTTGTGTCGAAATAACTATTAGCATGTGTTGAGAGCACGGAATACGGGTTACTAAAAGTTGTTAGTAAGAAGCTCAACTATTTAAATGATTACTGGCGAAAGCTTTTGCAAGCTTTGGGCAAAAGTATGATTGCGGAAATATTTTATTTGTGAAATAATAGTATTTCACCTAATGATAACGGCAGAGTTTAAATTGATTTTGTAACTTTAAATGAAACAATTTAACTAATATTTTAGAAAATAATTTAAAAAATAATACTAAATAAAAGTTATTTTTAAAACTAAACTGTATGCACCCTGTATTCGTGAAAAAAAATAATTGCATGCATAATCTAAATATTAACACTGTTGAATAGTCAAGAACAAACATTTTATAAGAGTTGAGACTTATCTACCGTTCCATTACACCCTGTAGTATCATTAGTTATACTGGAACTATTTATCGTTTGATATAAAATCAACACGAACCTTTGAATTATTATTGTAATTATCAAATTTATTTGATTTGATATTTTGTGCACTACAATCAAAAGTTGGAGACTTAATGTATAAAAATCGAAAAAAATATGTTAACTTTCCTAAAAATCTTAAAGCTACTGGTTGTATTAAATAAATTCTTCTTGGAAGAGTATTAATATGTCAACAACAGCATTTTCTAAGATTTCCAGCAACTAATCATTACACGCTTTTAAAATTTGTTGACATTTATAATGTACAAATAATACGGTATAATTATACCTTATTATACACATTTCGTTAAAATTTATATGCTTTGAAACTTTACAGATCTGTTACGATTTGTCAATATTTGCATAAAAAGCTACAAAAGCTCCGAAAGCCAGTCACATAAATTGAGAATTTGTATAGGTCGGAAACTTAGTTGGCTCCCACAATAACTGACCAGTGCACCTGGAATGGCATCTAACAATGACAATTGCAACGCGGATGAGTTGGGTGCACCAAAATGGTTAAATTCCGACTTTATGAAGGGGGTGTTGGCTGATTATCTGAAGCAACCAGAACTGAGAATACATGGCATTAAACTAACCCCAGCCAGTTCAAAAGGAGATCATTATGCAAGTGTTATGTTCCGGGCAACCGTAGAGTATACGAGTAAGATTCAAAAGTGTACATCCACGATATCGCTGATAATCAAGACAATGCCGGAGAACGAGGGTCAGAAGAAGGAACTGTTGGGTGAATCGCACATCTTTCAAACTGAGATTATAATGTACACCAAAATTTTACCCCTTTTCGAGTCCATATTGCGTAAAGCGGGAGAGGAGGTTAAATTGTGTGCTGACTGTTTATACCACAGCTTGGAGCCGCGTCAGGTAATGGTCTTTGAGGATCTGGTGTCGAAGGGATATTCTATCATTCGACGTTCGGCCAACTTGGATGAGCTGCAAGCCGTGCTGAATAAACTGGCCAAGTGGCATGCAGTTAGCTTTAAGTTGCTAAAGGAGCAACCCGAACTCTTTACAGAACTCAACTATGATTTGACGACATTGCCGCATTTTTTGGAGCAGGACCTGATCACCACATCGCTGGGGAACTTTATTGATATGCTGGGCACTGTGGAGAGCCTGAAATGTTATCAAAAATACTTTGAACCATTGCGTGATAATTTTATTCAACGTTGGGTGGATGGTATTAGGGACTATCGCAATCATCGTAAAGCAAATGGTTATTATGTACTATGCCATGGAGATTTTCATCTGCGTAACATGATGTTCAATGGACTCGATTGTATGCTAATAGATTTCCAAATGTCCTATATGGGCTCTATGGCCAATGATATTATTTATGCAATCTATATGCTCTTTGATCCCAAAACACGCAAAGTGGAATCCAATAAACTTATCTACAACTATTTTGAGACATTTTTGAAGACCCTCAAGAAAATTGGATATAAAGACAAAATGCCCAGTTTGGTAGAGTTTCGACAACAAATGCTTGAAAAAAGACATAATGGTAAGGTTTTTAATAATTTAACTATGGGAATGTTGCTTATTCTTAAATTTCATTCCTAGAAATCCTTCTACTTGTAACCTTTCTACCCTTTTTTATGCAAATGCAAAAGGGTACCGATCCTGCCCAGTTGTCCGTGGATGCGGAACAGCGCCGAATGTTGTATTATCAAAAAGAATACAAAGAAGAATTAAAAGAAATTTTACCTCGAATGCTTTATTTGGGATACTTTGAAACGCTTTAAAATTAAATTTTGAACAATACTATGTTGTACAATAAATTTATATAATTATCTCCCGTAAAACTGTGCAAAAATTACTGTGAGGAAAATACAACTATTATTTTTTTTGCACTATTGTGATTTTGACCTTCGAGCGTGGAAAGCATATTAACAAAAAAGGTCTATAGCTTTTTAGAATATTTGTTTTTACACATTACATATTTTAAACAATAATTAGCTTTTTATATAAGTTTGTTCGCAATAATGTTATGAATATAAACAAATATCATTATCTTTCAAAGCACATAGTAACGTAGTAACTGGTTTTTTACAATAAACAACTTCAGCATGACAATCAAAACGGTTGACTGATACAAATGATGAAAAGAAATGAACAAAAAGCTTTAAAAGCTTTCATCTATATATATTTCAAGTTCATTTGTCATTTGTCTCGCAGCCAATTTTTATTAACTGTTTGAAACACAATAACTAATAATATTGCAATTTTACTAGACATTGATCAATGTGTGACTTATATCAAAAATATTGTACAATATTGCTTAAACTACCAAGATCTAGATTTTGCCAAAACTTCACGGAATTCGGCATTTTAAACCAACATTTGAAAACCTAACAACATGACATCTTCAAGTTTTCCATCCGCTTTGTTGTGCTTGAACATGGTGTTAAGAAGATGAAAATCGCCATGAGATAGTACATAGTACCCATTGGGCCAACGATCTTTGCGATATTCTATATTTGCGTTTTCTTTATGCATAAAATATAGCATAGTATTATCTCAATCTTTGTGTAAGATCTCCTCGAACTTTGGCAAAACTTTGGTATACATTCCAATTTCAGTTTTAAGGAGAGGATATGAACTCAACATTTTTTTTTTGTGATCCTCCACTCAGCGATTTAAAGTGCTTTCCATTATTGTCTGTGGTATACGAAACATTTGCCCGAAACATAATTGTTATTCGTATTAGATATTTGTACTATCAGAACAATCTCTTGTTTGTGCACGCAACACAAAATTCTGGTTTCTAAAAGTTGTTAAAAATGCGCTCAACTATTTAAGAGAATTTGTATAAAAAAGCTGTTAAGGCTTTTTTTAAGCTTAAGCATGTATCTGAGAGCGAAATACAAACTTTTGTAAAAATAACAAGTAAGAAATATACCCTTAACCCTTGACCATACAGACGGTCGGGCTAACAGACATACACATATGGCTGTGTACTTATGTTTTCAAGATTTTTTTGTTATCGACTACATGTGTATATCGAAAATTTGAAACAAACTTAGCCTAGGGATTAGGAGAGCTCATATCCAAAATCTGGAGTCTTGCTTTTGTAGTTCCTGAGATCGACGCGATCATACATACGGACGGACGGACATGGCTAAATCGACTCGGCTGTTGATACTGATCAAGAATATATATACTTTATGGGGTCGGAGAAGTTTCGTTCTGCCTGTTACATACTTTTGCACAACACCATTATTCATGGGTTAAGGGTAGAACAAAAAAATATATAGCACTTGACAGATAACGTTTCAAATGTAATTGGAGGTTTTGAACAATCGTAGAGATGTCAATGACCGTAGGAGCTTTTAATAGTTGATAGTCTTTGAGGATTTGGTGTCAAGAGCATACGCTTTCGTTAAAAGTTTCGTCAACTTTCACATTTATCGAAAGTGTTCCCAAAAACCATTTAGTATGGCTTTTGAGAATATATAGAATATATAAGAGCACACATTATTAACATACAAGTTATTCTTTTGTGTTTTTATTTTACTACACTTTAACTTATATATATTTTAAAAGACTTAACAAAAATGCATTATAATACTACTCAAAATAGCCAAGTTTTTCGAATCTGGCACATAAATGTTTGACATCTTCGATATATGAGTCCAAGAAGTACAACTTTTTACGCACTTCATTCTTTTGCAGCATGTCAGGTATTTCAAAAGCTTTGGTTCTCACACCGTGCACGAGCGGAAGTAATGTGGGTAGAAGAAAGATCTCTGAAAATAGTGAAATATTCATTTTATAAGGATTCATTCAAAAGAAACAAACTTACCATAGAACCTATGACGTGCCATTTGTTTGTTAAACTCGCAAAACTTTGGTAGTTCTCCATTAAATCCAATTTTTTTTAAAGTTTCAACAAAAGTTGAAAAATAATACTTAATTAATTCGTCACAGTTGTTAACACGATCCTCGGGAGCCATCAGCATATAAATCGAATAGATAATATCAACAGTTATGGGGCAAGTATTGCATACTTGATAATCCAATAGCATACAATCTTCAACACACTCATCTGTATTGAACTTGAACATCATGTTACGCAAATGAAAGTCGCCATGGGATAGAACGTAATAACCATCGGGTTGACGATTATCTCGATACTCTTCCATAACTTGACAAAAGCGCTGCAAGTAATTATGCTGCACGCTCTTAAAATATGGAGTGTACTTGGTTAGCTCGGGTACTTGTTCCAGAAACTCTATAAAGTTACTTAGTCCTGATGTCATGAAGGGATCACTCAATACATTTGGTAACGCATTTAAGCCATTTGTAAATTCCTTCAGAAATTCGGGTATCTGAAATAAATTTTGTTTCTTAAGTCTTAATTTTTTAATGTTATATTTTATGACTTACCTCTTTTAGGACCTTAAAGCCAACTGCATGCAGTTTAGCGAGCTTGGTAAAAGCTCCTTTTAGTTCCTCAAGATTGCCAGTACGATCCCTCAATACTGTATATCCCTGTGGCACTAGATCTTCAAATACCATCATTTGTCGCGGTTCGAGACTACAAAATAGGCAGGGAACGCAGAGCCTAGTGTTATCTCCCGACTCTCTTAGAATCTCCTCAAATCTGGGCAACACTTTGGTATACATTCCAATCTCAGTCTCAAACAGATGTGATTCACTCAACATCTCCTTTTTGTGTCCCTCCTCTTCGGGCATAGTTTTGATTATCAGAGATTTAGATGTCTTGCTCTTCTGTGTGGTATATGAAACATTCGCCCGGAATATAACACTTGCATAATGATCTCCCTTGCCACTTGCTGGAGACACTTGTATATCCAAGACCTTCAGTTCCGGCGCCTTTTCATACTTACCAAGTACTTCCTCAAAGAACTGCGCATTTAACCAATTGGGCGCTACCAGTTCATCGGCATTAAAGCTTTCGTCGTTTGTTGTTGTTGACGCCATAGTGTTAGTTTTTTGTTTGTTTATTTTGCCGACTAGCTGAATATTGAGTGCGAGCAAGTCAATGAAAAACTGAGTAATGACCCGTTTCCATTGCTCGCACATCTATTTAAGCATTCGTCTAGCAAAGCTTTTTGATACACTATCAAATAATATAAACCGTCATTTAAGTATACGGAGAACAGAACGAGTGTTTCAAATTAAAAAACGTCCATTTAACTGTTATTTGTTTAATTAACTCGATTAGCTATTCAAAATGTAATCCAAGATAGGAATTTTAATAACAAACTTAGAGTTAGTTACTTATCCACTTGCAGTAAGCATTCCTGTTGTAAAAAAGTTTTTCAAGAGCTTTTGCAAGTTTCGGCTTTAATAAAACAAAAACTCTCTTAGTTCCTTAGAAGTTTTTTTAATTATCAAAAGAATCTTTAAAAACAAATTTAACTATATTCCATATTTATTTTGTTTTATTAAGGCGATATCATTTTCATTAGATATCAAGGTTAAGCAAACATGCAATTTTTCTTCCCCCTTACAATTACCAATCTCATAAAGTAGATAATGCATTTGCAGAGAACAAAAATCGAAAGTTTGTGTAAAAGATAAATTAAAGAAATCAATTTCTTTTGAAAGTTCATTTTAGAATAAAGCTTAGTTCCCTTTTCGAAAACGCTCGTTTTTAACAGTATTTATTTAAGAAACTTAAATAACTAAAGTCTAATTAACTAACTAAATCAATTAAAACCTTTTTTTTATTAAATAAAATATCCGTCTCATGCTAAGGGCTATATAATTTTTCTAATTTAAATAAATAACTTGAACGCGGGCTTAACAAAAATCATATCGATATACAGCTGTCGGCGCCTATCGATATACCCTTAACAACAACAGTATCGCTAAATATGCCCCCAAATGGATGTGACGCTGGATAAGAAATTGCAAGGCTTTCAACTTGTGGCGCAGGAAAAGGTAAGTGTGTGTGCAACTTATAATGAACTATTATAACCTATATGTGTGTATAAATAATTTGTTACAGTTGCAGGCAATAATATGTTCTATACCAGGCAAAAAGGAGCTCATCTTGGAACCAGAACTGATCAAGGCGCTAGAACATGTTTGCACAGCCTCCTGGTTAAAGTAAGTAGTCCATGCGTATACCGAATCCATAAAATTGCTTTTTTCAAAACTCGTTATAGGTTAAAAGGCATCCAGCGCATTTACAAACTGGATACAAAACAAATACTACATCGTAACGAGGATCAGGTGCACATCTACATGATACGCAGTTTGCTGGGCACATATCAGACGCTATTGCGTCAACTGCAACCGCTAACACTGACCAAACCCACTGAGTCACCCGATTTGGCGTTGCGTATGTTTCACATAATTTGTGTGCCAAGCTGCTATTCCTATTTCCATGCGCTACTTGAGCAGGCTGGTCTTTGGGGCCTTGTGCAGTTGCATCATTACAATTGGGATTTTATATATCTCGATCAGGGTGTTCTCAGTCTGGAGCTGCCAAATGTAAGTAGTTGTGTAATTTAAAGAGCTTCACATGCGCTAATGCCTTTTACCAATGCAGCTTTACGAATGTCTCCACCTACAAGGAAATACCTCTGCACTGCCCGCTGTAGCCCAGAGTCTGCGTCTGCTGCAAATGATTTGTGGACAGCCTGCATTGACGCTCACTTTTGGCAACCATGCAGGGCAGCTTGTGCAGTTAATGCAGTCGCTGGGTACAGTGCCAGAGCCCACAAATCTGCCAGACTATGGGGCCTGGCTGATTATTGATAGGGACAAGGATTACGCCTCGTCATTACTAACGCCCGCCATTTATGCTGGACTGTTGCTAGAAGTGTTTCAGCTACGTGCTGGTGAAATTGTGATTGACAATGCCAACAATAAGATACGCAACCAAAAGCTGCACCTGCTCCAAGGTAAAACGGATCTTAAGCCGTACTCTGGAAAGTTGAGCCTTATACGCCTAAATTCCGCCTGTGATGAAATCTATGGTGATAATCGTTACAAGCATTTCGCACAAGCAAGCAGTTTGGTGCGCGCCCAAGTGAAAGCGCTGAGTCTGGAGCTGCAGAAACTCAACGATATGAAGCTGGAGGAGATGCACGACTATGTGGCCCGCAAGCTGCCGAAGTTGACAGAACTAAAAGCCAAAGTCCTACGTCATTTGAATGCCTCCGAGATTGTCATTCAAATGCTTGGCAACTTTCGGCGTTTGCAATCCCTAGAGGAGGACATCCTCAACAACGTTTCACGCAAGCGTCTGCTAGCTGAAATCGACGAACTATTGACAACAGATGGACAACGTTATAATACACTGCGTCTGCTCTGTCTGTTGCACTTGTGTGCCGGTGTTGCTTCAGAGGAACTACAGATCTTTGCGCGCAACTATTGCAATATGTTTGGCCATGGGGAACTAGGTGTGTTTCAGAAGCTAGCACAGGCCGGTCTATTGCCGGCTATGATGCCCGAGCGCAAAACTTCTGCAAAGCTGCTGTCCAATTTGCCGCTGCCCAAGTTTCAGCAAACCGAATTTCAGGCCAATGCCAATCGCTTAAAATTGCTGACCTCATGTGCAGATGCAGATCAACCGGCGACAGCATCCTCGACTGCAGCAACTTCTGCTGCTGGCTCCGGTGGCCAATCTGCAAAGCAATCTTGTCCCAGCTTCGTGTTCAATGGTACCTATATACCGCTTGCCGCGCAGCTATGTTCAAAACTCCTCAATGCCAACAGTGCCGAGCAGTTGGCCACCAATCTTGCCATGGTCGATGGACTGCAGGTGCATGTAGGCGGACAGGTAAACACGCCCAAAGCCTTTGCAACAAATTTGAAAACATCAGACGTGTTCCCACTACGTCTCCGCAATGTGTTTGTATTTATTGTTGGCGGCGCCAATTATGCGGAAATAGCCGCCTGTGATTTTGTTGCTAAGCTGACGGGTGCCCAAATAACTGTTGCATCGGATGCAATACTGGCTGGAAGTGATCTAATCGCAGCTGCCTTCAATAACTAAAGCTATAACAATCAAATGTTTCCATGTTTTTATTTTTGTAATAAAACGTTACATACTTATAACTTCTTTTGATATAGAGTGATTTCCGGATCATCCTTACTTGGTTTAACAAACGATTGTATAACCATTGGTTTATTGTTTTTGAGTGCTATCGGCGAACGCCAATCATGCCAGGCACGCGATATAGAAGCTCTCCATCATCATCGTAGTAGGCATCTTCCACACGATACGTTGCTCCTTGGCGATAAAGTTTACGTGGTATAACAATGCGATCCTTCACTTTAGACATCTCGTATTTGCGTTGATCCGCTACGCTGACAACAATTTCAGTCTGTTCGAATTTCTGTAGAAAACTCGGCAATGGCCCAGTGCCGCTGGGATTGGGTAATGGCTGTTGCAGTACATAATCCAGCTGCTGTTGTTGTTCGGGAAACTTTTGCATTGCTTTTAGCTCCTGCAGTCGCATTTTACGCTTGTCTATCACCTTGTCCAGTAAATAGGTTTCCTCCTCACCCGGAGAAGGTGGCATATTACGAGTTCTTGATCGCGGTGTTGGTAATCCCGATTCCACTTGCTTGTTGCCTTCTTTGCCGAGCAGAGCACGGAATTCATTGCCATGTGGCTCTGGTAGCTCGGGTAGCGTTGACCACTGCTCTGGTGTTAGTTGCTGCAAATCTTGTGGCTGACGCTTTGCAAATTTCTGTAACTGCTGCATAAGCTCGGGTGGCACATCTTTACATTTGCCAGCGTGCAACTGTGTCCAATTCTTCATAACACTTGCGTCGTGATTGCGAATGCGATCCACATTTTGTGGACGCCATTTGGAGCGCAACACTTTTTGCACAATATCTGGTGTAGCTGGAAAACTTTCGGCTAATCGCTCCACACTCCATTCCTCCGCATCGCGATCGTGAAGCAAACGCATTTGCTCCTTCTCCGCATAAAGCAGCAAATTTGGTAATTTGACATTGCGAAAGTATTTGTGCTTGATCATAAACTGTCGTATGCGATCGCGTTGTTGCTGATGTTGCGCTTCATGCTGTTTATGTGTTTGATGGGCGGTCAAAAAATCTGATTCCATGTCTGCATAATCCTCATAGGCATCGTCGGCACCATGTTGCGGCAGATCCTGTAGCTGATAGCCTAGACCAGGATTGGCGCGACGTGGCACTCGGGCTAGCAGACTCCAGTGAGCTGTGTACAGATTTCGTATTACCTGATGTGCGGTCATTTTATATTTATATATTTTTATATATTTATAAAAGTAATCGATAGCTTAACAACGAGCGATGTTTTTCGATACTTCTCGTTTGGTATTTTTTAGTACTTGTGGGCAATTCGCGTTTCTTTGCGAATTTATAAATTGTTTATTATTTTCTGAACAATTGTAACATTCTCTAACAGAAAAAAAAACGAATATGTCTACGCCAAATAACGAAGCCGGTGGCGGCAACTTAATGGATGAATTCGAGGAAGCCTTTCAAGCTTGTCTACTCTCGCTTACCAAACAGGAACCCAATTCCGGCACCAACAAAGAGGAAATTGATTTAGAGGTACAAAAGACAACAAATCGTTTCATCGATGTGGCGCGTCAAATGGAAGCTTTCTTTTTGCAAAAACGTTTTCTTGTCTCGACGCTAAAACCCCATATGCTCATTAAGGATGAAAACCAAGATCTAAGCATCGAAATAGGACGCAAGGAGGCACTACTGCAAAAGCACTACAATCGATTGGAAGAGTGGAAAGCTTGTCTATCCGATATACAACAAGGTGTGCACAATCGTCCCACACTACCCATGATGCCTGGACCATGTCCAACTGGCATGCAGCCGATGGGTCCCGGTCCGCGACCAGGCTTAATGACCGGCATGCCACCAGGCGGAATGCCACCAGTGGGTCAACTCCCTGCAGGACAACAGCACTTACTACAAGCACAGCAAATGCAGCAGCTACGTATGATGGGCAAATTGCCACCCAAGTGATTAGTAGCACGTAAAATTAGTTCTAGTAACCTTTCAATAAACAAAAAAATAAATTTTATTATTTATCGTATTCTGTGCCATTTATTGTTTGTTATTTTTGCTGCGTGTTTAGGTAAACTTTTTGCCAACCTTAGCAAAGATCGCGTATAATAGCTAATATATCCATGTATATATTTAACTCATTGTTTGTTTAATTTTGTAATGTGTTATTTGTGTTAATTGGTATCGGTATCTAATATAATTCTAAATGTATTAGGACAGCATTAAACTTAAACTTCCGACATATAAACTATATAAACTTATGCATGGTTGGGCTAAATTTATGATCGATTTGCAATAACATAGACAGTTTTTGCTTCTTCACATGAATACAAGACGACAAATTAACTAAGATTAAATCAATTAATTGAAAAAAATATATAAACACATACATTTTTAAAATATGCTTTACGAGGCAAACCCAATTCTTTTGTCATTGAATGTGCGCACATGATGGATTTGTGAACATATATATATGTATGTACTATGTCGATTTATATTTAGTCAATCTCGTATACTTTGTCCGCCTCAAAGCCGGTCGCATTGGCAGCAGTTGGAACAACGCCGACAGTTGGCTGCCCAGTTGCTTGGTTGTAGCCCGCAGCTGATGGATTTTGATTGGAATAGAGCAAGGGATTCATGTACATGCCGCTGGGATGCACAATGTGCGTGTGCAGCTGCAGTAGATCCTTGTACATAGTAGGATCACCATTGTTCATCTCATTGTAAAGCTGCTGCAAATAGCTGGGCACCAATTGTATGACCTGACTCTGTGTAAGCTCCTGGTGATCCTTTGATATTTTCATGTTAAGCAACTGCAACAGAATATCTGAGCGGAAGCCAAATATCTTATTCGAAGTAACGCTGCCAGACGCATTACCAAACTGGCTGGCCATTGTTGCGCCAAAGGCGTTGCGATCATAGCTCATATACTGCGAGGCTTGTACTGCGCGCGTCTTCTCCGCCTCATACTCTGCCCAAGCTGATTTACGCTCCTCTTCCGTTAGATTCTCGTGCTCCTCCTGCTCGAGAAGTGAGTCGTGCTCATGGTATTTAAATATCAGCTTCTCGTGCTCTGTCAGCATCTCGGCAAACAGTCGATCCTTGGGCAACAACGGCATTTCGCGCTCAACGCTCGGCTTAAGCTCATATGTGTAGAGCTCCATTAAATCTGTTTGGTTATAATGCCTAGAAATCTGTTGCTCATCGATCACACGCTTTGCCGTTGCTTGTTTGGCCACCTGCCGCTCATAAACTTTCTGCTCCATGGTGCCCATTGCAATCAGACGATAAATGTAGCATGGTTTCACCTGACCAAAACGATACACACGAAAGATGCTCTGGGTGTCATGAGACGGATTCCATGAAACATCGAAAATCACTACACGATTTGCCGCCACCAGATTAATGCCCAAGCCACCAGCTCTGGTCGATATGAGAAAGAGACGAGCACGCACATTGCTTGCGTTATTAAATTGCTTGCACATGGACTCTCGCTGCTCCACGCTACAGGAGCCATCCAAACGGAAATAATCCTCTCCCGGTGTCCACGAGCCCTTAAAGTTGCCCACATCACCTACCATCACAACAAAAATAATAGATAACTCAAAGATTCTTTTTGGCATTAGTGATAACTTACCCTCAAATTCGTAGCCCTTGGTGTTGCTATCAACGAGCGAAAGGAAATGCTCGATGACATCCAGGGATTGTAGGGATTGGGAGAAGACAAGCAGCTTATCACCAATAGCTTCGCACTGTTGTAGTAAACGAAGAAGCATAAGCAGCTTGGGGGAATGATTAACGTTGTTCAGCTCCTTCTCGTCGACAAATGGTTTCCACCACTCAGAAGGATCATCCTTCTGCACGGAAGCGCCAGCCGCAAGTTCTTCATCCGAATCACTCTCCATCAGCCCAGAGCGAACGCCGTTGCGTGTCTTGCGACTCTTAACTTTGCTGCCGCCGGCGGCATTTGTATTGACAATGGTTATGCTGGCATCTGACTTGAACGATTCCGCGCTATCTGACGAAATTGAGGCGACCTCCTCCTCTTCGGAATCATCACAAATAAAGCCATCCTCTTCTGAGTCATCGTTGCTTAGTAAACGCTTTGCAATAACATTATCGCTATTTACACGCAGATTCATGGGATGTGTCCAAATGCGTCGCAAGTCCTGAAAGTCTTGAAACAGACGTGCACCCTTTCCGCAAATATCAGAGCCACCCTGATCCCGATGCGTTGTCATATAATAGCCATACAGCGTTTGCTGCAGCTCTGACAATGTGGTATAGACGACATACTCATGCTTGGGAGGCAAATATGGTGCCAGCACAGAGTAATCCCGGCGTTGAATGCAACCCTCGAGCAGCTTGTGTAAAATATGCGAGCGATGCTTCATTAGTCGCAAATCACGCTCAGTGGAGTCCGTGTACTGTCCATTGCTAATTGGATTGACAAAGCGATTCATATACTCCTTATATGTGCCCAATAGACTTGGTTTCACAAACTGTATCATGCAATAGTCTACATTAAAAAAGGAAATTCAATATATTAACGATTCTCTTTTGCTGTAATTGTAATATAATATTATACTTACATTCTTTGAGATTATTTTGAAGAGGCGTGCCTGTGAGTACGATGCGTCGTTTAGACCGCATTCGTGTTACCGCCTTACTAATGGATGTTTTCTCATTCTTAAGCAGATGACCCTCATCGCATACGACCAGATCGGGGCCAGGTTCAACGAGTGCCTGCTGCAGCTGCTCTCGCTGCTTCTTACGCAAACCTTTGGCCTTCTCGTTGGCGAGTATTCGATACATGTCATAGCCAAGAATGCAGACACCGCCCTCTTCATACCATTCGTTCAGCTTGAAAATGCGCGTCGGCTTGTCCTTGTAGCGTGAAATATCATAGATCTCAATATCTCGTCGATGTGCAAATGCCATCCAGTGCACAAACTCACGGGCCCAATTATTGACAGTGCTTAGTGGTGATATGATCAGCACACGCTCGACGCCCGTGCGTCTCGAATTTATGAGCAGTGTATGAGATAGCGTGACCACCTGCAGCGTCTTGCCCAAACCCATACAATGGGCCAGAATACAGCCGGAACCAGAGCTTTTTTCCGTCTCCTTAATCGTCTCAAAACAAGCATCCCACATGAACTTAACGCCAGCGACCTGATGGGGCTTTAGTTTTTTGAGAAGTCCCTTGTCCACCTGGAGCAGAGCTTTCTTTGATTCCTCATCGAAATCTAATATCAATTCGCTAATTTCAACGCTCTCCGATTTCACAAAAATGCGATTGTAGAGCTTTTGACGCTCCTCAATACGTTTGCGACGATCATCCTCCTCCTTGGCGGCCTCCTTGGTGGTCAAATCCAAATCCTTAGTCTTGATAATTTTGCGTATGTGTTTGCGCTTGTTCTTGTTCTTTTCGTCGTCCCCATCATCGCTATCACCGCTAGACGCCTTCTTGATGCGTCGTCTCTTCTTCTTCTTTTTATCCTCTGGCTCAAAATCGGACGTGTCATGATCAGAGTCGGCGTTCTTCTTTCCCCCAAAACTTCGACGCTTACGCTGCGGCATTACTTCACTGCCGCTGCTTTGACCAGCCTCCACATCCGACTTTGCATCTTTTTCCTGCTCCGATTCCATTTGTTGCTCCTCAGCTGCCTTATAATCGGAATCATTGTCGCTAGCGCTAGCGCTCTTATCGCGTTTTACCCGTTTACGCTTCGACGTGCTTGCTTGCTCAGGATCTGAATCTGTGCTCATTTTGTGCTTTGACTGTGCTTCTTTAGTTTCAGAAGTTGTAGAAACTGATCGTTTAGGAGTTGTAGGAGCTGGTGGTTCTGGTTCAGGAGTTGTAGGAGCTGGTGCTTCAGCAGTTGTAGGAGCTGGTGCTTCACGAGTTGTAGAAGCTGGTGCTTCGGTTGCTGTTTCTGATGTTGATGCTGTTTTACTTATAGCAGCTTTAGCTTTCCTTGTGGGCAGCTTAACGCGCTTTACACGCACTACACAACGTCGCAATTTTTGAGTCTCCTCAGTAGACGTACTATCGCTATCAATTAAAAGTTTAGAGAGCAAACTTTGCCTAATGGCAGTCTTCTTTGCTGGCTCCTTTGTAGATGTGGAATTTATGCGTGTCTTGCGCCGAACAATAATAACTTCGTCGTCGTCGCTCTCTGTATCACTTAATTCGATAATGGAAACGTTCTTGTTGCGACTTTTACGAGGCGGCAAAACAGACAATGATTGCAAACTTGTTGTTGACTTTGCATTAACTTCAATGTTTTTTGAGTTATTTGTTATTCTACTGTTGCGTTTTGGCTGCGCAAGCAGTTTCTCTAACGGAACAATGGTTATTTTAAATGCTGGCTTCTCTAGAACACTTTTTTGATCGTCCGAACTGTTAGAGAATTCATCTACAACATGTACTGCTTCGTTTCCATTTGCTCCATTACTTATATTGCCAAGGGGTATATTTTCTTCTATATCGGTTGTTGATGATTTCGCTTTTTTTGTTGAATTCGCATTGACATCGTTGTTTTCATCTTTTGTCTCTGGTTGCTTAGATTTGATATTTTTTGCGCTGTTGCTGCTATCGGCGTCGCCGTCTTTTGACTCGATCAATGTTGCAGCAAATGTCTCGCAAGAGTCCGACTTTTCCTCTCCCATAGGTAACAGAGTGCCACGAGCCTCTATGCGCTGCGTCTCAATGTTAAACAAAGCTGAAAATAATCAGAAAAATAATACTTCAAAATCATGTGAGCACCGACCTTAGAAATATCCTTTCAAATTTTGAATTTCAATGATTTTCATTAAAATATATATGTATATACATTGCAGCCCTTAAAATACAGTATGTAGTATACACTGAAAATAACACTTTTAGCTATTCATAACCAAGCCGCTATCAAATTTGTCTACCTTTCCTTTTGTCACATACCGATTATTCTCTTATACCCATTTTATTAGTACTTTTTTAAAAAGAGTGCGTGCAAGTAAGCACACTAGTTTTTTCTTTGTTGCTATTTTGCTACTTTCAGTTGAAAATGCGACTAGCTCTCTTTGAGTTGCATTGCGTCTACTTTCGGCTTTTTTGCTACGCTCTGCTTCTTTTTTTACATTGCTTTTTTCATTTCACAAATACATTGCTCGCTATTTGTATGAAGTTTCGGTTATTTCTTTATTTTAACAAAAACATAATTTATCTGTGTAATGGCAATACAACAATCAATAGACTGACCATATTGTCAAACATTTTAAATTAGTTATTTTTTCAACATTCCACCGCCGCGCTTTTTGGCACAGACGCGTACTACATTCACACATACACACAATTTAGCACACACACATATGTATATAAAATATACATGCAAATGCGTTGCTTACCTATTGTAAAATTGTATATGCGCTTGCATTTTGCACAACAAATGCAGAACACTTGCTGCACTGTAAACTTAAATTAAATTAAAATCAATTAAATACGTTTAATAATCCAGAACCAACGATCTGCCTACGCCGCCGCTAAAAATTTTATTTGCTAGTATACACAGCACACAGATGTTGATCAAAGCAAAGGCAACTCTATAGCTGACACTAGAGGTGAGCAATCATCGCCTACCTAATACTAGCTTAAATTGTGACTGCAGTGTAAAAATGCAACTATTTAATTCAATAATCATAACCATATACTTGTGGAAATTACTCGTTCAAAATTGCATATTAACATTTAATGAATTTTATATATACATAAACATATTACTTAATAAAATATATCTGTCACCGTTGTCACAAAGATAACTATGAAGGAACGCTAATATTTTGCAGTGACCTAGAAGTTAACTACTTTTAGAGAAAATTATATGCGGTAACACTAAATCGTTTCAACAACAATTGCATAAAAATAAATATTTGTTTTTAAATTCGATATACATATGTGCATAATTATTTTCAATGAAGGCCACCAGCTGATTCACGACAAGCGTTGCCACTACTAAGCATAATCGGGTAAGAGATGCCAACGCGTTTAGAAAATACGAATCAAAGAAAAACACCAAAAAACGCAGAGAAAACATGCTACTATCCCAAGAAGCAAAGGCAATAAAAAGAGGAAAACAAGCAGCAAATATGTTTGATATAACGAGGCAGCGGAAGAGACAAAAATTATAAATTAGTGTAGAGAAAAAATTTGCCAAGTGTGCGAAGAGAACCAAAGCTGTATTCATTAATTGTGGAAAAATCGACGAAAAATCCTCAAGTAGCTATGAGCAACAATAACAACAATAATAATAATAATATGAACAGCATGCCATGCCCGGAATCCGAGGAAGAGGAGGAGCTTAGCGGCTCTTACAACATCAATGACAATGCTGACTGCAGTAGCAGCAACAGCAGCGCTGCTGGCGCTAGCAGCAGTGGCAAAACAGCAAGCAGTTCCAGTAGCAGTTCAAGCGACGACGACGCTGACGAGGATGATGAGGATGCCACTGATCAGGATACTCAAAGTGATTCCGATTCCGATGATGCCACCACAACACAATTCGATGAACTAGAACTAGCACAGTTTAGTGACAAGCATATCTTCCGTTTACCCCGTGGCCTCTGCGAAAGTGCGTCCATTTTCCATGAATTATTTTCTATGGAAACCTGGCAATCACTTCCCAACCAAATGCAGGCACAACTCCAACCTTTTCTGCCCAGCTACGCGACTATGCTTACACCAGCACAGGCGGCACAGGAACAAAATCGCACACTCCTACAGTTATTCAATGGTGGACTGCAGCATTTTGGTCAATCGCCTTTGATTCGTCTGCAACGCCAACTGGAAGAAGGCAACCTTCGCCCAGATGTGCTCCAGCTGCGTCGCAGCATTGAGCGTTCACAGCGACGGGAACGACGCTTCCAGCAAGCCGAGCGTCTCAGTCGCCTAGCCAAAGAACTCTTTCTTTCCCGCGAGCAACTCCTACAGCAAGCCTACAACATGGCACCACCGCCAGTCGGTAACACATTCAAAGCGCCTTCACGCCCACGCAAACGTAAAGCACCAATGTTGCACAGGGAGAATAAGTTCTGTGTGGAGCGTTCGCGCAAACGGTACTGTCAGGAGCTCGTGGATCTGGCACGTGATCTACAGTTACCGCCGGGCGACATCAGTGCCGACGAAGAGGAGGCGTCCCAATTAGCAGTAATTATCGAGCAGCAAAAGCTAAAGACGGAGTCGCACACACGACCATCGAATGCAGCAGACAAGAAATGCATTTACAGTACCTTCTTTAAACGGCGTCCCGGTCTCGAAGATGAGCAAGTGCTTCGTAGCATGCAGTCGGACAAAATACAACCGCTCAATGAGAGAAATCTAAAGAAATATTTACGCGACTACAAACGACGGAAACTCCAGCAACCGGTTGGTAGATTTTTATTTCTATTTATTTATATATAAATTATTATTTTTTACGTGATAAGATGGCGATGATTCCGCATGTGTCTGAACTTATTAGAATGCAAGTCCTACTGTGAAATGAATAGATGTAAAAGGCTATGTTTTATTTAACAATTCCTACATCATCTTCCCTGTCCTACATTTTTTGTAAACACAATATTTGTTAAAAGTTTACGAATCCATATAGCTTTAATTAATAAGCAAATCATTTTTATTATTGAAGAACCTGCCGGACTTTGATACCGCGGATATACGATTGCGCGATATATGCACACGTGCGCAGTTCGTTGGCAACTTCAAGCCAGGACGTAAGCCGAAGGCGTTGACAGCGCGTCTCAATCACACTGTTAATGAGCCGCCGGCACTGGTGCCCATTGGCAACACCAACAACAAGGGGAAGCAACCGGAGCCAGTGGCCGAACTGCTTACAGATGAGCCGCAGCAGCTGTATGGACGTGCCGCAATGGAACCCGATGATGAGCAGTTGGAGTTGGATCCGGAGCTACAGGAGCCGACAGATTCAATCTCCAAGACAATGTCACCCGCACTGCTACCAAAACTTGAGCCCATTGCAGCGCGCGCCATTATTAACTCTTCGCCCCGGGCAATGATTAAGGCTGGTACTCATATCACTGGCAGTCCCACCAGAGAAGCATTAACGACAACAACGGCGACAACAATGATCATGCCACGTCAAGCGCATGGCTGCTACTTCTCGCTGATCCGGGATTTGTTTGTCTCGACACCGCAGCATCGTCTGAACTATGCGGAACTGCATGCCCTCCTGCTCAAGTGGCGGGCGGGAGAAAGTTGTAGCGGCGGTCTGCCGGATTGGCTACGGCAGTTACCAGCAGACTGGACGCATTTGCTACAATCGGCTATTAACTTTTTGTCAGGCGATTTTGCAACTTTGCCAGCCGAATATGTACCCTATATAGAGCATAAAACGCAATTAAATATCTACCAATGGATTGGTGCTGGACGCGATTCGGATGCGCGTCTGCAAACGCTCTGCCAGTACTGGCTACAGCGACGCAAAGAGGACACATCAATTACGACAAACCAACAACTTAATGCAAAACAACATCAACAACCATTGAGTCCTGTTGTGGATGTAACACCGCCACCACGTTGTCCCACCAGCTGGACGGTGCGTGTTGCCACCCAGACAGAGATGCAGGAATTCCAACGACAGGAACGTTTGCGTTTCGAGCAGCCGCATCGTCCCTTCACCTATCGCATGCATGGCTACGAAAGCGTTGTGGGTCCTGTCAAAGGCATCTATACACAGAGTTTGGCCCTGAACAAGGCGCGTGGCCATGCCGTCATGGTGGATGATCGACCGCCGTATGTGACCATATTGACGCTGGTGCGAGACGCAACTGCACGTCTGCCCAATGGCGAGGGCACTCGCTCGGAAATATCCGAACTGTTGAAATGCTCACAATTCATCAATCGGCAAGCAGCGGAGAATGTGCTGCAGACAATTGTTAGTGGTGCACTTGATCGTATGCATGGCGGATTGGATCCGTGTGTGCGTTACGATGCGCGCCGCAAGATCTGGATCTACTTGCATCGCAATCGCAGCGAAGCGGACTTTGAGCGCATGCATCGCCAGAATCAAACGATGGTCAAACAGAAACAGCAGCAGCGCAAGCAAAAGCCAAAGAAGGATGACTCTACAGAAGCGACACCAGATCTACCCACACTGGTGACGGCCACAATACCTACTTCACAAACACAACCACAGGCATCAGCAGCAGCTGCACCAACAGCAGCAGCTTCTCCTACTACTCCTGTGCTGATCAAGAAGCAATCGCTAGCACAAACAATTCCCTTACAGGTTAAATGTCTGCCGGTGCCGCCGCTCAAATATCACATACCGCCAACTGTTACGCCCAGTGCCACGCCCACCCAGCAACTGATTACGCCACAGAAATCGCTGTTAAAGACCACCCAACGCAGCGGGGTTGTAACCATTCTCGATAGATCACCCACAGCACCCGTGCAACTCCTGAAAACCGCACCCAAAATACAGCAACAGGTGCAGCAGCAGCACCAGACGCCGGTTATCAGCAGTCCCGTGCGCAATACAACGCCAATATTGGTGTCTACGCCAAGTGGACTGCAAACGGTGCATGTGGCAGCAACGCCGAACAAAAAATTGGCCATTAAGAAGCCCATTTTAATTAATGCGCCCAATGCACAGGCACCACTTACCGTCGGAGCAACATCGGGAAGCTTTATTTTGCCAGTGGAGCAGCAGCAACACCAAACAAACAAAGCTCAAGCAGCGCGCCAGCCAATGCCCAAGAATATTATACGATTGCTGCCCGCTGCTGGAGCAACTGCATCATCAATTGGCACTTCAGTGGCCACCAAGCCATCAATAGTGCAACTACCTACTAATGCTGCTAAACCTCCCGCCTCTGTGCAAGTCCTTGGACCACGCATGCTTGCCCAGACCACAGTACGCCCGTTACAGCAAAAAATTGGTGCCGTCTCTATTGTTAGTCATAAACCAGCGGCAACGGTAACTGGCAGCCCATTGGCCAATGCCAGCGGACAGACAACAGGCACCATTGTCAAGATGTCGCCACAGGCATTTGCCACACTGCAGCAACAACAACTTAAGCAAAAGGCACAAGCTCAGCAACAACAGCCGCAACAGCAACCACAACAACGAATACTTGTTGGTAAGTGTTGAATAACGTTGGCAAAGGGAGTATTTCTCCTATTAAAGTACTAGATTTGATTGTTTAATGAACATTTATAAATTTTTCTTCCATTTGCAGGCAACACGGCAATTTCATCGAACAAAAATATTGTTTTCCAGGCTCTGCCAAAAGCGTCACCAAAAATACTCGCTACAAGTATGACTGGACAAACGAAGACGCTGTCCACCGCGAATCTCTCGCCGCAGCAGCAACGGATTGTACTGCAAAGCTTCAAACAGCCGGTGGCGACAACATCAGCAACTGCCTCGCAAACAACAACCCGAATAATACGCACGACACCAGTGGCGGCGTCGTCAACTAGTTCGATTGCCACGCCCACAGCCACACAGGGTGGTCAGATATTAACGCTAGAGGGTCTACTGCAAAAGTCGAATTCCGGCAAGCTTATAACAACAGGAAACAACATCATACAGCTGGCCACATCCAATACTAGTGGGAATGTCATAACACTCTCGCCTGGTGGACAAATTCAACAGCAGCAACAACAGCAACAGGTCAGCGTAAAGCAGCTGCCAACGACAGCGCGCATTGTAACCGCCGCCGGTCATGGTACAATGATGCCCAAAATCATTGGCAAGACGACGGTTGTGCCCGGCAAGCCGTTGTTGCTGCACGCCAAGACGCTAAAGTTGGGAACTGCCAATGCCAATGTCAATGTTGTAGGCACACACAGCCCAACGGCGACAACCACACAACTGACAACTGGTTCAATGAAGTCGACGCAAAATATTGTGATTGGTGGCCAGGCGGTCAAACTACATGGAGCGGTAAGTACACATTTAACAACAACGTGTCGAAGAACTTTGTAAACAAATATTTCAAATTTCAGACCATTCCAGCGCGCAATGCAGCAGGCGCGCACATGCAGACAGTCATCATGGGCAATCAGGTACTACGTCTGGCGACCAGCGGCAGCAACAGCATTACCACAACAAGCAACAACCAAGCCAGCACTGCTAGTGGCGTTGCGAGTGCGCCCAAAACACTGCTCATTGGAGCCGGTGCTGGGCAAACGTTGCGGTTGGGCAAGAATGTATTGCTAGCTACAAGCAGTAGCAACAATAGCAATGTTGGCACAAGCACAACCACAACAACTTCGGCGACAACAAACGTGACAAGTGCCAATAATCTTGTATTTGCCGTACAGAACAATGGCGGCCAATTGTTCTTTACGCCCAGCCTGCAAGGTGTCAACCTGAAGCCGTTGTCCAGCATGAAAGTGATACCCATGTCGACGGCACCAACTGCGGTCAGCAGTGTTAAGCTGAGCAATGTGACGGCGGCAACTGTTGATGCGGTTGCTGGCAAGACATTAAACACTAAATTGCTGCCCACAGCAGTGCTAAAGACGGCGCCCAATTAAATTGAAAGAAGAGGCTTGTTAACTACGTTGTTTACGTTTTTAGTTTGTTTGGAATAAACTCATCATTAATATCTACTAATAGTTTACAAATACGTAATTTAGGTTTTAAAAGCAAAACAAAAATGTACACAAATGGAAAAGTTGCTTTTAAATTGTATATATATATATATATATATACAGATATATATATATATATATACATATATATATAAGAGCTGAAGGATTTCGTTTTACTCAGCTTCATTAAATTTGTTAATATAACTGTATTTAGACCTATCGCAAACCAGACAGACCTACCTAAAATAAATGTTCAATGAATCTTAAAGTTTACGGATCGCATCAACGACACAACCTTAAATCCATAACAATGGCAAATCATTCCATAAAGGAATTGTAGTAAGTATACCGATAAAATTACAATACGAAGCTTAGTCAAATGAACAGAATGGTGATAATCATATTAATGGTATGTACAAATGAAAGTGTGTGTGTGCTTTTTTTTCCTTTAGAATGGGGAATTGTGCTGTTTCAGATGTCGATTTAGTTTGAATTGCAAATTAAATGTTTTGCCGCATATGTCACACTCCAACATGGAGAGAGAGCTAATTGCGGTTGTTTCTGATTCTATAACAACAGATGACTGGGATGAATTTAACTCGTCTAGTAGCGTTGTACGATGTGTATGCTCGACATGCGTCTGCAGCTGATCGGCGTCACCGAATGTGTCCTCACAAAATGCACATTGTATTAAGCAGGGTGTAGTTGTGGCCAGTGCTTGTTCCATTTGCATTAATTGAACCTTGCGCGCTAGTTCTTCCTCACGCTCTGCAAAAAAGATGAAAAAAAAAAAAATTTGCAATAATTTTAATATTTTATACAATAAATATAGTATTTACCTTGAAGGTGTCGTTTTAAATGTGCTTGCAGTTGCTGGTGCTTCATTTCTGTAAATTGAGGATTTAACATAGTGAATAATTGGTTTATTTATTTATTTTTGGGTTAAATACAACTTACTCTTGCCACAGATATCACATTTGGAGCGAGTGTGCACTGCAAGTTTGTGCTCTTTAAGCGTAGCTTTGGAGATGCAGAAAAAGCCGCAAATTGGACATTTGACATGCTGATTTAGTTTATGAAATTTCATGTGAAATCGTAGACGAGATTCGTGTGCGTTGGCAAACTTCTTGCCACATATATGGCACTCGCAATCTTTGACCATGTGTATGCGGCTCATGTGCTCTGTGTGCTGGGCCTCTGTGGTTGAGGAATGTCCACAGAGTTTGCAGAAGACTCCCGGATCCTGTATTGGTGGGGGTAACGTTACCGCTGCTTCGCCATAGGTGTCATCATCATATGTGAACCGAATGATTGAATCATTACTATCCTGGCATTCTTGTGGTGAAAAGTTAAATAATGTTGAGCTGAAGCCATTTGCAGCGGCCAGCTCTTCGGGCTTGACTTGTGCAAAGGTTGCCTCCTCGGGCAGATCACTAACGGACGGCTGATTATGTGTTTCTTGTGGTACACGTGCCGTGTGCTCTTCCTTGATAGGCACATGTGGTATATCAAGGGGCGCCCAGACACGTCTGCTGCCATCCTCTTCAATGCCCTCCTCCTCATCATCTGTATCAAGGTAAATGAAGCCACAAAATGTCTTATCCTCCGCTGGTTCAATTTCCTTTTTAACAACTACGCCATTTTGCGCACGTTTGCAGTCCAGTTCATCAAATTGCTCCTGCGAATCCATGCAGCAACGTTTAAATTTCAGCAACTTCTGGAATTCATCAATGCAGGTTATGCAAATGTACTGAGGCCGTCCGTCGTTTTGCTTCACCTGTCGTAAGAACATAATTAATATGGTTGCCTGAAAAACGATTTTAACATCTACCGGTAGATTCCAGGCGTGCATTTGTTGTACGATTTCTGTCATGTCGCCGGTTCCGGTTTTTGTAAATATTGGCCTAATAACTGCATGGTTACACATGTAATAAATGGCGCATGTTCGGCACGCCTCAATTCTATTATCATCGTCAAATGAACTTAGGTCTGTGCTGTCCATTGCTTTTCCAGTTGGTTTATAGCTTAGCGCATCCAACTAAGTCATTTGTACAACACAACTAATTTCAACGAATTAAATGTAAAGCGCTCCGCTTTTCGCGTATAGTATGGCAGTTTGCTGTATACCAAAAAAAAACCTAATATGTCACTGCAAAAAATACCACGACAAAATAGTGTTTGGTTTTTTACTCAAAATAGTTTAGCTTTAAAAAAGAAATTTTTATTTCCATTTATAAATATAAAATACCGCGAAAGACCACAGAACTATGCATATCACTTTTGCGTAACATTAAGTTGGCTGCCAACTGTCGCATACGTTTCTGCAGCCCTGGTGCAAATGCATAAAAAAATAAATAGGAATAATCACGCAGTAAAAAGAAATTTTGGGGTGGTAGAGCGGCGCTAAAAATTAATTAACCATTGAGCGTAAAAGTTTAGCGACTTAATTATGAATTTGACGGAGCAGAACCCGTATGGCAATGGTCTGCTCTATGCTGGTTTTAACCAGGACCAAGGTAAGTCACGTACTTTGTTTGTTGTTTACATATTAAATGGAAACGAATTTCAACGTAAGATATGTATACAATATATAAAATATTTATATGACTAAAAACAAAATTACACCGCAGGATGTTTTGCATGTGCCACAGACACTGGGTTTAGGGTGTACAATTGTGACCCACTAAAGGAAAAGGAACGCCAATATTTTCCCGAAGGTACGTAAGTATGTGTAAGAGTAAATGTGTAAAGCAATGGTCAAGATAGACTTAATAACTTGCGTAAAAACATCAGATAATAATATCTGATCTTTTGGCTAGCATGTCACATAAATACAATACTAAAATGACGAAATTCCCACAAGTGATTGCCAAATTATTATTTATACGTAAAAGACAAAGGAGTTTACATATTTCACATACACATTTATGTATATTTAATTGTCGATAACAGGTGCTGAAAATTCGATAAATATCTGTTATCAAAAAATTTATTTACAAACATTTTTTTATTGAATTTGTTTAAAATTAAGTTAGCAAATGATTCCATATGGATAAAGAACACATTTTTCATTCCTTTTGTCTTATGAATGTGTGTGACTTTTCTCATGCGCCATTAATAATCACACCTTACATTGTTTTGTCGCTTTTCAGGTGGTCTCAGCCATGTTGAAATGCTGTTCCGCTGCAATTATTTGGCGCTTGTTGGCGGCGGCATTCGGCCGTTGTATCCCCCCAATAAAGTGATTGTTTGGGACGATCTAAAGAAATCACCGGCTATTTCGCTGGATTTCAATCAGCCAGTGCGCGCGGTTCGTCTCAGACGGGACCGGATTGTCGTTGTGCTGGAGGGCGTGATCAAAGTGTACACATTCACACAGCAGCCACAGCAACTGCATGTGTTTGAGACGAGCGCTAATCCCAATGGCCTGTGTGTCCTATGTCCGCACAGCAATAAAAGTCTACTCGCATTCCCGGGCCGACGTACAGGTCATGTACAAATCGTCGATCTTGCCAATACAGAGCGTGCCCCCTTGGAGGTGATTGCACATGAAGCGGCCATTAGTTGCATTGCATTAAACTTACAGGGCACACGATTGGCCACCGCCGGCGAAAAGGGAACTCTTATACGCATTTTTGATACGGAGAACGGTAAAAAGGTGTCTGAGTTGCGTCGCGGCAGCAATCATGCAAACATATTTTGCATTAATTTTAATCATCAATCAACTATGATTGTTGTGGCATCTGATCATGGCACCATCCATGTTTTCAATTTGGAGGATAACAAGTCGCGGGAATCATCGCTACCAATAATACCCAAGTATTTCTCAAGCCAGTGGAGTTTTGTTAAATTCTCAATACCGCAGGGACCTCGCTGTATTTGTGCCTTTGGTGCCGATTCCAATTCGGTTGTAGGTAAGTTTCAATATATAACATTAAAGTTCAAATATAACTAATATGGTTTTTTGCTGTTTTTAGCTATTTGTGCGGATGGACATTATTATAAATTCCTATTCAATAACAAGGGTGAATGTAGTCGTGATGTTTGCACGCAATTTCTGGAGCTACAGGATGACGAAACTTAAAGTTGAACAATTTTTAAGTGTGTGTGTGGTATAAGCAAACATATTAATGATATCTACATACATACAATTATATATATTAAAGAATGTGTTATACAATATTATATTTAAGCATGCTTTAAAATTACGTTACAAATCAAAGTTCACATAAAACGGTAGTTAACAATTGTAATATCTATTCACTTTATCACTACGTGCCGCTTTCAATCAGCTCCGCTTCTTAATTCCTTAACTATGTGAAACATGGATCGAATTGCCTTTCCAATATAAAGGCTTAAAACTAAACGTTCTTTCAACAGTAAATGGACTAAAACTTTATAATGGAAATTAGGTTAGCTCTCGTATTCGTACTGTTTCAGACTTATATCATAGTTACGATTGCCCAAAAAGAAGGTCCATTGTATAGGACCAAATGGCCCAAATACAAAATGCGCGGCGTATTGAAAGCCCCAACGAAACCTGAAAATTATTGCCGCAAGGGACTTTGCCCGTCTGGAACTTGGCACATTGCATGCAAAACCAAATTTGTAAGTTTTCGAAAGTCAAAAGCAGAACATAACATTTAATTGAATTGACTTAATGTTAAAGTGGGGCGATAACTGTCCCAAGCCGCGGGAAGGTGTCAACATGCAGAGAAATAAAAACACCATACTGACCCAACATCATATCTTACGAAGCCGTTTGATGTCGACAAATATTGGAACATTGCCAAAATCGGCCAAACTACTACCCGAACTGAAATGGGACGAAGAGCTATCCGTTCTTGCAATGCGTGTTACAAATTATTGTAACGAGGATATCAATATGTGTGTGAATACGACTCGGTTTCCGAATGTGGCTAGAAACTCGGAAATGATTACACACAACGATACAAGCAATATAGAGGAGATACTTATTAGCATAATTCGGGGAATATGGTGGAACCAAATTAACAATTTTGACCCAAAGTTTATAGATAGTTTTCCAGTCGATTCATCAGTGGCCGATCGTAAATTTGCAAATATGGTTAATCAGAGGAATATTTACATTGGTTGTGGCATGTTATTACAGAAAAAACCCACAGCGTACAATGTGTACTTTACCTGTTTGTATAATCATGAAATCAAGCAAGGTGAAACAGTTTATGAAAAAGCAGTAAGTTGAAAAGGTAAGTTCTTAACTTAACGTGAAAAACGTTAAAATAAAAATATGTATATATATAATGCCATGCTTAGTTTAAGATTCTTATTTTTAATATATATTTTAATTTTTCAGAGTACGGAACTGGAAAAATAGCTTTAAACCAGCTGAAATCGAAATGAAACATCAAATAAAATAAAGCCACGTGTGTTTTTTTTTTCGTTTCTATATAAGTAAATAGAACTATGTATGTTATTACTTTATTGCTTATAAGTATCACTGGATTGTCAAAACTATAATCAAAACAATACGAATCATTTCTTTAGAGGTGTGTGGTATTGGTGCTGTCCTCAAAAGCCAGATTGGTGGCGCCGCCGCCCGTTCGTGGCGCAAAATCACTTTGCTGCAAATGTATGATCTTTGCCTGTTGCTGTGGGCTAATTGGCAAATGAAGATTCTGTAAATTTTCCAATTGCATGACACTAGTTGCAGCATTTGTTGTTGGATTTAGATTTAGATTTGGCTGCTTTTCGCTATCTTTTTGTTTTGGCTGCTTGCGTAACAGATTCAAATCGGACTTATTCGAAAAATGTGCCTCGATTTCCTGGAATGAAAACATAAATAAAATGCTTAAAATTGTTACTGGAAATATCTATAAATAAAGAAAAGCTTACGCCCAATGTTCGACCCTCGGTTTCGGGCAAGGTAAAGTACAAAACTATGGTGCCAATGAAGGCAACCATGGCATAGAAGGCAAAAGTGCCGGGCAACGTCAGAGTGCTGATCATCACCAGAAACAGTTTATTGGCCAAGAAACCAAAGACGTAACCAACACCACCAGCAAATCCGGATGCACTGTTGCGTATCTCGGCCGGAAAGACCTCACCAATGAGCACCCAGGGTATCATGCGTATGCCCAGATGCGAGAAGAAGGCGGACAGCAGCAACAGAATCAATGGCACCCAAACCAAGTAGTTACGCTCCTGCTTGGGCACAGTCAACAGCAGATCCTCCGCTATGGGCGGCTTTGATGGCACTGGAGTTTCACTCACAACAACTGGTAGCTCGGGCAGCAATGTGGTTGCCTGTAGCTCTGGTTCCGTTGTAGTATCCAGATCACGTTTGCTTCGCAGACTAAATGACTCCATGGTGGTATCAAAAATGTCCAATGTGGTCGTTTCCAGCTCAATCTCTGGCAACATGGTGGTGAACTTTAGCTGCTGCTGCTGTAGTTGCTCATTCTCGAATATTTTGGATATGTTTGCCTGCGATATGATGCTCTCGTGTGGCACAATCGCCGAGGCATTCACCACCACATTGTTCACCGCAAAGCCGGGCACATCATTCAGGAAATGTGCATAGGTTGCCGTGCCAAAGAAGCACAGACCCGTGCCCACAGTAGACACCAGAACCAACGGCCTTTTGCCCGTAAAGTGTATCAGTATCACACCCAATATGGTGGACAGCATCTCGGCCACGCCCAGCAATATGGTTGCATGATATTTATTCATGGGCGCCTTCAACGTATGAAAGATCTGCACAGCATACGTCTGCAGCGGTGTCTTGCCGGAGAAGTGGCCCGTAAAGAAGGTGAACGAGACGAGCAGGAAGGGTGCCAGAAAGGTTCTCTTGCGCCACATGCGCAAACGCATCTTCAGCTTGTGTCCACATCCAGTCGCTGCAGCATCCACGCCAGCATTCTCGGCCGCCTCCTCGAGTTCCTTCTGGGTAATGAGCTCATCGTAGAGCTGATTGAATTCCGCCTCCACCTTGTACTCTGGCACCCAGCCGCGTAGCCATTGCAGCGATTTGACCGCCTCCAAGAACCGATGTTCTCGTATCAGCCAAACGGGACTCTCGGGCACAAAGCACAGCATCACAATGGTTATCACGGGAAAGGCGGCACTCACAGCCGCCACACTGCGCCAGTCCATCAGTGACCCCAATATGAACTGCACAAAGACACCAGTAATGACACAGGTGGTGCCCAGCGCCGATAGAATACCACGATACTTGGGCTCCGTTATCTCGGCCACATATGTCAGCACCTGCATCATACAAACATACAAAACGTGAAGATCATTAAGCACTTGTTTGATATGAACAATCTTACAACAAGCTAAGCCAATCATTTCATGGTCAACAATTGACAGCGACAAGAAATACTATCTGAAATGCAATAAGTTTGCATTGAGTTGACATTGCCATAAAAAGTTAGCTTAAAAACTTTAAAAGTGCTTAACCATATAGCATAGTTATTAAACCAATAACTTAAGTTAGTTTTTAGTTGAGTAATATCGACTAGGAGATACTTTACGAGTAAAGGTGTTTTGTATATATGGCTGCGTGTGTGCACGTGTATACAGAAAACGGATGAATTACTGCGACAAAATTGTAATCTACGATATATCCGGTGTTTCGGAATCGATTTTGGTGAAAATTTCAAAAATGTTCATTATTTTATTCAAAGTTTCTAGAAACAATTTTTCACAATTTTCATATTTAATCATTTTTTGTTATAAATTACGGGATATACGAGAACTTATATTTAAAACTTTATATCTCTCCGACAATCTCTGAGATCGTCGCGTTCATACGAACAGACAGAAGGACGTACATTTCTTAAGGTTTAGTCAGTACATAAAAATTTAGTAGCTAATTGTCCGCTATGACGCAGATATTTAATATTAAACTTTAACTGTTCGGAATTTTGTTAAAAAATTCATATTTCTTAAAACCCTTCAAATAAAGTTAAGATTATTATGTCATTAAACAAAAGCCATTAACAGTTTTTTTTTTTTTTTTTTTTTTTTTAATGCTTCAGTTTGTCAACGTTTTATGGAAAAAAAAATTAAAACTCCTAACAACGAGCAAATAATACACTTTCAAGAGATATATTAATCATTATAAATGGATTTAAATGTGGAAGTAAACGCCTAAGATAACTAGAAATAAGCTCATATCAGATTATAAATTTTTGCTTAAACCGCATTAATTACCAAGAAATTAAATTCTCGAAACATAAAAATCGTTTTGAGACATTATGCATAAGTGCATCACGTTGCAAACGCAAGATATCAGTTTCGATTTGGTGGAATCATCTAGGTATCATAATGAGCGGATATATTGTTTTTTTTTTAAGCAAGGTCAACTTGGTCAGGGGTTAGTGCAATTATTTAGTTAGTTAGTGGGTTGGTGGGGACTTACTGGTGCTTCCATGAGACCGCCACCGAGACCAGCCAAGCATAAAGCCGCATACAGATGATCCGTGCTCGTGGCAAAGTGAAACATAAGCCAGGCGGCCAGTATGGGCAGGTTGACAAACTGCAAATTAAAACCAGATACAAGATTCACAGATACATACATATATACATATTAAGATCACGCGGTTGGGAGCATCAACATAATTGCACAATAGCATCACGCGGTTCATTTCAATTTGTAGTTCAGTGTGTCAATGTTTTTGTACATATACATATGTATTCATATGTATGTATGTTACGCACCTGCATAGCTCTTCGTTTGCCCAGCGGTTGGGTTAAGATACCAGAGAAGAGACAACCAAGCGGTACACAGATTAAATTAATGGAACCTAAACGATTATACATATATGTTTATACGAAGAGTTATAAGCATTCGTTTTGCATTTGGTTTGAGTGCAACACTTACTGAACCATGATATTTCATCTTTGTTAAGTACAATATCGCCACTTTGCCCCTCTCGGCGTCCCTCGCCACCCTGTATGGCGGGTATAACGATCGTGGGAAAGCCCAAGGTCATGCCATAACCTGCACAAGAATTTTAAGTTGATTCTTCTTAAATTATTAGCTTGGAAAAACAATTTTGTTGTTTTTTAGCTATTTGTATTTAAATAAAAATTACTCAATACGGGGAATAAAGACTGTACATTTTTTTCTATAAAATTATCTTTCAAATCAATTACAAGTAAAAAAGCAAATTTATTAAGCCGAAATTTTTCCATTGTTCATTGTTAAATTGCGGGTAATGTGAATCTTTAGCTTTATTCCCTGCATTAAAATTTATAATTTATGCAAAAATTTATAAACCGAGTATTACAAGTATTATTTACCGAATAGCAATATGTTCTTAATACTAACAGCTAGAAACTGTGGCAGGGCCCGTCGAAAGTTGCTTACTTCCACATCATTCACACCGGAAATGCGTTGATTGTTGTTGTTGTTGTTGCTGCCATTTTGCATGAATAAAGGACGATCATTCAGAGCACTAATAACGAGAAACACAAATCAAAATATACATAAAATATCACACAATAGCAAGTATTTTATTCTTAAACTTTTGTTATGCCAGTTGTCGTTGATTTTTCGTTCGTTTTATTGTTTGTTTTTCATTACCGTTTTTTCTTAGCTGACGCTGCTGCCTTGCCGTTAAACATCGTGGTGTATACTTTATTTGCTTTGATTATCTTTTCTTTTATTTGTGCTTAAGCACCTGGCTTATTTTTTTTCGTATGCGCTCAAGGTGTTTGCATACTTAAGGCAGTAGTTAATATTGACTACAGCTGTAAAATAAATGAACTTTTAAAATGTAACGAAACTTAACGATGTCAATATAACTGTATTCCTTCCAACTTAACGGTTGCGCAATGAACTTAACGTAGCCAACTTAACGCGACGACACAATTGTGAATTTACGAAATTCAATTTAATTGGACGAAAATACAAAACGCTGCGTCACTGCCGTCACTGATATTCTCCACTACTTTCTTTGACACACATATTATTACTCTTTTTTTTTCACTTTACGCAAATGTTTTTTATGCGCCATTGAACGTTGTCTTATTTATTTTTTCTTTTTTTAACGCAAATTGTCATAACGTGTTAATATGTGCAAATTGTTTTAATTTCATTGAACCGATTTTTGTGGCTTTTGGCAGTTATTTAAGGTGGGCATTAATTAATTCTTGAATAAATTAACTTATTAAAAACTAATATTGATTTCACAAAATTGATTTTACACTAATCCACTGCTCATTAATCACTATTAACTTTAATCAGAACTCAATGTTTTTGCATTAATTATATACAAACATTTATATACATATATTAAACCAGTTAAGATAGCAGGTTCAGCGTACTAAGTTTGAAAACAAGCTTTTCCTGTACAAATCGGTTAACGTATCATGTTCAGTTGTTAATCATTAATAGGTCAAAGTCAGGATAAACCTTAAAAGTCACACAACTTTAATTTACACACACATATCCACGCACACACACACACACACACACACTCAAACCAGTTGGCTTGAAACAAGATGCTCGTCTCGTGACCGCACCTACACTTTCCACCTAACTGTTAGTTTACCTTTCACCTACGATTTCACGAGTACATATTTTGCATTTTAAGCGTTTCATCTTTCTTATTAACGTCTGCCGCCGGCAACAAAATGATTGCCTGCTTTCGTCGTACGATCAGTTTATGAAGCACAAAAAATAAATATACATTGTATGTATAATTTATATTTTCTATCAAAACTGGTTTGTAATTATGCATGTTTGTTTTTTTTTTGGTTGAGCTCTATTATAAATTAATTGCCAAATGATACAAATTGATCATGGTTTTGAACTTGATGTTTTTGTTTTCATAAATCGCAGAAACATTTTTAAATGTTAATTCACAACATCTAAACTTGTTAATTACATATGCCAAGAAATGCAAAACGAATTTACGATTGGTCTAGCATATGGTCTAGTTGCAGTATATGTATTGTACATACGTGCAGCAAAATGTTGCACAATCCACGAATACCAATTCTTAATCGTGGTAAATGCCAAAAGCCGCAACCGGAACCGCACAAAATAAATAAAAACCTTGAGTCACGAAACAACAACGACAAAAAACACTTCTGAATTTATTGGTATTTATTTTAATGGGTTTTTGTTTTTTTTTTAATATATTTTGTTAGAATTTGTAATTTGTGTAACCGATTTCACTGATTTCGCGCCTAATCAAGCCATTGAAATTAATCATTTTACGGTATTTTTGTGTATGTTGTGCGCTTTGCTTAGGCCAACATCATTGCACGTCGCGCGGTAAAAACGTACTGAAAACTAAAACCTACAGCACCAAACGAACCTGGAAACCCGAAGCTCAGCTCTTGACATACTACAAAAAAACAAAAACAAGCACACATGTTTGCGCAAACGCAGCTTACAAAACAAAACAAAGTCTCTGCTTCGTTCTCTCTTTTCCTCTCCCTCTCTCTCTCTCTCTCTCTCTCTTACTCTTACGGTATCTTCCTCGCTCGGGACGCAAACAGCAAATACTGCTGCTTGCGTTGCATTTATTGTGAATGGTTTAACAATTGCATTAAATGTTCTATGCTTCGTTTACATTTGGGTCGAACAATTCATACTAGTGCCATATAACACAGATTATGTTGAAAGTTTGGGCTAAGTTTTATTAGGAATTATGCAAATTTTATTTGGAAAAAAAAAACACTTGTGTTTATCCAAGTACTTTTCGAAAGAACAGCATTGTTTGTCTATCTTAAAACTACTTAATGTCATAATAAACTTATTACGTATGTAAACAAATAATCACAAACTATCGAAGGTTATGTCTTCGCATTCATTTGCTATTTACAGGAAAACATAAAAAATCTATAAAAATAACAGGAACCATACATACATACGTAAATATGTGTATGTGTGCAATGCACAATGCTTTAAACTGGCTTTACCGTACATTGCATTTACCGGTGCATTCAGCTAGAAACCGGTATTTAAATTTATCCTATTTGTACTTAGAATTCAAAATAGAATCAATCAAAGCTGCGATTTGTGCACAAAAACTTATTCATACACATACAATTTAGTTTGTGGATTTTATTGTTATTGTCGTTTTACAAAGCAGTGCACCCTCAGCTGGCTGACAAAGCAGCGACAACAGACAATACTAAACATTATATCTATGTTACACAAACACACACACACATACATACCTTATGCTGCCAGACTGACCGAGCGGGCGGACTTAGTATTAGATGTACACAGTGACAATTATTTACACAAAATAAAACGGCAGATTTAGAATTGAATTGCTTTGACGACAAAAGATACAGTAAATGCGAGAAATGGCAACCGGTTTTAGTCTGTGTGTGCGTGTGTGTGTTTTTTGTTCAAGTAAATTACCAATTAAATCGAAAGCTCACAAAAATGTCGAATTGTGATACGCTGTGAACCGAAACTGAATCGAAAATGCAAGTGAACAACATTCCTGGTCACTAATATATATTATTATTTTTTATGTGAGGCGCTCCTGAATTAACACATTTGTTTTAGTAATTACATACATTTTTCGCTAATGTGAGATAAATATGGACTTGGCTGGGACAGGTGTTAGAAATTAATCATAATCGTAAATGTAATTATTTGTTTTAACTTCAAGTCAATATAATAAAAAAAAAAATAAATAAATAGTGATTTTAGACACGTAATTCCAACAAGTCGCATCATTACAGTAAAAAACATTTTTAGTGTAAATTTAAGTAAAACAGGTTTTGTTAGAATCCAGGTGCTTTTAAGATTTTCGTCTTCTCTTAAACGCACGCAAACACACTCACAGAATACACTCATGCATTTCCGTTACAACGTATCAAGCCGCTGTCAATTTCCTAACTCGCATGCAAACGAAGGTCATGGGAGACAACAACTACAACAAATTTTTAATACAATCGCACAATTTAAAATAAACGGTTTTTATTTTTGTTGTTGATGCCGCTCGCACACGTGATTATTGGAGGTGATTTATGTTTGCTTTTTAAGTTATTTTTTAATTGCTTTTTTGACTACATCACTTTTCAATTTACTTATTCTCTCATTGGACAATAAACGGAAACGCGAAATTTAAATAATTTAAAGCAACTGGTAACAAATTACATAAGTCAAGTGTACACGCAGTTTGATTTTGTGCGGCAGCGTAGTAAGTACTTAATTGTCCAAAATATATTTTTTAGCATGACTTTCAGTTTGTAGTTTTGAAATCTGAAAGAACTTTACATATGAATGTATGTATTGTGTACGTACAGCCTAGGTGTTTGTCGACTTATGTTTTTGCGCAATCGAGCCTCTGTCATTTTGTTCCAGATGCGTTACTTTTAAAAACTTAAGATTCTTTTATGATCGTATCCACTTGAACTCTAACGGCGAACTGAAAATAAAGGCTGTCTAGGTGATTTTTCCTTACTCTAAGCATTTTAAATTTCGAATACAAGCCAAAAAATCGCATTAAGCGAACCAATAAAACTTTTGTATAACAAATTAGCTACAATCTGTTAATTGCACAAGCTAATACGCACGCACATATGTATGTACATGTTTTGAAGAAGGTGCATTGTGACGTGGCTGGCCGCAATTATTTTTAGATAAGCTACTTATATTTAAAAATACTTTGTAAACTGTTTAATTACAGGTTGAACAATATGAATTTAAAAAAAAAATGCATTAGGCATCTCCTTTTTGTATTTGGCGCCATGTAGGCACCCGGCGTATTCACAATAGTAAATATAGTGAAAAGTGTGCCCTCACTGATTAAAATATAACAGCCAACATTAATTCATAAACTTTTGAAAGTGTGTACACACTATTTTTAATGGTATCACGATTCTTGCCGCGTTTTCTACAAAAAGTCCCAAGACAGTTAATCACTTTCAGTCAGATTAAATTCTTGAGCAAAATGACAACAGAACCAACACCAGCTAAACGCGCCACACCTCTTATAATTGGAACCCACAATGGGACATTTCACTGCGACGAGGTTGTTGCCTGTTTTATGCTTAAACAATTGCCAGAATATGAAAATGCCGAAATCTTTCGCAGCCGCGACGATAAAGCCTTGCGTGAGAAATGCGACATAATTGTGGATGTAGGCGGTGAATTTGACCATGACAAGAAGTTGTATGATCATCATCAGTTGACTTTCAAGGATACGTTTGCCACTGTTCGTCCCGAACTGAATGCGAATTTTGATATAAGGTAAGCTAAATTTCGTGGTTAAAAAATAATATAATAATATAAATATAAAAAATAATATAAACGTTACCTTTATTACAGACTAAGTAGCGCCGGATTAGTTTACTGCTTTTATGGCGAACGTGTCATTCAGAGCATTTTACAACGTGAACGCAATGTGCAGTTGTCAGAGAACAATCTCAAGCTGGTCTTCTTACAAATTTATAGAAATTTTATAAGCGAGCTAGATGCCATTGACAATGGTGTACCGATGTTTGAGAATGGCGAACCACGCTATAAGATATCTACACATCTTTCAAATCGTATTGGCAAGCTGAATCCGTCATGGCAGGACCCAAATCCAGATGAGGAGCAACGCTTCCAGCAAGCCATGACTGCAGCTGGCAAAGAGTTGGTCGATAATGTGCTGGAGGTCTGCTGTTCGTGGATTGGAGCACGTGATCATGTGCGTCATGCATTGGAGCAGGCAAAAGCAGTGCATAGCAGTGGTGAAATACTCTTGCTGGACACGTTTTGCCCCTGGAAGGCGCATTTAGCTGATTTGGAAGAGGAATATAATGTTAAGGGTGTGCCCAAATTGATATTATTCAATGACGGCACAAGTTGGCGTGTCGCTGGTGTGCCCGTTAAGCCCAGCAGCTTCCTTGGACGCAAATTTCTACCCACTCCCTGGCGGGGTCTGCGCGATGAGGAGCTGAGCCAGAAAGCCGGTATCAAAGACTTAATATTTGTGCATCATACTGGCTTCATTGGTGGTGCAAAAACAAAAGAAGCTGCACTTGAAATGGCTAAGAAGAGTATAGAGTATGTGGATGAATAAGATGGTTTATAAAATCTGTAATAAATTGAGGCCTTTAAAAAGAACCTTACAAATTTTATTTGTGTTTCGGTTTTGTTAGTATTACAAAAAGAAAAAATGCCTAATCCATACGCGTCTTCAGCGAACGTTCCGTAATCTTATCCTTTTCAATAATGTATACAGTGGCACCCCAACCGCTCATGGCATCACGATCGAAAGCATTTACCATTGACTGGGCAATGACTTCGAACAGTTGATCCGGCTCCAAATTAGGACGCCACAGCGTCTCACACATGCCGTACAATTGCTCGGCACAGGTGCCAGCGACCACAAAGTCATCGGGCTCATTTGGACATCCGATTAAGTCCATGTTGCAGATAAAGGGTTTCATCGTCTTGGGATCTAGCCCAGCCACCACTGGCTCAATAAAGTAAGGTCCAAAGCGATGTTCATAGAGAAAACTGGACAACATGGCCGAAAATGGTTTTGGGGCCATTTCACGATTCTCTTTCGTTTCGTATATGTTTTTGCGAAACATCAGACGATCACGCACCGTCAATATGTCGGTCTGTAGACCAGTCAGACCCAGGAACATGCGCGGAGCAATGTGAAACACCTTCTTGAAGTCTGTGGAAATGGTCTGTGCCTGAACGCCAAAGCGATGATCCGTGGCGATGGCCACGCAGTCCTTACCACGCATGGCCACAACGCAACCACCATTATAGGCTAGAATTGACATTTTTAATATGTCCTTACTATTTTTACTAAAGTTTAACGTAAATAAGACTTGCAAAATGCTAAACGCCGCTACGAAGATGACTTTTTGTTTCTGCTCTAATGGTCGCCGTTGCCAGACTGCTTGCAAAATAAAATGTACTACAAAATACTAAAATTTTATAAACGGCAGGCAGTTCCTTTTTGATGTGAAATTTATTATCGAAATGAGACAGGTAACTTCAAACTAAATAAAATTAAAAGGTTTTTAAATAAATTAAAATTTAAACTTAAAATGTTAATTTAACATAGTTGAAAAGGAGGATAAGGTTAAAAAAGTTTTGATTCTGTATAAGTAATAAGATGTTTAGCAATAAGCACAAACAATAACCTTTTATCTCGTTATTTCGAAATCCGTTGCAAAGTATAGAGCCTCTGAATATTGTGACAAATTCACACAGGTAAAAGCAATCGAATAAAATATACTTACGTGTGGTTTGTTGTTGGATTTTCTGAATATCGTCCTATCGTTATCGAAAACTGTGTATCGGCTGTCATAAGAATCGAGTTACAATAGCACATAGCAGCATGATGTCTTCTTAAACTTTTGTATAAAATTTTGCTTTAAAAACAATATTAAATGTTTAAAGAGGTGACTGTAGTGAATACGTTGGTCTACTGCTCGCACAGCGCTTGACATTTGCAACAGAATCACTAAACAAACAAGAATAAATAGGAAAAAGGCAATAGGTAAGCCGACTGACAGCAGCTTGCACAACAACAAATATACAAAATTGGTGAATTGAAATAAGTAATAGCAACAACATAAAAATGGCTGAAGCAATGGTCGTTGATGATCGCCCCTTGGTGCCGAAACGTTTTTTCTGTCACATGTGCAATGTGGAGATCAACATTCCGAACACCGACTACACTTGCCCCCTCTGTTCGAATGGCTTCGTCGAGGAGCTGCCGGCGAATGCGCCCGAATTGTCCGCTTCCAGTAGCAGCAGCAGTACCTCCAATCACGATACGCCCAATGCTGGCACAAGCACCAGCAGTGGCTCTGGCGGCGGACTGATCAATGTGGAATCGCTGCGCAATGATATTGTGTCGCTGTTAAGCATGCGAAATGTGCCGAATTTGGAAATAACCATCGAACCGAATCGACGTCATGCTAGTGTAATGCACTTGGGTGGCAACCCTGGTTCAGGTGGTGCCCCGACCAGTGGTGCACCTGGTATTGGCGGAGGACGCGTGCGACCTCCCAATCTAGATCGTCTGGACAATGTTCTCTATGATTTTCTACAGAGCTTACCATTGGCCGGCGCAACGGCTGAAATTGTAACTGGTCCAGGTACTGGCGGCACCTCAAACTCGCACATGTTCTTTATGGGCAATCCGGGCGATTATGCATGGGGACGTGAGGGTCTCGATACAATTGTAACACAGATGCTCAATCAAATGGAGACATCAGGACCGCCGCCATTGCCAGCGCAGCGCATCAACGAAATACCAAATGTGCAAATCGGCGCCGATGAGGTGGAACGCAAAATGCAATGCTCCGTTTGTTGGGATGACTTCAAGCTGGATGAAACGGTTCGCAGGCTACCCTGCTCCCATTTGTATCATGAGAATTGTATTGTGCCATGGCTAAATTTGCATAGTACCTGTCCCATTTGCCGCAAGTCATTGGCCAACGATGATGACCATGACGATGACGTCGATGTCGATGAGGATTATGTGCTGCTCAACAGTCTGGTGAATGATGAACATGGTAGCAGCGTTGGGGGTCGCATTGGTCGCGCAGTCGGCAACATTGGCCGACCTGCTGCTGCGTCCGGTACGAATGCATCTAGTCAAGCGACAGCATCGCAGCAGTCAGAACCGACAGCAGCAACTGCTTCAACAAACATACAGCATAACAACGTGTTCACCTTCGATGATGACAATATGTTTTTGGACTAATCCATAGAGGGTATTTTACGATACGACGCAATGGTAAAAACAACTGATATTCAAAATTAAAATAAGGCCACGTATAACTCGAGCGTTGGCACACCAAATCCAAATAGTTGCATGTATTTATAACAATTTTTCTTTAAAAACAAAAACAAAACAAAAAAATTAAGAAGCAAACAATACCAATTACACATGCCACACGCTTTACTTTTGTTGTTGTTCTATAAGGGTTGGTAAACAAACAATATTATAAATATTTTCTATTTTTTGTTTATTTTTGGACACAGCCGTAAACATTTTGTAAAATTAACGATACGATTACCAACTTTGTATGTGGTAAATAATTACATATATATACAAATATTATGTATAAATAACATCAGTTATATTTATTGTACTAAAGAAAGCTCTGAAATAGAAAAAAACATAATGTATTTGCGCTTTATTCAAATTACATTTGTTTATAATTGCTATGCCAATATTTATATAAAACCTGTAACTAGCTACTAGTTGTAAAACAAAAGCTTATTGTGAGCTTTATAAATCACAATAATTATTTAATAAAATCAAAACAACAATATTGGTTTCTTTTTGGCAGTTGCGCAGAAACAGTAATAGTTCAATTTAACAAATTAAACAGCTGAAAGCCAACCGCACAAAAGGTGGCAACGCCAACAAAAAGTTTATTATCTTATGTATGCGTTTGTTGTTTTTATACTAAGGCGCAACTTTTAAGCAAAGTTAGTTGTTTACAGCAACAAAATAAGATGTCGTAGTCAAGTGGAGTAGCTGCAGCATACAGGGAACCAACTATGACAACATCAAGCGAGATTGTTTTGCTCACCGAAGTGGTAGAATAAAACGGAATGAAAATAAGCCTGTGCATTTGTAATTAAGTATTAATATTAACTTTGCAGGTGCGTGAGCAATATGTGCGTTATTTGGAACGGCAATTACAGGAGAACGTCTGCGTTTGGGCAGCTAATTCACGAAATCATCACAAGCCCACTGCCTGGGCATGCATTGTAGACAGCGTTAAGACATTGGAGATACATGCAATCAAAGCCTGTCAGGCAGCTCAATTGTATCAGCGTGCCATGGTCAAGATGGTATCAATTACATTATATTAGTTAATGTATCCCTTTTTCTACAATTTTGTATTTATCTAGATAGCCGCTGTGCGACGCAACACGCAGGACTGTCGTCTGGCTGATGCGCTATTTGACCACATGCAGAAACAGCAATTAATCGATTATGCAGAGCCAAAGCATGCCACAGGAAATATTAAACGGCAGCTGGTCGATAAGTCAACACAAACCATACAAACAACAACAGAAAGTTTGCCATTGAACGAGCAAAACGGCAACAATTATACAAGCTACACGCTGGGCCAGAAAATCGATTTGTTTCAGTCCCAACTTGCCGAAAGAGAATGTAAAGCGCAGTTAGTTAAATTGAACGGCAGTGAGGATGAGGAGCGGCCAGCAACACCTATGTCTGGTACAGAGGATGAAGTTGCCCAGGAGTTGGCTAAGCTCTTTGATGATGAACCCACAGATTTAAATGCTATATTTGGCATAGATTTGGAGCCGTCTGCTACCATGGGTGATGAGCATGTCACCAGCGTGCTCACAGATCAGCAATTATTGCCATTGGGATCGCCAACTATGTCGCCATCTCTTCCACATATACAAAAAAGTAAGTCCTCAGATCTGCGTAACAGTCGTTGGCCCTGCGAACTATATGCACAAAGGCGTAATCTAAACGCGTGCTTGGTGCGTCTGTTAGACGCAGATTGGCGCTGCGAGGATAGGCTGAGATATAAATTTCATATGCTCTTTGGCGAGGACAGTGACGATGAGTTCTCCACGCATATATCAAGTCCCAGTATCGATCTAGTCGATGAAGTTTTGCTGTCCAGCTGCATTCTACGCATACGCCCCTGGATTGTGCGACACTTGATGCGTCCGCTGCAGGAGGGTCTGATTGCAAATCGATTTCTCTTCAAGAAGCTGGCCAAAATGCTGGCCAACAGCATTGTGCTAGTCAATCCATATGCAAGCGAACGGCAGATCAAACAGGTCGTGGAGTATATGTTTTGCATTCAACCTAGGGGTATTCAAAATGCAGATGATTTAGAATCGCTACCACCCGTATTTGTAGAAAGATTTGAAACTTGAATGAAGCTTTTTTAGCTTTGAGTTGAAATCGAATTTAAAGTCACGTTTCTTTTTTACGGTTTCTCACATTAGGAATCTATGTTGAACTATGTTTTTTGGTCGTTTTAAGAGTATATATAAGCAATAAGGTTAAAAATTTAAAAGTCTGTGTCATTTAATTTAAGTCATTTAAGTCATGAATGTGTATAGTTCTTAAGCAATGTGAGACTTAAACCAAAAAGAATATATTAAAATCCCATGTCCCGCTTGTGTAGTCTCAATTTAAATATCATCTAATCAGATCGAATGAAATGTCTTTTATAAGCCAAAATACCATTAAGAATTGTTTATGATTTTGTTTAAATTATAATTAATTCAATGATTACAATAATTTTTCTTTCTGCACATCTCTGTTCAATTTTTTTTTTTGTTTTTTTTTTTATAATTATATAAATTTGTAATATATTTAATAAACGATACATATAATATAGGTTTTGACGAAATTGCGGCTGCTGCTGCGGTTGCTTTTCTTCTTGATGTTGTGGTTGTTACTCTTACGGCTGTGTTTGTTGTTGTGGTTGCTGCTGTTGCTGCATCTATGGTGTTGATTGATAATGTGGTTTCCTTGTTGCTGTTGTGGTTGGTATTGTTTTGCTGTTGGCTTATTGCTGTTTTTACTTAGTCTGCAGCAGCAACCTCATAAAGTTGTTGTTGTTTGCATTGAATAGCAACTGAGACACTACCTAGTATCGGGTATTTGATTTGTGTTTGCCGCCGCATTTGCATTTTGTTGTTTGTATTTTTGTTGCTGCTGCTGCAGCTGCTGCTGTGAGCCTGTGGCAGTCTCTGCTGGCTGTGGCCGGCCCCGTCTCTCGATACTACCTCGATCAGCTGCTGTTGGCCTGCCGCCAGCAACAACTGCACTTGCTGCTGCTCCTCCACCTCCTGTTCCTACGCCACCAACACCACCGCCACCGCCACCTCCTGGTGCTGGTGACATGCCGCTCGTTTGTGTTGTTGCTGTTGTGTTGTTGGCTTTTTTGTTTTTATAGCGATATTCATCGCATACAAAATCCTCTGGCGAGGTCTGTTGCATTTGATTCACCTGTCGTACCACAGCACGTTGCTGCTGTTGTTGCTGCACCTGCTCATCAGCATTGTTGTTGAGCAGCGTTTCCTGTTCCTCCTGTTGTTGCTGTTCGCTTTCGCTGCCTTTTTGCTCCTTATTTACATTATCACCCTTGACCAAACAATCGTCCTCGTCATTGCTCGCATTCAAGTCTAGTTCCTCCGTGCACAGCAGCGATAGCAATAACGACTGCACAAACATGGATCTGTCATAACACAAAATTAAATTAATATCGATTTTTTCTTTTTACTCTAGAAAATATGTCAAATATATTAGCTTGTTTTGATACTTACCGATCGGCGCGTTTGCGCTCAACATCCGCCCATTCGGCATCCGTTAGCGTGGGCTGCATAAATTTGGCCAACAAGTACTGTGATTGCGATGATTCGCCAGCTGCAGCTTGGCCACCAGCTGGGAAAGACATAATTCCGCCGTTGCCGCTGCCATTGGCCGTTGGTGCGGAACCAGCGCCGACATTAATGCCGAGTGCATTATTACTACCACTGCCGCTGCCAATGCAACTGTTGCCGACCGCCTGCGAGGATACAAGAAAATATAGGAGATTAGACTTGTGCATATGTGAATTGTTAAAAGGTGTTTACTTCTCTGGCGTTGAGTGCATTGGCGGCCAGGCTGCTCGACTGCGTCTGCTGATGGGTGCTGGTCGATGAGAAGCTCGCTCCTACCGGCCAATCGGTGGTGCGCAGATTGGGCGGTGCACTTATACCACTGGCACTCATGCCACCACTGCCAACTGCACCGCTACCACCGCTAATCACCTCGGCCATGGTGGCATTCGAATTCGATGTTGAGACTATGGGATGCGTGCGTCTTGGCAGCCGATCAATTTGGCGCGATGCCTAAAATAATGAAAGCTTTACGTTAAATAACAACAAAACATTCCCATATATACGTATACATATATAGTATATGTATGTGTGTGTATAGATATATAGATTTTGTTCCTTATATATACACAATACAAAAAAGCAAAAACACAACCAACCGTCGCCTGCTGCCGATCCATTTGCATTTGCATTTGCAATTGTTGCAATTGCGATGTTGGTGGAACGCCACGTCTAACGCCGGACAGCTGTGAGAGCAGTTCCGCAATTGGATCGACCGATTCACGGCCAGATGGCGACAACGCCGACAGTCCGCTCGATGAGCTAAAGTGCATATTGGAGCGACGTGTGCGCGGACCGCCTAATGTGCGTCCAGGTATGCGACGCACACCACCGCCATGGCGTATGGCTGAGGGCTCGTCGTATTGTCTAAAGGTTAAGGCAACCCATTCATAATTAAGATCTGTTGAAACAAGTAATAATACCTAAAGTACTAAAACAGAGTCATTGCCTTATATTGCATTTAAATTTGTAAATTTGCCAACATTTTTGTGTGAAAAGAGAAAACTATCTGTATAAATAAATTATAAGATTAAATGAATGTCACAAACAATTTATGAATGCATGTACTATATACATACAGAAATACCTTTGGCATTAGTTGAATGTATACTCAACAACGCTATGGCAAATATATACAATTTCTGAACTGAATGATAATTATTTTAGTCAATAAAGATGCTGATATGTGTTTACTGTTAGACCCTATCTAATTACTCTGTTGGCAGAATATGAATATGAATATATTCATAGACTTGTAATTGTGTTTTAAAAAAGGATATCAAAAATGAGATTAACTCTCGTGGTCCTTGCCGATGCTCCAATGTTAGATGACCAGCAAAATCATCTGTGACTAGATTCGGCTCACCGCCTGGCAATCCGGCACAAACGGGACATACCACCTCCAGACTGGTCTCCGTATGCTCCGCGGAGACATGCTCCAATAAGGTGGCATCACTGAAGCCCATCTTTTTGCAATAAGGACACGTAAATGATTGCGGCTGATCCGTTGTTAGCATTTCGCCACCAAAATAAAGTTCAATATCGGAACGGGTAAGAATGCATTGCATTGGATGCTCGACCAGATGGCGAGTAGAGGTGACGCCATCCTCATAGCAATCGGCACACAGATCATAATCGTAACAGATTAAACACTTGTAGCGACGTCCACTGAAGTTACTTTTTAGACATGAATCGCAGCTCACACCTAAACAATAATTAAATAATAATAACATGTCATTATACGCCTTTATATATATACAGGATGTTTATGGATACACAGTCGTTAATGACCGATACTATAAGCGAGGGACTGAGAAAGAGAATGGAAGATTTACCTTCATGACGACTCATTATTTAGCAGCAGCAGCAGCGGTAGAGTCAGCAGCAGCGACGTCTTCACGTTCACTCGATAGGCGCCGTTCCCTTTAAGGTGCACTCTACCGTCGACGGGGCTGCCGGAGCTGTCGTTTGAATATTATTTTACTGAACTTTCGGCTAAGCTTTCAGTATTTTTTTTCTTGGGTTTTTTTCTTTTAGAGATTTTTATGTACACATGTGTAGAATGCAAGAGGAGCTGCAAGGCGAAAAAAAAAAGGTTGACAATCACCAATTGTAAACAGAAGACAAGGAAAACGGCGAAATTAAGTAACAAGCCTAACACGCACACGCTTATACACACACACACACACACACACACACACACAGGAGCGCTGAGCAGCCCGCCCTCACAATGCAACATTTTTTTCCTTTTCTTTCTAATTTTCTTTTCGCATTTCTTTGCTCAGCGCACAAGATGATTACGGTTTTTTCGTTTTGGTGTTACCTTTCGCGTGTGTCCTCCGAAATGAAATAAAAACGAAATAGCAAATGGCAAAAGGTATAAATCGCACACCTTTCCCCCCACTTCTTACGTCTTGCATTGGCAGCACGCACTACCACAAGCTTGAAAGCAATGAAATTTTTTAATACAATAGCCAAATCGAAGGCATATGGGCAGTGTGCGAAGCAAAACCATAAACACAGTGCACAATAATATTTGAGTACTACATTATATGTATTTTAACCATGCACAATAAACATTTATTTTTAACTTTTTCGATTCGCGAAAATTTTCAACTCATTCGACCCGTCCGTCGTCGTGTGCTTTTGTGTGTCGCTGCGCTTCCCGCCCCCTTCCAAACCTCCTGCTGTTTGCCGAGTGCTGCCACATTTGCCAAAAATGTTAGTGCAATGCCCAACTTTAATTAAACCAAGACACAGCCGCTGCTGTTTCTGAGAATATTTACAAATTGTTTATAAACAATTGGCACACCTTTGGCAGACAAATTTTTTTCACGCAATATGTATTATTGTCGAATCAGCTTTTTATATTGGCGTTGCCACTCATCGGTGGCAACGCCTTATCGAAGTGCACGAGCTTTTCGCAATTATTCGTCACATCATACAATGCTCGACATTAAAATAAGATCTTAAAACTTAAAGCGCATGACCCTACAAGCTGATTGGCAACTGATAAACACACTTCAGCTATTTACATGACTTGCAGTGTTTTATTTTTTAGCGGGGGAGGCAAATTTCGTTGTTTGTGCATGTTTAATTGCAGATGAAAATGCTGTTATTCGAAAGTTAAGGAATCGGTGAGCTTCAGCTCTTCTAAGCCGCTGCATCTTGTCAATTAACCATGACATTAACACACTGTCGTTGATTGTGCGAATTCGTAATTAATTATACTTGACATTACTTTTAAACTTTTTACGTTTTTCTGAATTGAACGACGCGTAATTATGGTACATTCATCTTTAAATATATGCATATAAATATGTTTGCGTGTGTATGCATGATATATACATTTAGCTACGCAATTGAAAATTATTTCAGCGGAAATCTTTGTTCGAGGCGAATATTCATTGTGCCTAAATAAAAATAAGTTGGTTTGTTGGTGTAATTCTTTTTTGTTGTTCCTATTGCACTTTGTGTGGGAAATTCGTCTCACATACTGACGCATACAAGTATATATGCATGTATGTACATATGTATTTTTTTTTTACACGTTCCCCTCCATTTTATTGGTTATCGCGCAGGCACCTTTTAAAAACACTTATATATGTATATATATCACATACATTTTATTAATTGTGCTGCAACATTGACTAATTTATTATTTACTATTTAAATAAAACACTAGCACTCAAATTAATATATATATAATGGAAACGAAAATAAGTTATGTCGAGTTGAAAGCTTTCCCCGACTACAGCTTTAATGTGACCAGATTGCGACAAAGCAAAATACTCAATGTTGGAAAATCGCACCTTCCCCATCCCTAGTGTAATTAATGTAGTCTGATTCTGTTTCTTACATTTATTTTGTCATTATAATTATTGCTCAATCTTCAAGTTTTTCCGGCGGCGGACCACAAGGCTGCAGCATGCGCTCCATTAAATTAAATCGTACGCGAGCCTTTGATTCATTCTCGGCGATGGCAAAGTAGTTAAGCATATCGTAATGTCCCATATAGCTGGCTAGTGAATCGCGATGTTGATTGGTCAGCCACTCAAATTTAGTGGTGTCTGCATGACCCGTTCCAATATATTTGCTTTGTAGATGCTCCAATTGACTGTGTATGTTATAACGTTCGCCCATTGTGTTAAAAAAAATTCTTCAATTTACCGAAGCAAAAACAGCGTATGTTTTCAATGGTGGCTTGCTTAGAACTGAGCCAGTTCAATTGAACTGAACGCAAAAATGAGTCGACCAACTTTTAACATTGCCGGCTCCTGTTAATGATTAATAGCTAAATGTAAATCATATTATATTGTAAATTACGTTTTTCAAAGTTGGTCTTTTATCAATGTTTTATTTGATAAGTGCGCAAAAATGAACAGTGGTAACAGCGTGTTAGATACTGTTAACAAATAAAATGTGCGGGCGAACTTGTTTGTAAGTAAATGTGTGTTTATTTTAAATTGGAATCGCAATTACAAGTATAAATTCAAACAGAACGCTTGATCCTGATCAAGTAATATGCGCATGCAAATACCCCAACCACACGAATTTATTAAAAACTGAGAACATCAAACAGGAATATGAATCACCGGAATGGCGTGCTGAATTCAACCTGGGTCGTCGCTATCAGGCTTCCTATAACATAGCGCCCACAGATATAACACCCGTTATGTACGTATAATCCATGTTAATAATATAACAAATATGTATATAAGGATCGAAAGTTCAATTTCAGTGTCTCTGCGGCCCATTTCTCCGATGCAGAGGATCAGAAAACCGCACGCATTATTGTGCCCATGATGTGGGGTATGATTCCTGTGTGGCACAAAGGGGATTATCGCAAACATGGACTGACCACAAATAACTGTCGACTGGAGCACCTGATGGACTCGAAACTCTATCGAGGACCCTTTAAGCGCGGTCAACGCTGTGTGGTAATCTGCGAAGGTTTCTATGAATGGCAAACAACAAAACAGGCCAAGGCATCCGAGAGTGATGCTTATTTAATTTATGTGCCACAGGAGTCCGATGTGAAGATCTATGACAAAAGCACTTGGTCTCCGTCCAATGTTAAACTGCTTCGTATGGCAGGCCTGTTCGATGTGTGGGAGGATGAAAGCGGCGATAAAATGTATAGTTACAGCATTATCACATTTGAGTCCAGCAAAATCATGTCCTGGATGCACTATCGCATGCCTGCAATCCTTGAAACGGAACAGCAAATGAATGTGAGTTCGATTCAAGTTCACATATGCTTATGTTATAAAAATACTAAAATATTTATTTTTCAGGATTGGTTAGACTTTAAGCGTGTGAGTGACTCACAAGCTTTGGCTGCACTGCGTCCGGCAACAGCTCTGGAATGGCATCGTGTTACGAAGCTCGTAAACAACTCGCGCAACAAAAGTGAAGAGTGCAACAAGCCAATTGAGATTGCTGTCAAACCTGAAAAGCCTAAAGGCATGTTGGCTTGGCTAACTGGACGCAAGCCAGGCGCAATTGAAAACAAATCTAAGGACAGCAAGGAGGAGCAAGGGCAGCAAATAATGGAAAAAACAGATGCTGTCAAACGCATTCCAAGCTCACCAACTACAGATGAAAGCGTTGCCAAGCGGCCACGCGCAGAGCTAATTAAGAAAGAGATGGGCGACGATATCAATGTTAAATCAGAGCTCACAGAAAGTTGACTACATAAGATAGTTTTCAATCCATACTAAACCTAAGCTGCAGCATCACAGGAATTTAATAGATCATGTTATGTTTGAATAGTATTTAAAATTTATTTGCATTAAAAACCAAAAAATTTTGTTCTCATTACCCAATTCTATGATATAAGTATGTATATAGCGTTGAATAAGCTTAAATACAAAGGCTTAGCATATAAAAATTGATTTAAATTGTTTTTTTCATTTTTTTTTTTATACTTATTTTTATGTTAAAACTATGAATTTTAAATGGAAATACATATAGGCTTGTTTGTATGTATGTATGTTTGTTAAATGTAAACTCAAAGCTGTCAACGTATTTGAGCCGCGGTTGTCAGCAGAGCTCGTAAAGTACAGCTTGCACTTTTCACATGTGTTGCAAACCGAAAATTAAGCAATTATTGTTTTTAGCATTTGCACTTGAACTGTTTTTTCCGCGCGCACATATATAAAAATATATAGCAACAATAACAACAAATTGGTGTCAATGTTATGCAGTGCAGAGAGCCAATTTGTAGTGGGAGGCAGAACAAAGAGTGCGGGCGAATGATTATTGAATGTATGTATGTATGTGTGAGCAAGTGCTTACAATTAAAATTTTTGTTTATTAGTCTAGGAATTACACGTGTAAGTATTTAATTATGTATACATATACGTAAAAGTTGTGTTCTTTTCGTTCGTTAATTAACTTTGAAATTTGCATTAATGTGTACGGACACACATTTTGAATACTTTTCACTGCTTGGCAGAGGGCAGAGACAGAGAAGTTGTCTCAATATGTGTTGTGCATGTATTTGGATGTGTGTGTGTGTGTGTGTGTGTGCGGATTAGCGGCTTTTACATGTGGAAGCGAGCAATGATATCGATATCGAGAACGTGTACGGTACGTGACTACCGTTATGTACTTAAGTGCCTATTTACGAGATTACAATTTTTCGCATTATATCTGACTTTGTATACAATATGTGTATACTGGCTAAAGTATTTCAACAATTTTGTAGAAATGTAATTTGTTTTTGTAGATTGCACTTGAAAGTAAGAATTTAAAAACTGAGCAGAGTAAAGAGGACAGCGTGTTCGTTATTTACGATCAAAATGCTGAAACGTTCTCATCTCTGAAAGGGTCAAGGGTATGAATGTATGTGTTGTGAGAGAATGTGAGAAAAGATTGAAAGTGCAATTACTCAAAAGGTGTATTGAACATGTTAATATTCAGATCCTCAAATGTTGTTGTTCCACTGTGATCGAGCATTTGCAGCATATCGAAGCACTCCTGACCCTGCGGTTGGTGTGCACCTCCAGCAACAGCGGCGCCAGCATGCGCATGCGGATGCGGATGATGTGCATGCGGATGCGGATGTGGATGCGGATGTGCTGGATGTGTGGCGCCGGCGTTCTGCCAATCTCCCCATGGTGTTGCAGCTGGCGCCGCCTGGTAAGCAGCAGCTTGTTGACGTTGCTGCTGTTGTTGTTGTTGCTGCTGTTGTTGTTGCTGTTGGTTATTACCCGCACTCAGTTGGGTGTAGGTGGGTCCGCTGGGAGAGCGGGCCGGACTGCTCTGCTGATACGCTGGATATGCCTCGGTAGCCGTTGGTTGCTGTGGTTGCGGCGCCGGACGCAGTCCACCCCAAGCATTGGGCGTCGGTGAGCTACCCGATTTGGGTATTTTGGCCAGCGGCGATGGAGCTGCAGCGCCATACGGTGAATGTGTGGCATCATAGCTATAGCCCACCGGTGAGGCTGGACGTGGTGGCGGTGGCGCTTGCATGTGCAACTGATAGATGCCACCATCGCCACCACCAGTTGGAGTTATCTCCCGTCTCGGTTGCTGCAGCGTATAATCCACTCCCGGCGCCTGGACATAGACATGTTGCTGTTGTTCCGCCTGCTGCTGTTGTTGCTGCTGGCTGTGTTGTTGTTGCTGTTCAGGTGTGCCACCATGGAGCGTCTTGCCGGAGCTATTCGTACAGACAATGTACTCCACTTCATCTGTGTAGGGATTGAGGAAGGCATAGGCCTGTGTGCGTAGCCAAACATATTCCGAATTCTTGGCTCTTGCACGATACAAAAGCGAAAACATTTGTCCCTTCTGCTTGAGCACCTGATCGAAGCTCTCCTTCATGTGACTCTGATCCTCGGGATGAAAGAAATCATAGCATATCTTGCCTAGTAGCTCCGTAGGCGTATATCCCAATATATGAAGCACACGTTGATCCACAAACGTAAACTTGCCATCCAATGCGTGACGTGTGATGAACTCGCTCTGATTATTGCTGCCGGTCATATCGTTGGCAGCCGTTGAGGTCACCTGCAGTCTACCTATAGCCACCAGACAGCAATGTGAGGCCATGTCATCAACATCCCGTTCCATGTGCACATTGGGAAACATATCTGTTGGCGGCCAGTTTTTAATATAGCCCGTGCAATGGACGACAGCATAGTTGGAGCCATCTCTTGAGGGGCCCAAGGAGTTGCGCTGTTTGAGACGATTCAGATGGCCCGAGACCATAGCATCCGGATTAACATTGCCGACACGCATGCGACAAATGAAACCACGTCGGGCGCCCATGCTTAGGCGCATGCTCGACTGATGACCTTCCTTCTTAACTGTGCCTGATTTTAGATCCAAGATCCGACCAGCATTCTGTGACTCTTGTGTGGAGAGTTGTTCACGGATCTTATCCCTGTCGTCGGGATGTATGTGCTCATACAAACTGGTGCCATACCAATCGCTCTGTGTATAGTTCAGCACGGGCGTAACCGAATCGGATACATAAATCACACGACCCGAATCGCAGGAGACCACATAGAGAAATCCATCGGCGGCCTCCAGTATTAAATGCTTTAGTTCCTGATCAGTTAGAAAGGAGGGCTTATAGGTGCCATCGCTGCTGGTGTTCCCGGTGCCACGAAGAGCCTTCATGTGTGCTACAGCCATACGGAGTATGGTTAGTTTGTCCGGTTTGCGCGCCAGTGCACTGCATGTGGGAACCATGTCGGATAGTTCCGTTATGTAGGCAGTCATTTTGTTGCGACGACGTCTTTCGATTTCACAGTGATTCTCGCGACTGGCGAAGCGCTCCTTGTCCTGTATATTAGCATCGTCCATGATCCGAATACTTAATTAGGTGACTCTTTCACTCGCAACTATGTGTGTATGTGTACTTGTGTGTGTATTTGTTTTTGAGTACGTCTTCTCTATAGTTTGCTTTGCTTGGCTGTTCGCTTTCTTTATTTGGGTCGCTTTGCCGCGACGGCACCAGCGAACAATTCTGAAAAATGATTTCGTGTGTGAGGGAGGGTTTTTTCTTCTTTTTTTTTAGTATTTTGTCTACGTGTGTATGTGTGTGTGTATACACTGTATACAAGTGGATATGGACAGTTTTTTTTAGGGACCGAGCACACAAGAACCGATTTTCACATTGTTATTCACATTAAGAACGTTAGTTAAAGTTTCAATATTTTTTATGCTTTTATTTGAAAGAGTTAGCAACTATTTTTATGGTAATTTACCAAATTTTCTTCCACGAATTGCACACACACGATAAAATATGAAACTGTTTACTGTTTACAGTGTGACCGCTCTATACGTGAATACCAAAAATCGCCACCGCTTAAGATATCAATGTATGTCAATGCAATGTGGCGGTGCTGCCAGACCGGCAAATCTAATACTTGTTCGATGTATCGATGCTTGTGGTCCACGAACTATTGCTGTATAGCGAAACGCAATAGTTTAACGTAAATTCAAACATAACCATAAGGTATGGCTAGATTGGAGATTGATCTAATAAAAATGCATACGAATTTAAATTTAAATTCAGTATTTAATGGTATTACAGCATTGCGTCGTCTTACATACATATATCATTTATAATTTCATAAATACTTTTACATTTTAATTCATATCTATTTCCATTTCTGTTCCATTTCTTTCGAAATAAGAACTAGTTATTTTTTTAAAAAAAATTAAAAATAATTATCAGTATTGGCATTAACATATGTATGTTCATTTTCCCTTTTTCCATCTGACAATTTACTCTCATTTCAAATTTTTATAAGAAAAATAGTCAAGCATTCATTTGTTTTTCATTACAATACAATCTTAGGTAAAGTCAATATATTTGTTCTTGTCTGTTTATGTTAATTATTTATTGGCAATTCTCTAACTGCATATTTTCGTTTTCATTTCGACGGCTATGGTTCATATTCATTTCCTTATTTCAAGCAAAGTCTTTTGTTCTATTTAGGGTTATTGTTTAAAACTGTGCATTTCTTAAATATAGATATTTCAAAATGCGTCTCTTTAAAATTGCATAGCGTGCATAGTTTATTTTTTTTTTTTTAAATTTTTTTTCGAGTGAATTATTTTAATTTTTTTTTTATTTTAACTTCAGCATAATTCGTTGACTAGACATTAACTTAAAATACTTAATATTAAACTTAACTACAAAATTATTTTTTTCTTGTCTATTTTGGTGCAACATCAATTAAATGAACAACATTTTCCTTAACATTTTTGTGCTTAAAATAATATTTTTCTTTTGGTGTTTTTTTTCGTTTGAATGGTTTTTGTTTCTTTTATGAAGAGTCAAGCATTTTTTTTACTAAAAATAAAGTTTTCGGCAGAGTTTTGGTTTATCTATATACTATCTGTGTTCGGTTCGACTTCCTATATATTCATTGTGCTTTTCATTGAGTTGCTGCAAGCTTAAACAATAATTTTTTTAAATATTCCTTAACAATTTCATAATACAATCCAAAATATTTAGCACCAAAATGATTTTAAACGCCAGAAATAATAAAATATAATAAATTACTGAGTTCAGTTTTAGTTTCATTTTTTTTCTTTTTGCACATGGATTTTGAATTTTTGACATTTTGGAAAAAATACGAAAATTTGCAACAACTTTTTCAATGTGAAATACGTTTGCCATTAAGAGCTATAAAAATACTTTGGTTTTTTATAAATATTACATGCAAATCCATCGCAATTGAATTCTTTAAAAAAATATATAATATATATATATATATATATTTATATATATGTAATTAAATCAATCATTGAATTAAATTGAACAAATCTTTTGGCTTGTCGCCGCAGCGCTTAGCAGTAAAATCACAAAAAAATTAAATATAACTATATGTAACTATTATATATAAATATATTAGAGCTAATGTAAGCATAAATAAAGTCATAGTGTCTTTTCTTTTTCATAGAGTAGAGTACAACTAGTTTTTGCTTTAATAAGTTTATCTTCTCTAATTTCTTTGCAAAAATATTGATATCAGCTATCAGTTATTTGTTTTTTCAGGTTTGGTTTTTTTTTTTTTTTCTGCTTTAAAAACCTAGTTTGCTAATACTAAGCAGTTGTCTAAAAAAGATGCATTGTGATAAATTTGTGATGGTATCTTTAGGCTTCTTACAAATCTTCTCTCTTGTCATTCTATTCTATTCGTAGTTTTGCTTAAATCGATTGCGAGTTAAAAATTAGGAAACTGCTGCGTCTTTTCTATGAGTGTGTGGGATTATTGTGTTGATTTTGAATTGTTTACGTGGTGTAGGTGCGTATAACATCGCGTATAACAGCTCGACACAACGGACATTGACCGCCGCCAACACCGCGCCACTGTTCGATGGCACAGTCGTAGCACATGCACATATGACCGCACATATAGAGGACAGAGTCAATGGGATTCTCATAGCAGATGGTGCACTCTGCGCTGGAATCGGTGCTCTGTTGATCGCTGAGGCTGTCCTTCCATTTGCTGCCGTTCAGTGTGCTTGTACTCTGCGCAATGGGCTAAAAAAAAGAGAACAAAAATACTAATTAGTAAATGACGACAATTAAATACCTAATAAAGCGTTTTGACTGTTAAATTTCCCTGCAATAAATTGCAGCCAACTTAACAAGATAACTGCAATTCATTGGAGTTGCCAGATGGTTTTTTAGTTTATTAGTGTTTAAACTCACCTCATTATATTGCTGACTGCTGGTGGTGCTTATCAATGTGCCGCTCGAGCAGGCGTCGGCGAGTATGCCACTTGCGCTGACTGTGGTTGCTGTAGTTGTTCCCGATCGCACCTGTCCCGTCAGCTGTCCATTGAGATCATGCGAACTGTTTGCCGGCGGCAGATTGACGACGAGAACAGTGCCGCCGCCATTAGGCTGAATCTGCAGGATGTCACCATTGGAGGGCATGCTGATCATGCGACTGCCGTTGGCGCCAGCTGAAGCCAAAGTGCTGTTCGATTGTGTAACATTCAGTTGCACCTTGGCAGCGCCCAGCAGCTGACCAGCATTGAGACTGCTCAACGATTCAGTCAACAGGCGAGAGCCGGACGCAGTTGCTGGAGCCACAACTGCGGCTAATCCTGCACTGATCTGTGGCTGTGAAGGATATGCCACCATGTTGGGCAGCTGTTGACGGAACATTCGCAATGATTGCGTCGAGCCGTAGACATCAAGGAATGCCCACAATTGCAAAGATTGATCCACATGCATGACGACCACGGCAGGACCATTGTTCTTGCTGATGCTCACCTCACCGTTGGGCGCCACAAAGAACGCAATCTCATCGCCACGCTGCGGCGCTGCAGCAATATCCTTGCTGACCACCCAATACTCCGGACGATCCAACAGGAAATCGGAGTCGTTGGGCAAATCATTTGGTTGCAACAACGCCGGATTGCAAGACGTCAGACCCAGGGCCAAGGCGCCCACATACATCTGCTCCGTTTTGAGCACCTGAACAATCAGCTTCTCCCCGATGCGTATGGGCCTTGCCGTAAACACATAACCCTGACAAAAGTCCGACTCTGTGCGTGAGGCAACAAAGCGATCGTGAGAGAGTCGCACATTGCGTCCCTTAGTTATGTGAAATGGAACCGGAATGAGGCGACCATTGCAATTGTAACGTAACGGTGGCAAACCATTTGCCAAATCATGCTCGACAATGTGGGCGGGTGTGGAGCTGTTGGAGCTGCCACCGGCTAAATGCAATGATTGCATCGATGGCATCACATGACGTTCCAGCTCATGATCGGGCAGCGAGCGACGCGATTGTTGTGCGGACAGTTGTTGTTGTGGCACTTGTTGCTGTTGTTGTTGTTGTTGCAACTGTTGCTGCTGCTGTTGTTGCAACTGTTGTTGTTGTTGCTGCTGCTGTTGGTACATATAAATGCGTGCATCCAGAAACTCAATGCCCGTACAATTGCCATAGATATCAATGACAGTCCAGAGCAAACCGCGCGTATCTATGCCAGATAGTATGACGCCCTTCTCCTCATTGTTGATGCCATAGATGACATCGCCGGCCGTGTTCACATAATAGTACAAGATGTTATCCTTTTCACAGTATTGTTCGTGCAGTGCCTTGGCCCAGAAACCGGGACGATTCGTTAGATCGGGGCAGGCGTACTTGGGCAAGCTGCCTTCCAACGTTGCCGGATCGTTGCTGGTAAAACCGAAACGTATGCCGCCATTCCAATTATTCGATATCTCGGCGAATTTAACGCAAATTCGCTCATTAATGCGCACGGGGCGCGCAGAGAATGTGATTGCACGACAAAAGCTCTCAAAGCGACGCGCCAGCGTACCATCCCTGGAGATGCGTATATTATCGCCATGTACCGTATGAAATTGCAGGGGCGGCAAATTATTTGGACCAGGGCAGGACGATGGTGAACGGCGAACTGCAAAATTAAGGGAGGTTGAAATTACTACAAGAGCTTAAATTGATCAAAGCTTACAGCTTCTTGACTTTTAACAAAGTAAAACTTATTATATTCAGCTAAATAGTTTATGTTACAAGACTAGGAAATGTTAACAAACAACACTTGAGTGCAGCTCGGAAACATTTTGGATATATTCAAAAAGGCTATCTTATATATATATATATATATATAGATTACTATCTATATCTTTTCAATACCTTTCTCTGGAACACTCTTACACTTGAATTGTTCCAAGAAATTGTGGTATGACAACAGCTGCAAGATATTTTCTGTTTGATCGTTATGATACTTCGAAAATTTGTTGTCAATTTTGACAAAAAAAAAAGTAAAGAGTTCAATAATCTAAGCCCACAAAATCAAAGTCACGTGCTGCTCCATCAACTTAAGTTTTAGGGGTAAGAAAGAAACAAAACGAAAGGGGTTATTGGCTTCTGTCTGTCTTTGTCTACTTTACTCTGTGAAGAGCTTGTAATTTGAGAACTAGCACATGGCTTAGGAATCCGTACGCTTCGTTGGATTTCTCAAGTGTACATACATACATATACACATACATATGTGCAGTCAATTGTGAATGCTTTATGAGCTACCTGCGGGAAACTAGTATGTAGCATTTTCTTTTAGCTATGTGTAACTTAAAACTGTGCCGCTTTGTTAGAAATTGTAGCTGTTGTAGTTAGGCAAGAAGTTGCGAGATTTTTGTTTTAATTGTAGATGAAATAATTAAATTCAAATTGTATAATACTTTCAACATTGTTGTAACTGATATCAACAAATTGTATAAAATGGGGTTGCCAGATGTTTTGCTAATAATAAAGTAAAGATCTATTGTGAATGGGAAATTCTTAGCAAATACAATTGAATGCCTCAAGTTGATGCAATCAATGTCGGTCAGATCTTAAGTTAAATGTTAAATCGAATAACTTGGCAACTTATTATGACAATTATTGCACCTTTCGGAGGCACTCAAGGGTGCAACAACAACAAAAAACTTAAACAGCAGCTGCCTGACAATTACGAAAAGTATGCACAAGTTGGCAATGATAATAATTACGAATAGGTATTGGATCAGGTCGACTGACTCTGACGACAGGTTTTTAAGGGGCATATGGAATGTGACGTCGACGACGACGGCGGCGGCGGCATGCCACACCAACAGTTGCTCGAGATGCCAAAAAGAAAATCGAGCGGAGGTTCGATCAAAGAAGCCAAAAGCGACAGCAGGAGCCAGAAAGAGAAGGCGAGCAGAGCAACGACAGACAGACGGCAAGGTTGATTACCATGTTGATATGCGGCGCGTGGCAATGTGTCTCAGGCAATGGGTCACAAAGAAAGAAAGAAAGACAAACAGACGGACGGACAGACAGACATACAGACGGACAGATGCACAACAGGCGGTCGAAGCCTGTCTTAAAGACGAGAAGAAGATCTTTTTCGGCATGTGGCAGCTGCGCCGTGCGCCAAGGCTTTGCCATAGGCAGCTGCAGCGGCTAAGGAAAAAGAGCGAGACAGACATACAGACAGGTAAGTAAAAACAACCCTGTGTGTTTGCAGGAGCTACCCTTATAGCAGCGATCAACAGGGGTTGCTTAGCCAAACGCACACACACAACTCAAAAGAAGAAAGATAGAAATGAAAAAAAAACAACAAAAAATCATCGGCAGCTGTTCAAATTTCGAAAAAGAAGACAAAAATTTGTACCAAATATCCAAGTGAGGGGTTGAAATTCAATGCGTGCATTGAACTAACCATGCAACACACAGACAGACACACACACACACACACACAGGGGATGCAAGTTAGTATATAAATTGTATAAAGCCAAGAAAATCTGTGGCTGCAATTCGAAAAAGCAAAACGGAGCTAAGTGCGCTGCTTCCGGCCCATCCACAGGAAGTCTGGGGCCAAAAGGAAGCGCAGCCGCAGCCGCAGCGGCAGCTCAGCTTCCGGTTTCGTTTGGCATTAGACTAAAAGAAGAAGACTTAGTAGTAGTAGTAGTAGTAGAAGTAGTTGTAGCAGGAGCAACAACCAAAGAGAGATCGTCTGAGATCTGTAACTATTTTGTGTGAAGAATGCAGAAGAGCATATAACAACAACAACAACAACCCATCAATATTTATGAAATGCCTGCAACGAGGAAGTCGGAAATCACGTTTTATATCATCATCATGGATCCAATTCTGTTGCTGTTGTTGTTGTCGATTGTTGATTGTTTACTACTCGCGAACGTACGTGTATTGGGGCTTATTAGCTGCAGGATGTCGTCGTCGTCGTCGCCGTTGTCGTCGCCTGGCGGCTTTGGCGACGCCTACTTTTTGCCCATACCTCAATTGTTCAGACATTCGAAGTTGTTATTATTGTCGCCGTCAATGAATTACATTGGCCGATTGTACATGAATGAAATACTCGTAATATAATGCGCGTGTTTTTCTTCTTCTCTTCTTCTTCTTCTTCTTCATCTCTTTCTTTTTCTGCTACTGTCTACGCTTAAATCAAACGGTTAACGCGCTACGCGTCGATCATTTCAATTAGTCGAGACATTTGAAAGAGACAGAAAATCATATAACATGGTCGTCGGTCAATTAATTAGTTGACTGAAGTTTTGTCTTCCTGAAGCGATAACGAGAGAGCGGCGGTTACAATTGAAGGGGCTCAGGGGCAGGAGAGGAGTTGGATTAGGGTTGGATCATTATTAATAAGAACTTTTGTTAACGATCGTAAGGGCATTAAGAAATGGGAAATAAGGAAGTGAATTGCATTCAGACTCTTGTCATCCTGTCATTTGTAGCTTTGGTTATTCATATAGCCGACGAGACGTACCCAAAGGGTTAATAAAAAATAAAGTTTGATATAAAAAATGATAAAGATACATATATTGAGCGATCCCATAGATATAGGCAGCAATATAGATATTGATAAGTTCAAAGACATAAAGTTTTGGAAGATCATAAAGTTAAAAATAGGAAGCGATAAAGGTATAAATAAAAAAGATAAAGAAATCTTAAAGATAATGAATATTTAGTTCCCATAACATCAATACAACACAATTGCTTCAGCCCAAAATCATAATTATGTAAAACTTTTGGTAAATCTGCTCAACAGTCAATTACTTGATGGTTGCATGCAACATCTTTGACACACACACACTCGAACATTAACATCAATATCAGTTTAAACAGTTTAAACGAAGACAGTCAGCAATTTTAATAATTCTCTCTCTTAATTTCAATTAGCTTGTTATTCCCATGAACAGAAAACACAAATTGGCCAATCTATGCAGACATTACAATCAATGTCCAATGTCCAATGCCCAATGCATGGGCCATGGGCTGGCTTAAAGGAGTACGGCAGTTCGGTACGGTACGGTAGTTCAGTTTTGTTCGAAGATGTCGATGTGCAGTCGACGCTTTTGTTTTTTGTTTTGCCGACAACGTGGCCAACAAATATACCGTTTCCACCCCTACTCCTCTCGTACCTTTTAAGTTATTCAATGTAAAGTTAATGTAAGTTAGGACACATTCATACATACATACACACACACACACACACACATATAGAGTCAACATCTTCAAATTGCCAAACGTGTCCGAGAGAGCCCCGAATTGAAAACGAAGCAAACGATCTGCCAAACGATCTTACAGGCAAATTTTCGTAAATTTTTTTTAGTTAAAAGGAAAAACCTGATTTACCGTTCAATGCAGACGCGTCTCTCAACATTTCCCACGCTGGCCGTGAGCAAAAAAAAAAAAAAAAACCCAAAAAATCAAAATCAAGCAACAACAAAATTCCCACGACTCCAAATTTGTATATATAGAAGATATATATGTATGTATGTGCATGTGTGTGTGTGTGTACTTGGATGCTTGCCTATTTTCGGATGTAGGAAAAAAAAAACACAAAATAAAAACCTGTAACAAGCAAGCTACAATAATTGCAACTGCAGCAAATAACAACAAATGCAACAACGATAAGTATGGCAACTCTGCCGCTTGCGGGTGGAAAAACGAAGAGAAACCATACCGACAGAAAGCAAAAAAAAAAAATCATGCAGGTGTCATAAAAATGGCTGAGTGAGATCTTAACAGATCAATGATGAAGATCACAAATCAACTCAACTCAAGCGGCTGTAAATTGATCGTTAAAACCATTTTGGAAGCTAAAGTGATTGTCAGATGGGAAATTTAAGTGGAAAACTTGCTGTGAGTGCGGAATACATTAAAAGCTTTTGGATATCGCATTACGTCATAAGCTTTTTATTAGGACGAAGCTTGGAGAATAACTGTTGTAATTGTTTAAAGTTGTCATACTATAACAGCTTAAGCAAAGAAACCCTTTGTGCTTGATTTATCAACATTTGCTTCAGTCATTTTTACCCCCATACCACATATTTATTAATACTTCTTTTTGTGTTTTGATAAAATGTCGTTCATAAATGACGCCATATTGTGGGCAATTAATTAACATACATTAATGCGCTGATTTGTTGCGTACACAAGAATTTCGCATTGGCGCCTATTGCATGGGATTGCATGGGTGTGAGAATTGATTTACAAGTGGCAACGCTGGCCCGACAAACAACTCTGCCCACGCCCTCAACTTGAGTTATGCGTTGCCCACGCATATGCGTATTTGTTGTTGTTTCTTTCTTTCTTCTAACTAATTTTCACTTGTGAACCTACGCGCGCGCTATGTGTGTGTGTTGATGTGTGGGATTTTAGCTTGGACAAGCCTTACAAGTTGTTAAAGTCTAAGCTCATAAGCTGCAAGCGATATAGTCGAGAGAGCGAGAGCGAGAGCGGGAGAGAGAGCACCCACTCAAATTGAAGCTCATTTGGCAGCTTTGTCAATTGACCGCAAAACGCAGTTGCTGCTAAACGTGGGATGCCCAATTGATACACTTTGTTGTAATCGATCCCAGTATCCCCCCCCTTCTTCGCTTTAATTGTCAAGCATTTCCGGCATACTAATTAAAAAGGCCTTCACAACGTTAATTGTTGCCACACGTTCCGAATATTGTCGGCACACGTGGGCACAACAAAAAGCTAGTCGGCACGTGACCCATAACCTTTGGAGAAGAACATAAAAAATAACAAAACCGGTGCGTAGGCCCGCTAACGCTGACGTTTAGAGAAAGAGAAAGGAGGGAAATTTTCATACTTAGTCAACTTGTTGCTTTTTCGTGAGTGTAATATGTGTGCAAAACCGATGCTTCCGTTGCTGCTGCAGCGGAAACCGCACAACATCATCAGCCAATTACTAACACTCTCTCACGCTCTGTCCAAAATGCTAACGCACTCGCACTCTCTATCCCTCTCCCTCTCCCTCTCCTTTTCTTCCTCTGACGTTCTAACAGAATGCAATAAAAAATGAGTAAAGTGAGCGCGCAAATAAAATATAATGAAAGAAGAAATGGAAAAAGAAAAAAAATAATTGCAACGATAGCCGAGGCCCGACGAGAGGTCAAAACTATTGAATGTTGTTGGTATTGTTGTTAATGTCTGCTGCTATAGTTGTTGTTATTATGTTGCAGTTTGTCTGCAGTCGTGCAATGCAATTTTTATGCGATTAAGCGAAATCTGATGACACTGCCATGGGATGTATGTATGACAAAAGATAGATGTGCGAACGTTTTGTAAGTGGTGTATATGTTTAACAGTCATGACAAATTGTTCAAGAACTTTATAGATTAAGCCCACTGTCTTTAATGAGGAAACAGTTAAATTACCCTTTGCTGCTAAAATTTCCCCACTCAATTTGTGATACAATTGAGTTACAGTTTGAAATGCATTGGTCGGAAGCCCTTGCGGTGCTTGACTAATAATATATTGATCGCACCTCTTGGGTTCAACGACTGCAATGTCACAACTCACCCACACACATATACGCACATACATATATGTACATATAAAATTAGTCGTAATATAATTAGCTGCCGCGAGGGTGGCCAAAATCAAGTTGACATGGTTTATTTTTACAAATCGCTGTCGCGCTGCTTATGACTTTGGAGCCTATATGAGTTAGGGAAGCTTCAGGAGATTTTGTTTTCCATATGCGCACTGAAGCATGCGACCCCAGCCAAGAAGCAGAAGAAGCACCCGCAGAAGCAGCAGCATTGAGCTCAAAATAGCCAGTGTAGTAAAAGGTATACAGTAAAAAACATACATAAACATGTGTACATGTAATATGGTTCAGTATGTACATGTATGAAAATATAACATCAAGTCTGGTAAAAACTTATAAATAAAGATACGATGGCAACGGCGTTGGCTTTCTTCCGTTTTGTTTTGTTATAGACAATGTTGTTTATCGAAGCGTTGCAATTGTTGCTATGTTTACAGACGAATTCATACATACATACATATTGCATTTCCTCACACACTTACACACACACACACACACACACGAGTAAGAAGCCTGCGCACTTGACTGCACAACGTCGTCTCAACCCCCTCTTTTTACAACTATCTTTATCGCTTAGGCCTCTTATTCAGCTTCAGCTTCTGCCTCTTTTGTGTAATTAAATCACTCAAGCGTTGAGCGGTGCGCTTGAGTTGAATTATAGAGAAAGAGTGAGAGACGGAGATAGATATAGAGAGCAGCTTTTGAAGTGCTTGCACATCATTATAACATTATAAAACAATGCATTGCAACTATACATAGATAATAATTCAAGTGGCATGTTATTGTTTTATCACGTATTAGTAGTACTTGGAAAAAGCAAAAACAATTTAATAACTGTACGTGCCAGTGCAGTTAATCTCCTGCGCTCTTAAATCTTTAAAGCTTTCCTTCCAATTCACATTCTTTTGTTCTCTTAATTGTTGGATTAATTCAAATTGGTTCAGCTCTAACAGGCATATCGTGTAAATTTTGAATAAGCGTTTAAATATTTTCTTCATAATTATGCGCAGCTGCGAAAAATCTAGTTTCCCTCAAAAAAAATAATTGGCGCACACATTTATGTCGGCTTTAATGAATAGCCAAGCTTTTTATTAATGCGCTAACACAGCAAACAAAAAACAACATATAAACAACATATAACAGCGAAACAAGAACACGAGAACGAAATAAAACCAAAATCGATGAACAGCTGAATGTTTTGTAGGTAGAAGAAGAAGGTGGGCAACAATCTAAGAGAGAGAGGTTGATTTATCAGTATGAGACTTGGACTCAGGGCGTACATAATTGTTGCTAGTGTTTGCCTGCGTGAGAGTTAATTGTTGAGCCTAGAGGTGGCAGCTGGCTTTGACCCGCATCTTACCTGTTGCTGCTTTACCTGCCTTAAAGAATTTCAGCTGTTGTTGTTGTTGTTGCGACACCCAAGACGCAGTTTTTATCTAATATCTATGGGGTGTACAACTATGTATGTATGTACTATTCGTCTAGCAAGCTATGTTAACAATTTATCTTCTTCTTTCATTTCTATGCACGTGCTCAGCTGCCAGCTTGGAGCATTAACTGATAAACGGCGAACATTTAACATGAAACCTATGTAGGTCACAATGATAAATATGATTGTAACAAAAACATAATAGTTGACTTCTTTTGCATCTAAGAACTGATAACAACTATTTAAAGGTGATTTATAAAACAAAAAGAACGAGTGTGTATCCTTCTCTTATACTCTAACCCAAATATGTACTCTCCTAAAGAGCGCACTTGCGCTCTTCCTGTACAGTTATGTGTTATTACGCACTCTCGCAAAAATTGCGATCAACATTCGCATAACGCTCTTATCGGCATACAACAAAACTCTCACACGCTATCGGTTTGTCTACAATTAGAAAATAAATAGAAAATATCTACTGTACTCATTTATATGTACATATATATGTATATGTTTGCTTGTGCATTGGCCACACAAAGAAAAAAAGCTTTGAAGGATGACGCATAACGAAATGGTCGCATATGAGATCATAGGCAAAACGAACCACTATAAGAGAAGCAAATTTTGTTTGTACTTGTTTTGGGGGAGTTTGAGACGCTCTGTTTGCGCTGAGCAAATATTTTTCTAAGACGTTAGAGAGAGACGGAAAGTGAAGCCAGCACAATGCATTTGAAATTTGAGTGAAGCTCTGGCAACGCCAAAAAGGGAGACAAGGCAGCAAGCGCGCACATCGATCGAAGCGACGCAGTGAGCTCAAAAAGTAAACCGTGAGAAGCTCAAGTAAAAGCAGTCAGATAAACTTTAACCAAAGCCAAAAGCAATCGTTGCGCCTCGCATGCCAACACAGCCAGCAAGCAACTGGCAAGAAGCAGAAGACACGACAAACAACAAACAGCAACAACATTAACACAAAATGTAATAGAGAAAAAAACAAAGCAAAGCAACAGCAACAATAACAAGCAGCTGATTCCAGGCAACAGCAGAAGCAACAAAAACAAAGTAATTTCATTGATTACCGATACGCAGTGCAAATGCCGCACGTTCAAAACGAAATGGAATGAAATGCGCTGGACGGCAGGGAGGGGAGGAGGAAGCCAAAACGAACTCACCAACTAATCTCATCCCCACTCCCACCTCTCGCACACTTCCAATTTTCAACCAACTTTGAAGCTTGTCTTCTTTTCTTTTTGTTGTTGCTTTGGATTTAGCTATGGCATTACCTTTGCCGACGGCGGCAACGGCGCTTCGCGTACAAATCCAACTACACAACTAAATGGCTGAATGGCCAGACTAGATGGGAATATCAAAGGGGAGAAAAGAGATAGATGCGAGAAGCTCAGCCGTAATGTATGCGTCATTGGCTTTGGGCTTGGTAAGATTTTTTTTCTTCTTTTTTTACCTGCATGCCAGCAGCACAAGAGCTTGCTAGAGCCTCTCAAGTAAGAGAGCGCACATGCCAAGAGAGGCTTTTCCAACTGCATATGTGTATGGTTGTATATGTGTGCGCCAATCAAAACAAAAAGTCCCAAACAACAAAAAATTGAGCGTAGTGTAATCGGTATGATAAACATACTCGCCCTGTGTATTTTTGTGTCTGGCAAAATGTGTATGTGTATATACACACATAAATATTTATCTTGAGGTTTGGCTTAATTTGATGTTACTTTTTTGGACCTTTGCAATTTGTTATTGCCAGCCAGATCGTTTGAGAGAAGATCAACAGGCACTTCCGGTAAATTTGTTTTTCTTTTGAAACAAATGAATACTCTTTAAGTCTAAGGAAATTAACAGACGTCTGACAAGAGGGCATATCCTATTTTATGGTTGTGACTTTCAAACCTTCATATTAAAAGGTTAGATCGTTCAAATCCATTTAGTATTTAAACACTGGACACACGCGACTGCTACTGCGGCTATTGTTTAAATAATCTCAAGAGGGTTTTATTTTTTGCCTTTGCTGATAATTTATTTGGGAAAAAACGCTAATGTATTCATAAACACAGCAGCTGTTTGCTGTTTTTGTTGCTGTTGTTAAAATGTTTTTATTTATCTTTGCCGCATTCATTAACAGCAATGAAAGAGAGAGAGAGAGAAAGATATGTGCGGAGAACTGAATGAACGAGCTTAATATAATGTGGGAATTATTCTACAAAAGATATGCAAAATTAATTCATGTAACTTTGTTCATGAATTATTCATTTATACACACAATCTGTATATAGTTCAAGTTAAATTTTTCGCACGATATAATTACGTTTTTAATAACGGAATTTGTTTTTAGCCTTTTGATTATTAATTTTCTATACATATATGTTAAGTACTAACCGAGTCCGAAGCGTTTCTTAATTTTCTTCAGCAAATGCATTTTCTTTTTGCTGGACATTTTGTCCTTGGGACTCATCATTAGTTCGCTATTTTCCATGGCCAAAACATGAGCGGCGGCGGCGGCAGCTGCAGCATTATAATGATGATGATTATGTTGATTATGTAGAGTAATTTGTTGATGCTGCTGCTGCAGTTGTTGTTGTTGATTATGTTGTTGGTGTAGCACATGGCTAGATTGTTGCATATAGTTGGCTGGTATATCCGATAGACCCATGTTTGCGGTTAAAATTCAAAAACTGGCAAAACTGTGCAAACTGTGTTAAAAACTTAACGCGAATTTTATAACGTTTTGACGTAAAGAGATTTTGTTATACATTGAATGTTAAAACATTATTATTAACCTTTTATTTTTGGTATTTTTAGATTTTGTGCATTATATTTTGGGTTTTATTGTTTGCAACGGTTACAAACAGAACGCTAACGAACGAAAAACTAACCACTGACAAAAGACGATGAGAAGACGAAACGTAAACGAAGAGGTTTGCGAGCACTCGGAGCTGCCAACCAAACACTTCGACGTTTATTTTATAACTGATACTTCTTTGCAACGGCACAGACAAAGTAAAATGCGACGACGCCAACGTCAGCGCCAGTGCCAGCAGCTGACCAGTGATGAGCGCGTGAGCACGAACAGGCACGACGCTGCTCTATTTTGCTCGCACACATGCTCTCTCATGCGATTGCGTGAGTTCAAACCTAAATCAAACGACATCTCTAATTGTGAGGATGTTCAGAAACACGAAAAGGGAGCGCGAGAGTGAAAGAGCGAAAGAGAGTTGAGGGCAGCAGGCAACAACACCGACAACACCGACGCAGCGCTGCTTGCAGCTGTTTCTTATTTACTATGGTTTCGCTTTTGTGCCTGCTTTTCGCGTGTATTGAACCTCCCTTATAATTTTTGTTGTTGTTGCTTGATCGTTGTGCACCTTGATCGCTGCTGCTTCTTTTGCTGACGGCTGTTCTAGGCCAGGTTTGTTGGCCGCCTGCATTTTGAGCAAAACTGCTGCTCTTAGCTCTTGGCGTTTTTAAAGACGCTTCTAACTGTTTTGCGGCACTTTTTGGCCAAAGTTCATCAAAGTTCAAGACACTTTTTTTCTGTTAGCTTGTTGGACAGTATATTACTCATATAAGGTCTGTTAAGTTCTCCAGTTAAGAGTTTAAAAATGGACCAGAGAAATATGTAAATTTTTTTTTTATAGGCAATTATTTAATTTGTTGGTAATGAGCTATGAACTTGAAAGAGTTTTTCCATGAAAATGAAAATGTGCAAAATGATTTAGAAAGAGAACAAAAGTCGATAGTTAAAACTAGTCTTAAATGCCTAACTTATTTTATATAAAATTCAATTGACGATTGGCTAGTTAGATACAATTTTATTGTATACATTTCGCAATGTTTTGAAATGTTCTTAAGTTTCAGGGGACTTTTTTTTACCCATTAAAAGCTACATGTGTGAAATCCCTAATAGAAAAGTTTAAAGAGCATTGTAAAAACGATTATTGTAAAAAGGTTCTTATCGATTCTTACGGTCTGTGCAATAAATCAAGTTCATGGCTTGATAAAAACATACTCAATAATGAATCATGAGAAAACGCTTATATTTATATACGATCTGTCGTCTTTATGATATCATCAATGTTGAGCAAGATCCCAAATATAAGTATCTCTAGTTATAATTGTCGTTTGGCATTTACATTAAATGCTGGCTTAAAACAATTCTCTACAGTTATTGATTTAAATAGGCATGGTTAGGGTAACATTAAAGGAACTGGTAAGAAATTCATGTGACATCTTCGAAACAATAGAACCCTGGAACCCAAAGGGACCATGGAAACAAAACACAACGACAACTGCCCAGGCACATTGAGACAAATAGCAATAGAAGAAGACGAGTAGAGGCTCAGATCGAATCGAGGTAGACGAAGAAGAAGAAGGAACCTTATACCACAACCATCTAGCAGATGTTTCCCTGTGTTCGTGGGAGAGAATCTTTGGCAAAAGCATATAGAACTCTCTAAAGAGGGTAATTTTTTTGCAATGGGGGCAACAGAAATAAATGCACATGTGTGGCAAAAAGAAAAAAAACAATAAAAAATCCTAATTTTAAACATAAACTACTTTGAATAATGCTGTAAAGAAAACTGCCGAAGAATTATCTCCCTCAGGGCACAGTCGCTGTCGTTTTGGGGGGCGCCTTCTTAACCCAACAAAACTAAAATAAAATAAAAAAATATGAATATACTTTTGAGTACAGTAAAGACTTGAAAAGAACAATGTAGAGAAAATTATGTTAATACAAAAATAATCATATCGATCCTTAAGAATTCCTATAAAATAACTAAAATGTATAAATTGTAATAATATAAAAGAAATATACTATGATCTTTAAATGTAAGTTATAAAGCTTACAATATTTATTGTTATAAAAAAACATTTTTAATTTTAGGAGAAATTTTCAATAAAATTGTTTGCATATTACTTTAAATATTTTATTTTTATCCAAAGAAATTATTAAATAAAGAAATACTTTTACTAAAAATATTAACTATGATTATTACGTGCAAAGAATTGAACTTCGAAGAACTTTCATGGAAGTACATGGAAATACATTAATCTAATCATTTTATGAATCTCCCAAAACTCTATAATTTTTTTTTCCAATCAAATAATGTTAATAACTTTGCGATCTAGTTTGCGATCTCCTGCTGTACAACTATAAATATTTATTTATAAAATATGGAGGAGACTGATTAAAAAAGGTCTCTGAAATAAGCAGACAACTGGCGCACGTCCGCCACGTGTTTCCCCCCTCCCCGCAAATGGCGCACACAAACAATTCTTTGCTATGCATATGATAAAGGATAAACGAGGTAAAAGCAGCAAAAATTTACACCTGGAATTGGCAAGCAAACAAACAAGCAAATGACTGACTATATAAAAACCCTTTTAGTGCAAAATGCAACCACAGATGACGGAGTGCGATTTCTACACGTTTTCATTTTAATGTTCTTTTTTGTATGTTTTGTATATTTTGTTTGGGGGTAGGTTTTTGTCGATTTTTGCACTACTTTGTCTTACATTGGTTCCTGTTTTGCCAGCCAGCCAGCCAGCCAGTCCTTTTTCTTATTTGTATATACATATGTATGTAGTTCGTGTTTGTTGTTGTTGTTGTTGCTGTTGCTGTTCAGGATCAGTAGCAGCTGTTTTTCCTTACCGTTTATAAGACGGGACGCGCGCGCCTGCTGCCAGGATGCTGAATATGCATTTCCACTTTAATATCAAAATTTAAATGCTTTCGCTTCATTGTCTGAATGTCTGACTGACTGACTATCCTGTCCAATCGTCGATCCCTTCCGATCTGGCGAAATTGCATCTGCTGACATCGGTCTGGGCCAGCGAGAAAAGCAATTATTATCCTTCATCAGGACCAACATCGCCTCACAGACAGACAACAGTTGTCCACATCATAAAAAATTATCAAACCACAAAAGCTCATGGGTTTTTGTGATCATCTTTAAAGTGGACAAAGTGGCAGAATCTTTTAAAGTGCATAATGCTTAATCGCTTTGAAGCTTTTGTATTAAGGCTCAAGCTATTGACTAAGCATTTATTTCAGTACTTTAACTGGTTTAAGCGTTTTTAATGCGCTTATTCAAGCTTTGTGTAAATACATAAAATATTAAATTTAACACATAAATCCTTCAATTAAAAACATTAAAGCTTTATTTTACAACATCAAGGTTTCACTTAAAATCATTAAAACTTTCTCTAAAACATCAAAAACTCACTTATTACTGTTATTATGTATTATATTTATCAAACTGTAGTTATTCCTCATTTATATTATTATCATATTTCATAAATAGATATCATTTCTTATCAAAATTTGCTGTAAGCTTTTAATTTAAGCATTATCAGACAGTTGTAAATACATCTACGTTGATAGACAAGTTGGCAATAGATAAAAAAAAAGGCACAACGCCATAAATTCAATTGTAACTTATCTTATTGAAACCCTTTAACCAAATATAACAGCAAATATAGCAAAGGGCAACTATATTAATTTAATATTAAACGTTGAAGAATAACCACTTTGATTATAGATAAGTAAACGCCTTTCAATTTTTGGGACTACTAATGAGAACTTCAACAAAAAAAAAAAACCCCATAAAATAATGAATGTTATCAAGTAGAATGAGAACCAAGTAGGAAATAAAAAAATGAATGTTATCACAGACTTAAGTTGATTTTTGACATTTTCATCAAACACTCGAGTGCAAATATAGTGGGAAGTCGGAAAGAAGGGAAGTCGAACAATTTAAATATTTAATTTTCTTATCGCAGAGCACCTGGATAACGATTTAACCAAAGCAGCTGCTACCAAACTTAACTTAAAATCATCCATTTTGGGGTTGTCTTGAAAGTAAGATCGATAAAATTAGAAATGAAAACTGTAACAAATATGCCCGAAATCGTTGCTGTCCATGGCATGTTTAATTGGAAAACGACATATGCAAAAGTATCCTGTGCATACACACACACAGAGAACGAAAGGAACAACAGTTGTAGGTTCTTCGTATATAAACATAGCAAACTAATCCAGCAGGACTTGAGAATAGAAATGAAAGGAATGAAATTACGCAAGCACTTGAGAACGATAGCAGCAGGCAAAACTATATACACCAATAATACACTGAGAGAAAAGCAACAGAAGTAAACTTATAATTAACACTAAAGTTGACAAAATTCTTCTGTCTTACAGAATGAAACAAAATTAAGTAAGGAAAAGTATATGAGTGTTAAGATTTGTTTGAATCAATGTTTTTTATATTATGTGTCCCAAAAACTACCTTTTAAAAAAATGTTGATAAATAAATTCATATACATAACATCATGAATTAATGCCTTCTAAACAACAAAATAAAGTAAAAGTAAATATCTATGATTCTTTAAAATTTGTATATAGCAAATGTTTTATACGAAATGTGTTGCAACAATTTTTCTCTCTGTGTATATTTAACGTATAGGAAACAATCTATATATAGGCTTTCCATTTGGGTACCTGCGTAAGCAACCACGGCTGCCAGTTGTCAAGGAACGCAGATGAGATGAGATGAGATGAGACGGGACGGGACGAGGTAACGGAGAGGTGAGGGTGCAACCGATTCAAATCTAGCGTTTTTCAGGCTGCAGCGCCATCAACTTCCTTTTTCTTTAGTATTATATTTTTTTTTTGGCTGTCGCATCCGCATACGCTAATCAAATATCAGGCGCGTCCTGCCCAACGAAACGAAAAATACCCGCCAAAAATCAACATATGTGGGGAAGTGAAATGAAATTCAGCGAATGTATCTCATGGATGCGCAAATAGACCTTCCGCTAGCCCGTTAGACAACATACATCAACATTTGTGTTGCCAATGTTTAGTGTTTTTCACATTTCCTTCAGTTTTTTCCCCGCGCTTGGAAAAACTCGCGCCGTTTGGCAAAGGAGATAGGCCAGGCAGGGCCCGTTGTCTTGGCACTTTGGGCCGGTCATGGTCAACGGTTTATGACGACTACCTGGGTTTTCCATTATCCTTCGTTGCCCTTTCGTGTGTTTTTTTTCATTCCTTAACATTTCGTCTTTTCAATTTTTTATTAGAAATCATTGCCATAAACCCAATAATTTATTGTTTACCAGCTGCATAGAAATCAGAATTATATAGACACTGATTTTTCTATTGATGGCAGTGAACGGTAAACAGGTAAGAAACACAGGTAACACAGCATTGTTACACCTGTAGCTACGAGGCTCTTACCTCTAGCATTACGTCAAAGTTCGCGCCCATCTATTGATTAAATCCTGCAGCTAAACTGTTTGCATAGCCGTGTGAGATTTTTTTTCTAACTCGGGCACTTCAGTTTCTTGACTTTTCCTAGATCTAAGCTGCTTAAAGGTTTGATGTCCTTATTGAAAAAGGTTACTTTGAGGTTATTGCAATCAAGGATATTTTGCTGCATTGTGCAGGTGGTTTCTAGTTAGGGACGAGATAAGGAAAAAAGTGCCTATCAAACAGGAACACACTACAATAATGTATGTAATTTAATTCAGATCACTGTTAATTGTTATAATTACGATGAAGTTTTTTTTTAAGCTATTTACCATTCACTTTTTGAAAAATAAGCCTAGGGTTTGGTATATTATTACCATTGACCAAATAACTATAAAATAATAATACTTAAATAGGGTACCTTATTTTTATTCACTTCAGCTTAAAATTGTATGATATAGTATTAGTTTAATTGTTTTTTCCCATGATACTTATGAATAGAATTGTTTAAATTGGTTGCAATAAAAATGAACGTCCGTTAAGTATTTTGGTATTAATAGTTCTATTTAATGTTTAATTTTTTAAACATCTGCATGGCTTAAGATTTTAAAACAATACAATAAATGCTAATCATGAAAATCGCATTTCTCATAAGCTATGATTTATACTTTGATTTCAAATTGTAACGACAAATAAGTACTTTCACAAACTATCGGCAGCACATACGCTGGGCTTGAGTGCCATCGCTAATGTAAACAGCTGATATGGTGCGCGTGCAAAGTGAACGAAGGGAGAGGGGAGGTCACAAACCCCATTGGAATGCGACAGGCAAACCTTAACTATTGCCAAACGTACAATTGTAATATCTTACAAATCGCACAGAATGAGCACTTTTACTTTAAGATATATTTAGCACATGTAGTTATATATGTCGCTGCAAATATTAAAGAAACATGCGAAACTTGGCCCCATTTTTGACTTAATATTAATAATGCACTAGTCAAACACTAATTTATTACATTGACTTACCAATTTTACCCGCCGACTGACCCATGCTTACAGCAATTTAATGCACTTTACACATTAGTAACTAATGATTAGCTTATTTTGGTATTATTTCATTGATGCTTTCACCAACATTAGAAATTTTCTTTGCGTGGGCGAAGACACATTTCAATTGACACATCCACGTTGGCAAATTGACCGTGTCCTGAGGTGTTGTGTTGCACATTTTATGCATAAATTATAAAACTTTTTGTTAACACCTTTTGAGTTGAGACCACATTTTTTTATTATTTTGTTTGGCTGCCGGCAGGCCACTTCGATATTATTCATATGATCGGGTCACAATAGACGTTATGTATGTATCGATGCTAGTGACATCAGCTATAAAACAGTCTGGCAACACCTTACCACTTGGGCATCGAGTAGTTGTATGTGAAGGCTCCGTGGTTCGAGAAGAAGAAGCAGCAAACATAATACGCGATGTGAGAAATGGAAAAATATGCAATAAATAGCTGATTTCAATTGTGTTACTATAGTTTTTAAGCTCACAAACGTGGCCTAATCCATTGTTACAATACTATAGAGCATACGAAAGAGGCAAACAACACGAGGATAACAACGGAACACACACGCAAAAATGGCGGATCCACTAAGTCTGTTGCGGCAATACAACATAAACAAAAAGGAAATAACCGAGCGTGAGAATCAAATAATATTTGGCGAATTCTCCTGGCCCAAAAGTGTTAAGACCAACTATCTAAAATATGGGTAAGTACAAAAAACCAAAAAAAAAAATAGTGCGAAAAACGTTGCAGTCGTGCGTAGCCGGTTGCTATATACTCTGATCCCAATGTAGTTAACTATGAAGTGAAGTAACTCTAAAACTGTAAGTTTGTGACATAAAACTGTACACAGTTATGATTTTGCAATATGCATGGTCAAAATGTAACATAATTTGAAATTGTAAACACCCTTTTGTGCTTTTGTGGGAGCAGAGTATTTAAGGTTATAAAAGTGCGCATTTAAATACTTACCATTTGGTTTTTGCAGCTCTGGCAAAAAGGGTGCTCCACGTGAATATTACACGCTGGAGTGTCTTCTGTATTTGCTCAAAAATGTTATGCTCCAGCATTCGGTGTATGTGCGTCAGTGTGCCGCCGAGGATATACCCGCCGTAAATCGACCGGATCGTAAGGAGCTGCTGGCATACCTCAATGGGGAGACGCCGACGTGTGCCAGCATTGATAAGAGCGCGCCGCTAGAGATACCCACGCAGGTGAAACGGACAGCGGATGGAGATGCCGCCAGCAGTGGTGAAACGGCAGCGAAGAAGGCACGCTTCGAGGAGACACAGGTGCAAAAGGTGCGTGAACAGCTCGCTGCTCGTTGGGATGTCAATCAAAAAGAAACTGCCGTCAACATGGACAATATTAAGTCGCTTTCCGAAACGATGTCAGTGGAAAAGATTGCGGCGATAAAGGCTAAGCGTTTGGCCAACAAACGTACAACTATTAAGCGCACGGATAATGAGGATGCCATGGGCACCGATCTGCGCGCTATTCTTGACTACGATGTGGACTCCACCAAGGATATCATCAGCAGAGAGCGTCAATGGCGCACGCGCACGTCTATTCTACAGAGTACTGGCAAAGTCTTTGCCAAGAACATCTTTGCCATGCTGCAGGGCATTAAGGCGCGCGAGGAGGGACGGAATAGGCCACAGTTGCCCAATCCTATCAAGATGCCGGAACCCACACGCATTGCAAAGCCCCAGCCACAGCTCTCTCAATACAATCGTTACGATCAGGAGCGTTTCAATCGTCAAAAGGAGGAGACAGAAGGTTTCAAAATCGATACGCTGGGTACATATCACGGTATGTCTCTCAAATCCGTAACGGAAGGTTCTCTCGCCCAGCGCAAGGCGCAGGCAAATATGCCGCATGCGGCAACAGCGTCCACGGCAAATGCACGATCAGCGCCCAAGGAGCTGTTGCCCACATCTGCGGCCAGACTGCCTGCAAATGGACCACAGAAGCGACCATCACGTACACCCATCATCATTATACCCTCAGCCAATACGAGCCTTATAACCATGCTGAATGTTAAGGATATACTGCAGGAGTTGCGTTTCTTGTCGACGGCGGAAAAGAAGCTGCAGGGCTGCCAGCGTGAAAGCGAAGTTTTACTTCAGGTGAAAAATCAATTACGATATTTTTTTGTATACTCTTATTAAAGCGTTTTTAATCGCTTACAGCGTAAGCGCAATAATCAGACTGTTTCTTATCGCGTTGTGGACAATCCCATCAAGCTTAGCCAACAGGATTGGCAGCGTGTGGTTGCTGTGTTCGTCATGGGCCCACAGTGGCAATTCAAAGGCTGGCCCTGGGATGGCAATCCAGTTGAAATTTTCTCAAAAAGTTTGTTACCCATCTGGAAACACTTTTGTTCACCTGTGTTAACCCAATCTCTCGTTTAGTTTGCGCTTTTCACTTGTGCTTCAGTGAACTGAAATTGGATGCGAATGTGGAGCGTTGGTCGGTGACACTGTTACGTCTATCCCAAAACAAAAGGCATTTGGATCGCGCTGTACTTAGTAAATTTTGGGAGACACTGGACAAGTAAATATTATTGAATATTGCCCAAATTATATTGTAATCTATTCTTTATTTTTACCAGATATATGCTTAAGTATAAGCCAGATTTAAGGTTTTAATACTGTGACGTGAACGTTTCAAGCACGCAATTGTTAGCATAACGCAAAAATCAAATTAAAAGAAAAAAACAAAATAAACAAGGATCCCATGTTTATAATCCTGCATGGCAACGTGTGTCTGTACTTTTAAGATAAGCAAATAGTTTCTTCACATTGTACAATATATAAACCATAAAACAGAGCTAAAAATATATAATTTGTATAATTAGTTATAGTAAAAAGTTGTATGCCGAACGTTTCAATGTTTTAAAAACTCAAAACATACTGTAATAGAACCCATCAGGGATGAAAGGATAATCACCTTTAAAAGGCGAAAATGTAAAACAAACAGTATTGGAATAATATTTATCACATATTTTCATTATAAAAAAAAAACATTTACATCGGAAAACAAAATTTGAAGCACAATGGTAAATCTAGTTAAGAATGGTTGTCTAAGCCGCGCCCATTTGTAAAATGGGCGTAAAGAGCTTATAGGCCAGCTCGATGTATTTAACAGCTGAAAGCATCTCGGCAAAGTATGTGTTCACCTTTGCCTTGCACTTCTCCTGCTGATCGGCATCCTGTGCATCGCTTTTGCTACTCAGTACAGCGGCATACCGTTGTGTCAGTCCCTGAAGATGTCCATTGAACTGCTTGCACAGATTCACAATGCCATCCACCTCATTGGCGGTGCTGTGATGTGGCTTGACAAGCATAAGCTCGGCAATTTTGTGCAGCTTGCACATTTCTAAAGCGCAAGCTTCGCTTAATGCGTTGATGCTCTTTGCATAGGCTTCATCCAAATCAGCTGCGGTTGCATCCTCGGAGGTCAACCAGCTAAGCGATTTTTCCCAATGACTGCAATGGGAAAAACCAGTTTTTATTTTATGGTGATACAATTTTTTAATTGCTTTCAATGCTTACCTAGCTACATCATCAAATTGTATGCCTAGTTCCGCATCTGCAATGGTTGCCAACAAACGTTCGTTGAGCTCTTCAGCTGCATAGTCGCCTTCGCTGTCGCACTCCAGATCCTCCAGTTCAAGCAGTTCCTTAACCTCACCAATGGTTTCCTGTAAGTATGCATTGTTAGAAATTTCATATCATATGTATTCATTCAATAAAATTCACCTGCAAATCACTTAGTGCCTGTCCACTGACTGCATCCAGAAGCGTGTCCAATTTCAAACCCGATTCTTTAGACAATATTTCAAGCGCTTCATAATGCACTAGGCCGCAATAGTTTTCAAAGAGTACATCAAAGCGTAACTCGGCTTTTTTTTTCTGCAGTTGGAGTTGCTGCATTGTTTGCTCCATTTGATCTGCATCCTTCTTGGCCTCGAGTAGAATGGCACTTAAATTGGGACCATTGGAAGCATCGAGTCCTAGCAATTTGCGTTTGTTCATAAGCTTGGGATCGTTGTCTTGCAATATGGTCATGGTCTTCTTGCCAATTCCTTCCAGAGTGTCCAGACCAGTGTTCAACACCTTGCTGCCAAGAGTTGTTACCAAGCCCAGATTGAAGGCTGCTCCGCTAGCACCATCATCTTCCTTTTCTTCTTCCGTTGGGCTTGTTGCTGGTTTGGCTGCGGCCTCAGCTGCATTTATACGCGCCAGTTCCTCTGGATCTGGCACGCCTATAATTTGATTGAGACCCTGATTTACATGCGTTGAAATATTTCCCAAGCCTTCGGTGGCAGTGCTTAGCACAGAGCTCAATTTTCCACCCCAAAGACCCCAGCCGGAAGAGATCGAGGTGGAAGAAGTGACCGTGGAAGTGGGTGCAGCAGCCGCTACAGTTTTGGCAACAACAATATGCTCTTCGGTTACTTTTGCGTCGTTGTTGTCTTGCGGCTGCTTTTCGACATGCACAAATTTGTCGTCATCCTCTTCGCCATCACCATCGCCCCAATCGTCCCAGTTGTCGTCCTCATCGCTTTGATTCCAATCATTTGTCTCCTCATTTTGCTTATCTTGTTTATTTTCCATTATTTTGTGTGATTTCCACGTAGTTTCATTTACTTTCTGTGGGGCCAACTGTTATCGACACCTATCGAAAATATAAACTGTGTGCATATTTAGTATATTTTTGCAATCAGAAAATACCACAGTGTAAAACCAAAGGGGGCTTTGATTTAACAGTGGCGGGAAATTTAATACACTTGCTTATTTGAATTTCTGTATCATGTGGTAAAGTTTTATGAAGTACATATTGTATTACAAATGATCAGCAAAGCTTTAACACATATTATTAAAAATTAAATAAGGTAAAAGCTTACACTCTTTCATCACGCAACTGTTCACTGCTTATGTTTTTTGCTGGTCCTTATTGATGGCATGGTCAGGAACTGATATACATACATATATGTACAAATATATGTATACAGCTGACCGCACACGCAGCGCCCACATACACAACCTCATATTATGTTGTCACCCAGCAACACCAACAACAAATGACTGTTGCTCTTATTAGAAATACATAAATTATTGGAGAAACTTGTGTCACCTGTACCGTTGGTATGCCCAAGTTGAGCTTCCACTTCGATGCCTTGCTATTCACACGCATACAAAATATATATACAAGCACCACACACACACACGCATGTACGCAGACAATTTGATGCTCAATGCATACTAATTGAATTGATATTAGTTTGTAAAATATTTAGGCATTAGAATACCATATATATGTGTAGGTGTGGTATTATTTTGTCCTAGTTTCTTTTTAGTCTGCTTCTGCAAATATTTGTTTTGCTGTTTGCGCAAAATATGTGTGTTCGAAAGAGATGGGTATTGAAAGTGGACTAAATGTTTTGTTAAGGTGCTCCACATTTTAGGCAGTATTGCTTTTGGGAAAATTACAATTAAATATATTTTTGAACATATTTTAAGCTATGTTCATTTGATTTTTTGTTTGTAGATTAGAAATTGCTAGTTTCTTAAAATTGAGTTCTTCCAATAAAGAGATTTATGTTATCTTTGAGCATTTTAAATAGTTAGGAAGCAAATAAAATTCTAGTTAGCAAAAGCCTTTCAATTGCTCTCAAACCCAAACACACACACTCACACATACAGATATCTAACTGTACTCATAAATAAGAAACGAACACAAACAAAATTCGGTTGTGAGATGGAAAGTTGGTTCTATGCTAACCAGCATATAAATTTGTCAGGAACGCAAAATTAACAAACCAAGACAATTTACCTAGCACACACACACACACACACACTCGCAAGCACACCTTGCTATCTGTATTTGTATATAAAGAATTTTCATAAACTTGCTGCATACTTTTAGGCAGCTTCACCCACACACACACAAAGAGGAAGAGAAGCGACAACCACACGCATATTTCGTCAAGGAGGCTGCCATAAAATACTCACAGCCAAAAATTTATCTTCGTGCTGTACAAAATTGGAAGCAACCAGAGAAAACGCAACTAGTCCAACATTTAACCGTTGCTGTTGCTGCTGCTGATTTTTCCTGTTACTTTATTCTGCGTTGGGTTTCCGTTGACTGTATGATTAATTTTTTAATTAAAAATTGTAAGCATAGCATCGAATGACAAGCGTCAAAATGTTAAGAAAACATTTGCATTATGCCGTTTACCTCAACCGCTAATATGATAGGGAGAAAAAAAGAGCAGAGAGAGAGAGCTTTTATTAAGTTAAGCTTCAGGTAGGTGTGCCTGTAGATGTGTGTGAGTTTACATTGGACAACAGTAACAATTTCTGGCACTTGCTGTAAATTCCTTAAATGCAAATTTGCATTCAATTATCAAATGTGTGAGAGCGAGAGAGAGAGGGCATTCGGAGTTCGCACACTTTGCCAAAATAATTGCATGTTCATTGTCTTGCTGTACAAGTTTCGATGCCAAAAATTAAATGTAATATTGCCCGCAGTCAAACACACACACACACACACACACAATCACTTGCATTTGCGTTAGAACAGAACTTCTAACTTAAATTAGTTGTCTTAAATGTTTTCACACACACACACGCACATTAACATAGTCAATTACAAGCACTCTGTGCAAAGCTCTGTGAAAAGCTCACTTAATAGCGGTAAATTACGAGTATACATTACACATGCTTATTAAATGTAGTTTGCTAAACTTGAGCGAAAACACTTGCTTAATTAACAAGAAATTATTTCAATAGTTTTATTGAAATAGTTGAATAATTAACTTTCGCTTTTGTTAATATGTTGCAAAGGTTTTCAAAGAAACATTTCCCATACCCTAATCACATATAAAGGGTAAAACAGGGTATAATGGCGTGCGCAAAAGTATGTAACAGGCAATACTATGGATCAGCATGGCGAGTTAAGTTAATATAACGATATTTGCGAAATGTAAAAATAAAAATATTAATGTATACACTTTCATTTTAATATGAATAATGTTTATTTTACAATTTCCTATTATAATGATTTTAAATCAATTATAAGATTATGCAATTTTTTAAAATTACATTATTTTCTCTAAGTGATTTGTATAAATAGTTCTTAAACAGTTAAGCTACTTAATTTTAAAACAATTTTCATGTAAGACATTGCAAATACCCTTTACCAAAAGTAAAATTTGAAATGCTTTAAGCTTAATTTAAACTAAGTTACATTAGGTCTTAGGTTAACAAAAGCATTGTCATTCAATAAACATTCACACTTATTACCTATGCTATTGAATGTGTGTGTCTTTGAATTGATTCCACCACAGCATATTTGTATTTGATTCCGTATTATTCACAATCAAAATTGCTTTAACTGTCCCACAAATAGACCGCGTCGGGTCAATGATACACATCATTGGCAAGGGTCTACTTCGGTCTAAATATAAATATATCTATGTATATTTATATATATGTGTGTGTGTGTTTTCTAATGCAAAGGATATCTTTGTAATTTTTTGCCCCCACAAGCAACTAATAAAGGGGCTCATCATTGTTGTTGTTTGTGTCTGCTTGTCTGTTGTACAATATTATTGATACCTCAGCTTCCGTTTAAGCACACACACACACACACATAGACAGTGAGACATACATGGGAACCCTTTTTGGGGCAATTCCCTTAAGTCTTCAGCTTTGCTTTCACTTCCCTTTGTTGGAGGCGGTGGAAAAAAGAGGGCTCGGTTTTGCGGTGGCTGTCTTTAGCTGATGACAATAAAGCAAACTTCCAGCTGTTTATTAACATGTTTCTTTATCAATACACACACACGCACACACACACAACAATCACACACACGTATCCTTATCTGATAGGCAAGCGGCTGTGTGTTTACAAGTTTCGTCTTACATGTGAAAAATTCCTTTAGGCCAAAGTGTGCATTAAGAAGATTGTTTTACTATTGTTGTAATACACACACACACACATACATATATATATATATATCTTTATAGTATATGTATTTGTATATATATAGAACCCAAAAATACCTTAACTACATGACATCGCATTGGCAGACAAGACAACTTGCCTTGCAGCTTCGTTTTATTGCCTTCTCTTTTGCAACATAGTCTATTCTCTCGCTCTTCCTTCTCTCTCCTTTTAGTTGCTATACCCTTTATTCATTAAAGTTGTTAGAATTGTAATACAAAGTTGTTCAAGGGATATGAAACAGGCTAATGAATGAGATATTAAGGAATACTTCTTCTCAATACCCTCAACTTATAATTATAGTTGATATCAAAAGTCGATCATTTAAACGATTATTATTGATAGACTCTGATGATATCTTGTACTGATTGTTCGAACCGAAAACATAAATATTGCTTACAGGGTATTGTTTAACCGGTCACACTTAGCTCTCACACTTTTAGTTGTTCTTTCTGTCTCTGTCTAGCATGCTGTCATTCCACTCAACAAAAGGATTCAAATTTCATTAAATCTCATACAAAAGTATCAAAATGCCATTGTTGTCATGACGCTCTCCACACTCCGCACTCCGCACTCCACACCCAAAACCATTACATACCCACACACACAAGCTCTCTCTCATACACACACAGACACACACACTATGCAGTTTGTGTCCTTCAGGTTCATCTTCCCCAACCACCCTTTCGGCAGCCTTTTAGCGCGCTGGATCCTTGTCGACACCAAAGTAACAGCATTTCACAGCATCTAACAGCCTGCTGCTGGCTGCTCTTACGTTGTAGGCGTCCCTGGTATACACACATATTGGTAACTGCTTTTACTTTGGGCCTTTTATTCGATTTACGTTTCAACTTGCTCAAATTTGTTTAGTGTGTGTTCGTGAGTGTGTGTGCTTGCGTGAGTGTGTGGGCGTATAGAACACTTTTCTGAAGCTTAATACTCAGGCATTGATCGCTATCATCTATAATGGAAAACTTAATTGACTAGACAACAGTTTGTTGCAACAAGAATCCGGCCAACATTAATCGACAAGTGCTTCATGATAATCGCAAAACAACTTTGCAAGGCATTTAACTTTTTTTTCATCGATTTTTTCCCACTCTTTAAGCATTATATGTCACATAAAGTTTTGGAAAATCCCCTTAAAATAGGGCACACATTGTTTAGGAATATCGATAGTTTAAGTTCAGTAAGTTTTTTGTTTATAAAAAAATCAGTTGATAACAATAAAAATCATAAACATTCTTCAAGTTTAGTTATATGCACATTCAACCCAAGTACAAAACATTAACATCACATGCCACATGCCACAGACCACAGACCAGTTAACATAAAGATGGGTAAACCGAATTGTTCATGTTACAGAGGTTAAATATTCGGCGCAGAGTCGAAGCACATAAAAGTAGCGAGTAGCGGAAATACCCCTCGAACGTCTTTATACTTCTTTGCCCACACTGTTCGTCGTATCAACTAAAAGTAAATGCAATCAAAACCAATCAGCTTGCGTGGTGCAGTTGTACGCGTTTTTGTCTAATAATTTTGCATATCCTGAGTTCAAATCAGCGCTTTACTTTTTTCTATGAGAAAGAGGCGTGGAAAAGAAACTGATGAAGAATATTACACGCTATTTCTTGATTTCCTTGTATGCATAGACTAATATTGTAACTGTGTTAACTGGTCTGTGGTTGTAGTATGTTAGTCTAAGAGTTACAGTTTCGTCTTCTCTTATGTTAATCCGTTTTTATTTACCGTTGTTTTGTTGTTGTCGCTTTTCGTTTCTCGTTTTTCGTTTTTGCCGCAGCGACTTCAATTAGCTGTCGTTGGTGCTGTCATTATTTCTTCTTTTTACCTGGCAGCAACTTGTGCGTGTAATACTCATTACTTTATTCACTAATTTACACATTTGGTAATTTACAAGTCTACTTAGAGGGCTGCCTCTACACACACACACACACACACACATACACACAAACACCCGCAATTATTTCAATCAACTGTGTCGCACACAGCCCTAAAATTGTGTATGTGTGTGTGTGTGTGTGTGCTCAGTGGATGCCTAATCAGGCACCACACAAATTTCGAGCTGCCACCCACAGCAGCTTGCCTTGTACCACCATTCTTCCCCCCGCCGATCAAACCATACCCTCCCCTTAGTACATGTCTCTATCATTTCAACTTTTGGCAAACAAACTTTTCAAATTGCTTTCGCATTAAAAATCACTAAAATACGTTTTTCGCATCGCTGCTTACAGAAATGGCGTTACACTTTGTGCGTGTATTGGTTGGAGTGTGTGTATGTGTGTGTGTGTGCGTGTGTGTGTGTGTGTGTTGGCTGTTTGCTTACGTTAAGTGTCATTAAGCTTTTGTCAACTCATCAGCGTCGCCTGCTGTGCCGTTTTGTTGTTGCAAAAAGTTAAGCATATCAAAAACATAAATTCAAAACACTATCAAGTTATTGATGACATCAAGATACCCTGTAAGATATATAAAATCGCTTGAAGCATTAACTTTTGCTTTTAAAGTACCATATAACTTTAGATTTTAAACATAATACAAATATATATATAAACTTGTATCTGTACATGCATTATTACATCGTTTTAAAGGGTATTCATAATTATAGTATTTTAGCTACAGACTGATTTCAGTTCATCGCAATTAAACCCTCATTGCAGACGTATATAACATTTAACCTTTGCATATTTACTACTCAACAAAGTTGAACTGTTTAAGTTAATACTCTTTTACACATGAAAGATTTTCAATTTAAGTATATAAATCAAGTACACTAACTTTACCACCTTCCAGGGTATTCATATACACATACATATGTATACGTATCATGAAGACATCTGTTAAGCAGCTGATTGGATTACCATTGCTCTGGCACTGCATTTGTTGTGAACATAAAATCCCAAAATAAAGCCACAAATGAGTATCGAAGATTTCAAACAAAGTTGACCACAGTAAAATTGCTGTAAACAATATGAAAACACAGCAACAATTTTATAAGCCAGCAGTAAACTGTAGAGTAAAACCGCAAATCATTGGCTTAACTCTTCTTCTCTTCTTCTTCTTTTCTCTCTGTTGTGCTTTCTTTCAACTGTGCTCCAGGCATGAAACGACCTAACCCACAAAGTAATATTGCGCATACGCCATGTTGCAGACATCAGTATGTGTGTTCGGGTCAAGATAGAAAAAAGTTTGTTTGGTTTTTTGGTTTGGTTGCGTTTGATTTTTGCATTTCATTTAAAGTTGATTTTGACAACTGTTATAAATGTGCATTTACTTAAAACATAAGCAAATATTAAATGTTCCTAAGTGCAGTATCAATATTTGAGTAAATACAAGGATTTTCTATATTAAAAATGATCATTTATGTTACATTTGTATATTTTTCTTAGATTTGAGAGTTTTTATCTAAGCTGTGTAAAGAGAAATCATTTTATGTTTACTTTTTGTTATTATTTCTATATATAAATTTCATTTAAAAACACTAAAAATATCTAAAAATCATTTCTTATTACTAAACAATTACATATTTCTTACATTTAACGACTTACAATCTAATTGCTATTCCTAGTTGCACTGGCAATAATCTAACCAAAGCTGACCATAATTGGCCACAAATGGCGACCAGCTTTTACAGTCAAATGTTTGCCGGATATTATACGCTTGAACTCGTGCTCGCGTTCCCGTTCCCGTTACCGTTCCCCATGCCACATGCCACATATCATCGGCTATATCAATAACCGTATGCATGGAAAAATGTAATTTTAATTAGCCGAACGTGCGACAAACGCACGTAGAACGCATAACCGCAAGATGTTGCTGCAATTAGGCAACTGCCACTGCAACTGCAACTGGAATCCGGCAATTCAGTCATCCTCATTGCTATCAATCCAGACACCGTCAGTCAGTCTGTCTGTCAGTCATTCTCTCACTCAGAGCGCCAGTCAGTCATTGAATGCATGCGTCATGATGTGTTACGTGCTGCTGCTGCTGCTGCTTCAGCCAAACAAAATTATGTGGCCAACATTTGCTGGTGGCACATTTCGCGTGCAACTGCTGCCAGCCATACAGCCAGCCAGCTCTAGGGTGGATGAAAGGTTATAGTTGGGTAAGGTAAGGGTGAGGGGTAATGGTAAGGAGTAACTGCTGGCAGTCGTTGTTTTGCAATGCCCAAATTACTTTATCGATTTGCCCAGTGCGTTTGTACAATTTGGCGTATTGCATTGGCATTGGTATTACGATGAGAAGGGGGAGCGGGGGAGGGGGGGCAGAAGCATCATCACTGGACAAACCGACCACGCTAACGAGCCTCATTAGTGGCATGCGTGGAAATGTGGCGAATGTCGTAGCGTAGTATGGGAATGTGTTGAAAAGTATGCACTGACATTGGGCAGCCGCCCCGTTGTCCCGTTGTCCATGTTGTTGTTGACATGTGAGCACCACGAACGTGATTTCTTATTCAGATGCGCCAAATGATGATTACCAAGCGTGAATTCAGAGAGAGTCAGCTGAGGATTATTACAAATCAGCAAACAACGGGAACTTTCCTTAAGGTTTTTCCTTTCTTAATCCAGAACAAATACATTATCGATTCCCATTATTTATAGTTACTTTTCTTAATAATAAAAAACAAACAAAAAGAAGTCAATTCTGATCACAAAAAGGAGTTAACTAACGATAACATATATTTATATTTTCTTTATGCCAAACACAAACCAATCCCATGTGACAGCAATTAGTCAATGCCCTTAGGGTAATACGGTTGGGTTGGGGTAAAATCTGATATGTTGGCGGAGGGGATGTTGAACTCAAGAGAGGAAAGTGCAGCAAATGCGAGCCGTATGCTGTATGTCTGTCTGTCTGTCTGTCGTATCTGTTTGTCTGTCAATTTGAATTGCATTAATATGTCGTGCGAGTCTTAACACCATTAATTACATGACCAATGAGTCAATATTATGACAGTTTGCAACTGAGTACACGGATGATGACGATGATGATGACAAAGATGTCGCCAACAACAGCAGAAACGACTATATGCTCAATCAATTAATTAGGCACCTCTGGTTGAGGTTCAGTTGGGTAAGCGAGCTATTTGATATTGATTGCTTATAAAGAAGTTACTGTTATGCATGAAATTGATTCAGTTGTAAAAGATTTCATTGACCAATGTCAAAAATCAATGCTTCAAAATCTAAAAGCATTTTTTTATATTATTGCTCATGATTATAATTGTTACACTGAATTAATTTTAATATGCCAGCGGCATTCTGTTTATAAGTATTCATCGCTATCCTCATCGCTGTCCTCGGAACTTTCCATTGATAGCTCGCTCATCATGGTTTCGGGACATGTTGGCTTTGTTACCGGGATATTCACTTCATCGTCGGATGGAACATGCTTGCGTGAATGAAACAGAATCTTGTTACGTGCATTTTTGCTGCACTGTGGCTTCCCCGATCCATTCTGTTCTGGCAATTCGAATATTTTCAAGGGTTTCGATATATTTCGATTCGTATTCGTTTTCGAGAAGTTGCTTGCCTTTGAGCAATGGGCTCTCTCGCAAGGACCCTCTTCACCAAAATCGTGTGGATACGTTGTCTCGGGTGCATCCTTTTCGACATAGATATGTCTATAGGGCATATGCTCGAATGTATCGCTTTCTTCCGATAAATCATTGTATGAGGAAGTAGCTGAAGATTTTAAACTTGTTGCATCCATAAACGCTTTACTTAAGTCTGTTTTTTTTTGCTTTTCTCGCAAGCTTTTAGCTTGTTGTTCGGCATCAAACATTCTTTGTCGCACATTCACCTTGGTCTGTGACTTTCGAACATTCTTTTTATGGGGTTTCAAAGCCATACGTAGACCACCTTCGGGCGGAGTATCTTTCTTTGACATAGCCTTCATTGGCAAGAAATTCGAAAATTTGCTTGAAACGCCCTCAGGTGGAGTATCTTTAACACGCAACTCTTTTTTACTTATAACCTCTGGCAACTTTGGTTTGTTCAACTTGTTGTCATTGCTGAATTTTGAATGCTTCATCGTCATTTGCAGTAGTATGGGCAAATCCTTGTCACCATAGTTGATGCCCAGTTCAGCTTGTAGACTTTCACGTGATTTCGGCGGTGACTTGTTGCCCGTTTCCAGTGCAAATGTTTCCAGGGTATGCTTGTAGCCATACCAATCGAAGTAGTCCACAACCAAATTGTTGAGCATCTGCAGCAATCCACGCTGTTGCATGTCGCCACCACAAAGTGGTTCGCCATTCAACTCTCCATGCATTGCCTTCAGCACATTCACATGCATTCCACTGCTCATCTCATTCATTACGCCATTACGGTCAAAATGCCCTCTGAGCCTAGTCTCCATAATCTGTGAGTATGTTTTATCCCCCATTTGGTAAATATATAAATTTCGTTTATCAATACAAATTTAACAAAAACTACAACGAATTTGATTTGTTTGTTATGGTATGAGGTCGAATTGGTTTTTATAACTATTTACTGTGTGTAACTCCAAAGTGTTACCATAAATCTTGACAAAAGGTTTGCTTAGTTTTTCTTTTCTTGTCTCTAAAGTTTTTTGTCAAACCAAACTCGTTAATCATGCAGGCAACCTTGAGTTGGGCGGCCGTATACATTAGCCATTAGCTAAAACTTTGCATTTCCAAGTTTTCAGATTCATCTACTTGAATGGTTGATGGTTTTCTTTTCTTTTTTTCTGTTTTTGAATTTTTAATTGATCTTAATCCCAAAATAAAAAAAACTCGCAGTTGAATAAAATTAAACTAAAAAATAACAATTTTTTTACAACGGAAAAACAATATAAACAAAGGTAATTTATTAAAACGCTTTACGTTCAAGTTAAAAGTTGCCGCTATTGGCCGCTAGAGTGCGCTCCTAACGCTCTTAGAATCATTCGCAGCCATACTTTGACGCACCATGACTTTGGTGCGCGTCTTTTTGACATCATTGATGGGAACAATGGGTAGGTTCTTTATTGGTTTAGGAATTTGCTTAGCTTCACGTGGCGCCAGTTGTTTTATTGTGGTCTTCGCAGGTTTTATTTGCTTATCCACATCGGTGGGATTTTGTTTTTTCTGCTTGCTGCATTGCTTTTCATCATCTGCAGTTTCCTTGTTTCCAGTTGATTTTTTCGATTTCTTTGGGTTTGCCTGAATATGCTGCCATTTAGTATTGTCCAGCAGTTTTTCATTGTTACTGTTGGTTTCTTTGAGCAACATCTGCAGCAGTATGGGCAATTCTTTGCTATCAAAATGGCCGCCAAGTTCGCGTTGCAGTTTTTCACGCGGCTTTGGTCGTGTTGTTTCACCCGTTTCGATAGAAAAGGTTTTCAGGGTATTTGTATAGCCGTGCCAATCGAAGTAGTCCACAACCAGATAGTTGAGCAGCTGCAACATTCCACGCTGTTCCACATTGCCGACACACTGTGGTTCATCCTTTTCAAGCCGGTTTAGTGCATCCATCATTTTAAGTGCCTCAACATGCAGTTTGCTGCGCATTTTATCTAGCTTTTCATTGCGCGGCAAGTTGTCCTCGAGCAGTTGTGCATATGTGATATCCTCCATATTAATTATTACTTTTGCTGTTAATTTGTAACTTTAAAATTTATAATGTCAGTGACTTGTAGCCGATTTGTTTTAAGGCTGTTTGTTTTCTCGCACACTTGTTACAAAATTTCAGAAAATTTAAGTATATTTTTGCTATATTCTTTTTCCATTTTCCGATTTTCTGCTTTTCAGCTTTTCTTTGCATCCTTCGAGGCCGCTTAATGAGATTCTGTGCCTAATTAAACTTTGCACACATAACGGTTAAAGGTGCTCGAAAGTGCTGCCAAGCACCCAAAAAATACAACTTACCGATAATGGCCGACAGAGTGCGCTGCTTGCCTTTGCCATTGCCATTGCCGTTCCCGTTGCCGTCGCCATCGCCTTTTGCCTTGTATCAGTTGCAAAATTTATTGCACTTAATGGAATTTAAAAGTTTGTTTACTTGGAGCAAGTTGAAAGCCAAGGCAAAATGCCGCCATTTTGCCGCCTAACTGCATGTGTGTGTGTGTGTGTGTGTAACGTATGTATATATCTATGTCTACTAACGACAATGTCGTTTAAAGGAATTTATGCCTAAACGATAATCATGCAAATTAATAGTTTTAACAAAGTCTAAAAACTAAAATACACTTTTAGATTAAACACACGTCTAGATAAAAAGTTTATATACAAAACTTAAGCAGACGAAAATAAAAAGAGAAACAAGAAAATTAAGTTAAACAAGGTGGATAAAACTTTATGTCTGGTCGTGGTTGGTTTTTGTATGAAGACTTTTCTTAACAATTGAGCCCAACGAATAATTTAATAATTGGTTTTTCTTCCTATATATGTTCATGTAGAAAAGTTCTAGTTGCTTTCAATTTTGTAATGGAATTGTTAAGAGCTATAGTTGGGCCTGATTTATGGCCAGGCCAAAGTTTTTTTTGAGAGCGCCAAGGATTAACAAAAACACACAGAAAAAAGCCGAAAACTAAGCAGAATAAAAACGATTGCCGCATCTGCCTTTAAGTTAAATGCAACTGCTGTTTAAATATTTGTTCAACTAATTAGCAAAAGTGTTGCCAAAAAACAAAAAAAAAAAAACAGAGAAGAGAGAAGAGAGAGGGTATGAGACAAAATTGAGCAGAAAATAATACTCACAGAATGCTGCACCATTTCCATTTCCGGTTTATCTCTACTTTTTAGCAAAGCCAATTAGACAAAATGGCTGCGACACATTTCCGCTGGTTGGAACTTCTACACTGAGTCTCATGCGTTTGCTTTAAGTGCGTATTTTGTTTTATTTTTGGGGTATAACTGCTAACTGGAGAGTTTTGTAATGCTTCGACTCTTGATTCATGAATAATTTATTTATTCGAAAACTTTTTTTTAATTTTAAGTTAACATTTTTGACAAATTTCATCCGTAGAAAGAGTATTTTTCCCACCGGTCTATCTTAGATAATGGTCGCCATTTTCCCTGTAGCTGCCTATTGAGCATTGTCCTTGTTGTTATTACCGACACACTTTCGCATTTGCTAATCGCATTAATTATGCGCTGCCTTCTGTTGCTGCTGGGCCTCTCTCTTGTGCTGCAGGCAAATGGCCAACAAATTGTACAAAGGCAAACTGCAGGCAAAGATAACGAAAGAAGACACACAGCTAAAGTGAGCAACAATCTAGACAGAGATAGAGAGACAGAGAAAGAGAGAGTGGGAGTGGGAGTGGGAGAGAGAGCAGTACAGTTGAGACATAATTGCCTCACTAGGGAATCGAATTGAAAGCAACAATATTGAAATTAAGACAAGATGGCATTTTATTTCATTAATTATCAATTAGTTTTTCGAAAATAATTATGAGAGAGATTTATTAAGTGGGATGCGAGTGGTTTGCCAAACTTTTGCCAGCTCTCAACTAACTTTTGACAAATTTTCTATTGAATTAATTAATGGCCGCACTTAATCAAATTGTGTGTGGCATATCGTTGTCTGCATTTGCTTAAAATACTTTACAGAAAATAATATATTTACATAAACAGATATGCAATAAATATGTTTTGAGTGAATTATGGTAAAACAAAAATGTAGAAACGGGGAATTTTGATTTTTTGTAGGGCTTAATAAACAGCTGACTTGCCTTAATATATGTAAGAAACCTGCCATTATCCTTAACAGCTGTAAACTGTTCTGTTGTTTTTGTTGATTTTTGAAATTTATTAATTACTTCAGCTTACTTTCACATATTGTGTAATTACAACTTTTACTTAAAACTGCTTATGTGTTTGCGAATCGTTTTAATCATGGCATCTGCTTGAGCATTTGAGGATTCACGTAAAAGTCCGATTACATCCGAGATGCCACTACCGGGACGTCCACGAGTTGCCTTGGTAACCATGGCATAGAGTACGCCCGCACATGCACCTCGTTTGCCCTCCCAATTCTCCGGACTGGGATCGAGTCTGTTAAGCAAATCAAATCAATTTGTGGTATTAATATCTATAGAATATTTTTATCTTACTTTTCGAGCATATCGAAAGCCTTGGCTGCCACCCAAAACTCCTCACATTTGTAGCACTCATTTGCGATAAGTTGTAGTAAAAGAAATGCTTCAGCATTAGTATCTCTTGTGATGAACACATTCCATGCCAACTCCGGATGACCGCAGTGTATGTGACACTTGGCCAGAATCATGCAGTACGTATGCTGATTCTTAATATCCATATCGGTGATCTGAATTAAAAGTTCCTCTGCCTCTTTATAGTAGCCCGTGGCACATTTGGCCTGAGCAAAGTTATAATTGAAAACATCATCGTTAACAAAGTAGCTGCGTATTGAGTTCATGTAGACGAGAACCTCCTCGAACTGTTCGTATAGGAAAAATGCTGAGGCCATACTCTGTCTACCCGGTATGGTATCACATTCGGTAGCTGAGCTTCCCACAAGATGTAGATTCTGTTGCGCCGTCTTTATGTGCTCTTTCTGTAAGAAAGTAGAATGGTTAAACTATGATAGCAACCTATAACCTTGAAGGACCTACCGAGCCCAGTTGCTGTCCTAGTGCCGCATGTACTACACCCTTTAGTATGTATTCATGAGGCGATGTTGGCTGCAGTTCTTTCATTAGGGCATGCGCCTCCTGAACATCGCCCTGCTTCAGATAGTATATGGCCAGATTAAGACGTGCCTCGGGTACAATATTGAGCAGGCTAGGCAGTACCCTTAGAGCACCTTCTCCATTGCGAAATACCACCAAATTGTGTCGTATCAAATCGGCACCAAATGTGCCATTGTCAGCAATGTTCTTGATCACCTGCTCGGCAACACGTCCACTAAACAAACGAAAGCGATTGCAGGCCTTCAGATTGATGGCAATGGTGCTATCACCATGCTGGCCCAGATACACATCGAGCACCTCCTGGGACATGTCATAGTAGTCCAGCTTATAGAAGCACAATGCCAAATACACATTTATCGCCAAATAATCCTTGTTATCGACCAGCACTCGCTTGTACACATCAATTGCCTCCTGGTAATGGGCACGCATATAATGCATCGAAGCCAAACTGAGCTGCTGTTCCACGCTGGCATTGCTCAGCAGTGTATCCAACAGCTCTGCCCATTGCTGATCATCGCCCAGCTTGTGAGCAAGATGAAATAGCAAACGCTGCTTTAGTGCCGTATCCTGTGCATCCTCCATCAACTGTTGTGCCTCCTCATAGAGACCTAGGTAGAACATGCAGACGGCTACATTAAGCGACAGCTGAGGATCCTTAATGGCCTGATATTGATTTAGCGCCTGTTGATAATCTCCCAAATGAAAATTGCAATATGCAATCCATTGATCAATTTGTTGTTGTTGCTGTTCACGCTTTTGGGCAGCCTCTTCACTCTCACCCTCCTGTTCATCGTTGGCGTACTGTGAAGTAAGGTGGAGGTAAAAAGAGAAAGAAATGATGAACAGATAGTTTTGTAGCTAAAATAAAATAAATCTTTAAATGTAAGTAAGAAGTTCCTTTACGTGTAAGCATGTTTGTCTTTTTGACTGCTGTCAATGAACTGTTCGTGTTTTTTGGTTTAATTATGTTGCTCTTTCGAGCTCTTATCGATTTTTTCCCGTTTGTTTGTTATTAAAAATAGGTTAACACCACAATAACCTTAAGGAAGATCATCTCGCTTACATTGATAGCTTACAAGCTATATATATAAAAAAAACTTAACTCTTATCTCAGAACTAAAGTATATAAACTCAGTAAAGTCAGAGATATAAAAAAACGTTCATCAAGCGTTTTACATGGCTTAAAACATTTATACAACTTTTGCACTACTCGTTTGAAACATTTTCACAGGTTAAGCATTAAGTTACCTCCAAAAAGGCTCTGGCACCCGTATAATCCCGCTTGATGATGAAATCCTCCAATGTTGCTGGCGCTGCTGTCTTACGCTGCTGTTGCATGCCACCGCCGCTGGGCACGTGCCGCGAACTGGCCGAGTCTGTTTTGCCACGTGAAAGTATCTGCAATGCATCGAAACAAACTCATGTAACTCAAGTATCTCTGGCATTTCAAGTATCTTTTTTTTTGTTGGATATTTTCCTTTGCATTTCTTACCATTTTTGTTGAAAATTGTGTTTCTCAACTGTTTTTCGCTTAGTCGTCGTCTTCTTCTTCTGTTTTTATTTTCTTTTCCATATTTTTGTGTTGTGTTGTGCCGTCTCTAGGCGCTTGCTTGGTTACCGTTACGATTACGGTTATGGTAGCTTGGCAACCAACATAGCGTCGATAAAGCAGTTCCCACGCTCGAGTGCACCCAGGGCCAACTGTTGCTCTTCTTCAACACCCTTTACCACATCCTCTAACACATAGTCATATGCAAATGCTGTTCTCAATTCCTGGCCCTGTTTTCACTCCTTACATGGCATTTGTTTCTCGTTCACTTTTTCATTTTCTTCTATGTTTCTTGGATTTATTTCTGCTGAAGCATCAAATGCGTTATGTGAACACTATTTTATTGCGGCATGTCTTGCTTAACTTTATCATGCGCTTTGTGAAATAAAGCTATGAAAAGTGTATTAAAAATTTTTTGTATTTAAAATAAATATGTTAAATGCTCAATGCATATTAATTATACTGTTTTATTATAAGTCGTTCTGAGTATAAAGGTTTTGGGAAAAAAAAATCTCTTTTTAGCATTCCCCAAAGATAAATTTCTATTAATAACAGCGTATGTTAACGGCATGTTAGAACAAATGTTAAAGAATATTCTGTTCATTATCAATATTTCTTCCCATATAACGTAGTGTATGCAATTTTGTGAATAGTTCGAAAGAAAAAGAAATTTTCAGTTTTTCTTGCTTTCATATTCCATTACGAGATTTCACTTGAATTCCACTTAAGGTGAGTTCAGCCATCTAGGATCCGAGCAATGGTTATGTCTATGGCATGCATTGTTGACACACTTGCTTTATTTATAAGGCGCACAAACTCATAAATATGCAGTCAGCCCGAAGAAGAATAATGCGTGCGTCATTCACAACTTGGAGCCTTGAGTTGCCTGCCACCCATATGCAATATGCTTTTAAAATGCTATGTTTACTTTCAGTTGTTGCTGCTTGTTTTTTGCTGACATTGCCGAATGCTAAGTGTGTTTCTCACATCTGAAGATGCAAAGATGCATATACCTGACAGCATTTTATGGTATTATTGCAAAGCAGCTGCAAAATCGAATTAAGATCAGAATATTTCATTGACAAGCAATGTTGATAGAAGTGCATTGTGCAGCATTCACTGCAGTTTTAAAGCAAGTTATAATCATTTAATGTTAGAGCAGAGTATTTTATACTTGAATAAATCTGTTTATTATATGTGACCTTCATTTATATCTTTTAATTCTACAAATGAAACCTCAAAAGCTTGCTTTTACAAGCCGCAACATGTCATTGAGAATTGAATATAAAAATCTAGATAAAAACAAAAGAAAACAATCTGTTTGCCTGCCTGCCTGCCTGCCTGCTTGCTTGCCTACAACAACAATAATAATGTTTGATATACAAATGGGGGATATTGTGGAAACAAATTTATTTTCAAGTGTTCTGTGCAACAGTAACGAGTACTTGAATCATTTTTAGTTGCCTTGTGTCCCACAGAGATGTTGTTGTTCTGTGTTTCTCTGTTTGTGTTGTGTATTCAGAGCGCGCCTTTGTTTATGCTACACTTTATTGCGCTTTTGCAATTTCGCGTTTCCGTTTCCTGTCAAATCAGCCATAAAAAGCAAGTCGGAGCCCGTGACACCGCGCGCCTATTACATTTCGCAGTCGAATAAACAATGCCAACATCATTTGCACCTCCTTCATTATGGCCGCTCGTTATTTGTCAAACAAATAAACAGTAGCAGCGGGCGGTGGGTGGCGAGAGGTGGGCGGGTGGTGGCATTGGGTGAAGGCGTGACTGCCTGTTCGACTCCTGTCTTCTGTTACTATGTATGTACGTGCAATTGTATCTTTTCTCTCTGCTGTGTCGCTTGGCCATGATTTTCTACCATCATTATCATTGCGCTCGTGTTTACATTTTTAGAGCAGCTTCTCCACACACACACACACACATACACACACACAACCTAAATCCAAAGACAAAGACCAGAGGGCGAAACATGGTGGAGGGGTGGGCGGGGTAGTCCCCCTGTATAAGAAGTGACAAACTTCAAGCAGCAGCACCAAGTGACAATTTATTGTCATCTCTTCTTTTGCCATCGTTGAGTTCACGCTTGTTTTATTTCTGTTTTGTGTTTTCCTTTTTTTACGCCAAGTATTTGCATTGCCTTCTTTTTTCTTTTTCTTTTTCTTTTTCTGTTTCCCAGCTACCACTTGAGCAAACTGGTTTTCCTCCTGCTTTGGCGTCCTTCGTCGTTTATTTTTTTCTTCTTTTTTGCTTTGGCCCAAGAAAAAATCACATGAAAATTGCGAACTTGCGAAATGAAGTGCAAAATTCAAACGGAAATTGAAATGGCAATGACAGAGCTGAGTTGTTCTCTGTCTTTCTTCGCTTTCTTTTTTTTTTGCTTCTTCGTCTCCAGTCGCTCAGTTGGTATTTTGCTTTTACTTAGTGCCTTTCCTGTCTCAATTCGATACGTTGTAGCTGATGCTGCTGCTGCTGCTGCTGGTGCTGCACTGGACCCAATACTGGGCACATGTTCCATGCTTTGGCCCAGTTGCCTGCAGGCAGCTGCATAGATTTTCCACTCGCAACGAAATCAAGTTGAAGAAAATGGCGATTTTCTCAAGCGAAAACTAAACACTCGAAATGCGAAAATAAATAAGAATGGACATCTTGGGCGATTTATTGTTCATGACGATGTTGTTGTTGCTCCTCTTGTTGTTGTTTATGTTGCTTTCTTTTATTCTTTATTGTTGTTGTTGTTGTTGCTGCGGCTGCTGGTGCACTTCTTTAACTGAAGTTGCTCAAATGTTGCATGCCACTGAAGCATGCATAATAACTGGACAGTAAACTGCTTTGAACAAAAAAAACTTAAACTTAAACTTAAAACTTATAATAATGCATGAAAAACTAGTAAGAAGAATCTAGTTGAGTAAGTTTGACTAGGAAATACCCTGATTCCTAAAGTGTTTATTATTATCAATTACATGCGTGTATCGTAAATCGGAAAAGTTATCGATAATATGAAACAAGCTAGCATGGATAAGGTGAGCTTATTTCACAATTTCTTGAATATTTCTTACTTGATGCCTTAACTCATGACTTATTTCATGCCTAATTTCATGCCTCACTTCATTTTTTATTTCATGTCTTACGTCATGCCTTACTTTATGCCCTTTTTCAGTCCATACTTCATGCCATCAATTTCAAGAACATATATACCTTATGGAGTCCTTTTATCTGTTACGTACTTGTGAGCAAAACTATTCTACCCTTTTTTACTTCTGGGTATCAAAAGTGCTATACAAAATGTTGCCAAAAATACTTGTCCGGTTTAAATTGTATCAACTTTAAAAATATTGTATTTAAACTGTTTTTTTATAGTTATTAAATCAGCTTAAGCTTTTTTTGCATTATTAAAATACTTGAAATAAACATTCAAATTTTTGTAGAAATTAATCTTGAAATATCTTTCTAAATCTCAATAAACAACCAAGTTACCAGTCATGCCACATTCGCTCCCATTCGAAAATGCCGCCAATGATCAAAAACTTTGTTTAACTAATGATTGCTCGGGCGAGAGCATCGAATGATGTAAGAGCTGAGAGTTGAGGGCACTAAATTTTCAAATTTGCAACAGTCAACTGTTGTTTGCAATCAGACGCAAATAAACTAAATTGTTTCGAGGCTTCGTCCATTTTCGGCTAATACGAGTCACTTTCAAATTTGCTTAACAAGCGCCCAAAAATAAACACACACATACGGACACACACAGATATGTTCATGTGTGTGGCGATTGGGTTATTGGTAAAATGTTTTTGGTAATTGTGTGAAATATTCTGGTTTGGGTTTTGCAGGCCGTCCTCTAATTTGTGTATTTTGCACAATTTGGTGCATTTACATATTTTAATTAAAACACAAATTTTTGGGCATTCGAAACCAGGACCAGAACCAGAACCAGGACCAGGTCATCGAAAAGGGCCAGAGCTCAAAATCCAAATTCAAATCCAAATCAAAGCCAAACGCAAAACGCTTAAACCCTGTGCAATTATAATCCATGGGTGTCATGTGTTCTTACTGTGTGCGTTTTGTTGTGATTCGTTGCGGTTTTTTTATACCCTGTATACTGTAAATGTTTAATTAAAGGTTTTATGATTTCATTGTGGAGATATGGGAATAAATTTCTCGAAATCAAGTATACTTAAAATTATATTTAAAATAAGATTTTTATCATTGCAAAATCATTCTTCAACCTTCTTGACTCCCTTTTTGTTGTATGTGCTGCGGGCCTTGAAGTTATTTTAATAAATATTTCAACAGCCGCCACACACACAAACACACGCACACCAATAACGGGGAACAGACATAGTTTACTATCTACTAAATATTTAAACGCAGCATCAGATCGTAAACGTGAAATGTATGCAAAGTGCATGTCGAGCAGCAATCGAGGCGAGCTGTAAAAAAGCAAAATACTTGCAAAAAACTTGAGCTGGAAAATTAAAATAAATAAAAGTAGACAGGAAGGCAAAGGTATAGCAGCAAACATCAGTAGTGTCTAAAGGTGAAGGTGAGTAAGACAGGGAAAATCTGATTGGTATTAAAATAATCGAATTGAAGTTACCCTGTAGTTTCATAGACTTTGTGGTATGGAAAGTTTGGTAAAACACTTTAGTTGAAGATGACGGAAGAAATAATTAAGTAAAAGGAATATTTAGTAAGAAAATGATTTTTTTTATTATTCCCATTTTCTATATGAAGTCAATTTTGATAATAATAAATATTTTTTCTACATCAATATACCTCATTTGATGGTTAAATATTTCCAGGGCATGATATGGCCAAGTGAAAAAATGCAACAATATTGAATAAAGTTAGTACCTGTCGAGCTGTTGTGTTCTATCGTATGCTGCATGTTATATATACTAAACACACAAACATACATATGTATGTACATGCATACCGCTCGTACCTAGTATTTTTACTCACATTTTTATGGCAAAAGCATTTTTTTTTCTCTTTTGCGAAGAGCCGGCGGTGTAAAGCAGTCAGCAGGATTCACACCCAAAGTACCCATAGAAAAGTCATGCATGAAATAGTATGCACTAGGTGCTTGTGTATTCGTTTATGTGTGTGTGTGTGTGTGTGTTATGTGGTCTGATTTCTAATATAAACGTAAGTATGCAAACATTGTACTAAGAACATTTCACCAAGTTTCTTCACAGCTTAGCACTAAAAGTAAAAATACTTAATAGCAACAATGTTTTTTTTGTATTCAATTTAATAATATATAATATAATATATCATATAATATATGAATATAAATAAGAATTATTGTAATTTATTAAATAGTTGATACATTTTTTAAATGATTGTTTTTACATTTGGTATGAAATAACTATTAGCTAACCTTTTTTGTTCTTGAATTCTTCTGTAGAAGAAACAAAAAAACATTGCAATTTTGTATTTTAATTGGTATCAAATATTTTTTTTAAAAATGCATTGTATACTGTTTGGTTTAACAGCTTTAGCTAATAATGTATTAAATTACTTTTTCCATTTAAATGATTTATTTAAATAGCTTTTATTTATTACATTTATTAGCCACAATTGTCCAGTTGTTATGTGCTAATCAGTCAAATAATCATTAGGCATATTAAATTGACCAAAACTTATGTAATTACATTCGTATTCGACCTCAATTAAAATAAGTCTGTTTCGTGTTTTTGTTCACTTTGCTATTGCAAATGATAGAATTGAATATTGAATCATTGAATATTTGTTTTATTTATGCACTTTTTTCAGTTATATATCTAATTAAGCCCATAGCTCTTTTCCCAACTTACAGCTCATTCAAATTATGAGCTCTTAATTCTTATCGGGAAGTGATTCTTAAATAAATGCGGCAACGCATTCAAATGCTGTTTGTTGCCAAATTTTACACACACACATACACACAACCGACACAAAATTGTTTAATTTAATGCGCAACGCTGTTGTGGCAGTTGCACTATCTGCGAGAGCCACCCATATACACAACTCTTATGCCTCAATGCATATGCGTTTGGCCGCCAGCGCAAAAACAAATAAAAGCAAAATGCACCAAAAAAGCCGCAATGTATGCATGTGTGCGGTGTGTGTGTGTGTGTGTGTGTGTGTGAGTGGGTAACGCATGTCTTGGTGCCACGCCCACACAATCAAGCGCCCATTTATGCACTAATTAAAATTTTATCGTTAAATCTTCTTTGCATGCATTGCCTCCTTCCCTCCCCCCCCCCACCCGCTCCACCAACACATCACTAGTAGTCTCGAGAGTAAAAGCAGCCATGAGTTCGACTACAAAAACAACAAGAACAACTAGTATTATGTATACCCTACCCTCTCTGACACACACACACACACACAGAACCATTCATGGTGTGCACATTTTTCGTTGAAAATGTTTTTGGCAACAGTTATTTGCACTTCCGGCGTTGCCAGACCAACACAAAAAAAAATGAACAGGCAAGCGCCATTCGCCTGCTTCGTTTGCATACTTTTAACGCTTGCCATCAAAGCATTTATATATATATCAAATAAGCTTTGCCGATATATTTACAATTCGCATAGCTCTCTCAAGTGCTTTGTCTGTGTTTTTACTGATTAAATGTTGTTATTACAACTGAGTTGTAACGTAGTTTATATAGTTTTTAATTTATTTACATATACTGAACGCAATAAAATATGAATTGCATTTGGCACAACTAGCTGGCAATTTAATATAACACAAATCACAGAGTTTTTTGTCAATTTGCGCCCGGTAGCTGTTTTCCCAATTATATTACAAACCTGCACACACTCAAAAATTCAATTTACTAAACTAAACTAAAATAAAAAAAAAACTGAAAAAATAAAAATAATAATAGATATATAAACTTTGTACCATAACCAGCTAACCGAGCGCAAAAACGAGCTGTGCTGAGGCGAACTTTTCGCGCCGACAACTTTTTTAATTTAATATCCCGAAAATGCACTGCGTATACGTAATTTTTGCGGCTTTAAGCGACAGCTGTGTGTGTGTGTGTGTATGTTTGCTTGTTTCGAATGCGGTCAAAAATTTAATTAAAATGTTTCATGCGAGTAAAATTTCAAATTCAAATTTTCAAATTGCATACAAAATGAATAATTGATTGCAATCCGACTACGAGTTGAAAATCAGTTTCAGCTCAGCTTTGCTTTCATTATTTTTCGACAGCATCTGTTAACGAATTAGGAATGTTTTGTGCGCCTCACTTGTCAGTTAATTGCAGTTCATAGATCTAATTTTACAAATTATAGTGCTTAACTCGGTGATCAAAAGTTGTATTTTAATGCAATTTTGTATTTAAAAATTCAATTTGAAACAAATTGCGTTAAAGTTTAACATATTGAAAAATACATATACGAAATTGACTTTTTTCTTTAAGTATATTTATTATCTATCATTTTTAAAAAGTTCTTGACGATTATGTAAAGTTTTTCTTTTTTTATTTACCATCTGTTTGTACGATAATCCCAGAGCCTAGATTTTTCCTGCCCGAGGTCATCAAGTCTCGACACTTTATGAGCTTAAGAGCTAAGCAGTGTGCCACGCCCATTTTGAACAAACCGCCCCATGCTTGCACGCACATTTCCACTGGGGCACCCTAAACAAAAGCAAAAAAAAAAAAAACTTATTTATTACCTTTGTTTAGACTTTATATAACACTCGAGAGCTCATGGCACTTGAGCAAATGACATTAGCATTGTCTCTTCATACTCTCCATGCTTGGGTAGTTATTATTATTATTGTTGGTGTTGTTGTTGCCTGCTTGTTTGTTGTTTGTGTTTTCTTGTTGCTTGTAAGCTTAAGACACTTCCTTATCACAACCACAAAAGCATCGCAATAGACGAAATGGTTTCCCTGGCTCGCCACTCGGCGGCCCACGCTGCGCTTGATTTGTGAGCACTGTGCGGAAGTGTGTGTGTGTGTGTAAGTGTGTGTTCGTCCTGCCTCTTGTTTATGCATCACTAAGAGAATGCTGTGAAAATTACATATCTGTCGCATGAACAGGGTTGACTTGTTTGTTGCTGATGGAAATTTGGGCCAACAACAGAATGCAGCTTAATTATTTTGAGCATGACGTATGACCCAGTTTATATATAGTATATAGTATAGTGTAGCTGATTTTGAAAGAATTTGGAGTTTTTTCTTACTTAACCATTGCTTTGTATTATTTCTAAGTTTATCTGGCTGTTTCGATATAAATCAATAAATATAATCATAATAAAATGAACATAATTAAATAGGAATACTAAAATTCATTCATTCAAAAATAAAAATAATCCGAATCAAACCAACCTTTGAACTGAGTATCAATTATTTATATTCAAATATTTCTGTTTACAATAACTAAAATTACGCGTCAATCGATTTATCGATAAGTTACAATGTGTCAAATACCGGAGAACTTTGTAACATCCGATTTAGTATATCATTTACGATGTGACAAGCCCAAATTTCCGCAGGTAAGCAAACAAAATCTAAGCCATATAGTTACCTTAGCTCATCTCTTGTAGAAACCGAAACCATGTCAATCGACCTGGAATCATCCACGTTTTCTGTTTGTATTTGAAAACGCCGATTTGCATTCGGCAGCACATTATTTAGCAGAGCGAATGCACGAACCCTTCGAACCCTTTCCGATTGCCTGTGTGGCAGTGCATCAATCGGTGCACGATGACTTCATCGAGCGTGTCCGGAATCGCTTCCACCAAGTCAAGCCTCACGTGGCAACGCATCCGAACTTTGAACAGAGTCAACGCGAGCTCAAGATGGGTGGCGTAAAGTACTTGGTTGCATCCGAGATCAATGCACCGAGCATTGCCAGTCCCATTATTGTGACGGGCAGGATAACCCATTTGTTTTTCAGCAACAGCCCCTCGGGTGTGGTCACCTTAAAGAGTTTCAACACCATTCCCGAGGCTGCCAACATCTATCTACGTGAGCAGCCTAGGTTTGATGCCGTCCATGTGTTTGATGAGCGCATCGCCAGTGTTTATGTCCTGGCTCAACACATCCAGTGTGATCAGTTCTATGTGAACTGTTTCGATGTCTGCATGATGCCCATTATACAGTCCTTTGGCTTGAGGGAAGCACGTGCCGTCCTCTACGGTGGCTATCACTATGAGACTGTGGAACTGGCAGGCATTTGGCGCATGATTGTCTTCCCAATTGTTACCACGTTTGTGCGTCGTTGTTGCTGTCCAAAGGGTCAATGCAATTGTTTCTTTAGCAAGAAAATCTGTTGTGATTAAAAGTGAGAGAGAAAAGTACATAAAATCTAACCCTAACCATTAAATAAACTTATCTTTAGTTTGCCTTCTCAAGAACCTTAGAAATTCTTAGACTAATGGCAATTGGACTGACAACACATGTGCTACATAATTTTCGCGGTTGTTGGTTTTGAATTGGCAACTACAGTAGACACTCTAGACAAGGGAAAATATTTTTAAAATGATTATATAAGTTAGGCTTTAGTTCACAGTTTCTTTGTAAGCCCTTAACCAATGAAATTGGTAAAAAATTGTATAATAGTATTGGGTAAAAGTATGTTAAAGACTGAAGGAAGCATTTCCGACTTCATAAAGTATATATATTCCTAACCAGCATCAGATAGAGAATTCAAATTTCTGTTACGAGCTCTTTCGATAACGTTTCCGATTTACGATATACACATGTTATTGATAACAATAAAATTTTCAATTTCGATAATATGGAAATGAGGATTGAAAACATTAACAAAATTATAAAAATACGGAACATAATGAAATTTTTTTGAACATATTTGTTCGTGTCTTTCATAACTAGTGTTTGCTGTACTTGGCCTTTGCCACTGTAATTTGTCTGTATTTATCAGTGCGTGTCTGGTTCTTCCGCTTTGACAGTCTCAGCTGGGGCTGTATATAAGTATTACGTACATATGTTGCAGTCTGTTAGCTTTTAATAAAACTTCACAGCACATTCGCTACAGGAATTGAGCTCCTCCTTCTATCAAAAGTCAACTACTACGACAACTACTATTAAACTGGCAGTCAGCCATTAGTTGCGGCCGCTTTTGCTGCTGATGCGGCAGCTTGTCGCCAGCGTCATCGACAGTTTTTGGGTAGTGGCAGCAACCCCTCTCCCTCCCACCACCCGTAGAGTTTTTGGCATTTTATGTGCCAAGTTGTTAATGAGTTTGCCTCAACGGAACGGAAGAAGTATCCAAAACGAAATCCTCAAGTAAGAACTCCATGACGGGAGGCCTATCTGCAACTTGCAACCTTGCAACCAGTTTTTGGCATTGAAAAGCAAATATTGCTGCAGTGTCTGACAAACTTTTGTCTCCATCATCTCCATCTCCGCCCAACTGTCTCTCTGTCTGTCTGTCAGTATCAGTCTGGTTGTCGTTTGAGTGCCAGCTCATTCGTATTTCGTATTTGTCAGTTTTGTCTGCATTTGTGATTTGAGTTTGACAGATTTTGGCTGTGCCACACAGAAACCATCCATCCATCTATCGTCTGTTGCCATTTTATAGTTTTTCAAGCTCATAAATGAAAAACGAAAACCAGAAATGAGTGAAAATATATTGATTAAACAACTTTTCGCGCGTGTTTCGCAAAACTTTTTTCACATTCTCCACTATAAATATTTAACATAATAAAGAGATAATATCGAACAATTGTTAAATATTGATTTTTTACTAAGAACAATATTTGCTAGAATTTCAAGCGAAAATGTTTTTCAAAACGCTTGCAATTAAATATTTTATGAGTTTGTACTCGAGTGTGTGTGTAAAAGCTTAACTTCGATGTTTATTTGTTGTTGCTCGACCGTCTGGCCATTTGGCTATAAATTGTTATTTATGTCTGGCCGTGGCGGTGGCGGTGGCATTAACCACGCCCACCGCCGTTGGCTGTTATTCTATTAGGCTGCCGAACTTGAAATGTTCGCGGAGCACAGATTTGTGATTCAATATGTATGATTTTTTTTTGTGCTTGTTTTGTTTTTGGTTTGTAATATTTGGAATGTGACGTCACTTGTCAGCAGGACTTCCTTTTGGGGCCAGTCCAGCCCTGCAGCAACAATTGGTGGCCTATGGAGAGCATTTGTTGGTTACCGTATTGCGGCAGCATACGAAATCTAACTCGGTCTCACCCGACACCAACAACAGCAACAGCAACAGCAACAACAATAACAACCGCAACGGACACTTGTCAACTGCTGACGTTGTTGATGTAAGTATAGTTGATGTATCTGTGTGGTCTTCATTGTAGTTGCTGTTGTTGTTGCTGTTAACCCTCGGGTCTAATAGAGTTGAAGTGTATATGCGTGTGTGCTTGTTGACTACCACAACGCATAGCTATAGATCTCTACTTTAGAGAGGATACGTAGCTTAAGTCTTTAATACACAGTTTTAGAAGCTGTTTAGAATTGAAACTTTCTATGTTTTCAGAGACAAGACAAGAATTTCATAGTCAAAAATAACAAGGTAAATAAAAGTATAATAAATTAAGTAGACTGAAGGCTAAAACATTTCTAGTTTTATTTTTGTTTTTTGAAACATTTTAACACAAATCGCAGCTGACAAAAGTTTTGCAGCAGAAATACCCTAAAACATACACAACAAACAACTGGCAATCAATTCAAAACCACACTGCAAACACAATAAAACACAGTTCGAGAACGGAAAACGAGAGGGAGAAAGAGAGAGAAGGGGACAACCGGAAGTGACCGCAACAATTTGAAAAACATTACCCATACGCCATGTGTGAGACACTGCAACAAGATACAACATAACGAGAAATGGCAAAGGACACATGTAGAAGGGAAAGAGAAGGAAGAGGAAAGCTGTGCAACACTTTGCGGTACAACAGAGAACACAACCATTTAGTGCAGTGTATTTTCAAACACAACACCTGCTGGTCAAACAAATCGTGTTCATTTTGATACAAACACTAATTTCGACAAGGTGCAAACAAGCTGACGGGCTGCACTAGTCTGGCGGGGTGGGAAGGCTAACGGGAAAACACTCAGCTCCAGTGTGGAAGAGAAAGGGACACACACAATAGTCTGCCTCTCACACACACACACACACACACATACACACACAGAGTGGCACAGTCACGTGCTGCTGGTCTGGTCTGTGTCTGCGTCTGCGTTTGGGCCGCCTGTCGTCGCCAGATAAAAGTGCTTCTTTTTTGTGAAAAATGTAAAATTGCATTTGTAACCGCATTTCATTAGAGAAAGAAAGAAAGTCAAGCGTCAGGTAGCAACGGCAACAGCAGTAACAACAGACAACAACGTCGGCACGTATGTACCATCCCGAAAAATTCCATTGGGGCTCAACACAAACAGCAGCAGCAAGTTGCAGCCTGGCAAAAGCCCGCTAACCGGCAACCGGCAACCGGCAAACGGCAACGTGCAACGTGCAACACACAACGTTTCACATTACGCGACAACAACAAAGGCAACGTGCGTCACGGTCAGCAGCCAAGTTTACAGTTTGCCATTTTTGTTGTTGTTTTAGCTGTCAGAATACAAACATGCCACACCCCACCCGCCCTCACTCGCCCTTGTATGTGTGTCTGTTTAGGATTTAAATAGCTGGCAGATTGTGTTCATGTGTGATTTAGTGTGTGTGAGTGTATGTCGTTGGTATGTGTGGAATGTGCCGATGAAATGATTTGATAATCATTCCAAATCATGCATTGCAATGCAGCAAAAAGATTGCCAAAACATTTGTGCGAAATTCCCGATTATGAATGTCAAACATGTCGTGATTGGTGACAATTTTTAAGCGTTTTCTACATTCAATAATGCCGTTATATAAAATGATTAAAATCATTATTTTGTATATAATTTATTTGACTAACTGAACTTTATTCAAGTGTTCTTCTTCCATTCATTGACATTTCACACCAAAAATCAAGGCATGCTCACAAAAATACGACCGGCAGTCAGACGATTTCTCTCTCTCTCGCTGGCGGCACTGACAACTTGACAAATGAATGATCGCAAGCGCAGTTGGATGCCGCAAAGCGACCAGACCCAGACCCAGAAGCAGAACCAGAATCAGACCCACCCTGAGGGACAGACAAACAGACAATTGGTAACAGACATGATGGCCATGACGCGTCGACAAACCGCAAAATGGGTTCCAAAAACAACGAAGTCAATGGACAAAAATAGGTTTGAAAAGTGTGTGTAAAGTACCGTTTTACCAATACAGTTAAAGTGGTTTGTTGTTGTGCCTTTGAAATGTTGGTTGTTGCTGTTGTTGTTGTTGTTGTTGATGTCGTCTGTGCATAAATTCCATCATATGATATCAATTAGTGATAGTGCGGTGCGACGACTCAAATGTCATTTGCAAAAATGCGCATATTTTAAACCGTGACATACGACAGTTACCCCCACCACCACCCCTCAAAAAAAAAAAAATGTCCACCAAACCCAATTTCAAACCAACCACATTCGAGCAGACAGCTCAAAACCAGCCAGCAGGCCATGATATGTCTCAAAAACGTAGCGAACACTTTTTTATGGCCAATAGGCTTCACTATCCGCGGAGGGTATATGCAATATGTGTTAACTTTTGTGAACAAATATTAATAGGAAAAAAGTTTGTTTGGTTTTTTTGATGACAAAAGAAAGACATAGCTAAAATTTATGTAGTCAAATATCAGACAAGAATCTGGGTCATTTGTAAGATGTAAGTGCTTAACTTTAGAGCAAAAATGATTTAAATAGTTATTTTGGTGTTTAGGTCTTTAAAGTTTAATATATGATTTCAATTTTGAAATTATTATTATTATTATTACGCATAAAGGCTATAAATTAACACTTTTAAGTGCTGTGAATTGTATATTGTAGAAATGAATAAGAATTAAATTTGTTTTATTGGTGAACGTTGAAAGATAATAAAAAAAAATTATTGCAATAACCTAATTGAAAACATTTTCTTAACAATTGTTAATTTAAATTTTAAAATATTTCTGTTTATATCGTAAAATGTTTTTGCATTATCATACTATAACCCCTTGAGTTGCGAATTATTTGATTCTTTTTAACAAAGTGAAAATTTTATGATAAATGCATTTATCAGTTATACTCGTCATCTGTAACTTTGCTTATTCGTATCGATGATGAATTTCACCCGTCAAATGTACCCGTAAGTTTAAATAAAAAACTAAAACTCTTTTTTAATACCTTAGTTTGCGTATTTAATTTTGCCCTTCAATTTTCAAAATAATTTATTAACTTATTTTAGTTGCTCAAAAAATATATAGAAATGGATGAGAGCTGTTAACTTTTTAACGTTTTCAAGATCAACCACAAAAACTTCACATGACTGCCTTCATCAAAAGAGTATTCAATAGTCAATAATCGCAATCTAAAAATAATTGTTACTTGAAACATTTTTTGTTGCTCAAGTTGTGTGTGCGCCCATAAAAACTCAACACAGACACATACACATACACATACACAGAAAGAATAAATGGGCAAACGAACCATTCTGACATGGTCAGCCACATAAAATCAGCTCGCCCGCATTGCCAACAACAACAACAACAATGAGTCCGCATATAGCATACAACATACAGGACATATGAATATGCAACGATGGCCACAGCGCGATGATGACCGCGACGAAGAGTTTTGCTGCAATGGATATATGCAGCATGCAGGTGCAATCTGTACCCAGACTCAACTCAAAACCAGCATCAGCAGCAGCAACAACAGAACACAACAGAACACAACACAAAATGGCTGCATGTCAACGTTTTGCCGAATGGAGACTTGTGGCTGAGGCCATGCCAGGGCCATGCCACCAATGCCAGACGGGGTCAGGCCAATAAAATTGCAGCCAAGTGCAGCTGGGAACAATTTTTTTGGTGACCATCACATCGCATCGCATACAACAAATTGCATTTGCAGTTTTTATCGCCGTTCTCCGTTTTCTCTCTACTCTCTACTCTCTGTTTTGGTCATGTGGCGGTGTATTTAATTTGCTTTTTCAGATGCGACACAAAAAAAAAAATTAAGATTGAATAGGTTTTTAAGCCGCAGATTGAATGCCCTTTATATCTTTTGTTTTAGCTGTTTTGTTTAAAAAAATAATAATCGTCTAAACTATTTAGTAAAAAACTGCAAATATTTCAAAAAATGTAATACATGTGTAATTAAATAAAAAAAAATTGTTAATATTTATATATTTTTATTTATTTATATTATTTTTTGTATAATATTGTTACAATTTGCACCACATATTTATAATACCGCAAACAAAAATAAAAATCTCGTTGGCAACGAGTGCATTATTATTGTTGGCTTATTGACACTTGCAATGTGAAATTAATGCGCGAACAAATGTGAAAAGTTGCCAAAATTGTTTGTTGCCCTTTCTTTTTTTTTTTGTAATTGTTGTGGTTTTTGTGGGTTTTTTGGTGTTTTCTGGCCAACGCTAACGCCAAAGCCAGAGCCAAAACAAAATGTTATGGCAAAAATGTTTGCGGTGATGCAAATTAAATTTTATACATGAAACCGGCTTTAATAAGTATGCAAGTGTGTGTGTGTGGCATATTTGGCTTTATTTGAAATTATATTACACATTATTGATAAGTGTTAAAAGTATCTTGATAAATATATTCAATTTTGCAGTGAATGCAATTTCATTAAAGTTTATATACATTTTAAATCATATAGAATCATATTGAGTAACTTCACCAACCTTTAAGTACTTTCTTCTTCTTCACGTTTAAGGACTCTTTTTACTAGCCTTCAGCAAGATTAATCACAAAATATGTTCAACTTACATATCAAGGTCTGCAAATCAAACTTAAGTAACCTATTTAAAATTGATGTCAAAAAGCACTTTTGTGTGTTGTCGTTTGGAAATTGGAGCGTGATCCAAAAGTGCCATTCAATTGGCCTTTTGCTTGACCTACAGTAACACCCCCTCTGTTGTCGAGTTTTGGTACCATGCAAGTGACCGCCAAACCTTAAGAGTGCCACAAAAAATATCTTTCCATGTTGAATGGTTATTATTATTTTTTTTATTTAGTAATTCTATTTTTATTTGCAAGCGATATTGATATTGATGATGATGCGGGGCGGGGCAGGGAGGGGCGGATGGAACTTGATTGTGCTGAGGGGTTGTTAGCCTCGGGGGCGTCGCGCCTCGTTGACATTTGATGTGGCGGTTGTTGTGGCTGTGTCGACGTTATTCAATGGTAATCGAGTTGAATAAAAAAAATATATATATATATGTATATATATAGGTATGTCAAAGATGTGAGCGTGATTGTGACAAGAAATAAATGTGTGGAAAAAATGTTTTTTTTTTTTATTATTTTTATTTATTTTATATACATTTATAAAACTGTGATAAAATTTGATAAGAAATAAAATTAAGTACAAAAAAATCAAACTAAAACGAAACTATCGCAAATATTGAATTTTGCCATCTCTAAGTGCAGCTTCACTGAAAAAAAATAAAAAATTGGAAAAAGTGTAATTTGTATTTGACGCCATTATTTGTCGGAATGGTTTTTCAATTTGAGTGTGAAAAAATTGCAGAAATTAATAAGCCACAGCTTATGTCAATGCCAATGGCTTATTAGCGACATTTGCGCGCACAAAAATGTTTAAAATGAGTTTTCGATTTTCCATTTCTTTGCGGCATTAATTTGAGGTGTTGCTGGCAACGCACTGCGATTTTTCCCATTCAAATCTCAATCACCTGGCAATAAAATCGAAATTAACTTTGCACAAAGGCGTCATAAAAAGCATAAACGTTCCCTTTTTTGCCGCTCTCTCCGCGTCCGACACAAACTTAATTTGAAGCAAAATAGCAGCAAAAAAAAATTCTTGCACAGGTTGAAAGTGGCACAAAAAATTGTTGGCTGATTGCGCAAAGCAGGGAAGAAGCGGGGGGAGGCAACAGACTTTAAGCCACAGGTAGAACGGCAAAACAGTTGATGAAGTTTTTTCTAAAGAGCAAAAAAAAAACAAAACAAAAATCCCACACACAAAACGAAATAAATTGAAAATCGACTGAGCAGCACAGCAAAAAGAAACAGTAGCCCGGGTTGTCAACTGCAAATAAAAAACGAAAGAAGAAACAAAAAAAAAAAAAATACAGTCAAAGTGTGGTTTCTAAAAAAGAAAAGATGGGAAAATCTAAGCTTTGGCATTCCTCTTGCTTAACAGCAAAAGTTTTTCCATTATTTGAAGATTATAGACTCTAAACATTCGCCCAACTCCTCAACACAAAACAAAATAAAGAAGGAACAAACAACATAAAAAAATTGACAAGACAAGATATGAGGGCTGTGTGTGCGAGTGTGTGTTTGTGTGTGTTTTTATGTGAGGATTTTGCTGATGATGACTTCGTTTGGAACATTTTCCACACTTTTATGACAGCGTTTCAGGGCTGATAACAAAGCGAGAGGGAACAAAAAACGGAAAAAAAGAAATGTACAACTTTTGAGCAATGCATTCGCATTGTTTCAAGCTTTCCCACACACAAGAATACCCCAAGCCAAAGGAATACCATTTGTTAAACGTCAATAGCTTCCCCATATGTGTGTGTGTGCGAACCTATGGCAACCCTAACATGCCAGTGTTGCATATGTTTTGTATAGTTGCCGTTTCTGTCTTTTGCTGTGAGATTATTTAATGAGCTTTTCATTTGACTGTTAAAAACTTTATCATTGGCATGTGAATCTAAGCAAAACAATTGGAATGTGTGTGTATGTCAGCAAATACTAGTTGGTTGTTGTCGTGTCTTACACTTAAACAAAAGCTTTTTATGTTCATTTCAATAATATCAAAGATACATTGCAAACAAAGAGAGTTAAATGAATTTTCATGTTGTAAGTTTCTGCATTGATAATTTTTTCATTTATTGAATATTAATATTTGCTTCGGCTATACATACATACTATATATGTATATAGATTATTTTGTTCAGTGTTCAATCAATGATTTAATTGCTGATAGTTGCAAAAGTTTCATTTTAAAATTTGAATGCTTACAAGCCAATCAATAAATTCATAAAAATGCAGAAAAATAATTGAAACTGAAAAATACATTTACCTGGCATGATTGCAACAATGTGACATTCCCCCCGTCTTCTATGCTTCACCCCTCCCTAACCTCGCTCAGCTGTAAATCATATCAGACGAACTCAACTTTTATACATCTATTTCTTTTTTTGTTCTGTTTGCATCAAGAGCGAGAGAGAGCATATCAGACACAAAAGTTCTTGCTGCCAAAATATGTAAATTCAATAGCCATGGCCAGAAACTTTTCATGGCAAATCAAGCGAGGAGTTCCAGACAGACAGACAGACAGATAGACAGATAGACAAAGAGAGACAGCGAGACCGAACTGAATGCAGACAGACAGGTGTCATTTCAGTTGTCTGTTGCCATGATTTTTGATTATTGTATTCACGCATATACAAACACATATATAAACCCTATGCCGAATGCCTATGCCAATGAATTCTTCACAATGGTCAGCAATTGGCTATGAAAGGAGCAACGAAAAGTTGGCACTCAATGGAAACCACCTGAACGAAACGAACAACAACAAAAATTACTTTTTTACTCTTGAAATTCGTGTAATTCTTAGTTTTTTTTTTTTTTTGGAATTTTCTTCTTTTTTTATGTGTAGTATGTAAAAAGTTTTGTATGCATATAACGAGTATAAGAAAAGTTTTGCACTTCAACATAATAATATTACACAAATTGATGGTCATTTTCATTTGTGAAATGTATGCGGCACTTTATGAATAGGGTGAAAAAACTATGTTTATAAAAAATGAAAACTTTTGTGTGTAGATTTAAAAAGTTTTTTGTGTTAGTTCCTTGTATTTGATTAGTTTAATTTGATTGTCAGATTGTTCAGACAATTAATTAGCAGGTAGTTTGGTTTAGTTGGACAGAAGTTGTAACTTTTAAGTATAGCTTTATATAGGAAAAACGAATTTCATTTATTATTTCCTTAAAATGTAATTGTATAAATTATTTTCTGTTTATATTTTGTATAGAATTTAAATAAAATCATATTAAATGTTAAATCTTTTGTATGTATGTAAAGCTTTATATAGTTTTAAATCACTTTAATCTATTTTGAGAAAATGACACATTTTATATCTTTTGTGTTGCATACTTTTGTGGGCAGCAGAAGCAGAAGCAGAAGCAGCAGCTGTTGTCGCCTTAAACTTCATCATAGATTTAAGCCGTAAGTAAAATATTTTAACACCCACACACACATATATGCACATATGTGACTATCTCTCTCTCTCTCTCTCTCTCGCTCACTCTTCTTGTTTCTGTATATCTCTTATGCTCTGTCGCTTGACAATGAATGTGGCAAAAGTGGGAAAACTTCTCGGATTTTGGGTTCGGCAAAACAAGTGAAGCGCATTAAAATGCAAATTTGGCTCGTTGTTGTTGTTGCTTTTCGGGGACTCATTTTTTTTTTTTGGTTTTTGTTGCTTTTGGTCTGTTGTGATTTGTGTGTGCGGATTGCTGCCGCACAGTTTAGTTGTGGGCGTGGCTGCGCCTGTCCTGCCTGCCCGCCTGCCTGCATGCATGCTGGGGCGTTGTGTGCAGCCTTTTTGTGCGAACATAAAAAAAAATAAATAAAAATCAGGATTTTTCCGCCATGCATAATCAGTTTGTATTTTTATTTATTTATTTTACGCGTTTTTCATTTGCCGAGCGTCGTTTGTTTGTTGATTTTCATTTATTTTTATTATTTTCTTTTTTTTTGTTGTTTTTTCTCTTTGTGGCAAGTTTGCATTTGTTGTTTTTTTGTGCTTGTTGTTGCAACGTAATTTATTTCACTTGAACACATTTGCAATTGGCTTTGTTGTTGTTGTTGCCGCCATGCAGCGACTTAACTGCAAAAGCACTAAAAACAACAAAACAAATGTGTGGTTTGGTGTGCATTTCTATAAGATATCCTGGAAAAAAGAATTCCATTAATATTATATATGGAAAACATTTTTGTTAACCTCTTATGCAAAAACTGATGAATTGAATAAAGATTTGAATGACAGCTTTGAATAATATAGTTTATATTTTAGAATAACATATAGGGTATACTTTTTAATGATAATTTACAATAATATAGCTTAAACATTAGAATAACAACGCTAGGCTTTAAATTTTAATGATCTTTAACGATAATGATAAAATCGTTTTCACTTTTAGGCTTAATACAATATTTTCTACATCAAATTATCTATTAAAAGTTGCTACTCTTCTAAATATTACTTATATTTACAGGGTATATGCAATGAAACCCTTTTTGGACAGCAAACTCTTTGTTGTGCAGTTGTTATACTATTCTTTAGCAACAATTCTTTTCTATTCTCTATGTGCATTGAGTTATAAATTTTGAAGCATTCATTTATGCGTTTCTGTGTCTGTGGCAACATTTCAAGCCTCTCTCCAGCTTTTGCATTTTTCATAATAAAAAACAAACAATACCCGAACAGAATTTACACTAAAATGCTCTGTGTTTGATGGTGCGCATTCATGTGTACAATTTCTCTAAGGCGAGAAAAAAATGGCTAAACAATTTTGGCCAAAAAACCTTTCTTTTTTTTCCTATCCATTTTTTTTGGCTTAACAGTCAGTGAAACGAGTTGGCCTCGCAAAATGTGTAAATTGAAAAAAATTTCAGAACTGACAGGCTAATTTATTGATAAATCACGAACGCCAATCAATTATTTCATTATAGTGTAGAGAGCCCCAGAGAAGATAAATGCCAAACTCAAATAGCCATAACCCAAACTAATCAGCTAACAGTCATGAAACAGCCAACAGGCGCAACCAGTACAATGCCTTTTGGGAAACTCAAACTATCCCCGCGTTCCCCTCTCTCCCCACTTGGTTCAACACGGTCAGTGTCAACGGCAACAAACTTTGTCTGCAGCGTAGCTCAATACCCAATACTCGGGCGGGTTTATGGCAATTGGATGGGTTCAGCGACACCAAACTGCAGGCAAAACTATCGCTAAACTATATATAGTATATACGCCTACTTAGTGGGCGTGGCCTGAATCTGAATCTTACGAATGTATTTTTTTCTTTTCTTCTCCTTTTTTGGGGGGAGGTACACAAAGTAAACTTTATAGATTTCTAATGCTTCCACATCTTGTATGCGAGCACGTTATTCCATCTGCGTATGTACGTGTATGGTGTGTGTGTTTTTTGCTTTGGGCTTTGGCCGTCAGAGGGCGCAGCTGTAGACCGAACCGCTGCTAACTTCAATGCAAACTGAAGCAAAACTTTGCGAAACGAAAGACCGAAGACTTTGGGTCTGCGGCTGGCTGGCTGTTTGGCAACTTTGGTTGCTTTGGCTGCTTCGGTGTTGCTGGCGCTGCTGTTGCTCAAAATTGTTGGCAAAATAATTGTGTACGCCTTGTGGTCGTCAGACAAACTCTCACACACACACACACTCACTCCCAAACACACATACATGGTATATCTAAGACAATTTTGCCAAATATTTAAATAAAAAAACTGACAAAAAACCATAAGCGACATCGAAATCAGCGATACCTACAAAAAAAATTGACCCAATTACGTTATGTCGCTTCGCCTGATGGCAAATTTTACAATTCAGCTAACACACATACTCGCTCGCGATACCTTTGGACCTATGCCAAAAGAAATTGTTAACATTCTTAAGCATCTTTTATCGTTTGCATAGATAAAGTGCACTCAGTAACAAACGGTTGTGAATGAATGTAGGAAAGTAAAATTAAATACAAGGCTTTTTGTGTTCTTTCATTTTTCTTGTTACTTATTTATTTTAACGGCAGGATAGATATGACTTGACTACATCAATATAACTGCTCGTTAAATTATCGATAGTGTAAATTCTTACAAGATACTAACCAATCGAACTAATATATACAATAACCAAAGTTGATTTCAGCGTTCTGTGTCTTTTGATTGAAAATTTTGTAATATTGCAGCCTCAAAAATGGTTAGTTTGAAGTGAAAAAGGCAATGTTGGAAGCTTAAGCTCAAGTGCTAATCCCATATATCCCACTGGCACATAAAGTTGTTAATCCAAGTTTGTGCAAGTTGTTTTCGCCAGTTACTATAAGATTTCTCAGTCAATTTCTTACAGTGCACACACACACACACACACACACACAGGCAATGCTGCAAGTGTTTGTTAGCGCATTATGCTGACTTAGATGCTATGTGCAAAGTGGGTGAAAGATTGAGACGAAGGCAAGCAAAATTCACACGCCAAGCCAACCACTTTTACTTACTGCAGCTGAGAGCTGAAGGAAGAGAGAGAGAGAGAGAGAGAGAGAGAGAGAGAGAGAGAGTGAAAGAGAGAGGAAACGGGAGAGAGAGCTAGGAAGACTCAAGGCTGAAGCATCATTTGGCTCGCTGGTCTCTCTTGTTTGGCAAGTGGCGTGCTGACAGCTGAAAAGGATTTCGTTTGCCTTGCCAAAGTTAAGCCTTAAAGCCAAGAGCTAATTTTACTTTAAGATTTACCGAGTGCCAACCGAGCATCCTATAGTATCCCAACTATAACACATATATTTGGCACAAAGCTTTTGCAAAATGCAAAATGCATTTTACCCAGGGAGACACACAAACTATATATATATATAAATGTGTATGGTAGAATTTACTTTGACATTATCCGTTTGTGATTAGGTGGCTGACATGCAAATTGTGGGTGGTGCTGATAACTGTATGATGGTGGTGCTAACAAAAAATGGAGCAAACTTTGGCTTTGTTTGGCAGCGCTTTTGCAATTTATGCACTGGCATTTTGGCCAAAAGAGAAAAGAAACCATTGCAAACGAACTTTTTTCAATTTCTTTTCTCTTTCTCTCTCTTTCTTTGTTTTGTCTGTCTGTCTTCAGCCCGGTTACTTCTGCTTAAATAATAAGTATCATAATTTCAAGGGTTGTCAAAAAAGTCTTTTAATTTATGTTTGCCATTTCCGACCCAGTCCTACAAAATCAACATAAATAAGCAAAACTTCGCTCCAAGACACCCAAGCAGCCCAGAAGAAGAAGTCTATAACTACGTTTCTAGGCTGAAGGTGTATTCAACCTCTTCACTTGAGTTTTGTGTTTTTTTTTTTCTACTCATTTTGCTAGCTTGGAATCCATTTTGGACCACGCCAAGGACCAAGTTTGTCTTTTGTGTCAATGCCTCTGTGTGTGTGTTTGTGTGTGTGTTTGTTTGCTGTTGTTGCCGTGTTTATGGCAAGTTGGCAACTCTGTTACAATTGTGCCTAATTTCATGCCTTACTTTGGCTGGCAAACAAATGTTGTTGCATACTTTCAGGTAAATAACTTTATTAAAATAATGACAAGCCAGACGGCTGAAACTCGTTGGAGTTGCTTGGCTGGTGAAGCCGGTGAAGCTTGCGGGCACAACGCTGACAAACTGGCCGGCTGTTCTCGTTCTTGTTGTTCTCGGTTCTGTATTTGACAATCTGAGGCTGAGGATCAGAGTCGCCGTTCGTTTTGATTAAATCAAAGAGGGATATATCAAATCTTTTTATCTTTTTGTACTTTTCTTACTGATGTGCATTGAAAATGAAAGCAAATTGAAGGTACTCTAAAAACCATTTGAGGATCAGAGTCGTGGTTCGTTTTGATGAAGTTAAGAGGGGAGGTTTCATATGGATCCAAAAATTCTTTACACCCTTTTGTAGTTTCCCTTACTGGAAAGCGATAAAAAAGGTTTGACTCATCCCAAAAGAAGCAGCTCAAATTTCATCATCTACTTCCCTGCTTATTACCATAGTAAACTTTATGCATTCTATAGAAGGCATTACTTCTTGCTAGAAATCGTTGTTCTTGTTCTTGTTCTTGTTTTTGTTCTTGTTGTGTAGTTTGGCATTTGGTGTAATGCACAACGAGTTTTATGTCTGCAGCGTTCCGAAAATGTGACGCTTCTAATTATGAAACTAAGCAGCTTGTGATTTGTTCAAGCGTGAAAATGCTGTCGACAACAGTCAGAGAGGGTTGCGGCGAGGCGGGGAGGGCAATGGACAAGGCACGACTTTGGTGTGCGCTGTGTGCGTCTCGACACGCAAAATATTATGGCAACTTGTAAATAAGCCGCAGCTGCTGCTGCTGCTGCTGTTGCTGTTGCTGCTGCAAGCTAGCAACATTTGAGGCAACTCTACGATGACGGCAGCAGCAGCAGCAGCAGGTCAGGACATTTGGAGGGAACGGTAGGGTAGCAAGGGTAGCGCAACCCCAAAAAAGCGGCAAAGCCAACAACAAATTTTGCTTTTCACAAAAATTTATGCAAAATTATTTCGTGAAAGTTTGCGTTTACGCTAGCGCCCAGTTTTTTGATGGTGGCTTCTCTCCACGCTGCCCCACAGCGTTTTGGAAGCTGCTTAAGCCTTTTGATGATGGCTGGCCCAACCCGACCCAACGTTACCGTTGCGTGCCTTGGTCGTGGTCGCTGTTTGTGCCTCCCCGCTCCACTTTTACCTCGTGCTACCCTGGTGCGTTTTGTGCAGAATTTGAGTTTCGAGTTTGAGTTTGAGTTTGAGTTCATAGCCGTCGACAAAGTTTACCATTTTGCGCGACAAAGTGGCAAACAGTTTAGCAGAGTTTACGACAACAGGCGTTGCGTATGCGCCGTGTTCGCCGCACCAGCTCATGTGTTTCTGTGTGTTGGTATGTTGGTGTGTGTGTGTGTGTAGATTGTTTAATAGCAGCTGCCATGCGGCCATGATGCTAATTACTGTTGCCATTTAAGTGGTTGCACCAAATGACGCTGCCATCAGGTTTGTAGCACCTTTTTTTATTATATACTTTTTGTTGCTGATGTTGTTGTTATATCCTTTCTGGTCCTGGCTAAATGTTGTACAGGTGACATGTTGGCCAAGTTGCGGGTAAGCTGACAACAAAAGCAGTGAGTGCTATGTGCGTGGTTGGTTTTTGGTGGGAGTTAATGAAGTTGTTTCCAGGTTTTTTCATTTTACGATCTCTGATCTCTGCATGCAACCTATTGGGTTAAAGTTGAAGTTAAATATATTGATTTTTATGAAAAGAAAAAACTAAACATCAACTAACATCAAAGGCAAAGCTTAAAATATTATCTAATTAGCGAGATGTCCAAAACGCCAACAAAGTTATAACAAAGTTTCCTTTTGCCTGTCATATATATATATGTGTAATATTTTTTTTTTTTTTGATGGCAACGCATTTAGTTTGCCCAATTGCTTTTATAATTCCCTCAGCGTCCATCTGTGAAACCTTCTCCCGCCCCCTCCCCTCCACCAACACTGTTCAATCCTTTTGCTTCTGTTGTATAAGTCAATGCTGCTAAGCCGCAAGACTTCAGCAAGCTCAGCGCGTGTAATGCGCGTTTAAAAAGTTTACAAAACTTTGCCAAGTTTTCGATGTGTATTCATTTTCATTTTTTTTTTTGCTGCCACCTTTTGATTTCGTTGTTGTTGGTTTTGTTGTTGTTGTTGGTTGGTATTTTTGGTTTGCTTTTGGGTTTTTTGCCTTGGCTGCAAATTCATTTCTTTTTTTTTTGTTTTCACACCGCGTGCAACTTTGTGTAGGTGTATGTATGTTTGTGTGTGTTTGCCATGCCCATTTTGTTGCAGCGCCTGTTTACACTTTCGCGTCGTTTTCACCGCTTTGATGTATTTGCTGCTTTTCGTGCTGACTGCCCGCCTGCCTCGCCCGCCTCTTCTGCCTGCCTGCCAGGCGCTAAAACTGCAAAACGTGACCATTTAAAAATGCGCCACGTTTGCCAAAAACTTTGGCAATGCCTCGAACTTTGCCACAGTCTCAAAAAGAGCAACACAAATATAGAAAAAAAAAAGAAATTCTTGAAACTTCGTGACAAAGGTGAAAAGAGCAATCTGACTTGGGGGCGTGTGGGTGTGGCAGCGTCATATGCAACTGGCGCATTACAAAATTTATGAAAATTGATTTTGCTGAAAGACAACTTAATGCTAAACCATTGAACCATGGCAGCGAACCGCCGTGGCATGGCTTTAATGACATTTGACCCCAAAACGTGTGGCAACAAAATTGAACAAATGGCAAGCAGAAATTACAGCTTTATTCCAATTTATCTTACAAATTGATTTGTTGCATGAAATTGTTTTTTTCAATCAAAAACTGAGTAGAATCTGCGAATCCTAAATCTTCTTTTTTTAAAACATGTTTATATATATATATTCAATACAATCTTAATGCTACTGTGATAAGAAACAGTTTTCTCCAATCCAATTTGCTTCATGGATTGATCCAAATTATGCATAAAATCTATAACAAATTTCGATTAATGAATACATGATAAATAATATGATTGCTGTCAAGATGACTTTCATATTTCGTGACTGGGACTTAATGCCCTCTGCCAGAGTGTGAAAAAGGGTAATATAAATGTCAGTTAATGGTTCTTAGATATCTCGAAAGATATCGAAATAAAGGCGAAATGAAATGAATTACTAATGAATGCCGTATATAGACAAAAAGACATTGCCAAAGACAAAAAATTGTGTTATAGTTTCGAAAAAAAGTTATGTTCTGATAGATGTTTTTCTTACATTGTCAGATGTTCTAAATCAAAAAGCAGTCAAGTCAATAACTTAGCGATATTGACGAGATATCATTTAGGAGAATGCTTGGATAAGCAGCGACAGTGACAGCGACAATAAAAACAGTTCACATCAAATACGTGCGGAAAAATGATGGCGGCTATTTCAGTGTTGGTCAAGTTAATTTTCTATAGCGTCGCCTGTCGCACGGTCGCACGTTGTTGTCATTCGACGCTTTTATTGACAGACCAGGGCAGGGTAAAGATAGACTGACAGATAAAGTGGAGCAGAGAGGGAGAGAGACAGAAGGAGAAAGAGATAGATTTAATTGAAAGCTAAACAGCAGGACGAAAGCGTTGAGGTGAACGTTGGCTAATTTGGTAATTTGCACGCAATTGCATGAGTTGTTGACTGTATATCTATAGAATGAGTGGGCACATGGGGCAAACCGCACACACATCCTCCCACTCACACACACACCCATACCCACACGCAGCTTATGGATAAATAGATGTATGTGCGTGTGTATGTGTTGATCGTTAGCTTTTGGCAATTGACTTAAATGGCAACCTTTGTTGCATGTGTGGTATTGTGTTTCATTCATTTTAGCTGCTGACCAGCAAAAGCAACAACAACAGCTAAAGCTATAGTAAATGCTCCATGGCGTATGCGTAATGTTCATTTGATGTGCGTGCCTCAAGAAACCATTGATGCTTTTGCATTTATTAAGCAAAACATATTTAGCTGATAGCATCTTGATATAAATAGTGTTAATGATTAACCAAATGCAACGCTTTACTCTGAGAGATATTCTAATCAAAAGCTATCAAACTGTAACTGAAACGAAAGTTAAACAGTTCTTGAGAAAGAAAGTTGTCAAAGCAGTCAACAGTTTTGAATGCACAATTGATGCATGTGAGAGAAGTAATCAAAGTCAGATTTGATGCCAGGCAGCCAACTTGAATAGTTTAACTTTAAAGTTCTTTTAGAGCTTCTAAGCCCTATAACAAAAAACTTTTGCAGTGTGCACTAAAAAAGTTCAAGGCTTACAGCAACAATGCAGGCACCTATGTGTGTGTATGTGCGTGTGTGTGTGTGTGTATGATACGCTGCGTTTAACACAAATGAATATGAATGCGACAGTTGAGGGCGCCCTGGGCTTTCGCTCCCTCTTGGGAAAGAGAGAGAGAGAGAGAGAAAGACAAAAGTGCGCTAAATAAAATTTAATGTAGTGCGAAACGTTTATGAGCTGCAACCGCAAACTGATGAGCAGAGCAGCAGCTGGGTGGAACAGAGATAGAGAGTGAATGAGATGGCTAAAAGCTCAGCTCAACGAAGCGAAGCGTTAAATAAACAAGTGGTAAAAAGCTTAAAGAAAAAAAAAACATTTGACGATTGAAAATGAGTGGAGCTCAGCTCTCAATTCCACGACGATTTCGTTTTCGGGGCCAATTGAAAAGTTTCAGTGCGTTTAAAGTTCGTTTTTTGGCTGCTGTTTTCGTTGTGGTGTGGTTTTTAGCCATATTGCGTATACGCACAGGTAAATTGCAATCTGTAGAAATACCAAAAAAGAAAAAAAAATAGATGCAAATACGTATGATGTTATTTTCCACAAAACTGCACTCAATTTAATTGAATTTATTCAACAAATGTAATGCTTAAAATACCAATATATATTTACTTATACACACACACACACACACACACACTGAAACACACCCACATATAGAGGGCGTGGGGCGACAGCTAAAGCGCTATTTGATTTTCAATTTAAATGTGGTGCAAAAGTGAAAAAAAAACGAAGAAAAAATAAGAAGAAAAACGGAATTTGAAATGCACTTTTCGGTACACAGGCCTGCGATATTGTTGATATATATGTATATATATATATATGTATAATTGTGTCTGGGCTGTTTTGATGCCTTGCGGTTCCGCCTCTGACTGTAATTGACAGCCTCATGACAGTTTAATTATTTTATAGAAAATGATTTTTGCCCATCAACGAAACTAAATTGAATGCTTCTGGCATGGCACAACAATTGATGAAAGCTTTGTAAAGAAATTCCAGATTCATAAAAAGTACTTTATTTTTGTTGTTTTTTTGTTATGATCATTTTAAAATTTTTAATTAAATAATAGCTATATTTCTTCTTACCTTCAAAATGGTTCGTGTTGTAAATGTTGTTCAATATATAAAAAAACTTTACCCAAGAAAAAATTCATGCTTTCAGCTTCTGCATCAACTGCTTCGCTGACTGGGAAGTCTATGCCAGGTTCACTACACAACAACAATAAGACAATAACAGTCTATATAGACATCACTTAAACTGTCCAACTGTGTGAGCCTCTTGGGGCTACACAGAACACAATACAACAAAAGTCAAACTTTACTTAGTTGATTTTTCTATTTTATTGCTCTTCTTTTTTTTTCTTAGCTTGGGCCTGTGGAAACCGACATAAAACGCACTTTGGCTCCCAAAGACAATTTCCGTTTCCTGTTGTTAGATGAACAGCTGCTACTTATAAAAGGGGAAAAAGTGATGGAGCCAATAAAAATGGCCGCCAATTGAGGTTAGCCTATGGACAAGTACTCAATGAAAATACTCTAATCACAGATATAATTGTGGCAACAAAGCTTCTATTTTTAATTCAACTGTTAGACTTGAATGAAACTTTAGGCAACTTACAATTATGTTTTGAAATTCATTTACTAATCCTTTACACTTACCAAAACATTCAACTTCGCTTAGTTAGGGTATGAAATGGTTTTTTTCAGGAAGTTCTTGAAACATTTCCTATTGTTATTGCTCTTCGTAAGTTTTTCTCTTTTCTGTTTTTGGGTTCTCTGCTATTTAATCATTGAGTGAGTGCTATTAAAATGAAAATCAAAGCTCAAGCGAACTTTGCGCTTTAGATGCAAAAAAAATAGAAAATTTTGCACCTGATTTGGCACTTCAATTTAATCATAAGGCTCTTTGCTCTACTTGAGCACATATCACATGGCCAAAGCCAAGCTGCTAAGCATCGTATTAGACCAGCACTTAGTTGCAAAAGGTATTATCCAACTCTCGCCTGCCCTCACCCCTTTTTTTTCTTAGCCTGTTGGTCAGTGTGGCCGGTTGGGCAAAAGCTTTGGCTGCCTTTTAATGCGTTCAAGCGCATTTACTTTGCTTTTGCTTTTGCTTTTTGACTTCGGGGTTTTGCCACTTACTTGAAATTCAGTTCAGTTCAGTTCAGTTCGGTTCGGTTCACTCCATGGCACTTGTTGCGCTTGTTGCTTGCCACACCACCACCCAACGCACATGTGAGCTGATTATGTTAATGCTGTGGCACATTTAATGCGTAGCCAAAGCCAAACAGCAATTGCGGTGCGTGCAAATTGAATTAAAAAGTTCACGGCTCAAGCCAACTTGCAATTAAATTAAAAGTTTTCAATTTTATTGCGATTTTATGAGTCGTACTTGAGCAAAAGGAAACAATTTAAAAGTAGCACAGCACTCATACAAGAACAATAGACAAGGTTAACTGGACGAAAGTTCTCGAACTCGTTAAGAGTTTTGCTTATTGATTTTTGGCCTAAATTCATATCACATATCCATATTAGAAAAATATCATGTTTAAGGTCTCCTTCTTACATCTACTTACAAATTCTTAAAGCTCTTCAGTTTTTCTTTTCCTTCTTAAGCATCTTATCACAAATGAGCGGCTGCTGAAACAAAAAGTGACCTGCATTTAAAGCTGCTTAAGTGGTCGTCCCAGGCCTTGAGGCATGTTAAAAACTGGAATGTAGGGGTTCTTTGTGGGATTGGGGAGTGAGGGTGGTGTGTGCGGGGGTAGACTGTAAACAAAAATTCATTAAAATTTTGCATATTTTTACAAAACTTGAGTGACCCGCGTGTTGGTGTGTTGTGCCTTGGAGCACTTTTGGGCCTTTAAAGTGGGCGCTCCCAGTGCGACCGAAACTCGCTTGTTTATGCCTCGTAATGTGGCAGCTTAAGTCTTTTTGGACCACTTCTTCACCCCTCCTCAACGAAAAAGTATGCAGCAAAAGCCTCTAGCCAAGTGTAAAATTTAAGCAAGGGCAAACAAAATAGCGGTGAAAAAAAAGTTTTTAATATGCGGATAGCTTTAATTAAATATGTTTTCCCACTCAACGAACCCAAACAGAGGGGCGGGAGGGGACAAGAATTACAAAATTGTGTGTGTATATGTTTGTATTTTGGTTCTGTTTTTTGTTTGTTTTGCATAAACATTTGGTTGTTGTTGCTAGGCAAACAAAACAAGTTTTGACTTGTTATTTTGGGTTCGTCTAAGTTGGCGATTGGGGAATTTTCGTATCAGTTTTGTTTAAGTTTGAGTGAAAAAAAATGCAGTTAAACTTTATTTATGTTAAGTAGAAGATATATATAAAGCCTCCTCTGATTATAATTCAGCAATTATTTTCACTTCTTTTAAATGATATCCCATTACTTATATTCATTTTCAGCGTTTTATTTTATTTCATTTAATCAACTGCCTGGCATCTTTATTATGAATTTCGTTATTGAATACATATTTTTCTTAAGCCTTTCTTTTTATCCCATTATGTTGCTGTTGAGCTTTCTCTCTTTCTATCCACGTCCTGGCGTTGATAATAATTTATTATGAATTTCTTTATTATTTTCTCTGTGTGTGTTGTCAGCAACTTCAGATTCATTGGTGTTGCTTTTTGCACTTTTCTCCACTCAGTGCGTTTTCATTTATTCACTCCAACCCCTTCTCTCATTTCGTTTCCCTCTCTCTCTCTCTATCTCTCTCTCTCCCTCTTCATCTGTGCCTACAAGGAAGTTTAAATAAACATCAAATGGCGACACGCGCATGAATAAGGCAACAGGAACGATGTCTGCATATGCAGTACACATATAAAATTTATACCACACACACATACATACACACTCTGACACCCTTGCACACGCACACACACATACACACGCATATACCATATGAAAAACAAACAAATTGACATGCTGATGCCGAAAATGCAAACAAAATGTGTGGAATAAAATAGGCGAAATGACATACATACATACATGTATACGTATGTGTCTGTTTGGGTAAATATTTTTAACAAAAAATGTGAAAAAAAAGAAAATAAATTTGTTGTAAAATTCATCGGATATGAAAATCTAATGATTTGTAAAGTCGGCGATAAGCGCGTAGCGCCCTCTGGCGTTGGCCATCAGCAACAACCATAACAACAACAACAACAACAAAGAAGTAGACGAAGGACAAAAAGAGAGGAAACTGTGTTGCGTGTGGCACCAGGCACAAAGTGTATAAGTGTGTGGGCGAGTGAAATTATTGAAAACTTTGGGGCATGCAAAGTTTTCACATATCTGTGTGTCTATGTGTGTGTGTGTGTGTGCCCTTAAGTTTTCTACATGTGCGAATGACACAAATGTTTGCACAAAAGTCAATTCAATGGGTTAAAAGTTTGCAATCGAAAAAAACAAAATCAATTCAAAGTTTCTCTTTGTATTTTCATCTATGTACATATTTTTTTGTGGGTCAATGCTTGCATACCCTTCCCCACCTCCACACCTCTCCCCCATTATGTTAAACCATCTGGGTCCACTCGGTTGTATCCAAAAGCGGATTAACAGCCATTATGTAGTAAATTATGTAGAATCACAGCTGAGATCTCTCTCTCTCTCTCTCTCTCACTCTGCCTCTTGCTCACCCGCTCTGTTTGGGAAACTGCAAAACGCACTTTTGCCCAAATGTGTTATTATATACAATTTATTTATTTGAGATTTATACATTTTTGCTCTTAAGCCAAAATCTTTGCCTCAGTTTCGAGCGTGCAGCATTAAAAAATATTTACTGTGTCTAGACTTTACCACGAATAAATCAAATGCATCGGCCAAAAAGACTCTTACTGCAGTTTTCGGTTTTAAAAAAAGAAATAAAATCAAACAAACACCAAGGTGTTCCTTAAAACTACTCGACGTGGGTATACTCTACAAAATAAATAATGATTTGCTTAGAAACGGTATTTAATGAAATAATTTTGTTTTCAAATCTGAATTAATATTTTGAATATGTTTTTTAATATGTAACTTGCTTAAAAATCAAACCCCTTATAAACATTCATATCTATACAGGGTATACGAATATCAAAATAAATAAAATTGTGGCCATAATGTAGTGCCCATTCTGTATGTATGTATGTATATGTCTGCGTTGCGTATACTTAATGTGTTCAGCGTGTGCGTCGTTGAGAGAGTTCAACAAAAGTGCCAAAATGTGCAAAGTCTTTTCAGTCTTTTTAGTATGTGCGTCTGTGTGTGTGTTTGTGTATTTTATAAGTTTTATTTATACGCTTTAGAGTCGAAGTTTTTAGTCGTTTGCTTTTGGGGTTTTGTTGCTCGCAAAGCATCGCAAATGTATTTAAAAAGTTGAGCAGCAAAGAAAAACAGGAAATGGCAATTAGTTTGGTCAAGTGCTGAGCACAGAATATAATTTAGGTTTTTTTCTTGTATCGATTGAGCAAGCTTTAGAGCTTGAGTTTTTGGCTGCACATTTAACAATATTAAACTTTTTAAGAAATGCAATTTTGCTATCAAAGTAAAGATTAAACTTTTCTTGATAGATTGAAACACCAAAAACATTCATTAAAACTCAAGTACATCATCTTGCGATATGATAATTTGGTAAAAAAAAGAATATTTCCAAAAACATTAATAGTAGAGATAAGAGTTTAGTCGCCGCGTCTGAGACCACTGGGATCAAGAACAAATCGCATACCGAACGCAAATCGATCTGTTGGCAACGACAAAAGCACACTGAAGCCAACTTGCAGCGGTATTTGCGACAGATATCTGTAACAAAAGTCACAAGTATATATATATATATATATACAGAGAGTGAGAGTATAGAAATGTTTACGCACTTGGTCCACATGACGCCAACGAGTGCATTTGAATCAATCATGCCATTAACGGCACAATTACCGAAATTCCACTTATAGCAAATGGTGGCAATTGTTTTTCGTGTATCACGATTCCAGGCCAGCAAATTGGCCATTTGAATTTGTGGATGTATGCGCTGCCAATAGCTAACATCCAGGCCCATGCTTGAAACGGTTGCCGCAAAAGAATAATGATGATGTGAATAGCTGAAAGTTGAAATATGAAAGTTGTGAAAGAGCTCAATTCGAGACAAACTTACCGTGCTGCAAATGCCAAATGTTTCATGAGATTCTTGGGCTCAGTCCACTCGAGCAGTAGTTCGCCACCGATTGCCCAGTGCTGGGTAATGGAACGCATTACCGACAAAGTGCAAAGACCATTGTCATTGCGCACATTATAAAAGTTAGCTGTCCATGTGTCGCTCGGTCGCGTATACTCAATGGTATACTGCGAATCCACAGATTTATTCCTGTTAGGCTTTTGGAGGACAGCCTCCAGACGTAGCGGCTTGAATGGATAATACAATATATTCAAGTTGGCAGCCAACGTTGTGGGATGTATATCACCTATAATTGTTGGTGTTAACTACATAAAAAATAGTTAATATTCAGAAAGAGTTTTGGGATAGTTTCTTTTGCACTTACCATAAAATCATCAATGACACTGAATGTGTAGAGGCCGCCAATGCGAAAACCCGAGGCTCTTGTATGACTCAATACCCAAGCAGCTGATATGCTTTTGTTAGGAGCCAGACGATGATAATAGTTGAGATCGATACCATCGTAGAACTTGGGCATCACATTGAGGGCGAGACTGTGTAGGGTTTGGACATTGCCCGGATTCTTTTTGCTGCTGATGCCGGTGTAGCGTTCGAAACACGATGGAAACCTATTGCCACCAAATGGTGGACAGGAGTTGCAGGACATGCCCACGAACTGGCAATGTTCAAACTATTTTAGTATATATGATATTTACTAACCGATTGAAAATTAATCAAATTCGTGGAAATTTTGGGCGTGCTTTTGTGTTTTTTTTTGGTTGTGAAAAAACTTGATGTTATGTATTTAGTATTTGGAACGTCACACTCAATGAACAAGAAACGAAATGTTACATAGATCTCAGATTTTATATGAACACAGAAGGGGTATGATGAAACAGACATAATATCATCAAATATGTAAGTGTAAGTCCTCAGCATCAGCTGACAATTGTCATTTTATGCGCCATTTTCTGCAATGGACAACCCAAAAGACTGTCAGAACAAGAACATTTTCTAACTATCTCGCCCTCTCTTACTCTCTATCAACCGTTATTTTTGTGTGTGTGTGTGCGTGCGCTTTGGATTTCTGGCCAAACTGTCATCCTTTTCGTCCTTTGGCACGCCATTAGGCGCATTTCACACTTTTTACATTATTTATAAGACATGCAATTTGCCTAGATGCTCCGTTACTTGTCTTTAATACCCTGCCAGCGGGTATAATCACTATGTGTAAAAGTATATTAAGTAACTAAAAAGTAAAAAGTAAGTAACAAATTAAAATGGAGATTTTTTGGAAAGTGCTTTTAGTTAAAAAGGGAATATTATTTTGAGTGTTTATCCGAAGCAAATTGCATTTTGTCATACAAAATATTAAACGAAACAACTTTTACTTCTCCTCAAGCACTTTCGGCTCTTAAAAGAGTATTAAAAAGTCGACCGACCCCACCACAAAAAATCTCCATTTGAATTTGTCTTTTGCCAATGGCAGCGACTCATCTCATTGGCGATTCGGTATTTACATGAAATATTAAAAGCTTGCCACGAGCCAGGCTGATTTAGTTTCCCCGTTTGGCTGTTAAAGGATCAACGAAAGCGGTGTTGGACAAGGGAAGGGGGGAGGGGGGATGGTTAGGGCATATAACTTCCCTTTCAGGATAATAATGTAAATCAAATGGCTCGCTTGAATAGTTTTTTCTTTCTTTACTTCTCCGTTTGCGCACGATTATGTTGTTTGATTTGGGCTACTGAACAATTTGTCGCAAAATTTGGCAGTTCAACTTGAATTTTAAGTGCATTGTTAAATTTATTGAGTCTATAAAAAAATCCCAAATATTATTGTTTTTTTTTTGGATTTAAAATCTTTTCGATAATCTAAGAGCATCCATTTTAATATAAGATAAAGACTTCTCATACTTTTCGCCGGCTGCACAAAGATTCGTGTATTGCGTATCCCGCTTTCGACACCTGATGCCGGGCACTTTGCCCCATCGGTACACCCGTTGACCCTCCTCATTATCGGTGGCAAATGCGCAGCTCAGTATTAAATATGTATAAATCAGTTTTGTATAACGTATAGCGGCACAACCAAACTGCGAGTTGTGCTCAATAAGCAGCAAACTTGCTTGAAAGATGCTTTTACTGAAATCAAAAAGAGTAAATAACTTTCGGCATGCCAAAGTTACCTACCTTACCTTCCATCGTCTGGGGATGGCAAGCGGATCGTTTCGTATGACATTATGCTGTGTACCTCAGATATCCAGCCAGTGGTTATGCTCTTTATGGTCTCGTGTATATTTAGAGTATCTGAGGTATAATTATCGCTGGGAAACACAAATTTCTGAGTCAAGTGGCCAATGCGTGCGAAGCTCGCTGAGGTCATGCATGGGCGTGGCACTGTGGTGCAACGATTTACACTGAGTTGAGCAAAACGTACCAAATCCTTGTTCCACGACATTTTTACCATTTTTGCAGCTGGTTGCAAATTTCTATATATGCCACCTGCCACATTATTGCGTAAACTATTAAACGAATACTCAATGTAATTCCGAAATTCGTCCTCCTTCAGCACTATGGCAGTTTTGCTGCACGTTTTGCGTATTGCCTTTAGTAATAAGTAAGGAGTAAAGTGTTTGCATTGGATTTCGTAAATATCTTGTTGAAAACTCACGCCATTATTATTGCAAGCCAGATTCAACTCATAGCAAGGAGGCAATCCGCAGTAGGGACCATACCCTTCTACTGCCTTGAGAAACTTCAGGAAAAACACTAATCTTAGCAGCGGCACAAACCGATTCAATTTCATTGTCAATTGAGGTACTGGTACATTTTTAGCGGTGCCCCTCATATTTATAGGCAATAATTGTTTTATTCAATTGGGCTGCGCTGCAAAAAACAGCTGTGTAAGTTAATAGGAATAGGAATAGTTGTATAACATTATTCTTAACTCTAAGAATTGAATTTCAGTTAATGGAAACGATTCATTCAACGTTTTCTGTGTTACAGCGCATATGCCTTCTGTTAGAGCATTATGACAATGGCCGCAGCTGCCTGTTGGGCTGTCTAAGCCGATTTTCCGTTGAGTTCATGAAAGCAAATGCAAAACTTGTTTATTCAACAGCTAAGTCGCGGCGTGTACTTTATTTCTACAAAGAGAGAAATAGAGAAAGATAGAGAGAGGGAAAACAAGAGCGAGCGAGAGAGAGAGAGAGAGAGAGACAAAGAGAATGATGAATGTCGTGTTGGTGGAGACGTCGTACATTACTTATTTAGATATCGCACTTAAATTTGTCACTCAGGGCAAGCCAAACCGGCTACACGCCTTGACGAGGCGGTCAGAACGACAGCTTTGGACGGTTTTTTGTTACCAGTTTGCCGCCATTTGCTCTAATTTAATATGCTAAAATATTGCAGACCGCATTCGCAATCGCTAAATCAAAGCGCAGCAGACCACAAACCTTTTTGCCAACCGCCAAAGCGCGCTAACGATATAGAAAAACCGAAGAAGAAACAAACACAGTGAAACAGGGGAAATGAGAGAGAGAGAGAGAGAGTTGAAAATGAAGTTGGCAAATGGAAATGGTAATGGATTGGGTTAAGGGAATAATAAGTAGATATAGAGACATTATAATCATAAGTAAATAAATTTTGTTTTCAAAAAGTAATTAAATTATATTTAAGATATTTGAGGGCATATTTTGAGTAAAGTTTTTTGCTGGCAAGCTTAAAGAATTTATAACTTTATTTAATGGTTAATAAATGCAAATACAAATACACTGTTGTCATCCAGCTCCTCCCCAAAACTTGTTACATTTAACTTATAAGCTTGCACAATCGGCCCGATAAATGGGCGTAGAAAACGCCAACGCCGACGGCGACGCCGACGCCGCCAGTGTATTCAACAGCATATAAATTAAAATTGAAATATATAAATGATAGGTCAGGAAAAAAACAGAATACAAATAAATATTGAAAATGCAACAGCAACACTTAAAATATTTACAGTTGTGCATTGTGGAAATTGTAAAACATTTTTCATGTGCACAAAATACTATGCATCATAAAAAATGCAACTACAAAAAAATGCATATGCACAAAATAACCAAATGTGAACTGAAAACACAAATTCAATCGCATTTCGTCCACCAGAAAATGTATTTATTTGTGTTTGTATTTTTATTTATTTGCAACTTGTATGCTTGTGTAAAATGCTTGGTGGCATTGACTTGTTTGTTTTTTAAATTGCTCATTGTTTTTTATGCAGTCGGCATATAATTTAATTTCATTTACTACACTTTAAAAAAAGCCCCAGAAACAACTTTAAAACAACACACACCCACACACACACACACAGCTACAGACACACGCCAAAAGTAGGCGAGCGTAATAAATTTTCAATCTTTTTTTGATTGTTGTTTTGTTTTTCGCGCATTTGCATTGATGAATTTTTTGTTGTTGC